>JAHVAK010000093.1:225000-825000 GCA_019845155.1 Luehdorfia chinensis | reverse complement strand
GAAGATGCCGATTCAAGATGTACATGCCAAAGAAACCAGCCAAATATGGCATAAAATTACTATGCACATCACATACCTTCTCAATGCCTATATTTACTTAGGTAAAGATTCTAAATTTACCTTCACAGTATAGACTACTGAAAAAACCCACACAGGCAGTGATGAGACTTGTTTCTCCAATAGAAGGGTCTAACAGAAATATCACCACAGATAACTGGTTCACGTCCCAAGAGCTGGTGGATTTATTAAAAGAGAAACAACTTACACTAGCAGGTACACTGAGAAAAAATCAGCGAGACATACCACCAGAATTCTTGCTCACTGGTCACCGAAAAACTGACTCATGTACTCGTATGTTTGGATTAATAAAAAACGTTACAATTGCAATAGTAAACTTTAGAAAATGAGTAAAAATTATTTTTACTATTATTATTTTTGATCTCAATTTCCAAATAGGTCGTTATTTTTGTTTCGAGAAATTTTGTGTTTTTTCGAAAGGGTTGATTTTATTTTGTGTTTTTTCTTTTAATAAATACATTATACTTTAGAAATGCTTATTTTATTAACCCGTCATCTTTAAATATTAAACATAAATGAGCCATTTCATGTGCGCGGTCTCCTAGACCGGTGGTAAGTGGTTACGGAAGCAAAACTAGTGGTAAGTGGCTAAGGGTTAAAACTGTCGTTGAGGCGCTATGTCGACGCGATGCAACATTACTTACAGCTGATGTTTCCCTAAAATTTGCATTGAAGAAAATGGATGAAATGAAGACACCAGTAAGTAACAAAATGGCAACTGCATTGAGCAAACGATACGCAAAAAGAAGACTAACTCAAGCAGCAAAACTACAGTACTTGACTATACCGGGTAAATATTTGGAGAACATTCAAAATGAAGATAAAACTGTTTTTAATCGGCCTACAGGTGATGAAATGCTAAACGAAATTGTTAATCTGATTAAACGCACAACCAAAAAACAAAATATATAGACGATTTTCTTACTACTGTGAGGGTAGAAATAGCACTCTTCGAGAATGGCGGTACGCGAGAGCGAGGGCGTTACCTATCGCTGGTATATGAACATTTAAAAATTATTCCACCAACTAGCGTCGAGCAGGAGCGTATATTTTCTTCGGCTGAAATTGTCTGCAATAGATTGCGTTCGTCTTTGGGTGACAAAACTTTGGATGCCCTAATTTTTTTACGTTCATTTTTCTTAAGTATGAAGAAATTCTAATAATTCAGTTCTGATTTCTGTTAGTTTTATGTTACGTTACAATATATCCAAAATGGTATTAGTTATTATTTTATATGAATATCTCTTTTTTTCTAAAGTGGTCAGATGATCAGAGGGTATGTCTTAAGTATGTTGTTTAAATAATGTGTCAAATGCATAACTACTTTTTACTTAGTATTTTAGTTAATTAGATAAAGAACTGATTATTAACCAAATGACTGCAATTTAAATTATATTAGAATAGTAAAATAGAAGAGTAGACCTATTTGTTACTTAAATGTTAATGCAAAGAAGAGTTTTATTAATGTTAAAATTATTTGTGATACTACAAAAATGTCTTTTGAAGATATTATTTTTATTAGCTTATAAATACAATAAGTGAATGTTATCAAAATAATTAATTTAATGTTAGAAATAATCTCTGCAAGTCTGTGATTTAAAAAAGACTAGATTACTTACTAAGTCTTAATATATTCTGAAGAAAAAATAAATGAAGAAAAAATTAAACTTTATCACTTTTTTTAAACATTAAAACTGTTTTTGTAATTTGTAAAGTACTGTTTCATTTATTTAAATTCTTCCTCATCCTTTATATTTTGTACTCATTGTAGGAAATCAATATATAAACGCAGATAAGTGTATTTTAAAAAATTACAATAAAAAGATCGAAATGCTCGAAAAAACCGGTCTACCCGGGTTTTGATTACTCTTAGACCCGAACACCCGAATTTTCAAAATTGAACCGAGTTTCGATGACCTAACCATAAAGTAATGATGCAACTTGAGCCTTATTGTTACTCGAGTTAATTAGTCAAATTCGTGATCTGATATAATTTGAGGTATATTTTCATTTGAAATCTCCTGCAGAGGCTGTTCTCTAGGTCTTGGAATATCTGTAATTTTTTTTAAAAATAATAATCAACATAAAATATTTTTTTTTGTATACAGTCAAAGTGTTTAACTTATAAAACATATATCATAAGGCCATCATTTCAGTTCTGGGAATCAATCTCCATCATAGTCCTCGGATTAGTCTGTTTTAACCATAACTGTGTGGTAGCTGCCTAAGAGAATCTACCATCCCATCCCTTCCCGTGGGTGTAGTAAAAGTCGACAGGGGTAAATTAAAACCAGGAGATGGGCAGCAGCATCTGCCTGGAACATATGAATAAATAAACTGTGGTTGTCAACCTGCCTGCCAAGCGAGGCAACTATGGCAAAATCTCTCCAAAATGAGAGCTACAAACTTTTGTGGCTATCAATGGGGGAGGCCTATGTTCAGCAGTGGACTTGTGACAGGCTTAAACAACGATCCACAACTCGTATTCATTAGCCAAGTCTTAAAAAATATCAGCAAAATTTAGAAATAATATCTGTATCTTCAATGACTCTCCGTCTAGGTAGGTACCACCCCAGGGCCAGTTATTCTGCCATGAAGCAGTAGTGTGCAAACATTACTATGTTTCAGTTTGAAGGGCAATGTGAGCTAGCATAATCACTGGGCATATGAGACCTAAGAACTTATGTCTCAGTGTGATGGGCACAGTGAGGTGTCACAGAAAATTTCTTAGTGACACAGCATTTGTTTATAAGGCACACATTGCACTTACCATCTGGTGAGCACGATCACTTTATGCATTAAAAAATATATAAAATATATTTATCAAACTAGGGAACTTACCAATCACATTCTTTGTTTTTTTTTTTTAAATTGAAAGATAAACATTGCATAAAATAGAAAACATTGAAATACTACAATAACAAATAATGTCTACATTCAGTTCTTATATTTATCTGACTAGGGTTTGAATATAGGATGTGCCTAAAGAGACATCGTCATCATTTCAGCCTATTCACTAGTCCACTGCTGAACATAGGCCTCCCCCATGTATTACCAAAAGTGTGTAGCTCTCTAATAGTGAGGAGATTTTGCTTGCATAGATGACACACTGGAATCTGCAGTAACTTTATTCAGATATTCCAGGAAGATGCTTCTGCCCACCTCCTGGTTTTAATTTTCCCTGACGATTTTTATAACATAACTTATGAGATGGTGTGGTAGATTCTCTTAAGCCACATGCCAAGGGGACATATAATAACTAATACGCAAATTGGTCAAATGAAGGTAGGATACTTATTTTTAGATGATAAGAAAAGTAACATAATTTCTCTTACCTGGTAGATTAAGTGTGCTGATTACAGACAATCCTTTGCTTTAAGTTAAAAATATTTTCTCAAAAATATTAAGGCTTTCAAATATATTATTTGCATCCAAAGTCAGTATATCACACAGAACAGATTTTTTCTGTTCTGTGTGATATCTCACCACCAATTGCATTCAGCCATGAATGGAATCTTGCAGGTCCAATGTCAGGTAAATCACATGGTCAGCTCCTGAAATTATTTAGTAGATTAACTATACTATAATCCTACAAAAATGCATATTTTGTTTTTACTATAAAAGTTTATTATCATCATCATTTTAACCTTTCACAAGTCCACTGCTGAACATAGGCCTCCTCCATAACAAAATTTAATTAAAAGTACTCTTTGGACGTTATCTGAGTAAGCATTTCCTATTTATTTGTGTTTAAGAAATTAGTCACAAATGCAAAGTTTACATAAAAAAATTTGCTTTGAAGTTTCTTAGCCTTTGTATGAATTGATGGTATGAGTAAAGCATTAATTATAGAAAGTTTAAAAATAATAGAATTTAAAGTACTCACGGGTTTGTAAGCAAACCAAAACCTTCAGACCATAGTAAAAATAATAATCCATAGTAATATTATAAATGCGAAAGTAACTCTCTGTCCCTCTGTCTGTTTGTTACCTTTTTACGCTTTAACCGCTGAACCGATCTCGACGAAATTTGACACAGAGTTAGTTTGCTTCCTGGAGACGGACATAGAATACTGTTCATGACGGAAAATTAAATAGTTTCTGCGGCAGCTAGTAATAGATAAAATGCAGATCACTGAGCAAAACACAAAATCAGACTGTAGGCTATTGCAGCTGAGTAACAAGTTATAATTATAACTGATTTATTGCCTAATGTTTTGCTAATATTAAAAATATATGCGTAGCCTAAAACGTAGTATGGTCAATCATTTAATGTTGCTAGTGCAATGCAATAAATGTGACCTGCTTAGAGTATTTAATACTATTTAATTTAAGCACCATCCGTTGTATAGTTTTGTAAGTATTATCCTATAAAAACTTTTTCTTCATCTCAAATGATAATTTGCAGGATACCAAAACTTAACAGGCAATTTTAAAACTTGTGTAGGTCTGTCTTTTCTTTGTCCAGGCTTATCTTGGAAACAGCTCCAGAAAGCAACATAAGCTACTTTTTATGGATGTGAAACATCTTTTAACGCGCTTTGGGGTTTAAACCGACTCTTGTGCCATGACGGAAATGTACATTTCAAATTATACCGTTAAATTCTTAAATAATTATAGACATTATAATTTAAAGATTTGTTAGTCATGAAAAATGCTCGGTTCCCAACTAGTTACTTGTTTGGTGCTGAAGTGTAATTGAAAAATCAAATGTAAATTAAAAAATAGCCCATATGTTTGCGTGTTTTTTTATTTTTTATTTTTTATTATATTGCATAAAGTGATGAAACGAGCAAAACGTTCACCTGATGGTAAGTGCAACGTCTGCCCATAACAAATGCTGTGTCACCCAGAAAATTAGTGTGTGACACCACACTGTGCCCATCACCCTGAGACATAGGTTCTTAAGTCTCATATGCCCAGTGATTACGCATGCTCACAGTACCCTTCAAACCGAAACATAGTAATGTTTGCACTGTACTGCTTCACTATAGAATAACTGGCCCTGGGGTGGTACCTACCTAGACGGACTCCTGCATAGGAATCCTACCACCAGTAATGCGTATCTATTTTATACCCGTATGCTATTTAAATGTGTATGCATGTATATATATATTATGTGTGTTCATGTGCGTGTATGTATGTATACACCGTAATTTTTAAGCCGTTCTGGAAGAAGAAAATACCGAGACAGAATCAATAGTAGAATCGATTACTGAAGTTTAATCTTACTGAAAATGAATATAACTGTGTTTAATTACATGGATAAAAAATAAAAGTTGACCTACAGTTTTTCGAATATAAGCTTAGTACTGTCGCAGTGTTCTAGTGGGACCGCACACGCACCGGCCGAGTTCAATAGCCCGTGCGAATCAGCTGATACCTACACTAACACAACGCTCGGGTCGGACACGATATTCCTTTCTGCGTACAGTTTTATCATAAATATTTATTGAGAACTAAATTGGTAAGTATTTAATAATTGAATACATTTAGATTTGTTTGATTATTAAAAGATGCGCCAGACTAGGAATATTTCTAAGTCGTGAGTGCGTTTACAGAAAATTTCCAGAACCGAAAATTAAAAATTTATGTCTTTACAAAAACGTTGGCTCCGGCTGGTATTTAAACCCAGGGTCCGCGTCATAGTATTCGCAGTAGAACGTGTTCCACTAGACTACGCAGTCGTCACGTAACTGAGTATTTACTCCAATTTTCTCTTCTTTCTTACACAAATTCAGGATCGTCGGAAATACTTTATTTTGTGTTTTCTGAGATAGCTACTTTCGTGACAAAAGAACATAGGATAAACTGACAGTGTCAAGTGCACTTTTTAGTATTCTTTTTCTTAAAAAAACTATGATCTACTCTAGGATTTCTCTTATATCAGGCACAAACACTCATACCCAGTACAATTATCTGTAAGCAATACAAATATTTGTCTCGTGCGGGAATCGAACCCGCAACCCATAAGCCAATCACTTATCCTCGGCGTCCACATAACCGCCCAAAAAAATGGAACTGTTTGGAAAACCTAACAGAGTTTCGTTTTTCACAAGGTTATTTGCCAAATAATTTACACTACCCTGTATCGGAGCAATTGCTTCAATTATGTCAACCTTACTCGATACACAAAAGTGCTTATTACATTATCTTTTACATTTCGTGTAAGTTTTTACTTTCATGTTACATGTAACAGCATAAATTTGTAACATTAGTTCTCCTACTTTAATACACTTACTACAGACTTATTTTCTTTACGAAAATTCCGTAACACAAGAGCGACGACACGCTGAACATCCAAGGTCAAAATCAGTGCGACGTTTTGAATGTGAGAAACGAGTTCGGCGAGACGTTTAATATGACGCGAAAAGTACGCAAAATAGGTACTTAGACAGAAAGAGAAAAAGAAAGAACTATGTAACAAATCCAAACGTCACGAGACCAGCGGGCAAGAAACATACGAAAATGTTAAATAATCAATGTGAAATAAAAAGTTAAATCAAATTTTAAGAATAATATTACGTATTCTCAAAAAAGGTAAGCATATTTTACAATCCATATTGGCCTCGTCTGTAAAACACTAATGGTAAAGTGCCTCTGGAATCTTGATCTGCGACTTACTGTGCTACGTTATTCAACACTTTGTAAAAATAATTAGATCTATGGCATTTCAAATCTACCGTAGTTTTTTTTTTATAAAAGGTGTAACAAAATTTAAACTATAGGTACCTTGGAGAAACACTTTTTTTAAATTAAAAAATAAATAAAATATCTACGTCCTATAAATATTTATCTGGTACAAATAATTTCATTTAACAAACTTTCGAAATTTGTACACAATACAACCATGCCCGAAAACCAACAATTTGTGTTTTGCACAAATGTTGCTACCCGCTGGGATTCGAACCCAGGACCCGCGGCGTAGAAGTCAGGTACGCTAACCACTAGGCCACGCGAAAATAAATCCCGTGCTTTCTTTATTGTTCTGAAAGCGAAGATAAACTATAAACTTTAAATATTTAAAAAAAATTAGATCAGTTTTTATTTCAAAAAGAATCGTATCTTAAAACAGAGAAGTCATAATAAAAAAATTGCTTTTAGCAAGATCAGTAATCTATACGCTCGTCTATCTTCAATATTGAAATTGGTTTCTAAATTAAAGAAGAACATTTCAACTATTCTTTGTTAATCATTTTAAATTGCGATTTTACATGAGAAGAAACAAACTGGTTTATACCGGCCTAGTCTGACGACAAGCCCCGCGAGTGTTTAAGAGTGTGTTGAGAGCAATTAGTCCTATTAATTGATCGTAATACAAATTAAATTATTATTTTTACAATAAAGTTTTCACTGCCTGTACCAATAATGTCATTTACGCATTTACTCGTTCTAAATAATCAGAAAACTTACTTTCAAAACTGCACTAAATAAAATAAAATGGCGAATTATTAAAACGTTATTTTTGTTTAATTATCCATGAAAAGTAAAACAGATATTCCTTTGTTTATTAATAATAAAACATTCATGATATCATTAACAAAAGAACAATATTTTAACAAACTATTAAGTTATAAAATTGCAAATTTACAATGTTTATAAATATTATAGTTATTTGACTGTTCACGGAGCCGCTTGTAGATGGCACTGTTGCAGTATATTGCAACATTCTGGTTGGACTAAATATAACTATTTATGCCACTAGTTAGGTCTAGACAACATACTTCTGTTTAAGTTTAAAGTGAGCTCAATGCCCATACAAAAAATATTGGCTCCTCTACATGTATATTCATTCTACATTGAATCTTGTCAGATACCTACGTATATTATTATGTTACGAAAAGTTTTGAAATAGTTTGATAAGATGGCGCTTACGTTAATTAATTTTTCGTTATAAGCGTATTCATTTCCCTTTAAATGAAATCGATTCCTATGGAGTAAACTCCAAAAATAAAACAAATATTCAGATAATTTTTAATAATAAAATATTATTTCATTATTTTATTTTTATCAAATAAAATTATTCTAGCTATCGAAACAGTGGTTTTGGTAAAAACGTTAGGTAGAATTTTAGTAATAATATCGGTTAATTATTTTATGCGTAATTAAAAATTGTAATAAACTATTTTCACTATTTACAACTGATTGGAATTGAAATTAACAAAATAAATATTTAGTTAAGTGCATACCTGAATTGTAATAACTGTGCAAACTGCTTTCTGTTTGGTTGTAAACATAAACGAGCACGTTTTCGCAAGGTTTCTTTCAAATGATTTATTCACACTCACAGTATCACATCACCTTTTATCACTTTTAGCATCCACAATATGCCGTTTAACTGACTAAATTCCGCGCTTCTTCCGTATACACAAGTATTTTTAATCAGATCACAAATAAAAGTGCATCGAAGAACAAATACGATTAATAAAAAGAAATAATTAACAGCACGGTTACATTATAAAGTCCAGAGATCACACGTGACTAAGTCACTTATTTACCTATTTTTTGCATTTTGCTGTTTTACGTTAAAGGTGGCGGGGAGTGACTTCGCCTCCAATAGCATCGTGGACAACGCGTGAAACGAAAATGTTTTAAACAGGGCTGTTTCAAAAAAGATTTTTAATTATTATAATAATTTTTATCACTGCTGCTTTTATTAATCTGAATTTATTTTTAATATTGCCAAAAGATTCATTGGATCGGGTATATTAATGTAAAAGCTCTAAAATCTCTTTAACGTCCCATATATTTTTTTCGAATCCTCTGAATAAATAAACTGCGGTTAGCGAAAAAGATTTTTCGCTCGAGCTAACGTAGATGCACAAAACCGTTTTTGTTTAATGTTGTGTCATGTTTAATTAAATTTCGAAACGACACAGCCCTAGGGCTGTGACGTTTCGAAATTTCGACGTTTCGACTTGGCGGCCGGGAGGGGATATACAACAGCGTTAAACGTCGCAGTACTCAGTGTTGCCAACTTAGGGGTTTTCCTTCCAGATGGGGAAGAAAATATGGTTTTATAAATGTAATGTGAAATGTTTATAAAATGTATGATTTAAAAAAATACAGCGAGGCTGAGAAGGATTCTATTGTAATGGAAGAAATATTATTAACACATACACAATGTACATTTAACTTTTAATGACAATCAGTGATATGATTATTATTCTTATTACATTTTTTTTAATTATTGTTTTCTAGGATTTATACTAATGGAATTATTGATTATTCAATACTAAGTAATTGTATTGTAATAATAACCATTGATGAATATTTTGATACTACTTTTACTGTTATGCCCTATCGACAACTTTTTTGTTTAATTTAAAAACTGGCATACAAAAACTAAATAGTAGACAAACGTCTACACTGACGACATACACTTAGTTTATGTTTTTCAAATGTTTAGTTTAGGGAGTTTTTAATGTCTTTAAGGGTAAAAAAATTCATGTGTTGGCGACAGTGACAGTGCTTTAGTTGGTTGGTCTATGTGGTCGTTCGTCACCTATAAGTCTAAGGTCATTTGGTCGCGCTTCTGTTGTTGAATTATCGCGAAGAAAAGAAGTCGTAAAGTGTATTCTATCTAACGTCACAATATCTAACAATGGTACAGGTATACGATGTTGCTAACAAGAACCATTTGACTGTAGGTTTATTCTCATGAACAATAAATTCGTAAGGTGTTACGCATTATGATCGTGAATGTGTTTAAAACTGAAAAAAATCCAGAAGCCAGTTTAATAAGCCGTATACGTGTGTGTCGTGCAAAATGGACTGTATTTCGCAGTTTATTTGGAACTTCGTAAATAATGTTATGCAATGAGTATCGTCCGGCAGAGGCTATCCCAGGTACGAATAGAGTATTTTTATTCAGTGTAGATTATTGACGTAGTACTTATTAAACGTATTTTTTTAAATTGAAGTGGTTCGCAAACTTCTTCAGTTTTATGTACCAGAATAAAACCCATGGGGCCTTTATTGTAATAATTTCATAAAGTACGAAACGGCGTATGAAAATCTGCCACCCAGTCTCATTTAGTAGGTATGGTAAGTGTCATCCAAGGGAAATATTGAAAAATCTTGGACGTCCGGCCAGATGGCGGATTAACCATGTCGAAAAATGTCAGAAAATTTACGATCTTAGACGCTTTTTTTCTCCGATAGCCTTTACTTCGTCGCAGGCGTTCGTAAGGACATTGACCTATCGACTGTGATCGTAATTACCTATAGACGTACGCTACCGTACATCTATAGGTACGTAGACGGGAGCTACCGCAAGTTGTCGGTTCTTTTAAAAACACGTGATTAATTTTAATTTACCAAAAAAAAGTAAATATTAAAATCTAAAAACTGATACTACCAATCGTTTCTGGAACTGAAACTGTACTAATTTTCTTCGTTTCCAGAACGATGTAAAAATTACGGTGTATAATATTTATTTTTTGTTATTATTATTACATATTAGTTTCTTTGTCTACGTTTTAGTATTTTTTTGTAGATAATTGAGGTAATTTTTTTGGTTTGATCTTTTGCACCCACTACATTTTTTCTGCTGGACCCGAAAGTAGACTATTAGAGAATGCCTTGTAGCATTAAGTCCGCCTGTGTGTGCAAATAAAGTTTTAAATAAATAAATAAATATTTAACTTATTTAGTTACTGCCAAATATTGATTCTTATCTTATACTAGCTGCGTCCCGCGGTTTCACCCGCGTAAAAAGTCGACCCGGATGGATGATATACATATGTACTTCCCTATTTAAATCGCTTTTTTGGGATTTTTTTTTGCGCGGAACGCTACCTCGGAGTACAAGTTACGAATATACATTCTTAAGCATTTAATAAAAATTTATTTATTACAAACAATCACTTCAATTTTATTTATTTGTACATACAATACGTTCCTGCTTTTATGCAAAATCGTTCAACCATGGTAAGTTAACATCGGCTAAAAAGTGCTCCTTTGGATGCTTTGAGGGGTTAATAAATAATTTTCTGTCAACTCTATTATACGTAAAAAAAATACATAATATTATATTGTATTCGTCTATATTGTATGTTTAGTAAGTCACATTATTTACTATTTTCAGTCATGCGTTTACTCTCTAAAGCCTTAGAAGTATACTGAACATTTCTGCCTATTGATCGTTGGAGTATGTTCAAAACATGAAAATTAAATACATACATAGAGTCACGCCTCTTTTCCATAAAGGTAGATAGATACCACATCTTTCCACTTGCTACGATCCTGACACACATCTTTAGCATCCCCTAGTTTCATTAGTGTTTTCATACAAGCTCGTCGGTTGCGGGTACTTTTGACGTGGTCTTTCCTTAAAAAGATTTCGATCTGATCGTAATACGTTCGCCTACGTCGACCCTTACCGGATTGCCTCTTCACACTCGCCTCATAAATCTGTTTCGTCAATCTTCTTTCATTCATCCTCTCTACGTGTCTAAACCGTCTAAGCATCCCTTTCTCTATCTTTGTCACTACATCTTCTACCACACCGCAACGATCCCTTATCAGGCTGTCTTCCACTTTGTCCATCAAAGTCACTTACATAAAAATTACAAACTATCATTATGTTAGTATGTTATTAACATTATGACATTTTAGTAATAGTATTCTAAAAAACGTTGATTTATATGGCAGCATTGGCTGAATACTTCCTTTTTGTTATTCGGCGCAGTGTGCTTCTATGAATTTCATATAAAGTTTATTTATAAAATATTATCTAACTTTTCGTTTTGAACAAGTTAAGTTCGAGTTAAAATTAGTGAAATATAGGAAATTTCGAAGATTTTTTGAAGATCAGGCTGTGACACATTCTCGTTTGTGGCCTGATTAATCCTCATCATGCCGGATGAGTAGTAGTTTGGTAATAGTTTGGGTGTTTTAGTGGTTTCCCGAGAAGTTGTAGCTTCATTTACATAGTACCGTAAGACATTTCGCAAGTTTTGTGTAATTTTATCATTTGTTCATCAGAAATATAACAACGAAGGTAAGATGACATTTTTCCATCCCACTACCTACATCGAGAAAATAAAAATATTTCCGCCCGCCATTTTACCTATGAATGTTGATCTGTCAACGAGACCTTTTGACACGCTTCTAATGTCATTTTGAGTTTGACAATCCAACCAAAATCCAACCATAACAATACAGAATTGAATTTTTGAAAATAAACCGTGTTAAATATTCTAGTAGGTAAGCATTTTATGGTGGTGTGTTAAAATGTCGAAGTTTATAAAATTATAAATTTCGCAGACACATTGTAAAGGAACCTTGACGCGAAAAGAAACTTGTGCGCGATCCTATTTAAACATAGCTTCAGCAACAATTGATATTTTAGAAGAGTTAAAGGAAAATTAATTTCGGCTATAAAGCAGGATGGAGATATTGATTAGTTTGAACAAAAATTTTCTTACAACACTCTAAAATAGTTGAAGCAGTTAAAGTGCTCACCGTCTCAGAGTCCTCTCAGTCTACTCGCATGTCTAATTCTTAATTATCTAATGTAGTAAATCCATCTTTTGATAGCAAGGATTGTATTAAATTTAAACCATTTTATGAATAGGCTTTCATAGTAACAATACGAAGTTGTTTAGTTTTACTGTTATCTTGGAAATTTTGAATGAAAAAAATGTTAATTTTTTTTTGTTCGTGGAATATGTCTGATAAATAGTTTATACTACCAGATATTTAATCTGACATTCAGGTAAACCGCACTGTATTTCAATGTCTTTGTTAGGACTTTCAATTTTAATTTAATTAACTGGTTCTTGTTTAGTTGAGTGCATTCTTGTTTTTTTTGTCTTTATTTCATTAGTTTCTTCATTGCATTAAAACTTGGACACATAATACTTTGTTAGTAGCGGGTTGGCTGAAATAACCAACGCCTATGATGAAATTCTGAAAATGTGATTGCTATAATTTTTGAATTAGGTAAGAAAATAAACAATACATTCAATATTCCTGCACCATGTCTTTGGGCAATGTACAATCTTTTTTCTGAAGTGATTTTTGCATACTCTTAGATTATTCAGTTGGCTTAAAACTAACAATGAATTGCTACCATCCATTTCTTTCCTAGCTGTTTCTCACATAGAAACTTGTGACCACCGGTTCTTACAGAACAAAGTGGCACTACACAGCATGATGGCATGCTATGTTTATATAGTTGTAGATATTTAAGATATTTAAGATATTTAATTAAAATTATAGTCTCTCCGAGATCCTCCTCCAGAATTTTGAGTTTCGACAGATCTCAATTCAATGTTCTGCCATCTTGCGAAATCGAAATGTTACTCCTCATTGTTTTGAAGTAAATCAAGACCTGCTGGCTACAAATATTTCCACACAGTGCAATTCATTGTGTAATTTTTGTCAAAGGAAAGAACTTTCAGTCTCAAGGCCACTGATACTTAGTGTAATCAATGGGCATATGAGACTTAAGACCTGATGTTTTAAGGTGACAAGCGTTGTGGTGCCACACACAAATATTCTGTGTGACACAGTTTTCGTTATGGGCAGATGTTGCACTTACATTAGGTGAATGGTCACACACTAATCTCAATTGTTATGGATCCCAAATTGTGTTTTTCATTTGTTTGAGGGGTAACTCAGACAATGTCTGTAGATATAAGTTGTGTTGGACAACATACATTAGAGGGTTCCATTCTGGGGAAAAGTGTGTGACCAAAAATATACCAGTTCTCAAAAACTTGCATAATATGTGAAGTTCGTTTTCCGGTGCTGGCACCACTTAAATTGTTATTTACAATTTTAGGTGTTTATTTACCACATACTCGGCGGTTAAGAAAAATATGTATGAGAAAACCCTCATATCTGAGAAATTAAAAATATTTTGATGAACTGTTGCCGTCTCCAAAAACCTATCAGAAATGAGAGGAGGGAGGCCTGTGCTTAGCAGTGGAACATTTATAGGCTGTTTCTTTTACACAACATAACCAATTTTCATTGAGTGTTTCAGAATTTTCCTCCACATAGTTGAAAAGTTAGAGATGTGGGGGAGGGAGCACACTATTTGAGACTTTAGAAGTGCATATCTCACACACTTTTGGCTTAAATTAATTTACTTTGTAACTTCACCATTTTTCAAGACCCACTAACAATACCCATACATTTTTATCTGTCCTGAAGTTTTTTGGTTAAGTTGTATGGATGGTGTAACAAATTTTACTACACTGTATTATGGTTCATAAAAAACACCTGCCTTCAAGATTTCATCTACTGCTGAAAAGAAGTTTCATGTGGCATTGGGAGGAGAGAGTGGATATAATTCATATGATGTAAATAGGCTCTGTTTATTTACTAGCACACCATTCTGTTTTCAAGGAAGAGAGAAAGACCACAAGATTACAAGCAGTTCTTGACAGGAGTATGAACTCAAAAATAAGTTTACTTAAATGATGTTATGCAGGGTGAGCTTTTCGTTTTTTTTTTGAACATATTTATTTACATTAATATGTTATATACAATAATAGCATGACCTAGTGGTCAGAGAACCTAACTTCTACACCGTACCAGAGCTTAAATTTGTGCAAAACAGAAATTGTTGGTTTTCGGGTCTGATTGTAATGTGAATATGAAATTTAAGTAAAAAACACCCACGATGCAGGAGAAATCCTAATCTAATGCAACATTTCTAAAAATGTAATGAAAATGATGAAAAGGGTATAGGCATTTTAATAAACAAGCACCACATTAGTCTTCAAAATATTCTTTGGAGAGGCAAACAGATTGTGGCCAATGGACTAAAATAGCTACACATTGCTTACTAGAGCTTGTACAGAGATATGGCACTCAGTATACTTTGGCTGCACAAGCTGTAAAGTCCAACACATAATATGTTATGTGTTGGATTTTACTTTTAAAAATTCCGCATGATAAAATGCATTCCAATAATAGAAAGAGAACATCTTAGATTGCTGGCTAGTTCTTAGCTCACTTACTTTAGACCAGAAATGTCTATAATGTATTTGTTTAAAAGCTTAAACTGTGAGTTCTATGCCAGTTGAAAGAATACAATTTACCTGTTAACCCTTTCAGCATGTTGGCATTGATATTTGTGGTCTATTTAATATGAAGGTGACTAGGGTCCGGAAGCCTTTGTGACTAAAGGGTTTGTAAGTCTCTTTGTTTGTTTAGAAGCTGAGGCCATCCATATATAATCAGTATCAGACCTGTCAACTGAAATTATTTTGGCGTTTTAATCGCTTTGTATCAAGATGAGGTTGAAGATGTTTTGTGATAATGCAACAAACATTAGAAGGGAACAGATTTTCAGCTTAAACAATTACATAACTTACAAAATTCAAGGTTTTATGGTGACTTTTTTTTTAAAGCTGTGGAAGCTCAGAGGCCAGGCACTGGCCTTAAATTTTTAGTACTCCAGTGACCTGAGTTCGATCCCCGGTATCTCTAAAATTTTTCTGAAACTATAAGTGCTGATTTACTATGTGTTCAGCGGTGTAGAAAAACATCATGAGGAAAATTGTATGTCTCAGGAATAAAAATATTTCGAGGACATGAAGTCCACCAACCCGCATTGGAGCAGCGTGGCTGACTTCCCCGCTTTATAACCCTCTTAGAAATGAAAGGAGGATCCTGGCTTTGAGTCTGTAAATTAAATCATAAATCACTGATATCGCAATGCAATATACATTATTCTATGTCCTCGTGGCCTAGCAGACCGCGGATACTGTGTTCGAATCCCAGCCGCAGCCAACATTTGAGCAATTCTCAAATTTTTGGTTTTTGGGTTTGGTTGTTTTGATTGTCCCTGTATTATTGACGCTGCAGAGCCTTCGCTACGTCTACCTCCGATTTTCTCGCCTGAGCGTTACATCGAACACGGGTATGTTGGGCCAAGTGAGTGCTTCAGTGTCTAAATCGTTTATTGGTTTGAGTGTATATATTTTTTGGTTTGAGAAAGAGACGAGACATTAACTTGATAGAAAGTGCAACGTCTACCTATAACAAATGCTTTTTCACTTAGAACATTTCTGTGTGGCACCACACTGCGCCTATCCCCTTGTGACATCTGTTCTTAAGTCTCGTATGCCCAGTGATTACACTAGCTATTTAACTTTTGAATACATATATCTAAAAATCTTAGCGTCAAAATACAGATCCGAGAATTTTATGCCGGTTTTTCTCCGAGATGTTTTTTATATTTCGAACCAGTGTAGATTATTATCTTTGAATATGCTTAATTGAATAAAGTAATTTAGACTTTGTTCAAAATTGTCGACAGAGGGAAAATAAAAACCAGGAGATGAGCAGCAGCATGTTCCTAGTACATCTGAATAAAAAAACTGCGGTTGCCAACTTGTCTGCCAGGCGTGGCAACTATGGCAAAATCTACCCAGTATGACAGGTAAAAATTTTGTGGGAATCTACGGAGGAGGCCTCTGTTCAGCAGTGGACTAGTGATAGGCTGAAATGATGATGATGATGATCTTAAAGTATTTTATTTTGTTTTACAGATTCTTCCAAGATGGCATCAAGCTATAACAATGACACCGAAACCATTTCGGAAGAAAATTACGTAATTAAGAAGCGAAATAATATGCAGAGATTTATTAAAGAGTACATTGACCCCTTAGCGACTCGACACAGCTGAAAAACTGTAAATGATTTCATGACATGACTAGTAGCTAAAGTGGCAATGGGCCGGCCATGATGTTTTCCTGGCGGATTTCGACCCCGGAAACAACTTCTGAATACCATCTAAAGCTTTGAGATTTTAAACCACCATGCCACAAGTGTAAGCGCATACAAATACATTCACTCGTCCATTCACCTTCCCGCGCCCGATGTAACGTTCGATAAGATCAGAGCTAGGCTAGGTTGCAGTGTCAAAGACACGGTGACAATCACAAAACTACGAGTCCCGAAAACCAACAATTTGTGTTTTTTCACAACCGTTGACTTCGGTTGAGAATAATACCATAATATGCGATGCTATACTGCTCGTGGGAGCGCAATGGGGAGTAATAATTTTGGTATGGGGGCGAAAAATAGACTACGGGTGTGTTCTCTGCCTATATTGGAAAAAGGCGTGACTGTATGAATAAAAATAATTCTATTCTATTGCCCAGTACCGTCAGTGCATTTTGCAGACGTAAACCACAAAAAATAAGCAAATCACAATAGCAAATCACAAACAGACAGAAAAACAAGGATTTGTGTTTATGCACAAATGGCTCAGACTGGGGTTCGAAACCGGGGCTCGCGGCGTAAAGTTCACTTATTCTATTAGATATTGGTGGATTTGAGATCTTCTACAGTATCATTCTCATATAGTGTTAGGTACAGTCTACTTAAAGAATTACCACCAGCCATAGCCTGACCTTTGAAATACAGGTATTATTTCTTTCCAAGGATCGCATACTACTGAAATTATGTTGCTCTGTAATTTGGTTTATCGATAAAGATTATTATTGTTATATCGTAAGTTCTGAAACAATAGTATAAGTTATTTCTTTTCATGCCTACTATGTCTAAGTTATTTATCGATTATCATATATATTACTTTTCCAAGTTGTTTTTTTGTAGCATCGCTGTCTCCCTTAATTCTTTATCAAAATTGAAGATTCAAACATCGATTTAAAGCTTATTAAAGCTATTGACAAAAAATAGACAAATAGTTTAAAATTGAAGTTTTCGTTAAAAATTTTTTTTTTAAAACACCTTCGATATTAAATCTGTTCAACTAAAATGCACGAGAGGTGTCGGTTGGAGTTGTTAACATTCTTTAAAGAAGGTAGATGGCGCCATCTGTTGATCACGATACTGCGCCAAATATTCGCACGGGTCAGCTAGTGTCTATCAAGTTAAGGAGTGTAGAACGACTATCTTGAATATATTTCTCGGTAAAGGAATTAACTGCTGTAAGTCGAAGCAAAATAGTAAACATTGTCCTCTTTTGTATTGTCCTTTGATAAGAAGATAAATTTATCCTTTTTAATAGACGTAAAAAAGAAGGCGGTTAAATGTTCGTCTGTATTTTTTTTTATGTTCACCGACATTTTAGTCAATACTTGACCAATTTTGAAAATCTTTTTTTTTTGTTTGAAAGGGGATACCGTAAGGATGGTCCAGTTCTGATGATGGTATCCATGAGGAAATCAAGTAACTCTTTAATTCGCTTAAGCATGTTTGTAGCTGTTGCTTTGTAGTCGGTTTTTTTGATTAAATAATTGTTTGGTCTATTTAAAACTTTCCGATGTTGATCTTTATTGGCTTTTACTTGCCAGTTAATACCCATGTTGTGTAATCATCAGCTACTGGTGATTTAAAACCAGTATAACAGTATTGAAAAATGTAATAAAAATGGTCCTGAGTTTCTCAGGCACATAATCAAAGTAATCTATTACATACACCTTTGTTCCCAGTGTAGTGGCTTCCCAGGCCATCCGAAATAGACGTGCTATTAGACTGCTCACTATCACTTCCCTTAAGCGGCCACCACACGGTACTGCACAGTTTCTGATTTCTAACAATGTCACGCAATTTTAGAATTTTTGGATATTGACAAAGGTTTGTGCTAATAAAGCACAGAATAATCTAGACCAGGGGTTCCCAAAGTATTTTTCTACACGCCACCCTGCTGCCTAAAATAGAAATGCCCACGCCCCCCCTTCACTTCGATGCAAGGAAGAAGAAATCAATGGGCTAGCTAAGTATCCCAATCGAACTAATAAAGTGAGTTTGTGTCGTTTTTTACACTGTCATTAACTACTCAACATTTCAGGGGAATAGGATAGGACATAAGGTACCTTTTTTATAAAAAAAAGTATTGTTCCCGTAAGATAGAAATTGATTGACAAAATCTATATTAACACGAGCGATGCCTCGGGAAAAGGCTAGTTTTAAAGTAAAAGGATAATGAATAATAAACAGGGGTAAAAAACCATAATCAAATATTTTTATTAATATTGTTGTGACAAGAAAACAAAGAAATACATAATCGTCACGGTCAGTGAGATGGATGGGCTTGCATATTTTTAACAATGTTTTCAATTCTGGGTTGAATAGAAGAAAGAGCACAACGTAGATCACTAGTGATATCAAGTTTGTTTCTGTATTTGGTTTTTATGACCACTACTGCTGAAAATGCCTTTTCGCATAAATAAGTACTCGAAAATGGTAAAAACAGTTTCAGGGATTCTTCTGCTATATTGGGATACACTTTGAGATATTTTACCCAAAATAATGGCTTATCCATCTTCTCAAAATCATATTTGGCAGCTGAATCATTTTTTATTTCTAAAGCTTGTTCTTGAAGTAGCTCTGGCAAAAGGATCCGTCGCCAATCGATAAATATTGTCATCACACAAGTTTGGAAAGTAGCGCTTGAATTCATCACTGAGGTGCTGCAAGTGGTGGGATATTTCGGTCTTAGTGTCAGTTTCGCAAAAAAACTCCATAAAACATTTGTCCTCTGTGATTGCATATAATTTAGGAAAGCACGAATAATTGTCTGCTAAAATCTTACGTTTCCACAATAGCAACTTCTCAGTAAACGCTGTGATAGCATCTCGGTGATTAATTATATTTGAATCTCCTCCTTGCAGTTTTAAGTTTAATGAGTTTAATGAATCGAACATATCCGTTAAATAAGCAAATACCACTTGTACTTTTGGCTTTCTGAATTCTACAAATAATTCACTTTGTTTTTGATTATCCAAGAACTGAATAACTTCATCTCGAGGCTCATATTACCTAGTCAGCATATTTCCTTTTGAGAGCCAGCGCACCTCAGTATGAAATAACAGAGTCTTATGTTCTGTACCCAAATCTTCACAAAGAGCCGTAAAAAGTCTAGTATTCAAAGCACTCTTTTTAACATAATTGACAATTTTTATGCATAATGTTAAAATAGCGTTGAATTTTTTGAAAGTGTCTTGGCCGCCAGGGCTTGACGGTGTATGAAACAGTGAATAGCAATAACATTAGGATTTTTTTCTCTCACCAATTGTACGAAACCTGAGCGAGACCCAAGCATTGTCGGTGCACCATCTGTGCAAACACCCATTAACTTTTGCCACGACAGTTCGTGTTTCGCAAAAAAACCAGAAACTGCTGTCATTATATCAATTGCTTTTGTGGTAGTCGTTAATTCTGTAGAAAACAACAATTCGTCTTTTATTATATGAAAAGCCAGTATTACAGTGCGATTGCAAAATTTAATTAAAATGGTTCTGAGTTTCTCAGTAATATAATCAAAGTATAGATTACATACACCTTTCTTCCGAGTGAAGTGGCTTTCCCAGGGCAGTAATGAAACTAAGGAAGGTTCTAGGAATCTAGCCATCCGAAATTGACTCGGTGATAGACTGCACACTATCACTTCTCTTAAGCCGCCATCACACGGCACTACACGGCTCAGTTTCTGAAATCTAATAATCTTACGCAATTTTAGAATACTTGGACATTAACAAGGGTTTGTGCTGTTAAAGCACTGAATACTCTAGACCAGGGGTGCTCCAATGGTTGATCGCGAGCGACCGTTTATATACATAAATGTAATGTCTATGCCACGATACACCCTACCTAGACGACAATCCTGCATAACACATACTTGCAGCCTCTCAGAGTCGATCGATCGTAGTCTAACAATATTGAAGTTCATCCCCTGATCTAGACAGAGTATTGTACCCAGAAACAATGAGTAATAAAAGAAATAAAAATTATGTTGTAATTCGCTGGATATTTAGAACTTTATAGGATAAAATCGTGAGAGTTGAAGATGCTTACTTGTCGTCTCGTCGTCGTCGTCAGTCTTTGATCATTACTTTACCTGCAATATTTTCTACATTGCCTGTTATTTTAAAAATTTCAACATAACATAAAAATTCTGTGAATATTCGTCTTGACAATTGAATTTAATTACAATTTCATTCAAAAGTTCCAATCAGACTGAAAGAGTGAATCATTTGCGTCAAAGAGGTTGAATATTTTTGTGGGAAACCGTCTTGTTCTCTATACTGATTATTTTTTAACGTTATTCTGAATCTGTTCAATATTACCATCGTGAACATTTTATAGCCCTGGCAACAAGCTAATGGGTCTGTGTTTGCCCATATCAAGATGTTATCCTTTTTTGTACGGTGGGGCTATGACTGTACTTTCCCATTCTTGTGGGAAGGTCTTGGAAGTCAAATATCTTAGTTAAGAAATGTAAAAGGTTCAGTAATTGCTTTTAAAAGGACTTTTATTTTCCTAAAGATTTCTTATCGCTAACTTCTATATTATTCAGAAAAGGTGGTAGTTGATCACTGTTATTTTGATTGCTCGAAGCGGTGGTTAAGCTGTGTTTTGTGTCTGGCACATCATACGGTATTTTATAGTACTCGGTAGCTACGTCAAATATTATTATTTTTGTTACTAAATCCAAATATCCAATCTCGACCAGAGTCTCGTTTTTTTAGACCTATTAAATGTACGTCTGGTATTCATCTTTTCTTTTGTTATTATTAATCTACGTTGTAGCTTTTTCTTGTATTTTTTTTATTTTTTTGTATACTTTAGTTTGTATTAGGCATGGTTTATTGCAACCAAATGATATATCTAGACGCGCTATACTATCTGAAAAACCTATGAACTTGTCTATATTTTCTTTCAATTTTTTCTTTATAATAAACTCCACGACATTAAAGCCTCTCAACTTTTCTGAATTAATAAATACATAGTCATTGTATTCTGTTATGCCCCCGATTTAGACTAAACTTACACCTTTTATTTTAAGGTGAAGTTTATGTTATTAAATTATAATATCTGATACTTTAAGAAAATCTTAATTTAGGAGAAGTTACTTCTAGCTCTATTTCTTGATCAGGGCTAGTACTTGGATTCGAGATTTCAATTTTATCTTTATTAGCGAATTTAAATAGCTTGCGACACTTTTCGGTTTTACAACTTTTATAAAGAGTATAACAAATTATAATGATAACAATAATATATATAATAGTAGAGTAGTAATCACCGTAGGACACAATATGTGGTTTATTTATAATTTCATTTAAATTGGAACTTATTTCTTTATTTTTTATAACAAATGTATCTAAATCAATGTTCTTATAATTAATGACAGGTAAGTTGTCTTTAATTCTTATAAATTCGAGGGTATTACAACATTTATCATTTATTAAATTAAAGCTTGAATAAATGGGTTGTAATTCCAAATTAGTGTTAGATTTGGCAATGAGCTTAGTATCTTTACAATAAGCTTCGCAATTATTAGGTAGATTTAATATTCCGGAAACGATGATACTTGTATCAAATACTTTAGAATCTTTACAGTCTAGAGATATTTTTGTTTTTTGAGATATAATATATAGCCATTTACTATTTTGAAGTTCTTGCCAAATTTCAACATTACCGTGGAATTGCGTTGTTTTACAAATTTCAGGAACTACAGGTAAGTCTTTTGTAATGATTTCTGTTTCGCAGATAGGTGTCGCTACAGTTGAGTAAATTATAGGAATTTCGCATATATATAAATTATCGAATATGAGTTTACAAAGATTTAAATCGTTTAGTTTACAATAAGAAGTCTTATCTCTACTTAAGCCTATGTACTTTGTACTAGGAATACCAGATGCAAATGAATTAGGATCTGTAGTATCATGAGGAAAAGGAAAAGGAAAAGGTAAGTTATGAAAAACGTTATATTCTTTAGGATCTACGAGAGGTAAGTGTAGAATAAAAACAATATTTCTATTATTATAGTAACTAGACATTTTAGAAATACTTAACAATACATTTATTTTATCCAGGGAAAGTGGGATCGGCAGTTGTTTGGTGCTTGGGAGAAATCGGTAAGTATCTACTAGCTCTTGGAATAGTTGTTTAGGAGTAAGGATAGCAGGGTGTAGTATATGGGATTGAGAAAACATAAGGCCATTTATTATATCTTCTAATTTAAATGACAAAACTAATAAGCTGTCTTCTATCATTAGTAATAAACTATCTAGTTTTGACTTAATGACCAGTTCATTTGATTCGATGGTGAGGTTTTTAACTTCCTCAGACAGTATAGTAATAGCATCGTTAAGTGCCCTTTCATTAGTTTGGATATTTTTTATATTTGAATCAAATGTCGACAGTGCACTTGTGGTAACAAGGATATTGTCCTTAAGTAACTGACCTAAACGAGTTGGAGTATCTATCGGTATGCAGTGCAAGGACGCCTTATAGTAAATTAGAGTCCCGCCTCCACGTTGGTTGGGGCGGTCGTGCCTAATTATTTTATGGTTGACTATACGCGGATTTGCCATGCTAGGTTTCAAGAATGTCTCTTGCACTAACAATACATCTATTTGATGAGCGGTGAGGAAGCCACTCAACTCATCTCTTTGTTTTTTTAGGCCCTTACGATTTAAAAGCGACGACAGCCAAGGTACGGGGTTTGATTCTAGGTCGTGCGTACGAATCAATAAAAAATAATTTTAAATTAACTTAGGAGTTAAGACTCCAGTTATGTAGCGTAAGCTACTACTAATGTAGATTAATTAATTAATGTGGATAGCCTATTTGGCTTTATAATTTTTAATTGCCTCAATGACACCAAAGTGGTCGATTGACGCTTGAAGACGCTCATGCCCGGAGCGCGCGGTGCGCAGTTTATGGGCGAACAAGCGAAGTTCGTCCATATCTACGCAGTTCAGGAAGTCGCTTATAAGGTCGAAATCCTCCTGCAGACCTGAAGTCGGTTTTTTGCCGCTGTTATTTGGTGGGGGGGGGGCGCTGATCGCCGCGCGGAAGGCGCGGGGGCGGGGGTTGAGCCGCCGCCGGTCGCGCAGAGGGCGCGGGGGGCGGGGAAGGTGACGATTAGTCGCTGCCTGGACCATAGGCAGAGGCTTGGTCCAGGCATTTGTTTTTGGCAGAGGTGCTGGGGTCATTGCGGGTCCTTTAGTCGTCTTACGAGCAGAGGGTCGGGTGCGGGGGGTTCGTCTTGTTTGACGCCCCTCGCCTCGCGTTCCTCTTACCGCCGCGTCGCCGCTTGCCGTGCGGAGCTTTGGGGCACCCGCGATAATTCGCGGGGTGTCCCTCCCCCCCGCAGAGCACGCAGCTCGGCGGGTCCGCGGGGTCTGGAGCGCTGTTGCAATCAACCGTCGCGTGACCGCCGACGCATTTGACGCATCGGGGGCTCGCGAAACAGTTCCGCGCTGAGTGGCCATAAAGTTGGCATCTATGGCACTGGCCTGGCGAGGTGCGCTTACGCGGCGCCTCGACAGATTTGCCTGAGAGGTGACATACGCTGCGTATGTCAAAAATCTTTTTGCCTTCTGGCGATAGTTCTAGGTGAACTAGCACCACATTGTAGGCTGCCTTAGTCCGCATGTTAGTCATGCGGTATACCGCCTCAGGGTGTCGCCTCAAGGTGAGACGACTGCCTAATTGAACGAGACGCTTAGGGGAAGACCTTCGCTCCAGGGACGCACACCTCAGGGCCGAAAATATACGCGACGCGTATATTTAATTCTAAATATACAAAATTGTACACGTCTGACTCGTAAGAGATCATCAGTGCGAATGATATACACCCGCCTAGAGGCACTCCCGCACTTATACTTCGTGATGCCGAATTTGTGTTTTCGACACACACGAAAAAGCTCCTATCCCGCAGATATGACACTACTAGCAGCACTATAGCATCTGGCAGGGTGGTGGTTTCCAGCAGCTTGTAAATCAGCCCGTCGTGCCACACCCGGTCGAAGGCCTTCTCTATATCGAGAAGTACTCCAACCGTCCTTCGGCCCTTGTTCTTTTCAAGGGCCAAATAGTGTAGCACTCGGGCCAGCTGCGTAGTGGTGGAATGGCCGCCGCGGAAACCGTGCTGTTCCTCTCGTCGGGTTATGCACGGTCGAATTCTCCGCAGCAGCAATCGCTCGAATAGCTTCGCTACGTGCGGTAGTAGTGTTCTGGGACGGTAGCTTGACGGGTGCCGCCAGTCTTTGCCTGGCATCGGCAACACGATGACTTTGCCAGTTTTCCAGACATGCAGGAAGTGCTCAGTGCGTAACATTGAATTGAAGAGCCATGTCATAGTGACTACGGCCCTTCTCGGCATATTCTTAAGCGCCACTGTAGGTATCCCTTGCAGTGCTAATAATCGTTTGCAGAGCAGTTACCGTAGACTTACCCGGAGAGAATCCGTACTGATAGGGGGAGATGCCCCCAGTTAAACACGGCGCGCATTTTATCATGACTCGCTCGAGTATCTTCCCAAAGATGGGGAGTAGCGTTATTGCAGATCCCTCATGGACGGAGGGGACGCAGCTGACCCTGAGGGGGCGAAGGAGCTATCATCCGCACACACCTATGTTACTCATTGTCTCTAGACATATCGTCGTCCGGACACAGAGCACGCAATAGGTCACGCATGGCCTCCTTCGCACTTCCCGAAAATCCCTCAGCATATTTAATGCCGTTAACTACGTTCGGCGGGGGAGGGGGGGCGTGTCCTACCACTGGAGACTTGGTAGGCTCTGCCCCAAGGGTCCATACCCTGCGTAAGGCTTGTGCCGTGACTCCCCCAAAGTTTCCCCACGGGTACGAACAACATCGCTCGCAGTCCGCACACAGCTTAGAGGCTGGTTGCCCCACATTCAATCTACCCATTCGCACGTGGATCGTTCCGCAGAAGAGGTCCCAATTCACCCCTCCGTCCCGGAAGCGCATCGGCTCGCTAGCCGACTCGGCACGCACCACAGGGCGCTCCGTACACCCGGAGAAAGTAATCAACCTATGATCACTGCAGCTGACTCCGTCCAGCACTCTCCAGTCTCGTACAGCGACCCCTCTCGTCGACATGGTCAAGTCGATATTCGACTCCCCCGCGGCGCCTGAAAAGGTGTAAGGCTGGTCTTGCTTGTTGTCTAAGTTTAGTCCTCTGGACATTAAAGCCTTCCATTCGACGCCGGCGGTTTTCGGTCTCATGACCCTTGCTTGCGTACTGGCTTCTGTCCCTGTACCACAGCGGGGAGTGCGCATTGCTGTCCACGCCTATGACTGCCTTCTTCCCGCGTAGGTGGTCCAAGACCCACTCCAAATGGTCCAGGTGAATGTCGATGTCGTCGCTGTACCTTGAAGTATGCCGACATCAGGTACAGGTCGCATACGTCAATGTCGCATACCAATCAGTACGGGTTAGAAAGTTACGGCAACGCCGTCACCGCTATGCCACGCTTGGCCGGTAGCACAACTGCCAGCGGTTCCCACTCTAACTGTATGGTATATGCCGCAACAGACACGTGATGCTGTTCCTGGACCATAACGAAATCCAGGTCAGATCACGCGCTATAGCAGGCAGCTCCTTGGAGGCTACATCCCCCCGTCCAAGGTTTAGTTGCCCTACCCTTATTGTCGAATTAGAGCCTGCCATATTGGGTGGTAACGATGGCCCTCTCCTCAGCATGCTTCCTAGCTGGGCAGTCCTTCGCCATTGTGTGGTGCGTTGACGCTTCCGGTTTCCCGAATCTGCGGCACGTGGCACAGCACACCACCGTTGATTTATATTCGAGGCGCGAGTGTCCGCTTTCGCCGCACCTTCCATATCGGCTCTTTAGCCCGGCAGTATTTTGCCGGGTGGCCGAACTGCTGGCAAGTTTGGCAGCAGGTAACGTCTATGAATTCACAGGGCTCTACTACTTCCCAGCCTATGTAGAGCCTGTTCCTTCCCACGAGCTCGTCCTTTAGTTCCGGAGAACTACAATGTACTGTGTGGCGTGTATAAAATACTGAAAACAACCCCGGAGTCGAACCCGCACAATAGCCGCAGCGCACTGAGACGCGCATAGCAACTCTCCGCGCCTAGCAGATACATAACGGTCAATTATGTACGAACTCCACACCTGCGCGAGCGCGGTTCCCCCGCGCCAGTCCGCAGCTACATCCGACGCGGAGCGCACGTCGCTTTTCTCGCTTGCCGGTCTAACCTTGCTTACGTTTTGCTATTTTTATTTTATATACGAGGGGTGATCCAAAAGTAATGATAATCAATAATAAACACAATGAATAAAATAAATAAATAAATTTATTTCTCAACATAGTCTCCTAGCAAGTCTATACATTTAGTCCATCTCTTTTCTAATCCTAAAATTCCCTTAGAAAAAAAATCTTTATCTTGACTCTCAAAAAAGTCCTCAACCGCGGCCATCACGTCGCTATCATCGTCAAATTTCTTGCCTCGGAGGTGTTCCTTGAGTCGTGGAAAGAGATAGAAGTCGCTGGGGGCTAGATCTGGTGAATAGGGGGGGTGTTCCACCAGCTCAAAGCCCGCTTCCTGAATGGCAGCCATGGCAATTGCAGCTTTGTGAACCGGTGCGTTGTCTTGATGGAACAGCACTCCAGCCCGCAGTTTGCCTCGCCTTTTCTCCTTAATAGCCTCCCGCAATCTTCTTATTTGTTCTGCATAGTAGGAGCCTGTAATAGTGGCCCCCTTTTCCAAGTAGTCCACCATGATTATTCCTTCAGCGTCCCAAAAAACAGACGCCATAACCTTCCCTGCTGAGCTTGACACTTTGAATTTCTTCGGCGTCGGTTCATCGGATCGTTTCCATGTCATCGATTGTTGTTTTGTTTCAGGATCAAAATGGTGGATCCAGGTCTCGTCCATTATCCTTGTCTGCCTGGAACTTTTCGAGATTTGCTCTTGACATGTCGACTCGTTTCTTCTTTTGCTCGTCGTTTAACATTTTCGGTACCCAACGCGCGGAGACCTTTCTCATATGCAATTCGTTCGCAAGGATTCTTTGAATGCTGCCATATGAGATCCCTGTGACCTCAGCTACATGCCTGATAGTCACTCTTCGATCTTCCAATACAACTTCTTCAACTTTTTTCACATTTTCTTCAGTGAGGGACGTCGATGGGCGTCCTTCGCGGTGTTCGTCTTCCGTCGATGTTCTTCCCAACTTAAACTCCTTAGCCCAGCGTGCAACTGTGGAATATGGAGGAGAAGAGTCCCCTAATGTTTCCACCAAGTCGCTGTGTATGTCTTTGGTAGACATTTTTTTCAAGCAGAGGTATTTAATGACAGCTCTGATTTCGTGTTTTTCCATTTTGATGTTCACTCCTTGACAGTCCGTATTCAAATGAATGTAGCTCCCGGGAATCGTGGCCTATTTATATGATTTTTTTTCCCTGAACTAGTGGTTAACTGAGTAAGTGACTGAAATTTTTTTGTATTTTTGTGTGCACTAGAAATAACTGATTATCATTACTTTTGGATCACCCCTCGTATTTTAATTTTGCTTTGTTAGTTCTTTTATATAGTGTTCTATCTTTCTTCCAAATTATTTTTAGTGCTTAAGACTTTACCTTCTGTGTATTATTGGCTATTACCATTAACAATTATTTAATTCGTGCTTGTGACTTATTGTAATAGCAATAAACTTTATTATTTATGTAGTGAACTTTTACTATTGACAATACCCATACACCCATACTGGTGACCCGTTTTGAACACAGTTTAAGTTTTAAGTACAAAGTGCAATCATGTGGAAGTCACAAGATGGCGGAAGGAGCGACTCCATTACAACGTCCGAAACTTTGAGAGTTGACGTTCGTATACCACCATCTCCTGAATCTGAGTTCGAATTCAATAGCAAGCAGATAGAACAGCTCAAGGAGCAAATAGAAGCTCTGAAGGACCACGTGCACAGATTGCGAAACGAGCCGAGCACGAGGAACAGCCAGCGTCAAGACAGTCTGACTAGATCACAGTCCAATTACAGACGTTTCCCGAAATGCCGATATCATTCGGGAGCAACGCCAAACACTATCAAGCCATGCGACTACGCGTCGGACAACAAACAGCAGTCGATAATGGCAACAAACGATTGCCCTTCACACCCTGGTCGTCTTTTCGTAACAGACCGCAGAAGTAAAATGCAGTTTTTAGTCGATATCTGCATTTTTCCTAAAACTGCGCTTAAGCAACGTCGACCAAAAACAGAATATGAACTCTTTGCTGCTAATGGAACCAGCATTGTAACATATGGTTTTGCACACCTACAACTCGACTTCCGGACTCCGTCGAGATTTCTCCTGGCGCTTCGTTGTGGCTGATGTCACGAAGTCTATTATCGGCGTCGATTTCCTATCGCATTTTAATCTGATAGTCGACGTCCGACACCAACGGCTTATAGACAACACCACAACACTAATTTCATCAGCAACGTCAGCATTTTCATCTGCCATCATTTCTTCGGTGAAGACAATGGCAGGCGACACCAAATTTCATGACATGCTTCGAGAATACCCAGAGATTACGCGACCATCTGGTACCCAGCGCGTTCCTGCACACACGACGGTTCATCATATCAGAACCACGCCAGGTCCACCTGTCTTTTGTAACCCAAGACGGTTGGCACCTGACAAAATGAAAATAGCAAAGCAGGAATTTGAAGCTATGCTACAGTGCGGTACAGCAAGACCTTCGGACAGCCCGTGGTCGTCTCCACTCCACCTTGGCTCCAAAGAAGGACAATGGATGGCGTCCGTGTGGTGATTACCATATGCTAAACGCCCGCACTATACCAGACAGGTACCCGATACGGCATATACACGACTTTGCATATAACCTGTCCGGATCACGTATCTTCTCCACTATAGACCTAGTGAAAGCTTACAACCAGATCAGAGTTGCAAACGAGGTCATATGCAAAACTGCGACGAATGTCAAAGAGCTCAGACGCTTCTTAGGGATGATCAATTTTTACCGTCGGTTCATTCCAGGTGCAGCTGAAATCCAAGCACCCTTACATGCACTATTAACAGGATCAGTGAAAGGATCACATCCAGTGGATATTTCTGGCGATAGTTTAAGGGCCTTTGGGGAATGCAAACGCAGTCTCTGCCAAGCAGCACTCCTAGCACATCCGGACTTACATGCACGTCTAGCGCTGGTAACTGATGCCTCAGATAAGGCTATAGGAGCGGCGTTGCAACAACAAAAAGATGGCGATTGGCAACCACTAGCATTCTTCTCACACAAATTAAGTCCAGCACAAAAGAAGTATTCACCATATGACAGAGAACTACTTGCAATATATGAGTCTATTAAATACTTTCGCCATATGCTGGAAGCAAGACACTTCACGATTTTCACAGACCACAAACCATTATGCTTCGCGTTCACTTCAAGAAAAGAGAATTGTAGATTACATATCCCAAATCACCACGGACATCCAGCATATTTCTGGAAAGGTCAACGTAGTCGCCGACACTATCGCGCATTGAAGAGCTATCAAAGCCCATAGGTTTAACTCTGCTAGCCAAATCACAAGCATCTGACCCAGAGTTAAAAGAATTATTAAAAGGCAGAACATCTTTAACATTAAAGAAAATGATAATTCCTGGAACAGACCTATACTTATACTGCGACTACGGTACAGAGACATCCCGACCATACGTACCCAGAGAGCTACGGAAGCGCGTGTATGAAAGCCTACACTCACTTAGTCACCCTGGGGCTAACGCAACATCACGACTGGTATCCGAGCGTTACGTATGGCCGAATATTCGCAAAGATTGCAGAGAATGGACCAAAACCTGCTACGCATGCCAGCGCTCTAAAATAACTAGACACGTTTCTGCACCACTTGGCACGTTTAAAACCCCACGAGCAAGACTTATGCATGTCCACATAGACATTATCGGACCACTGCCTTTTTCTCAAGGACAGAAGTACTGCCTCACCGCCATAGACAGATTTACTCGATGGCCTGAGGTTATACCGATCCCTGACATAACAGCAGAAACAGTCGCAAAAGCATTACTATCCGGATGGATTGCACGCTTGGATGCCCCTCGGAAATTATTACTGACAGAGGACGACAGTTTGAGTCCTCCCTTTTTAAATACCTGTCAGAAATAGCTGGTTACCATCACAAACGCACGACAGCTTACCACCCAGCCTGTAACGGACTCATCGAAAGGTTTCACAGACAGTTGAAGGCAGCCATTACTTGCCATGGAAATCAGAACTGGACTGAGACACTCCCACTAGTACTGCTGGGCATACGTTGTGCATATAAGGAAGATCTAAAAGCCACATCAGCTGAACTACTATACGGTGAAACGCTGAGATCCCCAGGTGAAATTTTTAACAACAGCACCAACACAACCACCGATATCACAGATTTTACTGCACGCCTTAGACAATTCGCAGCTAAAATTCAGCCTCAACCAGCCTCACGTCACTGCAAGAAGTCTGTATTTGTGTACAAAGATCTCGCCACAACTACACACGTATTCTTGAGAGAAGATGCTTCTCGCGGTTCTCTGCAACCAGCTTACACTGGCCCACACGAAGTACTAGAACGAAACGACAAGACGTTCACGATCGTAGTAAGAGGCAAGAAAACAGCTGTTACTATAGATAGGTTAAAGCCAGCTGATTGTTCACATGAGGGTAGCTTGGTCGACTGTCAAGTGCTTCGTGCCTTATTTGAAATAATTGTTTTAAACTAAAATAAATTTTTTTTCGTAGTGAATATCTAAATTTAAGGACAATCCAGTAGTGCTGTGCAATATAGTATGTGGACTAAAGTGATAGTAGTGGTAATTGATGTGTAATGGGAAAAAACTGACTGCAGCATACCAGCTGTTCATAACGTCATAATCAGCTGTTTGTCACAGCATTTTCACATTATTGCATTGTTACGGTAAACACGGCGTAAACTAGTGCTAAATATATTTTTATAAAGATTTCATGAGGCAAATTGTGTGTCATAGATCCTTAGACAGTTTTTTTACTTTAGAGACTTTAGAGTAGTTTTCGCGACAAAATCATAATTGCAGTCAGCGACATCTACTGACGTATTATGTAATTAATTTTATACCTTTTACATAAGTAAATAAAGCTAAGAATGGCAAATAAGTGTGGTGTATGCGGAAGATTCGCCTCAACAATGGACGGGGCAAAATGCTCAAATTGCATGCATTTATTTCATCGGCAATGCGTTAACATTAAAACCGATACCCGTATAACAAATAAATGGCAATGTCGTGATTGCAAAAAATCATGCGCAAGCGGCATGAGTGCTACACGGAGTTCATGTGGCTCCGGCGGCACGGATACGGACCTCGGCGATGCGTTGGTGGACACTGCCAACAGATGGCGTATCGACGTTGGTGTCGACTTGGCGAATGAAATAAAATTTATACGTGAGCAAGTAACAACCATTGTCCGAGAGATGTCGTCCTTCGGTCAAGAAATGTCCACAATTAGCACGACCATAAAAGAATTAAATAACAGAGTTGGCGATGTTGAGAAAAGGGTGACATATCTTGAGCAGCGGGCTACGGAGACTCAGAAACAGACCCCACCGGCAGATGAAGACACATTAATTGAACTAAAGTGTCGGTTAAACGATCGGGACCAAGAATCATTACTTAACGATGTCGAAATATCTGGCGTCGCGGAGCTTAAGGGCGAAAATCCTCTACACATGGTCACGTTATTGGCCAAAAAGATCGGTGTTGAGTTGGACGAGCGCGATGTGGTAAGCGTAGGGCGGACAGGTATGCGTCGCGAAATCTAACACAATGGTAGCAGTGCCGAAAAGCCCAGACCACGCCCTCTGGTTTTGCGTCTTGCTCGGAGAGTGATCCGAGATCAACTGATACGTGCTGCGCGCGTTCGTCGTGGCGCCGATACCGCTGGGCTAGACTTAGGCGTAGAACCTAGTCGTTTTTATTTAAATGAGCTCCTAACTCGTTGAATAAGCAGCTATTTTATAAATCCCGGGAGGAAGGCCGGCGCAGAGGCTGGCGGTACGTGTGGACGCGGGACGGGTTTATTTTTGCTCGTCGTGATTCAAACTCGGCGCGCCATCGCATTCGAACTGAACTAGACATTTCTAAAACTTTTGGGCTTTCAGGCGTTTGAAGAAAATATTTAGTCGTGTTTTGGTTGTTCACTTTAATACTCGTAATAGTTTAGTTTTCTCTGATGTTATGTGTGTGTGTGTAAAAAATAAGTTACATAGCTGGAGATAAAATCCGTAAAAAAAAAGTAGTTTTATTTAAATGTGTAACATTCGCGTAAATAAAAGAAAACATTATGTGAACCAGTACGGACTGGAAATCGCAAATAAAATACGCCGGTTAGAAGATCTCAAGACCAAGCGCGCAAGATTCATAACATCTTTGAATTTCTTGAAGAGATGCAGAGACCATGATCTCATTCCTACGTGTGTCAAAATATCAGCTAAAAAGGACATTCGAGGAAGCGCGAAGATCCTAAGCCAGGCAAGTAAAAAGTTGCTAAGGACGGTAATTCAGCAAAAACGTACCGATCGACACACCATAAATACGGCCATAGACAATTCATCCAGTGAATTAAAATCTATCTTAGCGACATTTGATTTTAACAATTGCATTGAAACTTTAAATAAGCGCGAAACAGCTAAATATAATGAATGCAAAAATAAACATATAGATAAATACCAAAAATTAATGAACAAATTAAATGTCAAATACAAATCTCAACGTATGAACGGAAAGTTACCGTTGACAACAGACAAAGATCATAGACTACGCGCGGTCTATAATCTGCCAAAACAAACACTGGATGAACCAACATTAAACGTATTATCGAAGGGAATGAATTTCGCAATAACACCGCGAAAAATCCCGTACGAAGAAATTATCTGTAGTGTCGAAGATTGTCTGTATAAAAATAATATCGGTAAGGAAGATTTGGAGGCCATGCGTCAAGACATTTCGTCTATGTTACGTCGAAGTTCAGTGCCCAAACTAAATCTTCCCAAAGACGAATTTAAAGCGTTGAACAACTTACGGAACAGACCGGAACTCACGATCCTCCGCGCGGATAAAGGAAACGCTACGGTAGTAATGGATACGTCAGATTATAATTTTAAAATTGAACAACTACGTCCAATAGTGAGCCAGATCGATTCACCAACTTATAGATTGGCTCAGCATGTAGCGAAAATACTCTCACCGCTCAGAGGACACACAAGAGCACACACAAAGGATTCATACCATTTTGTCAGTGAGATTAAAGACCTACGTCTTACTGACAATGAAACTATGTCAGTTTTGATGTCCAGTCGCTATTCACATGCCTACCTGTAGAAGACTGCATCTCAATTGTATCCAGGAAGCTAGCGGAGAACAACATGCCAGCAGAATATGCAGAACTACTTAGACATTGTCTTACATCTGGCTATCTATTGTGGAAGGAACAGTACTACAAGCAAGTAGATGGTGTGGCGATGGGCTCTCCAGTATCTCCCATTGTCGCCGACATTTTCATGGAAGACTTTGAGGAGAAAGCCCTCCGTACTTCTCCTGTAAATCCAAGATTCTACAAGCGGTATGTAGATGATACTTTCACAATTTTACCATCGCATAAAGTAACTGCATTTCTAGACCACCTTAACTCCCTTAACTCTAAAATTCAATTTACAATGGAGTTAGAGGCAAATAACTCTTTAGCTTTTCTGGATGTGTTAGTAATTCGGAATCCTAATAACACCTTGTGTCACACTGTGTATAGAAAAAAGACCCATACAAATAGGTATTTAAATGGTGAATCTCACCACCATCCTTCACAGTTAGCTACCGTGGGTAAATCTTTGTTTCAGAGAGCACAAGGGATCTGTGAAAGTAAACACCTGGCCGCCGAGCTTCAGCATGTCAAGCAAGTTTTGCACGACAACAAGCTTCGGGTTCCGCGCCTTCGTCGCAGTGACCGAGTGAAGCCGGCCACAGTCGAGCGTGTACCTGCTGTTCTTCCGTATGTCAGAGGAGTCACGGACAAGATTGGCTATATCTTGAAGCGGGCTTCCATAAAAACATACTTCAAGCCGCCGAAGAAGATAAGTCAGTTTTTACCATCTGTCAAGTGTAACATCCCTCTACAAGATGCAGGAGTATACAAGCTGGATTGTGAATGTGGCCTCTCTTACATAGGCCAAACAAGAAGATCGATAAAAACCCGCGTGAAAGAACACATAGCTGACGTGAAGCATCGACGCTCTAGGAAGTCTGCAGTCTGTGACCATGTTCTGGATCATCCCAACCATTACATCAGATTTGATAGACCACAAATCCTTGCAAAAGAACACCGATTCCTACCAAGGATGATTCGCGAGGCTATTGAAATTAAAAAACATCCTAATTTCAATAGGGAAGATGGTTGGGTATTACCACCGGCTTGGGATCCTATTATTAATAAAATTAAATCAAAAACCAAGTATACCACTGCAAGGCTTCAAGACACAGTAAGCTCTTTCTGCGTAGATCGGACTACAAATAATAATTAAAAGCTGAAGGTACTCCGGGTTAACTATGACATCGGGACAACTGTCACCTCAGTCCCCCCTTGACCATGGGTGCTGTAAAGCGTCCGAAACGTCGGGTAAAAAAATAAAAAAATAGTTCAAATTAAACGCGATAAAATCCGTAAAAAAGTAGTTTTATTTAAATGTGTAATATTCGCGTAAATAAAAGAAATCATTAAATGTTATTTATGTTGTTCTTAAAATAGCTTATTGTTATGAAAATGACTAGATCAAATAAATTAAAAATTGGTTTTCTGAATCCTGGATCGCTTGGTACCAGACATGACGAGTTTTTGGTAGCGATGGCGCGTCACTCTGTTGACATAATGGCCATTAATGAAACGTGGCTTCGGGAAGGGGAGGAGGGCCGTGCGCCTTCTGTTCCAGGGTACCGACTACGACACGTGCCCCGGCCTGCCGAGGTCCGGGGACGTGGCGGAGGAGTAGGGTTCTACCTAAGACAGGGTTTGCCAACGCGGATTATTCAGCATCCTGTTTATCCCACAGTTGAACAGATGTGGTTAAGTATTAACATCAACGGTAAATCCCTTATAATCGGAACTGCTTATCGTCCCCCGTGGTTAAGTGTACGATTGTTTCTGGACGTGTTAAGCGAGTCAGTAAGTTCTTTCGTGGGAAACGATAATATTGTTCCGTTAGGGGATTTTAACATCGATGTCCTAAACACCCATAGCGTAAGTACTAAAATGTTCTCTGATTTTTTTAAATGTAGCAACCTTTCACAATATGTTAATGAACCGACGCATTTTACCGAAAACAGTGAGACTCTCATAGATGTTCTATGTACTGACGCACCGGTATCATATTTAACAGTTGACCATATTCGTGATTTGAGTAGTCATGCTCTAGTTGTATGCGAATTAAACATTCTCAAAGCTCGGTTCAGACCGAAGCGTGTTACATTCAGACCATTAAGGTCTATCGATACTGACCTTTTTAAACAAGATTTAAAACAAATAAACTGGCATAGTTTGACATTTTTGCAAGATGTTAATGATATAGTTTATTCCTTTAATAATGTTGTATTAAATATTTTTGATCAACATACACCCTTGAAAACTGTTCATATAAAACATAGCAATTATCCCTGGATTACATATAATATTAAATGTATGATGAAAAAGCGTGACGAGGCCCAAGTCAGTGCTCGCAAGACAAAGCTTGATTCCCATAAAGCTTACTACAAGAATCTGAAATCAATAGTCAATACTGCTATTGTCTCAGAAAAAATCGCGTATTTTAAATACTATGTCAACTCTAAAATAAAGCAACCAAAAGTAATGTGGACGCATATCAAACGGCAAGTTCAAATAAAAAGTAATGACACTTCTCTACCAGTTCATTTTAATGACGCTGATGCATTGAATGATCATTTTCTTAAGGTCCCCGGAAAAAATAATGTTTCTTTATCCCTTCTCACTTTTTTTGAATTTCATCGTACTTCGGACAACTCTTTTCAATTTAAAGCAATCTCAGAATCTGATGTAGAAAAATTTTAAATTCCTTACAGTCCAATGCAGTCGGATTTGATGGAATATCTCTTGATATGTTAAGGCTTTTACTCCCTGATTGTCTGGCGGTAATAACATTTATTGTTAATAAGTCATTTGAGACAAATATTTACCCCGATGTCTGGCAACAAGCCCTTGTGAAGCCTATTCCTAAAAGTGGTAATCCTACTTCACTATCAGATCTGCGGCCCATCAGCTTTTTACCGTGCTTATCCAAGGTAATAGAAAAGGCAGCATTCAATCAGCTGACCGAATATCTCGAGGTAAACAATATTCTTCCAATGCTTCAGTCTGGCTTCAGAAAGCAGCGCAGTACTACTACTGCATTAATCGACGTAGTAGACGACATTCTTGCGGCACAAGCCAATGGAGAGGGCACTATTCTGGCCCTGCTAGATTTCTCGCGCGCATTTGAAACCCTTAACGTATCCTTACTTCTTTCCAAATTATCATTTTACGGAATAAGTGCAAACGCAGTTAAATGGTTCGACAGCTATTTTAAGAACCGTTCTCAGCTAGTCGAACTGCAGCAAAATGGAAACGATAAAAGTTTTTCCGCGATTCGACCTGTCGAACGGGGAGTTCCGCAGGGGTCTATTTTAGGTCCACTGCTTTTTATGATATTCAGCGCCGATATCATCAGCAATATAAAACATTGTAAGTATCATTTGTACGCAGATGACTTACAGATGTATATTTCTTTTAAGCCTTGCGACACAGAAACAGCGTTGGCAAAGTTGAACTCTGATCTGGAGCGCATATCTTTATGGTCTGAGCGTAGCGTATTGGTTTTAAATCCGAAAAAAACCAAGTATTTGATTCTGGGAACACCTACTCAGATACGGATGGTTAGTGCAAGACATCCAGCTGTCGTTGTTAATATTGAGACAATTCAAAGAGTCTCTGAAGCGAGGAATCTTGGAGTGATGATGGACGAGAACCTTAGGTTTGAAAAGCATATTATAGATATTGCACGTAATTGCTTCTACAGACTAAAAGTACTGTATCGCATTCGGGATTATTTAAGCGTTACTTTACGTATTAACCTATGCGAGTCCCTCATTCTCTCCAAATATAATTACGCAGATTCCCTTATAGGGTCACGTCTGTTAGTACGGACTAAACAAATTATACAAAGGGTACAAAATGCCTGCGCGCGGTTCTGTTTTAATGTACCACCGCGTACACACGTGACTCCTTTCTTTAACAACGCAAATATCTTAAAGATGGACTTCCGCAGGCGTCTACACTTCGCCACCCTGTTATTTGGAATAGTAAAATCCAAAGAGCCTATATACCTCTACAATAAGCTGAGTTGGGCCCAGGACGAAAGTAATATGTATATTACCAGATCGTCTGGTTACAAGCTATATATACCCTTTCAACCGCTCAGCCGCTTTTAGAGGTAGTTTCAAATATAATGCCACAAAGTGTTGGAATAACCTCCCGCCTCCTTTGCGTGACTTAAAATCAGTAAATGGGTTTAGAATTAGATACAAATTGTTATTGTTAGATGAACAAAAAAAAATAGTGGCTAACTAACAACAATGGTAGGTTTATGGGATTGACAATTAATTATGATAAATTAATATATGACTTAGAAGAAGTGTGATTATACTTTCGTGCTCATATTTTCAAAGTAGCTTTATTATTTAACTTTGCTGACAATAGGAGCTTACAAAATTAAAAAACTATTTTGTGCCAGATGAGCATGGCGGTGCAAATACAGTCGTCCAAGTTTCCTCCTGTTCTTGGCCGAACTGAAAACCAGTGCTGCGATGTTAGCATCGCGGCTTTAACTGAGTTCGGTCCACTTTACGATTATATGCTGCAGCAGAGATATTTTGGTTATAGGTATATATACACCGTAATTTTTACATCGTTCTGGAAACGAAGAAAATTAGTACAGTTTCAGTTACAGAAACGATTGGTAGTATCAGTTTTTAGATTTTAATATTTCCTTTTTTTTGGTAAATTAAAATTAATCACGTGTTTTTAAAAGAACAGACAACTTGCGGTAGCTCCCGTCTATAGGTAATTACGATCACAGTCGATAGGTCAATGTCCTTACGAACGCATAAGCGACGAAGTAAAGGTTATCGGAGAAAAAAAGCGTTGAAGATCGTGAATTTTCGGACATTCTTCGACATGGTTAATCCGCCATCTGGTCGGACGTCCAAGATTTTTCAATATTTCCCTTGGATGACACTTACCATACCTACCAAATGAGACTGGGTGGCAGATTTTCATACGCCGTTTCGTACTTTATAACATTGTTACAATAAAGGCCCCATGGGTTTTATTCTGGCACATAAAACTGAAGAAGTTTGCGAACCACTTCAATTTAAAAAAAATACGTTTAATAAGCACTACGTCAATAATCTACACTGAATAAAAATACTCTATTCGTACCTGGGATAGCCTCTGCCGGACGATACTCATGGCATAACATTATTTACGAAGTTACAAAATAATCTGCGAAATACAGTCCATTTTGCACGACACACACGTACACGGCTTATTAAACTGGCTTCTGGATTTTTTTCAGTTTTAAACACATTCACGATCATAATGCGTAACACCTTACGAATTTATTGTTCATGAGAATAAACCTACAGTCAAATGTTTCTTGTTAGCAACATCGTATACCTGTACAATTGTTAGATATTGTGACGTTAGATAGAATACACTTTACGACTTATTTTCTTCGCGATAATTCAACAACAGAAGCGCGACCAAATGACCTTAGACTATAGGTGACGACCGACCACATAGACCAACCAACTAAAGCACTGTCACTCTCGCCAACACATGAATTTTTTTACCCTTAAAGACATTAAAAACTCCCTAAACTAAACATTTGAAAAACATAAACTAAGTGTATGTCGGCAGTGTACTAAATAGTAGACAAACGTCTGTCTACTATTTAGTTTTTGTATGTCAGTTTTTATATTAAACAAAAAAGTTGTCGATAGAGCATAACAGTAAAAGTAGTATCAAAATATTCATCAATGGTTATTATTACAATAGAATTACTTAGTATTGAATAATAAATAATTCCATTAGTATAAATCCTAGAAAACAATAATTAAAAAAAATGTAATAAGAATAATAATCATATCACTGATTGTCATTAAAAATTAAATGTACATTGTGTGTGTGTTAATAATATTTCTTCCATTACAATAGAATCCTTCTCAGCCTCGCTGTATTTTTTTAAATCATACATTTTATAAACATTTCACATTACATTTATAAAACCATATTTTCTTCCCCATCTGGAAGGAAAACCCCTAAGTTGGCAACACTGAGCACTGCGACGTATAGCGCTGTTGTATATCCCCTCCCGGCCGCCAAGTCGAAACGTCGAGTAATTAAACATGACACAACATTAAACGAAAACGGTTTTGTGCATCTACGTTAGCTCGAGCGAAAAAGATTTTTTTAGGACGAGCTAACGTAAGCGTAGATGCAGTGCAATAATTGCAACTGCACATTGGGTGGCTCGCTTTACCTAAATATTTCACGAACATTATCGTATCCGCGTTTTTCAATTATCGTAACGGAAATATGAGTCGAAAGTAAATGTATTCCAACGTAAGGAGAAACTAGCAATTGTATATGATAATTCGGGCCATGCGGTTGTACGTTTATTCTTATGAATATAAAAGTAGTCAGAAGTTAAGCAATATGATAATGGACGTTTTCAAAATTTAAAAAAATGTCATCATCATCATCATATCAGCCTATCACTAGTCCACTGCTGAACATAGCCCTCCCCCTCAGATTGCCACAAGTTCGTAGCTCTCATTTTGGAAGGATTTTGCCATAGTTGCCACGCTTGGTAGGTGGGTTGGCAACCGCAGTTTATTTATTCAGATGATTCGAAAAAAATATATGGGACGTTAAAGAGATCAAAATAAACTATGATTTTTTTTATGTTCGGTCACAGCTTTTACTTTAATATACCCGATCCAATGAATCTTTTGGCAATATTAAAAATAAATTCAGATTAATAAAAGCAGCAGTGATAAAAATTATTATAATAATTAAAAATCTTTTTTGAAACAGCCCTGTTTAAAACATTTTGGTTTCACGCGTTGTCCACGATGCTATTGGAGACGAAGTCACTCCCCGCCACCTTTAACGTAAAACAGCAAAATGCAAAAAATAGGTAAATAAGCGACTTAGTCACGTGTGAGCTCTGAACTTTTTAATGCACAGTTAGTGCTTATGTTAATTATTTCTTTTTATTAATCGTATTTGTTCTTCGATGCACTTTTATTTGTGATAATACTTAAATTAAAATAAAAATACTTGTGTATACGGAAGAAGCGCGGAATTTAGTCAATTAAACGGCATATTGTGGATGCTAATAGTGATAAAAGGTGATGTGATACTGTGAGTGTGAATAAATCATTTGAAAGAAACCTTGCGAAAACGTGCTCGTTTATGTTTACAACCAAACAGAAAGCAGTTTGCACAGTTATTACAATTCAGGTATGCACTTAACTAAATATTTATTTTGTTAATTTCAATTCCAATCAGTTGTAAATAGTGTAAATGGTTTATTACAATTTTTAATTACGCATAAAATAAGTAACCGATATTATTACTAAAATTCTACCTAACGTTTTTACCAAAACCACTGTTTCGATAGCTAGGATAACTTTATTTTATAAAAATAAAATAATGAAATAATATTTTATTATTAAAAATTATCTGAATATTTGTTTTATTTTTTGGATTTTACTCCATAGGAATCGATTTCATTTAAAGTGAAATGAATACGCTTATAACGAAAAATTAATTAACGTAAGCGCCATCTTATCAAACTATTTCAAAACTTTTCGTAACATAATAATATACCTATCTGACAAGATTCAATGTAGAATGAATATACATGTAGAGGAGCCAATATTTTTTGTATGGGCATTGCGATCACTTTAAACTTGAACAGAAGTATGTTGTCTAGACCTAACTAGTGGCATAAATAGTTATATTTAGTCCAACCAGAATGTTGCAATATACTGCAACAGTGCCATCTACAAGCGGCTCCGTGAACAGTCAAATAACTATAATATTTATAAATATTGTAAATTTGCAATTTTATAACTTAATAATTTGTTAAAATATTGTTCTTTTGTTAATGATATCATGAATGTTTAATTATTTATAAACAAAGGAATATCTGTTTTACTTTTCATGGATAATTAAACTAAAATAACATTTTAATAATTCGCCATTTTATTTTATTTAGTGCAGTTTTGAAAGAAAGTTTTCTGATTATTTAGAACGAGTAAATGCGTAAATGACATTATTGGTACAGACAGTGAAAACTTTATTGTAAAAATAATAATTTAATTTGTATTACGATCAATTAATAGGACTAATTGCTCTCAACACACTCTTAAACACTCGCGGGGCTTGTCGTCAGACTAGGCCGGTATAAACCGGTTTGTTTCTTCTCATGTAAAATCGCAATTTAAAATTATTAACAAAGAATAGTTGAAATGTTCTTCTTTAATTTAGAAACCATTTTCAATATTGAAGATGGACGAGCGTATACACTACTGATCTTGCTAAAAGCAATTTTTTTATTATGACTTCTCTGTTTTAAGATACGATTCTTTTTGAAATTAAAACAGATCTAATTTTTTTAAAAATTAAAATTTATAGTTTATCTTCGCTTTCAGAACAATAAAGAAAGCACGGGGTTTATTTTCGCTTGGCCTAGTGGTTAGCGTACCTGACTTCTACGCCGCGGGTCCTGGGTTCGAATCCCAGCGGGTGGCAACATTTGTGCAAAACACAAATTGTTAGTTTTCGGGAATGGTTGTATTGTGTACAAATTTCGAAAGTTTGTTAAATGAAATTATTTGTACCAGATAAATATTTATAGTACGTAGATATTTTATTTATTTTTTAATTTAAAAAAAGTGTTTCGCCAAGGTAGATTTGAAATGCCATAGATCTAATTATTTTTACAAAGTGTTGAATAACGTAGCACAGTAAGTCGCGTATCAAGATTCCAGAGGCACTTTACCATTAGTGTTTTACAGACGAGGCCAATACGGATTGTAAAATATGCTTACCTTTTTTGAGAATACATAATATTATTCTTAAAATTTGATTTAACTTTTTTATTTCACATTGATTATTTAACATTTTCGTATGTTTCTTGCCCGCTGGTCTCGTGACGTTCGGATTTGTTACATAGTTCTTTCTTTTTCTCTTTCTGTCTAAGTACCTATTTTGCGTACTTTTCGCGTCATATTAAACGTCTCGCCGAACTCGTTTCTCACATTCAAAACGTCGCACTGAATTTGACCTTGGATGTTCAGCGTGTTGTCGCTCTTGTGTTACGGAATTTTCGTAAAGAAAATAAGTCCGTAGTAAGTGTATTAAAGTAGGAGAACTAATGTTACAAATTTAGGCTGTTACATGTAACATGAAAGTAAAAACTTACACAAAATGTAAAAGATAATGTAATATACACTTTTGTGTATCGAGTAAGGTTGACATAATTGAAGCAATTGCTCCGATACAGGGTAGTGTAAATTATTTGCCAAATAACCTTGTGAAAAACGAAACTCTGTTAGGTTTTCCAAACAGTTCCATTTTTTTGGGCGGGTTGGATTCCCGCACGAGACAAATATTTGTATTGCTTACAGATAATTGTACTGGGTATGGGTGTTTGTGCCTGATATAAGAGAAATCCTAGAGTATATCATTGTTTTTTTTTAAAAAAAAAAACAGAATACTAAAAAGTGCACTTGACACTGTCAGTTTATCCTACTCGTATGTTCTTTTGTCACGAAAGTAGCTATCTCAGAAAACACAAAATAAAGTATTTCCGACGATCCTGAATTTGTGTAAGAAAGAAGAGAAAATTGGAGTAAATACTCAGTTACGTGACGACTGCGTAGTCTAGTGGAACACGTTCTACTGCGACTACTACTACTATGACGCGGACCCTGGGTTTAAATCCCAGCCGGAGCCAACGTTTTTGTAAAGACATAAATTTTTAATTTTCGGTTCCGGAAATTTTCTGTAAACGCACTCACGACTTCGAAATATTCCTAGTCTGACGCATCTTTTAATAATCAAACAAATCTAAATGTATTTAATTGATTCGCACGGGCTATTGAACTCGGCCGGTGCGTGTGCGGTCCCACTAGAACACTGCGACAGTACTAAGCTTATATTCGAAAAACTGTAGGTCAACTTTTATTTTTTATCCATGTAATTAAACACAGTTATATTCATTTTCAGTAAGATTAAACTTCAGTAATCGATTCTACTATTGATTCTGTCTCGGTATTTTCTTCTTCCAGAACGGCTTAAAAATTACGGTGTATATATATATTTTTTTTTACCGCGCCAGTCCGCAGCTACATCCGACGCGGAGCGCACGTCGCTTTTCTCGCTTGCCGGTCTAACCTTGCTTACGTTTTGCTATCTTTATTTTATATATTTTAATTTTGCCTTGTTAGTTCTTTTATATAGTGTTCTATCTATCTTCCAAATTATTTTTAGTGCTTAAGACTTTACTTTACTTTAGTGGCGATGGGCTCACCACCTATCACACCAAGTGCATTATATTGTTTTGGTGAAACGTGGATTGTGGCAGTCATCTGTTTTTGCAGTGAGTGCCCAGTCTCTGACTACCCCTTATGGGATACAGTCGTGATCTTATGTATGTATGTAAGACTTTACCTTCTGTGTATTATTGACTATTACCATTAACAATTATTTAATTCGTGTTTGTGACTTATTGCAATAGCATTAAACTTTATAATTTATGTAGTGAACTTTTACTATTGACAATACACATACACCCATAGTAGTACCACCGTCGTCCTGCTGCTGCCTCTCCATGACTTTTTAAAGGCAACTTTGCCATGCTTGATCAGCTCCTCAGCCGTCCACTTTGTGCTGTCCCCGCGGCGGGGTTCCGCGACGCGAAGAGTGGCCGGCACTGCAGTTTTTAGCTTATTAGCAGACTCCTGCGACGTGGTCTGAACCACTACACTCGCATTGCCAACTTTTCTAAGCTTCGCCACCTAGATGTTCATTAATGACGGGTTTACTGTTTTCTTCAGCTCTGCCTTAGAGCTGAAGAAAACAAGTCTCCTCGGCCGTCTTTAGGTGGTGCTCGTCAGCCGGATAGATGGCTAGGACTAAGCTGGCCTGCTCCGGGATGGTCCTGGATGCCGCCCCCTTGGGCATTCTCAGGGCCGCTGCGAACGTTTTCGCCTGCCTGCCAGACACCACCTCCCAGTCTCCGTCACAGGCGCGGGCGGCTTCCATGTGCGCGAGCTTGGCTTCTGAATACACCCTGTCGCGCTCCGCTTTACATAGATCAAGCTCCGCCTCCATGGCATGCACCTCCATTGCTGCCACCATTGTTATCATGACGTGCCCTGTTGCCGAAATTTTGTTAATTTCCCTCTTGTTCAGCTTACAACCCTGGCCAGAGACTATGCCCATGTCTGCTGGCTTATGTCGCGTCAAATGTAGGAGCCGGCTGCTGGTCCATCTCGTCGCAGTCCCTCGGCTGCACCACTGAATCGGCCGTTAGTATGCCAGCTATTGGCACTGCGCTACTGGCAACCTTCCTACGGCCATCCACCTTTTGACGCTGGGCGATGGGCTGGGACTGCTCCGGGGAGGTCAAAGGCATTTTCTCAGCCGTGACACTGCCAGACCTAACAGATGCCGCTGGCCCATCCGCCGCAGACTGCCTCGCTGGAGTCCCTACCGGCGGGGTACGCGCTAGCGACTTCCCTGTCGCAAAGGGTGAAGACTCGTCACCCATTGCGATATATAGAGTTAAAACTTAGCTACTTATAGTAATTGTTTATAAAGACAGAAGAAATTTACGCTTTGCGGTGGGGCATACTTCGCCCACTGCCGTGTATGGTGGTAACCAAATATCCGTTTTTTTTTAATTTAAGACAGGACTCCAACTGTCTCAATAAAGTTTGGCGCAGACTAGGCACACTACCTGCACACTAACGCCCTCTGCAGGCAATTGTCACAAAAAAAACACAAAGAAAAATTTTAGTCTGTGGTTTTATTTAGTCTCGTCATTGGCCGGAGTATATGACGCAGAGGAAAACCCTCTCTGGCGGACAGCGGCAGCAACAAAAATACAGACTTTACAAAACCAACACGGAAAATACAATGTCTATTTACACAGATACACAATAGTGTTTGATTCCCGGGATCTGCTGATGTCGCCACTGGACCGGAAGACCCACTAGCGCCACCTGGCGGCAAGTAGCGCAACCATCGCTCTCGAAGCTTCTGGCTCTGTGCACAAGTATCAATGTCACGTAAAATATCACATAAATTGGGGATGTACCCACCGAACGTCACTGTCGCTAATCCAAACTACCGTCACCTTACACTAAATCTACAACTATTTTCCTGGATTAAGGCACTAAAAACTAAGCTAACACTACTAAAAGTATTAAAAAAGTACTGGCACAACAGTTGTTCACGCACTGTAGATGTAAAGACACCGCAAAAGCACCAAATACCACAAATTCCGACTCACAAACGAGCAGGCGAACAAGCGCGACCACCCGGCGTGACAGCCGGAACCGAACCTACTATAACTACGAGTCGGAACAACCCACCAACCTTCTATGGCCCCACCGACCGCCAGGTCATACGGGCCGAATCTCGGGAGATGCACACGGTATTTACTCGAGGCTCTTTCCCGCGTGCATTTCTTTACTCCCTACAAGTTATCGTATCTCCGTCCCTATGCGTCACTCTCCCCCTATGTTAACGCCTGCGTCTTCAGGCTGCTCGAAGTTCCAGCGTAGGCCGATCCGTTCTGCTTCGCCTGTGTGCCAACTGCTGCAACCGAGCGAAGTTTCTCTCCCCGCTGACGAGGTCCGCGTAAAACACAGGACCGTCCTCCGAACGAGTGATTCCATCCATCATTTCTTTCCTCAGGTCGTCGTAGAGGGGGCATTGAAATAGAAATGGAATATTTTTTATTCAATATAGATTATTTACATAATACTTTTTGAACGTCATTTTTTTTAAACTACACTGGTTCGCAAAGAAATGCCTCTGTCCTGAATAGAACCAGTAAGAAACCCAGCGGGATTATTTTTTTCAGTCATTTTAACTAAACAATTACAGCAGTTTTATAAAGATGTAGAAATAGCTTGGCAGCGATCATACCCAGGGGTTATCATCATCCATGTATTCCTTAATATTATAATAACACTTCTTAAAAAGTCTTTGTTTAACAAATAGTTTGAACTTTTTTATTGAAAGACTTTGTGCACTTTCTGGGATTTTGTTGTTAAACGTACACATTGCCCCATGAAAGGGTTACTGACTCTGTGAAGTCGGGTAACTGGCATAATTAATTTGTGCTTGTTCCTGGTATTCACATTATGAACATCACTTTTATTATTAAAGTGATTAATATTCTGATGTACATACATAACGTTTTCATATACATATTGAGAGGCCAAGGTTTAGATATTAATTTTTATAAATTTATCTCTAAGAGACACTCTAGAGCCAAGATTATAAATAGATCTTATGGCCCTATTTTGCAAAACAAAAATCACCTCTACGTCAGTCGCATTTCCCCATAGCAAAATACCATAAGACATTATGCTGTGAAAATAACCAAAATAAACTAATCGAGCAGTTCCAACAATAGTCAAGTTTCTAGTCCTTTTCACAGCATAAGCTGCAGAGCTAAGTCTACTTGGTAGTTTAGATATATGGGGGCCCCATTGAAGTTACGCGTCTAGAGTTATTTCAACAAAGACAGTGGCATCCACAAGGCTCAAATCTTCTACATTTACGAGTACATTTACATCCATTTGTTTAACATTTGGTGTTGTAAATTTTATACATTTAGTTTTATTGCCATTTAAAAGCAAATTGTTAACGTTAAACCAATGTACTACTTTTGAAATAGCATTATTCACCTCGTCGTATAATAAAAGTTGACGTTTTATCTTAAAAATCAAAGATGTATCATCAGCAAATAACACTATATCATGGTTGTCCTCTACTAGGTAAGATAAGTCATTAATGTAAATTAGGAATAGAAATGGGCCGAGAATCATACCCTGCGGCACACCTATAGATACTGCTGACCCGAAAGAACTCGTACTATTAATTACTACTTTCTGCGTTCTATTGCTTAAATATGAAGTTAGAAGGTTAAGTGCAGAATTTCTTATACCGTAATGATGTAGTTTCCTGATGAGTGTTTCATGATAAACGCAATCGAAGGCCTTAGAAAGATCACAGAAAACACCCAAGGCATCCTGTGAATTCTCCCAGGCATCGAATATATACTTAATTAGTTCAACACCGGCATCGGTTGTAGAACGACCCCTTGTAAAGCCAAATTGGTTTTTGTGAAACAATTTATGTAAATTAAAATGTTTTAACATTTGATTAGGAATTATTTTTTCAAAAATTTTACTTAATGTTGGTAGTATAGAAATAGGTCTAAAGTTAGAGGGGTCCGATGTACTACCAGATTTAAATAAAGGTATGATTTTACTATGTTTCATCAAATCAGGAAATACACCTAGTTCAATACTAGAATAAAATATTATGGCTAATTGAGGTGCAATTATATCTATAATAATGATGTTCTCCTAGCCGATTTCGACCACTGCGACAACTTCCGACTACAGTCGAGAGCCATTAACTGCGCAGGAGATATTATAGTGCCACAAGTGTACGCGCAAACACAGAGGCACTCACTCGTCCCAACCTACCTACGCCCGATGTAAAGCTGATGCGATAAGATCGGAGGTAGGCTAGGATGCAGTGTCAGAAACACGGGGACAATCACAACACAACCAGACCCGAAAACCAACAATTTATGTTTTAGCACAAATGTTAGCTCCGGCTGGGATTCGAACCCAGGACCCGCGGCTTAGAAGACAGGTACTCTGACCACAAGGCCACGCGGTCGTCACTATATCTATAATAGACGTAATGACTTCAACAGACATATCCCATAGATCTGCGGTTCTCTTACAATCAATGGTCTTAAAATTATATAAAATATCATTTGAATCTATCATATGAAATTCAAAATCTTTTGTAGAAGAAGTTACATTTTGTTTTAGTAATGTTTCAGCGGCAGTAGGAGAAGTATTTAATGATTTGGTTGTCAAAATAGGAAAGTCAGTATAAAACTTTTCAAAGGCTGTGGCAACATCATGATCAGATGTCAATAGCTTGTTGTTAATACATATTTAATTTGTAATTAGAGTTGCGTTCCTTGACTTTCCCCGTTTCACTGTTAATAATACTCCAAGTCATTTTTATTTTATCCGACGCTTTCTTTATTTTATTGCTTAGGTGTAATGACTTGGCTACGGAGCATACTTATTTATTTTTATACTTTTTTATTTATACTATTTTTATAATTTTGAATATTTTTTAACATGTTCTACTAATGTCTTGCTATGGGTGTATGACTTTTCATGGTAAAGTTCATACAACCTTTGCTTACTTCTATGGATTCCTACTGTCGCCCATTCATTAAAAGCCTTGCGACTGTTCAAGGAGAGAGTGTAAGAAGTAAAAATGGTTTTAAATTCCTTGCTCAGAAGATTTAACATTTAATTTCATATAAAAAGTCAGTATTATTATTATTAAAAGGAAGTAGTGGAAGTTTTTTATCTACGTTACTTCTAAACTTCCAAACTTCTTGTGACAGGAACAAACACAATTTTTTTATTGTTTGGTTTTTGCAAAAGTAAGGTAACGAAACTAATTGCCCAGAATGGTCCGAACTTATTTTGTAAATTATGGATTGGTGCAAAGACTTACATCTGTAAAAATATTATCGATACAAGTTGCACTAGATCCAGTAATACGCGTTGGTTCTAAAAACAGGTTCACTAGATTAAATGATTTCATCAAGGAACAAAATTTAACGCTGATGGAAAAAGTTTCCAAGAGGTTGATATTAAAATCTCCGCATCACAACAGGTTTGTTCTGTTTATTAAGTTTAATTAAAACTCCTTCCATTATTTTCTCAAAATTATCATATTAAGCACATGGGGGTCTGTAAACGCTAACAACTATGAGGTGCTCAAGCTCAACACAGGCCATTTCTATAGTTCTCTCAACAGAGAGGCTCACAATGTCTTTACGTTCCTTAAATCGCAATGATTTATTTAATGGTATCAAGGAGCCACCGCGTAAAGCTTTTCCTCTATTGAAGGAACTAACCACCTGGTGGTTACTGAAATTAAACATTAAATTATAGACTTTTAACCAATGTTCTGTTATACACAAAATATGAATATGATAGCTATTTAAAAACAATTCAATTTCTAATTCCTTGCCTAAAATTCCCTGTGTATGTTGATGCACCAGGTGGATACAATCTTTGTTATTAACATTTTGTGTAATTTTGTTTATATGTAACTTTCTTAATTTATCAATGTCACAACTATTGCTAGAGATTTCCTCTATTCTCTTTTTACTTAATTTAAACTATTTGGAACTGATTCCAAATTAAATGTCAGATAATTAGACTGCTCAATAAAAGCAGATGTCTGTGTCGCCAAATTCTTAGCTGTATTAAAAAGTAAACAATAAGATCGCACATTAGCTACCAGTCTTAAACTATATTTGGATAGGTAATACATATTGTAACTATTCAATTTTCACGTTGATAAAATTAATTTCGTGACCAGAAAATAGACTTAATCTTTTTCAAAATCATTTCTAAAGGTTATTTTATTCTAGGCCATTTGAATGATTTATGTTAATAAATTGTGATCGTCATAGGTAGGTTACCCTTTTATCTACGTTGTGTTTATTTAAAGTAACTTGTTCTTTTAGGTGTATCATAGAAAAAGTGTACGAGTACTAATTAATTTCTAATCCCTATACTCTTGTAAGGGGTTCACAATGTTTATTTATCAAAATATCTAATGCAAGGAGATTTGTATTCCGCACTTGAATAAGATTTACATTAAATTATTAATAACCCACTACAAGCTATCGCTCCCCCAACATTTTTATTTAAAAAAATGTAAGGAAGGCACACGGCTCCAACTCCCGCCGTGTGCGGTGAGCGCCTTCCAATCCACGTGCTCCCCCCGACACAGGACAAGAAGTCGGGAACAAGGACCGTAGTCCACAGCAACACTGGCGAACCAGCAAAAAGAGGGCTTGGCCTCTTGCTAGTTCGTAAGCACAAACTTAGACCGAAGTCTCGCATTTCAATGCGTGTTTACATCATACAAGTATACAGCTAAGTCCAGTCTTCGTGGATGTACGTCGCATGGATTTGGCACACGTCGAGCAGTTATGAGCACTCGGCCCAATAAACTAGTAAAGCCTTCCGTACGCGGCACCACTTCGCCAGACCGCTGCAACTGTAGATGAATGTCGAGTGTGTGGCATCAACATCTAATACAAGATCAGCACGGCAATTTGCCGCAGAGCACGTAGTGAGACCACTGCTCACTTCAAGGGTATGGGGTCCCACGTTGTGCAGCTTTCGGCTGCAGCCTTGAGAGTCTCCTCCCGCCAGCTACCATCCGCATGAAGTAGACACATTAGCTCCACCAACCATTGTAATGAAGTATTTTGCCATTATTTATCATTTATAATTATCATTCAGCCATCAGGCAATCAGCATTCTATTATATTCGTCAAAATGGCCGCCCACACTTCCCGCCGCTTACTCCTACGCTCCTTGACGACCAAACCTTTACCTCCTCGACTCGTCCCACACGGAGAACTTCCAGGTCGGCAGGCAATACGCCCGCGAGCACAGGTAACGCTACGGTGCTAGCCGTCCTGTAAGCCTTCGTGAGAAAAATCAGCGCTGGTCTTTGCGTCCTCAGAAGTGCACTTCTCACAGCAAAGGTGGAAGAGCATCGGTACCATACAGCAGCAGCATAAGTCAACGCTGCCACATAGGTCCCTGATAACAGCACTCTTAAGGGCGTGAAATCTAATGACCCAGGTCGATGAAGACAATCGCGACTTCTTCCCGAAGCAAGCTACGGCCTTTCTCGCCGATATAAGATGCTGCACGTGGGATCTAGCCTTGTCCAAAATCACACCAAGTACTCCGGCCTGTTACACACTCGTCATAGTAGCGCCGCCCATTTTTATTATAGGTCCGCGTTTAAACCTGCCCTTGTAGGTCATCGATTGAGACTTCCCGACTGAAACCCCCTCTGTTACGAGTACCCCACTCGGAAACAGCGGCTATAATAGTCGCCGCTTTGCGCTCTATCGCGGAACGAGACAACGCTTCAAAAACGATCGTCACATTGTCGGTGTTGCGGACCTCTTTGCTATTTTGATAGCTGATGTAGTTTTTTATTATTGTTCTTTTTTGCTTTTTTGACGTTGTCTGTTCCTATTTCTTTCTGTTTGCTTGATTTTCTGTTTTTATTAAAAAATAATCATTCTTCAACTTCAACGCACGCACTTCTCGATGACGGTAGCACTGCTACGCTCATTGACTCAAGTATTGCTGCTGAAATCGGTGCGACAGGGCCTCACCAGAAAATAACGGTCAATGGTATAGGCGGTCTTAGTAGAAACGCTACGATATCGTATGTAGATTTTCACATTAAAGGTAGGCACACACGAGACACATTTTTAGTGAAAAATGCGAGAGCTATGGAGTCTTTGTCTCTGCGTCCTCAAACAATTAGGCAGGAAACTATTGCTTCTTTCGCACATTTAGCGGATTTACCTTGCAGCGTAACTTACGAAGATGCTACTCCAACAGTTTTAATTGGGGCAGAGCATTGGCATTTGTCAATCAGCAGCGAGGTAAGGTGTGGTGGTAAGAATGAACCCGTTGCCTGTTTAACTGCCTTAGGCTGGGTGCTTTATGGAATCGCGACCAGTAAAACTAAATTAGTGGAGTTTGTTAATCACGGTGTGTGTATCGGACCTTCCGATGAGGAAAAATTAGACTCTCTTATTAGGGAACAATACAAAATTGACTCGTTAGGTATTTCTAAAAAAGAAACCCTACATTCTAAGTCAGATAAACGTGCAGTCGAGATTTTAGAAAAAACTGCTAGACGTCTCCCCACTTCTGGGCGGTTTGAGGTTGGTATGCCGTGGCGTGACGATATACAGCGCGTTCCCGACAGCCATGTCACGATTTTTAAGTCTAGAAAGGCGCATGGCTAAAGACGCTGACTTTGCAAAAGCATATGAAGTGTTTATTTCAAACATGATCGCTAAAGGTTATGCAGAAGAATGTGCTCCTGAGTCATACTACACCAACCACATTAAAGAGAAACAATTTTCTTTTATGAGGCTCTATTTACCCCATTTTGGCATGTACCACCCTCAGAAACGTAAGCTTCGTGTAGTTCACGACGCCGCAGCCACGAATGAGGGCGTCAGCCTAAACTCTTTGTTGCTACCTGGTCCAGACCTGCTTCAGCCCTTGTTAGGTATTATACTTCGGTTTCGCGAGGGCCGTATTGCTCTCACTGCTGATATCCGGGAAATGTTCCCTCAAGTAAGTAAAGGTATCAGTAAGTAGTAAGCAATCAGTAAAGGTGGCTCTGAACGCAACATTAACCGAACGAGCTCCAAAAGAAGAAATCCTGAGCAGTTTACTAGCCGAGGCAGAAGCCATTGTCAATTCACGTCCATTAACTCATGTATCTACAGATCCTGACGACCCGATAACACTCACACCTTTTCATTTCTTAATCGGTTCTTCGTCCGTGCAGACCCTACCTACTGCCTTGAATGATCACGATTTGGTCAGCCGTTCCGAATGGAGGAAAGCATTGAGGCTAGCGGATCATTTTTGGTCGCGTTGGATGCGCGAGGTTCTCCCGACCCTACAACCACGTGAGCAGACAAGAGGCAACAGCAGTTCAACAGCTCTTCAAGAGGGTGAAGTAGTAATTATTGCCGACTTTAACCTGCCCCGCGGAGCATGGCCACGAAGACGTGTTGCGAAAGTGTACCCTGGGAAAGATGGTGTGGTAAGAGTAGTGGACGTTGCAACAGCAGGGGGAATGCTACGCCGACCCGTGCGAAAGCTGGTTAGGCTCTCCACCTAAGGCCTTGGCTGACCTGGGTTTGTATAACCAGTTTGTGCTTAGCTGCACGAGGGGGAGGATGTTGCGGACCTCTTTGCTATTTTGATAGCTGATGTAGTTTTTTATTATTGTTCTTTTTTGCTTTTTTGACGTTGTCTGTTCAATTACCTATTTCTTTCTGTTTGCTTGATTTTCTGTTTTTATTAAAAAATAATCATTCTTAAACTTGTATCATCGTTTTATCATTTGCAGAGATTAATTTGGTTTGTTCATTTCAGTCGGCATAGGCAATCATGTGCATTCCCTCGAGTTTCGGTCATCGAGGAGGAGGTTCCATAAGGTCGGTTTCAATTCCGATCCTTGAGGACAGCCCATCGTCGAAGCCTTCCACATAACCCGATCTTCAGCAAATAGTCCTACTCGGCGGTTGGTAACGTAGCTTACTAAAATTTTGTAAATGTTTGGCGAAATGCCGCACTGCTTAGCCATGAGGAAGACCATCGGCCACCAGGCGTTGTCGAATCGAAGGCTCCGTGTTGTATTTTTAGAATAAATTAAATGTAAGGTTCGTATAAATTAAACGTGTTGTGGTGTTCGGCTGTCAAAAAGAAATAATTTATTTTTTCTTAATTTGTCATAGAGATTTCTCTTAATGGTTTAAGACAATAGCAAACATACAGCTTATAAGTTTACACATACATTATAGGTGGCGTTAGTTGTAAACAAAGAAGACATTTTGAGCACATAACAACACTCTCAAAATACAGATTCTACACTTCAAAATATTACAGTTACAATGCCTAACATTTTTACAAACTTATTATGCTCTACTGAACCTAAGCTTTTAGTAAGTATGTCTGCTGGCATATCCTCAGATGGCAAATAATTAATCTTAACAATTTTATTACTAATTATTTCTCTACAATAATGATAGCGAGCATCAATATGTTTTGATCTGTTATGGAATACAGGATTTTCCGATAACTGTCGAGCGCCTCGATTATCATTATATACGTTAATTGTATACATCTGTTCAGTTATCTCATTCTGTAAATTAATAAGATAGACAGCTTCTCTGCAACCGTCGGTAATTGCGATGTATTCGACCTCAGTACTTGAAAGTGCTACAGTTCTTTGTTTTTTACAACCCCATGAAATGACTGAACCTGATAACTTAAAACAAAATCCTGAATATGATTTTCTATCTAACGAATTATTTGCCCAATAAGCATCAATATAACCCTCAATATCAACATTTCCATCTTTACAATACCTTAAACCTAAACATCTTGTCTTTTTCAAGTATTTTAAAATTCTTTTGGCATTTAACTAGTGTTCATTATTATGACAGTTATTAAACTGACTTAGGTATCCTACAGCATAGGCTATGTCTGGCCTAGTCAGTACAGCTAAATACATTAGGCTCCCTATGAGCTGTTTATATGGATTCTGACTATTTAAATTTATACCTTTGACAGTATTTAATTTAGCCTCCATGGGTGTATCAACAGTTTTACAGTCAGTCACATAAGGCTGATTTTAGTTTCACGCTCACCGTCAACGCTCATTGCTCAGCGCGTAGTTTGTCAGCGCTGAGGCTCAGCGTGGCTCGATTTAGTATCGTACTGACCGCCTTACTGTACAGACGACGACCAAAATGCGGAGTGTATTAATTATTGCTTTGTTTACTATCTATCCCAAAAAAAATAAAACCGACGAAGACGAAGACTCCAAGTTCATCCATTAATTAAGCAGAGAGCCGTTGTAGGAGACTTTGTCTTGTTATATGGCACTTTGAGGGCTGTAAAACTACTGAGCACAGGCCTCCTCTCATTTCTGTGTCAGTTTTTTTAGTCACACTTTTAGGAATTTTATTATAAAATTTTTGGACCTACTTAAGAAAAGATTTTCTAGTTTTGGCCAACCTAAACACAGGAACCTCTAGCGCGTCACCTCGGCCCATTCTACAGGATACAGTCACTTTTTTATTAAATAAAAACATGTGTTTCCGTACGTACATTATATTTTCATAAATATACAAAGACGGAAGTGTCAAAATATTAGTATCCTTGAATAGTTCTCCTAGCGACACCCGAGGACCCAAGTTATACATTGCCCGTAAAGCTTGTTTTCGCAAAATGAATATTTTTTCCAGACCGGCCGCGGATCCCCACAGTAATACGCAAAATACACAGTAGTATGCAAAATAGACTAATTTAGTTGTAGCCTCATCAGTCAACTGTCTAATCCTTCTAATTGCAAAAATGGCAGAACTTGATTTTGAAGCAATTTTTTCAATATGTGCTCCCCACTGTAGCTTGGAATCAATAGCGATTCCAAACTACATATACAGTTGAATTTTCAAAAGAAAGGAATTATTATTAGAATTCTCTGACTTAATATTAATTTTATGAGCCGACTTGGACATTCCAAAGTGTTGACATTTTGTTTTACCCGCATTTAAAAGTAAATTATTTGTCGCAAACTATTTGGAAACAATATCCAAAGCTTTTTTGGGCTGTTCCAGCTTCAAGTCATTTCTTTTAACTTTAAACAACAATGATGTATCATCCGTAAAGAGAACTACCCCAGACATATTCAGTACCAAATAAGGAAGATCATTCATGTAAACCAAGAACAGAAATGCACCAAGATCGAACCCTGAGGAACACCCAATTTTTACTGGACAACCTGACGATATAACACCGTTAATCGCAACTTTTTGCTCTCGATTTGTTAAGTACGATGATAAAAAATCTAGAGAGGCTTCACGAATGCCGTAGTATTTAAGTTTACGAATACAATTATTATGCTCTACACAGTCAAATGCCCTTGAGAGACCACAAAACACACCGATAGTGTCATGAAGATCTTCCCAGGCTTGGAGAACATGTGTGACTAGTTGAACACCGGCAATATTAATGTGAAATGGCGGTATTAATGTGAGTTTTGAAGTTACAAAGAATATAGTTTAAGTATGCTGCGTATTGCACAACTTTATAAGAATTCGCGATGGTTATCGTATTGAAGACACACTTACAATTGAGGGTATGGTAGACTTGCCAACTATACCTACAAACAGGTGACAGGAATTGGTCTTTCCTATCAACTCCTCCCATGCTTTTGTTGTAGTCCAGTACAATGTTGGGTTTGTATGTCAGTCGCTTGTACTTGTTATGTGTCCCAATTTGCAGGTTATGGTATGTCGAGATCATACTAACTAAGTTAGCATCCCGCCATACCAACACCGACAAATCGGAACAATATGTGGCCACTACTTCACCTTGTCGAAGTTCGGTCTTAGTCAGTGTCTTGACTGAATCGGGAACGAATTCACGATTCAGCCTCAGTGTCCCGTAACAGTCGGTCTTTTGTCTTTTCAGACTACGCAATAATAATGGACTATTGTAAAAATTGTCCATTATTAATTTGTCCGCGGTGAAGCAGCGGCTGTAACAAGTCGTAGACAATCTAGGCCGTCGCGTTGGTAGGTCGGTTGTAGTCCGCTGTGGCGTCGTCGACGACTGGCATGGTGTCTGTCTGTCTGTCTATCTGTTCGTCTGGCTGTTCCTCGGGCTGGGTCTCTCTGATGTCAGTTGTCTGCCTATCTTTTCCAGCATACACAAAGACCGCCAGAGATAGCCACTTGATGATTCGCACAACTCCTACGTTTTTACTCCTACCTGAGCGGTCTTTGAAGAAATCTTTTGGGCTAAAGAAAGTCTTCCATGCCACTTCAGGAGGGATTCATCAATGGCTATCTCTTGAGAGGGCATGTATAGGCTCGAAAACTTGGCATTAAAATAGTCAGTCGCATGTCTAATTTTAGACAGTCTAGTTATGTCCTGTACAGTCTGGTTGTCGACGAAATGCAAAAAGGATTTTAGCAACAAATAACGGTTGTAGGACATTATCCTACAGAAGTCAGTTAATGTCCCAAAACCGTTAAACCCGAAGTAAGACTCTTCCTCCGGTAAGGGGAAGAGGCCTTGCAACAGGATGATTGCCAGAAAACTTAGCATTTCGTTTCTGTCGTTCAGAGTCCATCGAGTGAATCGGGAATGAACAGACAGCTTATCCCTTGCTTACCTCTTGCAGAGCAGCGATCTTCTGTTGAGCATTCCGATTCGTCTCGAGGACTAGCGAGTCGACGAAGTCAGTGTCAATCATGCGATCAAATACGTCGATGGGTCTGGTCTCTTCCGTAAGCCCGACTTTTGGGCCCGATGGTTCAGAAAAAGTCTCCCGCTTCCGTGAAAAGTCGTTCGGTCCCTACTCCAATTAAAAGTGTAGCAGTCGTCTGACGCAATGTCCCGCATTGCTCAGTCATTGGCGTCATCCGCTTTCCGCAACACTTCTGATTGGAGTTCCGTCATGTCATTGCCGCAAGCGGGTTCAGAGGCAGCGTTCCGCCCCTGAAAAGTCGGTGTAATGTCGTCGTCACAGTCAAAGTAGTCATCGTCATCGCTTTCAGTCAGTCTTAGCCAGTCGTCTACCACTGTCGCAAAGTCATCGTCAGTCACACCTGGAACAAAGAATTAATTATAAATTTATTGATAATTAAATTCTGTTTGAACACCAGTGTACGGAATTAATACATCAGTTATTTATTATTTACCAATTGCTGTTGGTCCCACGTTAACGCGCGAGGACGAAGCGACGACCGCCTCTGCACCGACGACTACATCTGCACCGACGTCTGGAAAAAAAACCAAAGCATGATTTAAAAGTTTTATTTATAATAGATTACCGGTGGTAGGATTCCTATGCAGGAATCCGTCTAGGTAGGTACCACCCCAGGACCAGTTGTTTTGCCGTGAAGCAGTAGTGTGCAAACATTACTGTGTTTCGGCCTGAAGGGCACTGAGAGCTAGCGTAATCACTGGGCATATGAGACTTAAGAACTCATGTCTCATGGTGACGGGCGCAGTGTGGTGTCACACAAATGTTCTGGGTGACTGCCCATAACAGCGTTTGTTATGGGCAGACGCTGCACTTATCATCAGGTGAACATATAGCTCGTCTAGTCACTTTAGAAGATAAAAAAAACGATAACTTACCTAATTGCATGAAAGTTTCGGCTTATGTGGAAGGAGTGGCAGAAGTTGAAGGCTCGGATTCGGGCCGGCGTTCCACCATAATACATGGTGAACGTTCTGGAGACACCCTCCTGTAAATAAAAAGGTTCATCAATAAAATTATTAACATATAGCGGCATCTTCCTGGAACATCTCAATAAAAAAACTGCGGTTGCCAACCTGCCTGCCAAGCGTGGCAACTATGGCAAAATTCCTCCAATATGAGAGCTACAAACTTATGTGGCTACCTATGGGGGAGGCCTATGTTCAGCAGTGAACTTGTGGTATGCTGAAACGACGACGACGATAATATAAATAATTTACAAACGTGACTACTGAATAAAAATATACCTTGCTTGTCGTTTGCGCGATGGAGCGCCGGGTAAAAGCATACGCTCAAGGTGAGCATCCCGCTTTCGGGCCAGGAGCTCACGCTTGACGCCTCCCGGCAGCGCGGATACCCGGCGCTGCGTCGCAAGACTCGCAGCCCTGATCTTGGTGAGAGTGTCTCCCAGAACGCCCCTGGTAAAATAAAAAATACATCTTAGCACTATTACACAGCTGCAATAAAATTACGGGAATAATATTTTGATAAAAAGATAAGACACATACGCCTGTACACCCCGTCCTCGCCCACGAACTTGGCCTCTCCCACGCCTTTTTCCACGACTACCTTGACTTGTAGAGGGTCTATAAAATAAAAATACATACATTGTAAATTTAATATAAACATTTGAATATTTTTTCAAGAAAAAATTATGTAAATTTTGTATACTCACTGCTTGTCAAGCGGCGCGCTCTCTCCCTCCTGGCCAGAAGAAAAATCAGGGCGGCTTCCAGACCTGAAATTAGAAATGAAAATAGATGAAAACACTTATGAAAGTATAGGAAGCTAAAGATGTGTCTCAGGATCGTAGCAAGTGGAAAGATATGGTCTGCCTATCCCAATTGGAAAGAGGCGTGACTGTATGTATATATGTATGAAATTAATGCATCAAAGTTATCTAAATTGTTTAATAAGTATTTAAAATAAATTAACTTAAATAAAAATAAAAAATTTAAACCGGCAAATCAACAAAAATCACATGAAAGTCATCCACACCACATAAAGTTGAAATCTATTCAATTGCACTCATTATTTATCGTTTATAAGAACCCTTACGCGGCCTATATCGTAAACGTCCCGTGTAACATTTGTTGTATACGTTACGGCATACGTACGGGCAATACGTATCATAGAGTAACTTTGTATACTTGAGATAGAGACATCACTCTAACAGGCGCTCATGTAACGACATCTCTTGTTTTGTTTCGGAAACAAATGGCAACCTACATATAAATAGTACCATTTAATGATTACTTTATTTTTCTTTCAATACGAAGTAGATACTGTGAGATGAATGTTGATGTTAAGATAAAACAATTATTTTATATATTATTTATCTATACATCAACATTAAACCAACAGGCCTCTTAATTCTATAGGAATGGGAACAAAATGAAAAAAATATATCGGGAATAAATGTTACCGGCAAAACTCAATTTCAGGATATAATACTACATACATGAACATATGTATATATATATATATATATATATATATATATACGTAACATGGCATGGCCTACAATTAACTAGTTTTTTCCTTAAATTGGGCTCACAAGTAACATAATTATATTTTATTTGTTATCTTTTTTACATTATTTTTTACAATATTGATATGCAAGTTTTTGAATACCATCATTCTCATCAAAGTCAGACCTGTTCCCACTTAATATTTTATTTGTATCTTTGCACCAGTTATAAATAAATATGTTTATGGTCAAATTTTCTAACTTTTCCACAATATCAATTTTGTGTGAGCTGCATTTAATAAAATTGTAGTCCATAACAACAAAATATATTGTCGGATATTTTGCCGAGTACAATCTTTTCTTATTATACTTATAACCACATCTTGCATCTGTGAAAAACATTTTATTAGGAGCATTGATGGATATGTGAGCAATCTTTTATTTTTAAAATATTCTCTAACTGTTATAGTAGATAAATCATTTTGATTATAAAAGCATTTTTTGCATGTATTACAGCTTTTATTCTTAATTTTCGCAACACATATCCTGTCACATATTCTAGTTGTGCCCTTATTTTTGGGTTGCCCATTTTTTGATCCAGTTCTACAAAGATGTGGTCACAGTTTACATCATCAAAATCAATAACAGATGAATGATTTGACACCTCTGGTCTGTTAAAAAACAATTTATTAAATGATTTGAAATTTTGACATGTATCAACTTCACAGTTAGACCCTTTGGAATGGATGCTGCTTATATTATTATTTATAAGTAACGAAGCGAATGCTGCTTCGAAGCCAGCGCATGTTGGAGATACGTTTCTGCATCCATGGCTCCGAATGCAGCCAAAAAAGTTTTCCAAAGGGTCTTGATTGAAATGTCTCATCCAGAGAGATGTCAAACCATAATTTTTTGACAAAATTTCCACAATGTACTCAGTATTTTCAATTGTTTGAAACCAATTTGTTAATGATGGAACAGAACCTGACTTTGTATGGTTTTCGTTTACAAATTTCATTGTTACCAAAACTTTTTTCGCTTGCCTCCAGAACATTCTATGACTTGAATATGGTGTCACTGCACCTAGAAGAGTCTTTCCACTTCTTTTTTTAAAATTATCATAACTCCCATTTAGGGAATCAAACAAGTTATCAAAAAATAAAAGCACTTCAGCAGTCTCTTCACATTCCTTTGGTAGAACTCCTCTGCCTGAAAATAAATATAAGTTTGTCACTTCTCAGTACATATTTTCTTTATACAAAATCATTGCCCTTACTGTAGGTTAAGATTATATATTGTATACAGCGTGTCGTTAAAAATTATTAATAATAAAAATTATTAAATTATTAATATTTATGTTATAAAATTGTTCCACGAGTTGAAAATTCAAATATGAATTCTTCTATTTTAAAGAATTAATATTTGAACTTTGAAATTCTCTTACAAAGCTAGTAACTTTAATAAGGCACTTTAGGCAATGGAATTTTATATACTACATGGGGAGATTTATAATTGGCATACTACCTAATACTTTATGCCTATATATTATTATATTTTTAATTTTATTTAAAAGCCTGAGGGCTAACAGTAAACTGACGCAACTTACTTGCTAAGAATCCCATATGTGTTGCAACAGAATGGCTGAATATCTGTGTTGCACATTTTACCTTCATTTTAAAAATCTTTGTTCGCAAAACATGATTTTCTGTCAAGTTAGGTATTAGCCTTAATCCTTTGTAGGCTTCATTTTGATCATACAATTTGATAGTGTGGTCCCATTTTGCAGTTATATTGTGATCATTTATAAAAGCTTTTAAATTCTTGGTAAGCAAGTTGTTCCTAATTCCTTTGATGAGGTGAGGTACATCAAATAAAGGTATTACTTCGTGTCCATCTATCTCAAAGACTTTTTTTTTAATTCTCTATTTTCTTTTAGACATTGTTCACGATTTTGATTAATTAAATAATTAATAGCACTAATGTTGGTGGCACCTTGATCGCAAATTGTGGCCATAACTATAAACCCTATAGAGTTTAAGTTTCTGATAATTTCCTTTAGCTGCATGGCTAGGTCAATTTTTGTTTACTTCCTGCACAAAATGTGTAGGAAATGGGCTGTTTGTAATTTTTGTAGACACCTCTCACCATAAAAACAAGTGCGTGATCTGCTATTTGTTTTTTAACAATTTGCCCATTATTAACAAAACCTGTAATATTGTCATTTCTTCTATTGTAAAAAAAATGTGGTTTGAGAGAAACTTCGTCAAACAGCAAGACACATAATTTTTCATGCTTTGACATTTTTTGCCCCTTTTTTTTTAATTGTGCAAATATATTTTTGTTGATACCTGGTTTTAACGAAGCCCGTGATATCATACGGCTCAGTGTTAATGGAGACGGTAACACAAACACTTTCCTCAACCATCTATAAGCTCTAGGGCCTTGCTTGTACAAGGCCAAAGCTACCACTTTTTCGTTCCTTTTAAAACGCCTACCTGTATTTTTTTCCCTACTTCTCGGAACTGTAGCATTGTTAATACTGCAGCAGTAGTGGTAAATTTTTTTAAGGCTTTTTGTAACAAGACAATCTCAAAAAATCAAAAAATTTTCAGACAATCTTAGCGCTTTTTTAAGTCTTGTCATTGCAGAATCTTTTGCATTTTGTAATTTTTTTATTTTATTTCCCAAAGCTGCAAGATGAGAATTGAAATTCTTAACAATTTTTCTTTGGGCATTATCTGTAAAATAGTGAAATAATACAATTAATTAACTTACAAAAAGGAAAATACTATTATTTCCAGTAATATTGATATATTGAGCTTTTTGATATCAACTTAGTGATCATAGACAAGTGAGTGTTTATGCAAGTATTGAAAATTAATTTAAGCATTTTATACACACAACAATAAGGAATTATTATGTACAAAAAATTTTTAAACCTTTCACAGTCGATGTCTCCACTACAGTAGTAACAGTCTGTGAAGTTGAAGTTGATGGAGCCTGTTGCATTGAATTTGGAGTATTTGGTACGAAAATCTGACCCAAACTGTCATTTATGTTGGACCGATTTGATATATCTTCCAAAGGTTGTCGTGACTGGAAACCTGAAATTTACATTAGTTGAGTAGTAGTAGCTAGTAGATAAGATCATACTTTATATGTATTATTAATATACAGTGTAAACTCCATGTAACATCACTGAAGGGACTGTGCATTTTATGGCGTTATAGAGAGTTGTTAAATGAAGAGTAGAAATATCAGAAAAGTTTATTTCAGACTAGTGTTAGTAGATATGTTCATTAAAAACAATCTTTTTTAAACACTCTGTTAGTGTCCGACCGAAACTGGTTTTTACGACCGAAACCGAAACCGAATTTCGGCAACAGTTTCAGTTTCGGCCCAAACCGAAACTTTCTTACAAGGATCATGTTTTGAGGGAAAGTTAAAGAAAACATTATAATCAGTCTACCTATATACCACATAGCTATGTTGTCCACGTGAAATTTATGTTTGTAGAATGTCCTTACAAAACAAGTGTATAATATTAATCAGTCAAGTCAGTAAATAAAATTCGCTCATTCCTGCAAATTGACATACGAGTAAGCATAACATTAATTGGTTGCTAGTTAAGTTGCCAAAAAACCTTCAACGACCCATCGCTAGTTTTCATCGCTTACTCGTTAGCATGGAATTTACACACACAACAGTACGAGAACTTCCGAATGCAGTTTCGGTTTCGGTCATACACTCGGCGTCAAAAAAATCGCACATCCGAAAAAAATAATTTAAATACTATTTTAACACAACAGGCCAATGGCAATGTTGTGGTTTGAGGGTATCATTCGAAAGGTAATTTCATTAGCTTTCAGGAATTTTAATTGAATTTTACTTTTATAACGAGACGAAAGAGAAATTAAAGAAAAAGACAGGGTATGTACAAATTTGCAAATTAGTAATTTAAAAAAAAACTTAATAAATACAAAAAAGTTCTTAAAACCTAGTGTTACCCCCCCCTTGCCTTGATAACGGCTTCCATGCGATCTTTCATGGACCTTACAAGGATCGCAACAGCCTCTTGGGGTATTTGTTCCCACTCTTCAAGTACCGCATCTTGGAGCTCTTGAAGAGTGGCTGGAGCTGGATCTCGAGCTCGCACGCGCCGTTTTAGGTCATCCCAGAGATGTTCTATTGGGTTAAGGTCTGACTTCGTGCTGGCCAATGCATAACAGGGATATCGACCTCCTGTAAATAATCCCGTACAATAGCCGCGGTGTGGCAACGAGCATTATCATGCATTAACATGAATCCATCACCGACATAACCAGCATACGGGACCACATGTTCCTCCAGGATTTCAGTAATGTACCGACCAGCATTTAATGACCCTTGCCCACGGCCACCCCGAGTCCGGGAAACGCACACAAGTTCCGTTTTCCCGTCGACGGAAATGCCGTCCCAAAACATACACGAGCCACCCCCGTATTCGACGGATTCTTCGAAGCAGGGTTGTGTGAACCTCTCCCCCTGTCTTCGGTAGACCCTTCTACGTCTGTCATTGCAGAAGAGATAGACCCTCGTCTCATCAGAGAAGAGTACGGTCCGCCACTGTTCTAGAGTCCACTCGCAATGATTGCGAGCAAACTCTAGGCGATCTCTGCGATGCTGTGCAGTAAGTTTTGGACCTTTAGCAGGTCTATGGGCTGTTAAACTCTTTTCGTGTAACCTTCTTCTTATCGTAGAAACACTCACAGATGTTCTCAGAGTTGATCGAAGCTGTTGTTGCAACTCAACAGCATTTGAAAAAGGTTTCGTAAAGATGTCGTAACGATGAAACGGTCATCTCTTTCTGATGTGCACCGTTTTCTTCCAGATCCCGGTTTTCTAACATAACCACCAGTCTGCTGAAAACGTTGGAACACCCGTCGAACTGAAAAACGGGACAGGTTCAACTGTCGAGCAACGTCACACTGCCGCATCCCCGACTGCAATAGGGCAATCACTTGAGCGGCTTCTTCAGAGCTGGTGTCCATCTTTACTTGTTCTTACTTGGGTTACTTGTTCACGTGTGTTCACTGCAAAGTCTAAATTACGACTGGCCCATATTTCATCCAGATCGACCCTTTTATACCCTTTTTAGGTGGTGTAACTAGCGTCCTTACTAACGAGCATTTGACAGTGTTTATTTTTGACGCTCTATAATGATAAATGTTTTAATGATTTCATGATTTTTTTATTAATAATGTAAAGCTATTCAAATACCCATTTCAAACATACCAATATTTATATAAATATAATTCGTTTCTAGCCATTACAGCCATTTTTCGCGCAAACTCAGAGAGGTGCGATTTTTGTGACGCTGAGTGTAGTTCCGGCAGGTTTGCCACCGAAACCCGTTTTTTTGCCGAAACTCGACTAAAACCGAAACCGAACTTTCGGTTGGACACACTCTGTTATTGTTGTCTGACGTATTTTGCTGCACCAGTAATTTTGTTGAATTATTTTGCTTATTTTATTCATATCTTGCTATATTGAGGCGTCTTGGTGATAAAGGAAGTACTTTTCCAATAATTTAGCTGCTTCCAGAGCTTGTTTAATCAATCAATCAATCAAAAATCTTTATTCAAATAGACGCTTGCGCGTTCTTATGAATCGTCAAATTTTACATAAAACATTATACATAGAGGTTTGTAAGGTACCACCGGTTCGAAAAGCAGTTTCTGTTGAGAAGAGACCGGCAAGAAACTCAACAGTTGCTCTTTTTCAAAGATATCAGTTTACAATATAAAATACCGGTATAATAGTCTTATTCTACCCTACGTGAGTATCAACAGTATTAACTCCACACATTGGCGTCGTCGAGATATTCCGCAATAGTGTAATACGCTTTAACCATAAGTTGACTTTTGATTTCACGTTTAAATTCATCAAGCGGCAGACTTAATGCTCGGCGGAGGCTCAGGGTCATCCGTCTGAACAAATTTCTGAGAAAGTTCGGTAGGCATGAGGCCGACAATCGAGTTTATTATGGGCTAGGATAATAAAGCGACAAAAGAACGTACACAGCTGCGCAGTTTTTAAAAATTTTAGCAACTTCAAAGGTACTTTTTATTACTTAATTTTTCTCGTTTTAGAGAATGGGTGTAAAGCTATATAAAGTGTATCATTGTACAGAAGACAAGCTAAACCAACCAAAGCAAGTGATTTTGATGCTTTAAGGAGTTTGACGTCAAATCGAATGACGTTACATGGAGTTCACACTGTATATCATACTTTATATGACAGTGATTACATACAATCTTCTAAAAAAACTTATTTACTAGGTTGTATTAACTAAAACTTAAAAACAGTAGATTTTTTTTTAATTTTATTATATGCATTACCTTGCAAATATAGGGTGGGTACTGCAGCTGGACTAAGCCTATTGCTCCGTGTTTCATATTGCGGCTCAAAGTGATGATGGCAAATTCTTCTGCACCTAAAAACAGTCTGTTCATCTAACAATAAAATGTCACCACCGACTGCTTTTGCCCATACTAAAAATCTCTCCAAGTTTTTATCAGGATTCGGAAATAAATGCAAAATATTTCCGTCTCCACCTGTAATAAAGAATATATCCATATAAAAATAACCTTCGTAAGAATGGCCTACAATTTTTAATTTTTTTATATAAAATAGTGGAAAGCGAACTGGCGGTTCACCTGATGTTGTTCGCCGCCCATGGACATTTTCAACTCCCGTAGGGTTTTAAATGCGTTGCCACCTTTAAATAAAGTAGGCCCAAGCTACCTCACTCACCAGACGAAACGCAGAAGTGTAACACTTCTACTTTACGCCGGTCTTCTGCAAGATCGTGGTACTCATCCGGACGGACCTACCCATTCGTGCAATAGTGAACACTGTTGCATGGCCCTACCACCGTTGAATTGTAAAAAATGAATAAATGAACACTTTACTTTTGATAAACACTACAACCAACTATGTATATACTAGCTTTTCGCCCGCGGCTTCGCTCGCGTTGAAGCCCTTAAACAAATACCTATCAATCCTTTACAAAACTTTTTTCTAATTAAAAAATAGCCTATGTCCTTTCTCAAGCACTAGACTATATGTGTACTAAATTTCATTTAAATCGGTTTAGTAGTTTTTGAGTGAAAGCGGGACAGACAGAGATACTTTCGCATTTATAGTATTAGTATGGATAGTATATAACCAACTAAGTAAGAACTATATTAAAACGTAATATCAACAGTTTTTCTTCCAGGTGTAGCACCATTGGTTTGGTTTGTTATATTTGTCTATCAGATAAAATAAAATACATAAGACGCTTCAAAAGATCTTATAAAAGATTATTTCGTTGAAGATTACTTTGAAATAAGGCTAATACTCCGAATAGTATAAAAAATTACCAAAATAACTTACGTGACTTATTGCAGTTCGGGACACAGCATCTTTTGGCAGACATGGTAAAATTCTGATATTTTTGCACAAAACAGGAGTCCAAATGAAATTGTAAGGGTCTTTCGGAATAAACGAAGCTGTCGGTTTTTTAAAGTTTTGCCGTGTCCAAAGTGATAAGCAGAATCGTCAAAGTCAGGGAAACTAGCCGGGTCGTCGTTAAAAATTCACGTAAAATTTTTTGCACACGCATTTACTCCAAGAGAAAAACGAAACAAAACAATCAGTTTTTTGGTAAGCAGACATTAGGTCATAAACAAATTACAAACCATGGACAAAATAAAGTAGAAGACCAAAAATATATAAATTTTCCAGTAAAATTATATATTTTTTTTGTTTTTAAAATTATTTTGCATTTAAAAATAACTTTTATGCATCTGCTTAGTATTGTTTTAGTTGGCTAAGTGTTTAGCCTCTACCTACCCCTTTATGGGAAAAATGTGTGACTGTATGTATGTATGTAAATTATTGTTTTTCCAGTATGAATGTATGTTCACCGACATCGAGTCCCAGTCAGTGCATCCGAACCTTTTTCCAATTGAATCAGTAAAGCGTCACATCAGATACAGAGAGATGAGAACTAGTGAGTTCCTGTTAGCGTTAATACTTATGCACCGCAGTTGCTTCTTTATTTATTTTATTTTATTTTTTCATTCAAAAAACGAAGTCCCACAGTAGGATTACTCCTGTATCGTGGGTGCGTTTTACAGACATATATTTCACATTCACAACACAACCAGACCCGAAAACCAATTTGTGTTTTGCACAAATATTCATATATAATATATGTCGCCGAGAGAGCACTCTCAACCGACGTGGTCAATTCCTTCATCATCATTTAAATATTTTTATCACATAAGAATTCCTTTGTATTTAAATCATTTAACAGTTTACAATAACCGCCTTGTATTGGCCACTTTTGTTAAGAGGTGTCGCTGAAAAAGCGCACCTTACCAACGTAATCTTAACTACTTCGTCGCCTTTTAAATTATTTTATCACTCGAGTATTATTTATTTGTAAATCATTCATTTTGTTAAAAGTTAAAAGTTTTTGTTTAAAAGGCTTGTATCGGCCACTTGAGGTTTCGCTGTGAAAGTGCCCACTGAACAACGTAATCTTAATTCCTTCGTCACCTTGCCAAATTATTTTGTCACACCAGCATTTGGTTATCGAAATTTACGGGGTGCCCTATATCGCTAACTTTTATAAATCTATCGTCAGGCTCACTTCATTCTATGCGTTACCAGTGAACTGTTGTGAATTATATTCAGATTGATATTGAGTGGTGGAGAGGATTTTTGGCTGGTTAGCCTGTACAATAGTAATATAAAAAGGGTGTTAACGACAACCTAATTAACTTGTGTTTTTAGCGCTTGCCGGTGAAGGTTGTGTATTTGGCAAGCGTTTGTTAAGCTACTACGCTAACTACTTTAAATAAATTGTAAAATATTGTGAGAAATATAAATCTGTAATAAATAAATCATTTGTAAGTGATATATCAAGGCGTTTCTTTGCAATGGATCAAGAGAAGGACAGTACAACTGAACCCTTGTCAAATGGGGACAGTAGGACTGTTCCCCCAAAAATAACCCTGGGTCTTCTGCTTCGACATTTATATAAAGAACAGTATACTAAACAAAAATATACAAAGTAACATAAGGATATGATATATGTAATAAAAAAACAAGTTAAGTGTCCGATGAGCTCGAATAGTGCAATTTCAGCTTATTTTTAAAAGACCACTTGTTCGGAGATTTCCTTATGTTTAAAGGAAGCGCATTCCAGAGTCGGGCCGCTGTTACAGAAAAGGAGTTAGAGAGAAAACCAGTGCGGTGAGGGAGAATTTGGAGTACGAGATTGTCATGAGACCGAAGATTGCGTTCATGGGAGGAACCCAAGTATTGAAATTTAGATTTTAAATACTCTGGGGCAAATGGATCATTAAGGATTGTGAATAGAGTGCAAAGAATTCTAAATTCTCTCCGTTGCGGAATGCTCAATCATTTCAGTTGAGAACGATAATGAGATATATGGTCATACTTACGAAGACCGAAAACGAAACGGATACAATTATTAAGTATTCGATCCAATTTGTTGAGAATTTCTAGATTTGCATCTAAGTAGCACACATCAGCATAATCAAGAAGGGGAAATATAAGGGACTGAATAAGCAGTTTTTTCGTACAAGATGGTAAAAAGTTTTTAAATCCTTACAATTGCCTCAGAGTACCGTAGGCTTTACGACTAATTTCCTCTACCTGAACGCGCCAAGTAAGGGAACAATCTAATGTTACTCCCAAGTCCTTAACATGAGCGCTATACGAAATCATCTGGTTATCATAAATCAGAGGATTTAACGTAGTATAATGTTTACCTAATTGGCGTTTGTTACCTAAGACTAAGGCTTGTCATTTGTTAGGGTTGACGGTGATACCGTATCTATTTGACCAATCACGAATTTTAAGAGTTGCACTCGACGCTCGACGCCAGACGGTCGCATAGCGCCCCGCTACGACCCGCTCCGGTAATCCGATCGAAGCGTGCAGCTACCTGCGCCCAACCCTTCCGGGAATTAGCCAAGGCGACTTCCGTTGTATTGTACTAATTTCCCAGAATTGTTTCCACGTCATTTGCAAATCCACCTGTTGTGGTTACACTAGCGGATACCTAACGGTGATAACGAAACTTGTGTAGGCTAGCCCCGTACGCCCGCGGTTCCCCATCTGGGAAACGCGCATTCGGGAGGAACCCACAGAAATTGGCCTTGGGTAGTGCCCTAGTCAATGTGGGTTTACTGGACCGACTCAAAAGTCCACGCGTAGTTGTTATTAGTTGTAAGCACACACCCGAGTGTGCAAAATAAGATTCACACGAGGACGCACTAGGGCTACACACCTAGGCATTCATCCTCCCTGCCTATACCCGGCAGGGAGGGAAGTTAGGCCACACACCCCGGCATCCCACCGGCGGCCACTTCCCCATAGGAAAAAAAAGAGACAAGTATGTCGGAGGCGTAAGCTAACGCACTCTTAGCGGCCCAGGCGGAGCAACCGGAATTACTCCGGTCGCTACTAACCGCTCTGCCGTCACTAGCCTCAGCTTTTGAGGCGCTACCTAGGCCCCCCTCTAGGGCCTCGTCCTCGGGCTCCGAGATGGAGTTCGAGTCTTCCTCGTTGCCCGAGGACCCCCGCGACACCGGCCGTGACACCGGCGACGACACTGGCCGCGACACCGGCGACGACATCGGCTTCTTGCTTGTGCAGAAGTCTAAAAAGAAGCGCAAGAAGCGCGCCTCGCCCACACCCGACAGTCACGCCAAAGCTGCCAAAGCCTTGGATAGTACGCCAATCTCGCAGGTCATCCCATCAGCCTCCCAAGAGGTCCCCGCTGCTTCACAGCAGGCCCCCGCTACTTCACAGCAGACCCCCGCTGCCTCACAGCAGGCCCCCGTTGCCACACAGCAGGCCCCCGCTGCTTCACAGCGCAATTCTTCGCAGTTCGCTGCTCAAGCCTAACGGCCACCGCCTATCTTCATCCGGGCACTGGACAGGTGGCAGGAGTTAACATCGGCCATGTCCAGACTTAAATACACTGCCGTCTCCACCCCAAACGGCATCAAGTTGCAGGTGGACACCTCAGAGGTCTATCGACAAATAACCCGCTATCTAACAGATAAAGGTGTGTTTTTCCACACCTACACCCCAGCCGATGAGCGGCAACTTAGGGTGGTTCTCAAAAACCTACCTAAAGAGATTGGCGCGGAAGAGGTCAAAAAATACCTCATCGCCCAAAATCTCCCCGTCGTCGCTGTACACCGTATGTACAGCGGGCGCACTAAGGTGCCTTATAACATGGTGCTAGTTGCACTCGACCGCTCCCCCGCAGGAAAGCAGATATTTAATCTGCGGACCTGCTGCAATCTCTCTGGGCTCTCAGTTGAGGCCCCACATAAGAATGGCCCTCCCAGCCAATGCCACAAGTGCCAATTATACGGCCACTCAGCAAGAAATTGCTACGCCCGTCCCAGGTGCGTCAAGTGCCTAGGCGACCACGCCACCATAGACTGTCCTCGTCCAAAGGACAAAGCACTTTTAGCCTCCTTCGGCCCACCTGCCTGCGTACTATGCTCTCAGAAGGCCACACGGCTAACTACCTCGGTTGCCCGAAGGCGCCAAAACAAAAAAGGCCTGCGGTTAAACAGGCCCCCACACAGAGGTACGTAGTACCAACCAACGCGATGAAATCTTCAATTTCACTCGCGACCACCAAGTCGACGTACTACTCGTGCAAGAGACTTTTTTGAAACCGCACACTCGCGATCCCATAATCGCAAATTACAACATCATTCGGAACGGTAGAATTACTGCTGCGAAAGGCGGCACTCTTATCTACTACAAAAAGTCCTTGCACTGCGTACCAGTCGTCACACCGCCACTCAGCCATCTTGAAGCATCGGTCTGTCAGCTAGCCATGACCGGCCACTCCCCCATTACTATCGCGTCTGTCTACTTACCATGTAGAAATGACGCCAAAATCACACGCAGCGACTTCGAAGCACTTCTCTCCCTCGGGAGCTCAACTATCCTTGCCGGTGACTTTAATAGCAAGCACACCCGGTGGAACTCAATAACAACGAACCCGCGTGGGGTGGCCCTAGACTCGCTTGTCGACCTCCTCGACTTCGACGTCCTGGCGCCTACAATACCTACCCACTTCCCGCATACACTGGGACACACGCCGGATGTGCTTGACATAGCCATTCTTAGCAATATAAATCTCGCCATCCGCGATATAGAGGTGATCCACGAACTAACATCTGATCACCGCCCCGTTCTACTTTGGCTAGGACCTTCCGTCCAAGCCTCACCACCCAAAAAAACAGTAGTCGACTGGCAAAAGCTAGCCGAAAAACTTAAGCAAAGTTCTCCGCACCTTGATGCGATTCCATCCACCATCAATTCAGTCGGTGACACGAACCGTGCGGCTCATGCACTCACTAGGCACATCCAAACTGTCGTCGAGGATTCCTCGAGACAGGATCCCAGTGGCGGACGACCACCGCTGGATCCTGCCTAACGACATTAGAGACCTAATGAGGCGCAAGAATGCAGCCACTCGCGCTCACGACTTATATCCTACCGTCAGCAATAGAACAACACTACGCACCCTGCAACGTGAGGTCCGAACACGTATGCAGGAGCTCAGAAACGATCGGTGGGATAACAGTCTCATTAACATCGAACCGTCTCACCTCGCCTTCTGGCGACATCCAAAATCACTAAAAGGAGGCACATCCTGTTCAATGCCCCCTTTAGTACGACCCAACCAACCGCCTGCCTTCCTAGACGAAGAAAAGGCAGAATGTCTAGCTGACAGCCTAAAATCTCAATGCTCCCCAAGCACCTTACCGGTCGACTCCGCCCACGTCGCGTTAGTCGACAGCGAGGTCGATCGGAAGGCTTCTCAACCGCTCCGCGATTCCATACCGCCGGTTAACAGCACCGAAGTAGAGTCTATTATTAAAAACCTCCGTCCGAGGAAATCTCCCGGTCCCGATGGTATCACTAACAAAGTAGTTAAGCTCCTGTCTACTACCATCATTCAGCTATTGGTATTAATCTACAACGCAGCTCTGGCCAACGCAATCTTTCCGAACATCTGGAAAGAAGCAGAGGTCGTAGGGATTCTAAAGCCCTTTAAACACCCGTCCGATCCCACCGCATATCGGCCTATAAGCCTCCTCAAGGCTTTAGGCAAGATATACGAACGCCTACTTATCGCCCGCTTAAGAGACTTCATGCAGTCTCGAGGGATCCCCATCCACGAGCAGTTTGGATTCCGTGCCAAACACTCATGTACCCAGCAGGTGCACCGCATAACGGAGCACATTCAATCCCGCTTCATACGCGGGCTTCATACCGGAGCGCTCTTCTTCGACGTGGCGAAAGCGTTCGACAAGGTCTGGCACAACGGGCTCATATACAAGTTATATGGACTCTGTTACGTTGTAACAAGGTTCTAAAATATAAAATAAAAACATAAATTCATTACATACAAACAAACAAAATAACTAGTTGTTACAACGAATGGAAACCGCGCGCTTTAACTAGTGATAGCATCGTAATGTCCATATAAGATATTCTTTGGTACCGGAAGTCGGATTCTTTCTAGAACATCTAATAACAAACGCCCACAACATAGAAAGATCGAGAAGAAATACAATAGCGAACAACGGGTTAACTACCCGAAAATGATTCCATTTCGCTCGGTTCGATTATTGCTATCTCAGTAGCACAAGAATTTTCTAGAATATAAACAATAGTTTAGGGCGTGACTTCCTTCGGTTGAACCGTTCCTTCCATATATCCATCTCGTCTCATTCGAAGGTCCTAGAAATCTGAGAGTACCTATTTGCGCCTCAGGGAGGAGGTAGGCCGTCCCGATATAAAAACGAATTCGCGCAGGTAGAAACACTTTTCGACGCCAGAGAGTTCGCACGACAACTGTACGTAATCCATATTCGTAATTATTTGTTCTCATTTTGAAAAGCAGCAAAATCAATGCTATACTAAAACAAGAAGAAAATATAAAGCAGATAGCATCAATTTTCAACCCCCTTGGTAAGTTTAATATAATTAATTTCAATAGGTTTGGTTGCTGTTAATTGCTTTTTCGTGTCTGGGTTAATTCGATTTCTTCAATCTCTTAATAGAATAAAAATTGCTATGGCTATATATATTTCATAATAGTGGTTAACAACGTGGCGAAATGTGACGGGAGTATCTTGAATTTAGTAAAATATAACCTTAACTTTTTATAATTCCGATAAGTTTTAAATATGTTCATGCACAATAAAGTTTGAGTACTTTCAGTAATATGGTTATGTTTCTTCTAAATAAATATCCGTGCAAACGCACATTAATGTTAAATTGTCATTATGTATATAATGGACAAAATATACCTTGGCTTAAATTGTAATACGAAGCCAGTTCAATCCACAAACATGGTTGCTGTCCACTGCCAAATTATATGATATGATAATGTAATTGTTGTTGTATTAACAGCTAATTCACATACCACATCATAGTGCTCTAAACTTTGTATCTGTTGAATATATCATTCAGCGTTTCAGTTATTATTTAAAACATTGTTCGTTAGATTGTAAAAAACATAATTTCACATTGTCACGGCTGCAATTATTATATTTGCACTAAAATATTAGTATTGAATAGTATCCGACCAATTTAATGTAATACTGTATATTACAATTGTGGATATAATTTAAATTAATAATCTGTTATAGATATAAGTTTAAATTATGATTCCCTTGTAATGTTAATGTTTTGCTAATATTAACCAGATAAAAATAACAAGCTAAAGATAGCCATTTATTACATTCCCATTATTAATAGAATGACGGTAGTTGCGTATAAGTAAAATGTTGTCCTTCTTTTGTACCTCATAGCGTAGTGGAATGGTGATTGTCCGACATGTAAACAGTTTGGGATTTGATTCTGGGTTGGGTAAATATATTTCCTTTATTTGATTTCATTAAATTATTTTTTAACTGGACCTAAATGTCGCCATTCCATTCCGGATATTTTTTTAATTGCTTCGCGAAAGATGCCGACGTCCACTCCTGGTCTCACCTAGTGCCTGGGTATCGGATCTTTCGCGCTTCAAGTGTGATTTCGACGCGTTCCAGGAGACTGGGGGTCCACCGTACGGATAGCAAACTACAGGCTGCTCGCCCACCGTACGGATTGAGAACTACGGGTTGGCCGGATAGTGAACTACAAGTTGCGCGTTCACTGTACGGATTGTAAACTACGGGTTGCATGTCCACCGCACAGATTGTGAACTACGAGCTGCACAGATCGGACAGTTCCAAGATAAGTTCCCAGCGCGCATAGGTTGTTAAAGACAGAAGATTCCCCTGTGCTTAGAATCCACACCCCGGTGTAGTTATATCTAGAAACTTAGAGATCATTTTAATTATTTAATTTAATTTTCTTTGATTTGAGATATTCATTTCTTTATTATATAATAAATAATTGTAACATTTTTGTTGTGTTTAATTGTACCCGCCGTCAGGCGGTCGTAACAACTCGGTGTGCCAGATCGCCTCGTACTCATCATACGAGATTTCTTACGCAGTCGAACCGCTACCGCGTCGAGGGGGTGCGATCCGAATCACATCCTATCCTAGCCGGCGTACTACAAGGCTCAGTCCTAGGTCCCGTGCTCTACACCCTTTTCACGAACGACATACCGCACACCAGCGGCGTCGAACTCGCCCTCTTCGCAGATGATACCTGCCTATATGTGTCTGGACGTAATCCAGACACTATCTCTAAACGCCTCCAATCCGCAGCCCGAACCCTCGGGAACTGGTTTCGGAAATGGAGGATCGAGGTCAACCCAATCAAAAGTGCAGCCATGTACTTCTCGCGGCGCATAACGCAGCATCTCCCCACCATAGAGTTATTCGATCGTCCAATCCCCTGGGAAAAGACAGTCAAATACTTAGGCGTCCTATTAGACTCGAGACTCAGCTTCGGTCCACATATTAACCGAGTAAGGAACCGAGCGGCGTTCGTCCTTGGCCGATTACATCCGTTACTAAATAAAAATAGCAAAATGTCCCTACGTAATAAAATTACACTTTACAAAGCCTGTATTCGGCCAATTATGACATACGCAAGCCCCGTATTTGCGCATGCCTCCCCGCGTCAAATTCACCGACTTCAGGTAATACAAAATCGATTCATGCGTAAAGCCACGGGAGCACCGTGGTTCGTGCGTAATGCTAACATTCATATCGATTTAGGGCTTCCTACCATAGCCCAATATCTAAAGTTGGCCTCTCACCGATACTTCGACTCTGCCGCCACGCACCCCAACCCACTGGTTGTCAGTGCCGCCACTTACAACCCCCTCGCGATACACCAAAACTCGACCCGCGGAAAAAGGAGACCGAGGCACGTCCTCGAGGACCCTGACGACGCAACCACTATTGCCCAAGCGCTCTACTCAACACTACACAAACACACATTATCACCATCATACCGCCCCCGCCTTCGGCGTGGGCGTATCAGACAAAGTTATTCGCGATACCGCCGCATCTCAGGCCGGTTCTCCCCTAGCAGTAGTGTCATAAACAGAAGCGTCGCTGGAGTTTCTTGCGCCATTTCTTCTCCAGCGGAAACGCATTCCGAATTGGTGGTAAACTTATCTAATATTAATCATGGTATTAATAATTATAGTAGTAGTAATATTGCCCTCCCGATTGCAGTAACTGACCGAGCCGAGGCCGGCCCCCTTGGGCACCCTCGAGTCTGTTACTCTCGCGAACAGGATGACGGTCCAAGCCGAGATCCCCTCTCGGGGGCCCTTGCGCCAGTCATCCATAAATAAAGGTTTCGGCTAAGCGCCCTCAGCGCTATGCCACCTTTCAATCCGGCGAAGCTGTAAAAGCCTTCGGGCTAACAGTGACCATCAGTCCTAAAAAAAAAAGCGGCGTTCGAGAGACCTCGCGGCCACTGTATTTTATAAAGAGCGTTTTTAAGTTTTAAACAAAAGAAAATATATAATTAAAATAACACCGCGGTCCTGGGTTCGAAGCCGAGCCAGAGCCAATATTTACGACAACAATGGAGCACCAATGTTGTTTTTTTCGAGTCGTGTTGTATTATGATTGTCCCCGTGTATCTGACACTGCACACTAGCCTACCTCTTATCTTATCGCATAGGCATCACGTCGCGCGCGGGTAGGTAAGGACAAGTGAGTGCCTGGAAGACAAAGACATCACTCGCAGTGCTCAGCGATCTGAGGCATGTGTGGGTTTCGCGTCGAATTCACTATTAATGCAACACAAATCCCTCCCGATTGCAGTAACTGACCGAGCCGAGGCCGGCCCCCTTGGGCACCCTCGAGTCTGTTACTCTCGCGAACAGGATGACGGTCCAAGCCGAGATCTCCTCTCGGGGGCCCTTGCGCCAGTCATCCATAAATAAAGGTTTCGGCTATGCGCCCTCAGCGCTATGCCACCTTTCAATCCGGCGAAGCTGTAAAAGCCTTCGGGCTAACAGTGAGGCTACGGCATCAGTTATATCGGCAACATCGGCTTGAGCATACAGTTTACACATCTAAGAAACAAAAAATAAACATTTAAAGCAGGTAACAAAACTCAAAACATTAAAAAGAATTACAAGATGACATCACATAACACCACAAATAACAAAATTTAACATGCTGTTTAGCAAAGTGACTTATCAAGTGACAAATTAAATTATCCGTTAGCTTCGTTTACAACTTGTATGATGTTAAAATTATTTGTGCGTCTGCGTGAAGGCTTGGATGATGATTACGACGACTGCAGATTGGGAGACATGCGAAATAAATGTATGCTATTGAAGAACCAAGTAGGTAAGCTTTAAGCCAAACTATATCCTGCAGATCCCTCATGGACGGAGGGGACGCAGCTGACCCTGAAGGAGGCCATCAACCGCACACACCTATGGTAATCTTACGATATCTCGCTCTCACATCATGTAAAAGTTCCCTAGCTACCTCCTCTGACCTCCCACCTTTCTTTCGTTTTCTCTGCCATGCTCGTCTCGCTGAACAGTGCTTCTTCCTCATTCTCTCCAAATCAGGCGTCCACCATTCGTACCCACCATTTCTACGTTGACGAACCTCCCCCAGGGTGTCTCGCGCAGTACGCACGATCACCTGTGAGAATTCCGCCGCCAGGATCCCCGCTGGACTCCATGTCCTCAGATGGCCCATTCGCACCTGGATGACAGCCCGAAACCAATCCCAGTCGACGCCGCGATCCCGGTATCGAGGTGGATTCCTAACCAAGGCTCCGCTCGACCCAGGTCTATCCGTCGACACTTCTAGAGTGATCAATCTGTGGTCGCTGGAGCTGGCGCCGTCGTGTACTCGCCAATGCTACACGTATACCACACGTATAAGCCAGCGCTAAACATGGTGGTTCAGTGACGGGTAACACCGGCACTGGTTCCCACATCTCGGTTGCAAAGGATCCTCTGGAGCCTTTACGCACCGTAGACGCCTTCTCAGCCGCTTGGCAAGTGGTAAGCCGTAAGGACAAAGGCAAAGCACCAATTAAGATGCCGCGCCAGCCCGTCGGGCCCTCTGGGGTATCCACTCCTGCCAAAAATAGGCCGAAAACGAAAAACAAGAAGCGGCGCATGAAAGCCTATATGAGGGCTGAAATGGCTGCTTCAACAACAAAGACCAGGTCTTCCAACCAGCCACCGTCTACTGCGTCGGGGTCTGGTGCGGGAGCCGACCGGCGTCCTAAAGCAGGAAGTGGTGCAAACCAACGTCCAGCTGAAGGATCGCAGGTTGGCACCGGCACAGGTCCAGCGGCAAAGAAGGGGACGGCTGCTAAAAGACCTGGTAAGAACCAAAAGGTTGGTAAATGAGTGCTCGATGAGTCCACATCGCCGCGAGGCGATCACAAAAAAGTGAGATTGGAGCACTCCAAACGGACCTCGGTCATCTACTGCTCATGCTCAGCTGCCAAGTCAGAGATGAGCGTCGCGGTAACATGCGCACGAACGGGCCTCTTGTCTAAAGAGGACGCTGACAAGGTCCTCACTGGTATTCAAATTAGAACCATCAGTGAAGCCTGGAACACCAAGGAGCCCGGTACATCAGGGCCCGTGTTAAGAGGTAAACCTACATACACTGAGGGTGCAATTAAACTTTGGTGTGAAGACCAAAGAGCACTCCAGTGGTTACGTGAGAATGTCTCGGACTCAAACCTTGTCCCAGGTGTCCCGATGGTGGTTAAGAGACAGTCCTAGCTGCCAAAGCGAATTCGCTGTGGCATTCTCATACCAAACGAACAGGGAATCTGGAAGGACTCACGCGACATAGGACGTGTGTTGGCATACCAGGATCCGTGGATCGCGGTACCTAAATGGTTATTACTCGGCGCCGAACAACAAAAGGACGGGTGGTTCGTAGTGGTGTCGATTCCGGAGGACCAAATCCCGACCCTGATGCAGGCAGAGCGCCGCCTTGCTTGTGCATGCGGCGCGGTCTACGTTAAGTTTCAGGGTCGAGGCGGCAAGTTTGCCGAAGTTCCTTCGGATCGGGACCCTGCGGGCAGCTCGGACTTACGCGCCGAGTACAAACCTGAAAGCGCCGAAACGGCCAAGGAGAGCACGGCACCTGCAGACGGGGCGATGACTCCTGCCGCTCCTGAGTCTGAAGATCGCCTCTCTGTGGATGAGTTGGACTGCAGTATGCTGTTCAACTCTGACCCAGGAGGGAAAAAGGAGACTCAGGGCCTTTTGGCAGGGTTAACATAGGTGGGGGGGAAGGGGACACGCCATGCGATGGCGTGCCCTTCGTACCCAATTAACACCATACAGGCAAACCCCCACCACAGCGAAACTGCGACGGCTCAAATGCGCAAGTGGGAGGCAAAGCAAACGGCCATAGCCCTGATTCAAGAGCCGTGGGTCAGGGCCGGCCGCATACGGGGCCTCTCTAATTTAGGAGGTAAGCTATACTGCTCTTACGATCACGACAACCCTAGAGCGTGTATCTACATTACAAATAACATTAGTGCACAACCTTTAACAGATTTCTGTTCCAGAGACCTGTTTGCTTTAAGGATAGAGAACACAGCGGGACTGAATGTGGTCGTCGCCTCGGCATACATGCCGGAGGCAGACACACCACCTCCACACGACCTAACCAGGCTGGTTCACCATTGTGAAAAGACCGGACTGGAGGTTGTCATCGGTACCGACTCCATTGCACATCACCCATTATGGGGTATGGAAACAAGCAACGACAGAGGTAAGACCTTGGTTGAATATCTATTTACAACAAACCTAACACTTATAAATATAGGTTGTGAACCAACATTCGTAACGAGACGAAGTCGCACAATTATTGACCTTACGCTCGCTTCCGAAGGCGTGGCCAAATCCATCCGGGGCTGGCACGTTTCCGATGAGGCTTCATGCTCAGACCACAGATGGAATAGATTCGAGATACAGGTGAATATTTCCAAAACGTAACCCCCGCAAGACGGATCGGGCGAAATATATACAAACGCTAGTACCCAAACTTGCGGGGCTTACTGACATCGACAGATTGGAGAATACATACAAATTAGAAGAACAGGTAACGGTTCTAACAGATAATCTGATAGAAAGCTACCACAATGCATGTCCAGAAACTGACGCCGTAAATAAATCTAGCAAGCAATCCTGGTAGGGGATTGAGCTAGAACACAAACGGAAAAAAGTCAGGAAAACCCTAAGTAGGGCAATAAACACATCGACTGACGAAGACTGGGACTCCTACAAAGAGGCCAAGTATGAGTACAAAAAATGCATCGGGTATCGTCGAACTGTGGGATGGCAAAAATTCTGCAGTAACATAGAATCCTGTGAACAAGCAAGCCGGGTAAGGAAAGTTCTGGCCCAACAAACAATTTCAGGGCCAGACACTCTTCGCAAACCCGACAACAAATACACCTCCTCACCAGCTGAAACGCAACGCACCCTGCTGGAGACACATTTTCCAGGATGCAGACTGGTTCAGGAAGTAGAATGGCAAGAGGAAAACATAATTCCTAGTGACCAAGACTGGAAACACGCCCAACATGTGGTTACAGTTGAAAAACTACAATGGGCCATAAGCAGTTTCCAACCTTACAAAGCGGCAGGACCTGATGGTATCTTCCCTGCTCTTCTTCAGCGGGCGGGACCACTGGTTATAAAAGTACTTGCCGTAATTATGACAGCATACCGAATAGATACGTCCCAAAAATTTGGAGGGAAGTAAAAGTAATCTTCATCCCCAAACCGGGCTACAGTGACTATACAAATGCCAAATCCTTCAGACCTATCAGCCTCACATCCTTTATGCTGAAAACTTTGGAAAAGGTATGTGAAAGAGAGTAAGGTAAATCAACAGAATCGGCACTCCACCGGATAGTCACCCAGATCGAGTTAGCCCTTAACCAGAAAAACATCTGTCTAGGAACCTTCATTGATATAGAAGAAGCCTTTGACAAAACCAACTTCACCAGCATAGGTAATGCCCTCGTCAAACATGATGTGGAGCCAACCTTAACGAACTGGATTATAAACGCACTAAGCAAACGTATAGTGCGCATTGCAGGTGAGAGTCAAATAGTTGAAATAGCGAAAGGTTGTCCACAGGGAGGTGAGTTGTCACCGCTCCTGTGGAACCTAGTCATCAACGACCTCATCACAAAACTAAATGTACACAATAGTACCATTTCTACCCAATAGGGTACGCAGACGATCTTACAATACTAATCTAAGGAAAACAAGCTAGTATAGTCTGTGACCTTGCACAGGCGGCGCTACTTATAGTAGAACGCTGGTGCAATGAATACGACCTAACAGTCAACCCAAATAAAACTGAATTGATAATGTTCACCCACAAACGGGAAAAAAAAAGAAAATCATCCTGTGTCTATACAAGATGATTATTCGCCCAATGATTACTTACGGTGCAGTAGTTTGGTGCCAAGAAAAAACTCCAAAGATGTCAGAGGCTAGCATGTCTGGCCACGACAGGATGCATGAGAACTACTCCCACAGTGGCCCTAGAAGCCATGCTGGACCTGCCACCGCTGCACCTACACATCCAACAGGAAGCAGCTTTGGCAGCCATAAGGCTCAAACACTAAATCTCTGGAGTAATAACAAGATCCCACATACCAATATACTCACAGAACTGTTTGCAGAAATGCCTGTTCTACAGGCTGTGTATGATAGGATCCCAAAGCAATTTTTATTCGACAAGAAGTACAAAATACAAATACACGAGGACCATTGAACTGAAGGACTAAACCCTAGGGAACTTAGAATCTTCACAGATGGTTCCAAAACCGGGTCAGGTACAGGCTCTGGAACTTTTTCAAAGGACCTAAATATACAAATAAGCACACCACTCGGTGCCCACACAGTGTTTCAGGCAGATTGTATGTGCGTTATTCACGCAGCATCGGCTGTAGCTAAAATAAAGGTAAAAGACTATTCCATCCGAATACTCTCCGACAGCATGGCGGTACTACTGGCCCTCAATAGCAATGTTATCAATTCAGGGCTCATCTACGAATGCTACCAGAAATTAAATGAGGTATGTAAATGCAATGAAATAAGCCTATAATGGATTAAGGGACACAGCGGATCTAGGGGCAACCACGCGGCCGACGAACTTGCTCGGGGAGGCTCTAACCAGTGTGCTGTGGTCCAGAACCTATACTGCCACTTCCCCTCAGGTATATTCGCTCGCTAGTCTGTAAGCGCACTAGGAACCAACATGTACGAATCTAAAGACAGCTTTGCCCGTTATCAACAGTCGCATCTCCAAGGCGCTACTTCGTCTGAATAAACCCCAAATCAGAACGATCAGTAGTGCTATAACTGGACATGGATCATTTAACAAACATCTGCTTAATTTAGGTGTTACAGACAGCCCTCTGTGCAGAGCCTTTATGGAGACGGAAGAAACGGCGGCCATGTCCTGCTGGACTGCCCTGCGGTCGCCTTATACCGGGTCAAGCATCTCGGCTCGCCGAGACCGCTATCTGAGGTCGCGGGGAACATTAAGGGCTTGCTGCGATTTCTGGAGGAGCTTTGTTGGCTAGAGTAGCACAACGTTCCTACCGACACGCAAAATACGCGCTAGACGTGGAGTTGCGGAAACCGGCCCGTTGCAATCTACAATCTACAATCACAAATGCAACCTGTTTAAATTTTAATGTTTTTCATTATCATTACATTTTTTTTTGAACAAAAACTTTTCAGTTTTCAAACAAATCTGAAAATTGGCACATAGGCTTTAATATTTACGTGACATGGTAGGAACGCGCTGCACACACACGCACTCATATGCACTTAAAAGCCAAATATGTTCCCGAGACAGTTTGCTTGCGCTTCACATTAAACTCATTCCAGAACAATTGAAGATATTACGATGAAACAAATACTAGTTTGATCGTAGAGTTCCTGTTCGCAAACTGTGTGAATTACATGGAATTAACGTTTTTATTTTCATCGTTTCAGGCAAATACTATGTCTATTTTTATTTTTTAATCCATATTATATCAAATGTGAAATCAACTTATAGAAAATGTCTATAAAATTCAAAAAGGCGCATCTAAAACAATAGCGCCCTACGGGGCGCTAAACGTGCACAAAGTTGTAAGAGTGGCCTAACATTAAAGTCAAGGACAATCATCATCAATACATCTGACAAGATGTTCTGTTGCAGATCACTCCGGCAGGCACAACGCACCCGATGCTCTCCTCCTCCTCACTAGTCTCTTCGATGAAGTTGCTGTGTTATAGGTTGACCACAAGCGTGATGTTTTTATCCATGTAAGAATGACTTCATAATTTTCTCAAGTAAAACTTATTACACGGGCGAAGCGGCGGCTACTTCGTACCATATAATTTTTGTTTAAGTTCTCCCTCTAGTCTATTTAAAGAATTCTGAAAACGATTTTCTTACGGGCCGGTATCCCTCCACGTACTGTTCGTCACTCTCTGTGCGGGAAGGGTACAAAAGACTGCATTGTATTCGCGGCCATCCGCTCCCGCGTGCCTCTGCAGTCTGCGCCGCAGCTCGACGCGGGCTCTCCGACATCGCTCCTGGAAATCAATTTTATTTTCTGATTTATTTTGAACCTACATTAGTATAGAAATGAGAGCGACATATTGTTGACGACTGCCTGTCTAGTAGTCAGAGTACCTGACTACTACGCCGCGGTCCTGGGTTCGAAGCCGAGCCTAAGCCAATATTTACGACAACAATCGAACAAAAATGGTATTTTTCGAGTTATTTTTTGTGTAAGTATGCAAATAGCCTTATGGCTTTGGCTGCGTCATAGGTAACAAGTCGCGAGCAGAAGGCCCGCGAGTGAGAAGGACAACGTCGCTGCTGAACAACTGCGCTGCACTTCGACCCCTGAAAACGAATAAAAAGTATCCGACTAACAAGGGGGGGCTCGAAGTAATCCAAGGGCCTCTCTGATGGAGGTACGAACCTCGGCTTGGATCACCATCGAAACAGAATATTATTTATTTTATATTGCATACAATAATATATACAATATAAAACAAACAATAACTAGTAAAAACCATCTGAGAAGAAAAACAGCCTTAAAACTCGAATTAATCGAGCGGCTGTGAACCTAAGACTTCGCACTCGCCGGCGAGTGCGGTGCGTCGCTGTGCTAGCGGGTGCGTTTATGTGTACGCGGGTGTATGTACTGAGGCGAGGGCCTCAACGCCTATTTTATTAACGAATGATTTTAACATTTATTATTACATTTAAATTTAAAATTATAATAGTAACGCGGTTAAATTAAATAGCCTATTTGGCTTTAAAAAATTTAATAGCGTTGAGCACTCCAATGTGCTCAATCGACGCTTGTAAACGCTCTTTCGGAGAGCGTGCCGTTCTAATTTTATTTGCGAACAATGTAAGTTCGTCAATATCGACACTGTCCATGTACTGCAGAAGGATGTCGAAATCCTCGTGTAGGCTATGGGCTGGTGTGGCAACTTTCGGCGTCACGGCGCTCCGCGTTGAGGACGCGGGGGCCGGGGGGCGAGTCGATGCCGCGCTGACCATAGGCAAGGGCCGGGTCCACGCGTTCGTTTTCGGTAGGCGTCCCTTTGCGATTACCGCGTTTCCCGCGTCGCCGTTTGCCGCGGGGGGCGTTAGGGCACCCGCGATAGTACGCAGGGTGGCCCACCGTTCCACACAGAACGCAGCTAGGGGGGTCCCCCCCGACGCATTTCACGCAACGAGGGTTCGCGAAGCAATTGCGCGCGGAATGGCCATAAAGTTGTCAGCGGTAGCACTGGCTAGGCGAGGACCGCTTCCGCGGTGCCTCGACAACGATGCCAGAGAGGTTGCATACACTAGGTATGTCGAAAAATTTTTTTACCGTCGTCCGACGATTCTAAGTGCACGAGCACCAGATTGTAAGGCGCCTTAGTACGCATGTTCGTCATGCGATGTACTTGTAACGCGGGGAGGCCTTTGGACTTAAGGTCCTCTAACACTAACTGCGTCTCGAGGTAGTTCGGGACGCCGCGATTCACTACGCGGAGGATACGTTCCCCCTCGAGTGCGTAGGTATGGTAACCGATCTTCCTGTCGGTTAACCATCTAGTTAGCGCGCGGTGGTCAGACGGTGTCGGCACCGTGACACTAATGCCGTTCGCGATCGGCCTAGCGCGCGTGAAGTTGATGCGCTTCTCGTCAAGCGCTTTCGAAATACTGCCCCAGGCAGCCGTATCCTGTATTACTACAGGAGGCGGCGCCTTAGGGGCGCGGGGGGCTCCGGCCCCTCGGGGGGGCGCGGAGGTGTCCATCGGGACGGGGCGCGTCGCCTTTTTGGCGACTATTTTCGGGCGCGGAGTCGACGTCGCGGCGGCCACCTTGCGAGGAGGCCTGGCGTTGGCGTCTTTCTTTTGGCGCCTCTTGCGACCGGTGACGGTGGTGAAGCCATCGTCGCCGGGGGCGTCCATGTCGACCTCCGGGGACGGGGTGGAGGAGGTGCAACTCCTCTGACCGGTCATATACGAGTCATCAGAGTAATGACTCGCAACTGAAGAAGATCGCGACGTTGCACGCGACGACTGCGCTGAGTGCATCGAGTACCTCGGAGCGTCGTTTGGTGATCGCGGCGGGTCGCGCCAAGAAAAAGGCGGCGGGTGGCGCGAGGGAGGACGCTGAGAACCGGTAGCGTCCGGTAACGGCGCCGATCGAGCGAGGCCAGAGGGGCCTGCGACGGCTGCGGGGCCGGAGGGGCTCAACGATTTTTGCCCTGCGGGGGCTGAGGGGCCTGAGGGACCGGGGGGCCTAACGGCCGTTTTTCAAGTGCGGCGGCGGTCGCGCGGGACGCGGCGGCGCGGGGGGCCAACGGTTTTCCACCGACGGCGACCGGAGAAAGAGGGCGAAGGATAACTAACGCCTCCGGGTTTATCGCGGGATACTTCGCCGCCAGGAGGCGACGAAGTTCCGACTGCGCGGCTTCCACCTGGTCCATACCGGAAACCGGGAAGAAATTTACGTCACGAAAAGAACTATTTATTTTATCTCATGACTCCCTGCCGCGCGGCAGGAAGGTGTGTTTTGGCACTACTTGGAATGTGTACCTACTATGTCACTGCACTGTGTTTCAAACCTTCTAGCGGCGACGAAAATCGTCGCAACAAAACTCGAAGCGTTACTCAGCTTGCACCTGACTCGCAGAACCGATGTTGTTCCCAGTTACACGGGACACCATAAAATATGGGCCCGGTTAAATCGAAACGACCTAATTAAGCAAGGCCGTACCTTACGGCGACATAGCTAAACTAACTTTTTCACTAAACTAGCTAGGCGAATTTAAACTACGATGTTACCAAAGTGAATTTAGACGCGCCTATGCAAACTTGATAGAGGACAATTACTATCGGCACCCTACCAAAATCTGACGTAGTCTCTTCCTCAGTGTATGTTGCTTCAGCGGACTGCGAGCGACACGTGCGGACGGACCCAACGTTCGTTTCGGTATGTTTTTGGGGCTAAGTGTTTAGCCTCTACCTACCCCTTTATAGGAAAAATGCGTGACTGTATGTATGTATGTAAAATATTGTTTTTCCAGTATGAATGTATGTTCACCGACATCGAGTACCAGACAGTGCATACGAACCTTTTTCCAATTGAATCAGTGAAGCGTCACATCAGATACAGAGAGAATAGAACTAGTGTGTTCCTGTTAGCGTTAATACTTACGCACCACAGTTGCTTCTTTTTTTTCTAAAAAAAACGAAGTCCCTAAGGTAGGATTTCCCCTGTATCGTGGGTGCGTTACAGGAGACATATATTTCATATTCACAACACAACCAGACTCGAAAACCAATTTGTGTTTTGCACAAATGTCGGCTCCGGCTGCGATTCGAAGTCAGGACCCGCGGCACAGAACTCAGGTACACTAACCACTAGGCCACTCCGGGTCAACTGAACAGTATATTCACGGCCGGCTTTAGGCATACATAATAATTAATTCAATATAAAATACTGAGGCACTGGGTTTTGGCATATCGGAACCACCACCTGGCCAAGCGCCCACCACGGGGGAGGGAGAGAGGTTGATAAAACGATCGGGAACACATCGATACGTTATTTAATCAAAAAACCGACTAATGCAATAGGTCCAAACATGCTTTAGCTAAATTTAAGAGTTTCATGCTTGTCATGTCAATTCTAATAATAATAATTGAACAAAATTATTTGGAATAATCCTTACTATAACCACTTCCAAAATAAAAGATTTTTCAAAATTGTTTCACAATTGATGAAAATAACGGTGAACATACATAAAAAAAGACATACATGCGAAGACCTCAGTCAACCAAAGCTTATGATTGGACGGAACGTATGAGCGTTTTCCATGACGAAGCTCACTTTTTTATAGAAGAGGGTGCAAACGTGCAAGCGGCTCATCTGATGGTAAGTGGTCACCGCCGCCCAGGAATATCCGCATTACCGGAGGAAGTCCGGGTGCGTTTCCGGCCTTGAACTCAGGTCAGCCGTCTTTGGCACTGCTGTGGTCTCTGTTCCAGCGCCAGCACCTCATTGTGAACTGAAAGATACACAGAGCTTATGAAGTTGCAGTAATCCTTACACATATTCAAATCCAGTATATATTTTTTTAAATAAAACATTAAAAAATTTACGTATTCTATAATTTTAAAATTACTGTCTGTTTTATTTCTCTGCATTTCTAAAAATGTTTAAAAATTTACTGTCGAACACGTTCATTGACAGTTGAGGAATTCCTCAGGGAGGGGGTAGGGAGCGGACGTAAAAATACACTCTTAAAACCCCCAGCGCAGAGATACATAGTTTTTTTTAAGTTATGACTTTTTTTTGTAAAACCATAGCCTCACTTTTTTCTGCCAAAATGTTACAAAATGTTAAAAACTATACATCTCCGCGGTGGGGACTTTAAGGAGGTAATTCCCCATCCGCCACTTACCCCCTCCGACTCTCCTTTACTCTCAACGAAGGTGTCCGACAGTAAAACCCAACCTAATGTTTATCCCGTGCTGGCATCGAACCTGCAACTCATAGCGCAGAAGCCAGTCGCCTAGCCACCGCGTTTGCCGCGGTAAACTACCCAAACTTAAATTGCTATTTTACTTTGCAGTTATGGATGTTACTTAGATAGTCATAAGAACTCTGCATGATCTGCAAAGGGTTTAAGCGTGAAGATGTTAATAGGTAAGCAGCTCACGTCGCTAATTCAAGTAGGCATCATCCTTAAATAAATTGGAGTGGTAAAAATGCGAACAGAAAATGTAAATGTCAATACTATTTGACAGTTCCACTCCACGAATCTTACGACTTTTAATACTAGAAAACGTAACCGATTACCCCCCAATAAAAATCAATGTATTCGTAAACTACCTCCGTTACCCGCCCGCTTACTTCGGCGTAAATTCAAATTTCATAGACTTATATAAACTATACTATGTTCTATTTCTCGATATTATTTACCACTGTGCCAAATTACATTATAAGCATCCAAACATTCAAACTTTAACATTTATAATATTAATAAGCAATATTCGGCATGCTTTATAAAAACCATTGAAATACTATAAACCATCTTGAATTAAATACCCACTTTTAAGCATACTGCGCGCATGAAGGAGTGTGAGATTTATCACAGTTAAAGTTTACATGGAATGAATGGAATTAAAAATGAGGTAATAATAATGTATTACGGTCGCATTTCGACCATTGGGCGACACCATTTAATTATAAATGTCTCAAAATAATATGTTATGTTTTGCGGATACCAAAATGCACATCGTGAAATATGAAGGCAGAATGTCACAAGTAATGTAACAAGTCTAACCTTCCTATATCATTCCAACTAACAACAATGTTGCAATTTGCACATTTCAATAACCTGTTTACAATAATTCTAATGAAAATAGAGAAAATAAATAGTTTTTATAATTTAAAAATTTAATTGACACAAATAACCAGAAAATTAATTTACATACTGTTTTTAATTATTTCCCTTAAATAACACATAGATGGATTAAACAGTAGTAATTTTTATTTAATACGCACGGACGAGAAAAAATTTAGTAGGATTTTAATATTTATATCATAAGTTCACAATAATATTAATTAAAGAATACTTTCGATAATGCGGTCTTATGTTACAGAAGAGGGTCTCGAAACCAACTCAGTCGGAACTTCCGCTGGCACCATTTTGTTTTTTGAAAATACTGAACAATATTTCCCGTAAAGTAATGAAAACGGAACTTTAAAAATATTTGCATTGCACAGTTTTTGTTTAAAATTTAATTGAAACTCAGATCATCCGAAGCCTAAACTACTTTGTAAACAGTCAAAGCTGGCAGCACTGCGTTCCCAAACTAGCCCCGCTATTTTTTACTTTTATTAATTTCTTCGAGATCAAGGTGAACTCGTGTATTAAGAAAAGAAGTAACAGGCTAGTAATCCATAATGATATTATAAAAGCGACAGTAGTTCCGTCTGTACCTCTGTCTGTAGGGTTCTCCGGCTCAACCGCTGAACCGATATTGACGAAGCACAGAGATCGCTTGCATTCAGGAAACTGTTTAGCCCGGAAAATCAAACAGTTCCCACGGGATATTTAATAAACCTTTGTCTACGCGGACGAAGTAACGGGCACCTGCTAGTGTATTATAAAATGAAATATATCGATAATCGATTAACAAAAGGATTTGTATGACTTGATAGATATAGAAACAAAATACCATCTTAAAAAATATAGTTAAATAAGTTTTAAACAAAAAACTTATTTTTGTTGCAAGCTTTTATTGGTGAGGCCTATCTCCGGCAGTCGGTCGTATTATCCGCTTTGCGAGTCCACATAGTCATGCTTTTTGCTTGTTTTACGACTAACAAAGAAAAATAAAGTGAATACTCGTAGCTCAACAATAAATAAAAAAGGGAAAAACTGAATATATAGTTATTATAGTTACTTGTACCTAAGTATTTATTTTAATGTTAATAGCGGAAAATGAGCGAAAACTGTCCGTGAGTGATTAGAATCATCCATCAGTATAAATCAAATGTGTAACCCTAATATTTGGAGTTGACGTGCTAATCGATATTTATGGATCCATTATTTTAATTATTTTACGATCTACAAAAAAAAAAGAAATAAATTACTAAAACGAGGGCGAATTGCAAATCGATATAAATTTTTTAGTAGTGAGTAGTGTGTGGAACTCGACTTTAAATAATGTTTAATATATGACGTACCCATGTAAATTAGGTTATTTAATAAAATAGATTGTTAATGACGAGCTGTATTTTTATAGAATTGTAATTTTATTGAAATCTGTTGTTCATCTTGGGTTAGGCTCTTTGGTCTTAGTTTTATGTAGTTTGTTGGATGTACGGGACTCTTAGTATGTATGTATTTCTTTAATTATCTGTGAAACGTACCAGGCGAATTAGTATCTTTATTGTTACATACATACAGTCACACCTTTTCCCTATGTAAGGGGTAAGCAGAGGCCACTCACGTGGCCCACTGTATGTACTGAGGCGAGGGCCTCAACGCCTATTTTATTAACGAATGATTTTAACATTTATTATTACATTTAAATTTAAAATTATAATAGTAACGCGGTTAAATTAAATAGCCTATTTGGCTCTTTGGTCTTAGTTTTATGTAGTTTGTTGGATGTACGGGACTCTTAGTATGTATGTATTTCTTTAATTATCTGTGAAACGTACCAGAGTCCAGAACTTTCATTGTAGACTAACAGTGGTCAGACCTCTTATCTTTATTACAGAACTTGACAGTGAGCCCGCTTGCTGGTTTAGAACATTCGCGACTCTCATTAAACTATTCAGTCAACAAGCTGGCTTACAGAACATGTGCAAAGTTACAGTACGCACAAGCTTACGGTACGTACAAGCTTACGGTATGCACAAGCTTACGGTATGCAAAAGTTTACAGTATGCACAAGGCGTAATTTGTCCAGCCACACGTATACGTATGTTGTATCGGCATGGTCTGCACGACGGGAGTCATTGTAAATGAAAGGCAAGTGAATGGTCAGACGATCTATTTAATACTCATATATTGTTAGTACACACTATAGACTAAATGCATATAAAACAAGCAGACAAAAAAAGTCTTACAGTTGGTTGTGAATTCCATAAATTTAAATTTATAAAACCAAGTTTCTTTTACTTTTTAAATGCAACGTACCTTTGTTAGGTTGGTACAATGAAAATGTCGTAATTCTACAATTTTTTCAACATAAACACGACCAATAACATGTTGACTTTCTTATAAGAGCAGCCATTAAACATAGAAAAAAAATAATAACACTGCTTCATAAGTATTTTATTTTTTATTTTGACGAAAGATATAAGTACAAAAGTTCATCGCACTCATTAGGTTGCTGGTAAAAGAAACGTTTTGAAAACTAAAATTTTATCTTTCAAAGTTAGTAAAATGATTTTACTGCTAACTTATTTTACAACATTGTGTTATTTAAATTATTTTGTTCAAAAAAAAGTACAGCTACATAATACTTATCCCTATCCTTATAATCCTTATCCATAACTCTATCTGTCCCTCTGTTTGTTTATTACCTATTCACGTCTAAACAGTTGAACCCATCTTAACGAAATTCGCCTTCAGCTAGTAATATTATCAATGTCAAAGTTGGCGTTTGTTTGTTTGAAATTCTTTCAAACAAATTTTTATTTCTACTCTTAAACGACAAAAGAGATTTTTATAAAATTAACAACAGAGGAATGTTTTGTCATGGAAAATTTTATACATAGAAATATACTTATTAAAATATTAATTTTAATAATTTTTTGGTCAGAGAAAATCAATAATTTCTTAAGTTTAATTTACACCGAGCAAAACCGGAGGGGAACAGCAAGTCATTACAGTCAAGAAATTGTGCGCGTCAGCTCCGAGGCGCGACTGGAGTTACTCTTTAAGAGAGATTGTCATTGAATATAGAATATACAATAGTAGGCACGGGGGGCAAATAAACGCATCTATACAAATAAATAAAATTGAATGCCAGTTTGTAGTAACAAAATAACTTTTTACTCAATGCTTATGAAAGTATATACGGTACTTATAAGAAAAAACTATTTTAAAAATGTTTGTCTGTCTGTCTGATTGTTCTTGCTAATCTCCGAAAAGGCTGGACCGATTTTGAGAGGATTTTCACTGACAGATACTTGATATTATAGCGGGTAACTTGGACTGCTTTAATTTTAGAAAAATAATTAGGGTTCCGCGCAAAAAAAATAAAATCCAAATTCGGAGCAGGCCGCTCACCGATCCTAAAGCGTACCGTCCAAATACGCTCCTTCCGGTATTGCGTAAGTAATTGGAGAGAGTCTTATTGAGATGTGCACCTGCGATTTTACGCAGCATCTCCATGCATCAGCACGGATTTTCTTTCATTATCTACAGTAACTTGCCGCGGTATTTGCTAAGCACCGCTAAAAGTTCTCTGGCATGCTACGTTCAGGCTATCCTATTGGACATTTCTGGAGCCTTTGATAACGCCAGGTGGCCGATGATCTTGGTTAAAGCTAAAGGGGGTGGGTGTCCGCCGAACATTTATCGAATGTAGGTGGACTACTTCACCTCTAGACACGTAGGACTGTTTATCTGTGACCGGGTGGAATGTAAGGTTTCAAGAATGGGGTGTCCGTCCGCAAAGCTCGACTAGAGACGCCTAGCCCATTGACTCCCAGTGAGGACGCCGTGGCCTCAAGGGCGCCCGCAACCGCAGCCGCAGCACCGCCGGCAATTGCCGGTCCGTCTAACGCGCCGCCGGCCAGCGCAACACCTGCGCCCGCCAACAAACCAACACCGAAGCCGAAGTACCCGCCACTAGTGGTGGAACGTCTGCCTAACTGGGCACACCACTTCAGGCAAATTACTGCCGGTCTCGGTAGGAGGCCCAACGCCCGCCCTTACGGGAAAGGCGATCGCTTCCAACCGAACACGGACGACGAATATCGCTTTATACAGCGATATCTTACCAAGCTGGAGAAAGAGTAGAGAATCGCATGGTTCTCATACTCGCTCCCAGCGGAAAGGAGCACCAAAGTGGCTATTCGGGGACTGCCGGAGAACACTGAGGTCGCGGAGATCGTGAAGGGTCTCCGTGAACCCGAATACGGCAAGAAAATCCAGGCGCGCAAGGGACGCGCAGGCTGCATTTTCTTTGCGCAATTCAAGCGCACGGCTACCACATCGGCAATCTACGAAGTCAAGAAACTTTTTCTCTGACTGCTCTGAGTGTCAGCGTGAAGAAATTCAAGCAAGCGCGGGTAAACGGCGGGTGTAACTATGACTTTCTTAACCCCACAGCCCTAACGGGCGCAGATAGTAGTTGCTCTTAACTTGACTCGATAAAGCGTGGTGGTCTGGGAACCGCCAGCCATTTTTGGACTACCAGTACAAGAACGAGTTCGAGCTAACAATGGATTCTTGCGTTCTGGGCGACTAACTTCCAGACACGCAAGGCTCAACTCCTTCCCAAAGCCCCCTGCCGCTGCTTCTAACAGATACGGGAGGGGGCACGTGTGTGGATATTCCTCAACACACACATCTCATATATATACACAGACACATAGTAATACTTACATATAGACACATTACACACCTAAAGTATACATATTTAATTTTATATTGTTCATAACCACTGTAGAACAGACATTTTACACATTATGACCATTGTAGATCGACCTTTTTCTACCGATAGCCTCAGGTACGTGTGACATCAACACAAGAGCGGCCGGGGATGGGACCGCGGCGCTCCCGCATATTCTGTTATATTAAGTTAGTTACCTGCTGATCGCCTCTGCGACTATATCCTTGTAACACATTTGCGCCCGCGGCTAATTACGTACAGTTTTTATGTCATTGCTATCTCTTGCTTTCTTACTTGTGATATTCTTTGTAACTATTATTGTACTCGCTTTCCTTCTGAACTATTATTGTAGTGTGCTTTGTGTCGTAGACCATGCCGAGTGCATCCTGACGCGGAGACTTCTGGCTTGCTGTCCCCCGGATGCACGACAGCGCGGATTCGTCTGCGCCAACGGCACGTTGAAGAATTCCGCCGGGCTGGACGCTGTGCTGGGGGATAGCAGGAAAAAGTTGCGAGTGTCATGTGGCGGTCCTCGATTTCTCGAAGGCGTTCGACACACTGTCTCACCAGATACTTGTCGGGCTTCTTTAGGCCAGAGGTCTTTTGCGACTATGTTAAACAGCTGTATAGCACGCAACCACCGTGATGGTGGTTGACGGAAAGCCGGGCAACCCTGTAAGAGTGGGCCGTGGAGTACGTCAGGAAGACCAGTTGTCGCCGATATTGTTTAACATGGAGATGGACATAGTCCTCGCCTCTCTACCGTCAGAGGTAGGCTATAGGCTGGAAATGGAGCGAGTCTCGGCTCTAGCCTAAGCCAATGACCTAGTCCTGCTTGCAGGCTCAAAGGTTGCAATGCAGGAATCCATCAACCGTGTGAGTAGCGTCGCTGCGACGATGGGATCAACACAAAAAAGAACTCCGTCTTGTCGATGGTGCCCGACGGGAAAAGCAAAAAGCACCATTATTTGGCCGCGAAAACCTTTAGGGTCGGCCGAATGTGGTTGCCGCAAATATCTTGCGTGGAACGTTGGCGCTATCTTGGCATCGACTTCACGGCGTCTGGATGCGCGACGTTAGAGCATAGCGTCAAACAAGCCTTAAATAACATCTGTAAGGCACCCCTAAAGGCGTATCAGTGGCTTGAGATTGTGAGGGTACACCTGCTGGGCCACATCTCGGGTGACAGGTTAAGCATGCTCGAAGTCCAGATCTGGGGTGCGGTAAGGAAATGGTTGAGGCTCCCAAAGAATGTGCCTGTCGGGTACTTCCATGCGGCGGTTAAAGACGGCGGCCTGGCGATCCCAGCACATCGGGCGACCGTCCCGGACCTCATATTAAAGAGGTTCGGGCGGCTTGACTCGTCGAGCTGGCAAGTGGGTAGGGCCGCCGCCAGTACGGAAAGAATCCGGAAGAAACTGCACTGGGCCGCCGAGTTAACTCCAAAAATTCACCAACATTGATCCGGTCACGGGCCTTAGGTCCGTCGCACGGTTCTGGAGCGAGAGACTGCGTCGCTCGGTGGACGGATTCGAGTTGCGCGGATCCGGCCGCACTCTCACGTCCACTGAGTGGATAAGGGAGGAGTCCTCACTTATCTCCGGTCGCGACTACGTGCAGTTCGTCCATACCCACATTGGAGCACTGCCCTCACGAGTGAGAACTTCGAGGGGACGCAGGGTCGGTCGTGAGTCGGAGTTGAACTGCCGCGCTGGATGCGCTGCTAAGGAGACGACGGCTCACACCATCCAACAGTGCTGGTGGACGCACGGTGGTCTGATCGAGCGCCATAACTGTGTCGTGGGGCTAGTAGCGGAAGCGATGGCCTCAGACCATTGGTCGGAGGTGAAGGAGCCTCGGCTTCAGACCTCGAAAAGCCTTCGAAAGCCCGACATCCATGAAGGGGGACGTCGGGGTTATCGTGGATGTGCAGGTGGTCTCGGGCCAGCGGCCTCTTAGACGATGCTCATCGGGACAAACGTAGTAAATACGGGAATCACGATAAGCTAGTCGAAATGGTTGCGGGCAGACTAGGACTGCCTTGTAAAGAGAACGTCCACGCTACCTCCTGCACGATCTCCTGGAAGGGCGCGTGGAGCCATGCTTTGTCCAGGGAGATGAAGCGGCTCCTAGGGCTAAAAGAGATTCTCCTCCGGTTAATTCCATGCTTCGTTTTACGGGGCTCACACATGAGCTGGACACGGTTCAACCAGATGACGGGGACCGCGGTCGGGACGTCGGGATGAGTGTCCGGAGTCCTGTGGGGTATTGGGCCGCTGCCGAGCCCAAGGCTGCTGCAGCCTGTAGGATGCCTTTGTCAAGGCACACTAAGACCACACCCCGGATCAATCGAGCAACTGCCATCAACAGCTATTCGGCACAATGCTGATCTGCCAGCCCTCGTTGGGCGGGAGATAGGGGCAGAGGTGTCTCTCGTGGCAGCCATGATGATTACGAATTCACGTTCGCTAAGACGATGGCATGATGATCGGCGGAAATAGCCAAGTGCCTAGACGTCTCATTAGTGAGGCGCATAAATGCATTAACGACGTTCCCACTGCACTCTCTACTAGACAATTTTAATTAACAAACCAAGTTATTTTTGAATTCTTTTTTAATCCAAAATTTGTGTTACGAGTATGTAAAAGTTACACCATTTGTGGGTAACATTGTGATATGATCAATTTACACGTAAATAATAAAAACTTGCAGTAAATATACTTTCGGATACTTTGGCTAACGTTAGTGAATAGTACTGAGTTTGAAAGAGTATTTCTAAACTGTTTCAAGAAAACAAAATAACATACAATATCGAGTACCTGATGCAATGACCTTTTTTTGCGTACCTTTAATTTAATTTCTCCAGTTTCCTATAGAAATGTTCCTCCGTGACCATCTATGAAACTTCATAAGCAAACGTTGAATGTAGCTAGCTTAGATCTTAGCATTAATTATTTTTGACATGTACAGTATACGTGTGTATACGTGAGTATACGTCCAAACAATTTATTCGCTCTGACCTACCGACACTCAACGTGATGTTAAAATATGTTATATATAATACCTTAATATGTGCCACTTGCACGTGATGTTTTTCTCTATACACACATAAAAACGACTTCGGTACGAAGGGTCGCTCAGTAAGCTACGAATAAATTGTAGCCAATCTTTGGGAATTTACACGACTACAATATATTAATGGACTATTACAATGTTATAATGTGGGTTGCATTTTAAGTTTTGTATGTCAGTGTAAAGATATACAACAGAATAATAAAGAGGCAACACCAGCTCGATGAAAACCCGAAGATGTAGGAACAGTATTGCGTGCGTTAGCTCGTGTCACGTGTCAGACTCCCTGCAGCTGAGCGACTCCGGCGAGCCGACACACTGCGCACCTGCAATTATGTTACAGGCGCCTTAGCTATTGCCTACTTTCGATCGCGGAAGGGGACGGATCCGCCATGCCGCTCTAGTGCCTGTCGACGAACTTCACAATTCATCAAAATCTTACTTAGTACACAAAATGTGAAAAAGTGATTTTTCTGCTTGTCCTTGCACTACGCTCGAACGGCTGGACGAATTTAGCATAAAAGTCGATATCGTCGTACAATAAGACATAGGATAGTGATTTTAGTCGTTGAAAATACCATCGCAATATTTATTTTACGCTCTGCGAAGCGGGCGGGAGACGACTGTATCATGTCTACGTTTATGCTTTAAAAGCCGACAGTATATTAACAATATACAGATAATTAATAATAGAAATATACTAAGATGTATACCAGGTTTCCTTGCAATGTTATTCTTCACCACAAATATCTTCACATAAATGAATTCTCATCACATTAATTATCTGTATATTGTTAATATACTGTCGGCTTTTAAAGCATAAACGTAGACATGATACAGTCGTTGTATCACTTAGCACTTGTGATACACAGCAATGTTGACACTGGCTATATCATTTTAGAAGCAGTCAGCTATCATGAGCACAAGACATCCTCGAGAGAAGGCCTCTTGCCGCATGACATGCTCATTGTGAGCAGGTAGATTTTTTTCAATGGAGAATTTTATATTAAAAAGTCGAGCAAAACGTGTGCCCGTAACAAAAGCTGTGTCACGCAGAACATTTCTGCATGGTACCACACTGCACCACTCACACCCACTCAGACATAAGTTCTTAAGTCAAATATGTCCAGTAATTACACTAGCTTTCAGTGCCCACGTCAGAATAACTGACCCTGCAGTTGTACCTACCTAGATGGATTCTTGCATATGAATCCTACCACCCTTTTTTAAAATTTGTAAAACCAATTACAAAGAGAAAATTTCGGTATTATACGTAGAAGATTGTTGCATCCATTTGTCCAAATACGTGCTTAGGTTAAATTTACCTCGGTCAGCTCTTACGACTTCCACATGATAGGAATAATCAGACATTGCCACACGACGGACCAGGCGGCAAACAGACAGACAGACACAGAAACATGATTTTGTTTTTAGTAACTAACGTGCGCCGGAGGAAAGACAGCTGTGGCAAATCGTAAGTTGTAAAACAGCACTGGAGATTTTGGTGTTCATATTCTATGAAACGTATGAAACGCTCGGCGTCTGACGATGGCTTTAAGCGTCCCCTGTTCAGTGGGCGGACGCTTCAGGAACATATTCGGCAGTAGTCGTTTGAAAGCGTTACGACGTAGCCCGCCTACGTCGTAGCGTGTAGCGAAATCTATGTCGCCACAGGACAAGCTCAAGAAACATATCGTACGTCTATAATCACGCCATGAAAATTTCCGAGATGCAAACTATGTAAACAACATCTAAATATTACTAGGAGAAGACGTCCTCCCCAGATCAGAACACTGCATCTGGCGGGTAGCTACCCATTCCCCTTAGCAATATCATCCGCCCAAATAGCGCTGGCGCTAGGTTTGGTAGACGAACTTTGCAATGGGGAGAGTTAAGAATATGACATTTAATAAAGTAAACGTGGATCGATTCGCTTAAAAATATTACTTACATATGTGTGTGACGTGCTCCTTGCAACGTGAACATTTGGCTCGCAAACTGCTCACAGTAAAATGTTCGTATCCGCTGTAATGAAAAATAGTACTGTCAATTTTGCTAAAATATAGTTTTAAATTTTTGACAGTTTTGGTAATTTAAAAAAAAAAATGAAATGAGAATAAGTTATCATTAAAATGTCCTGCTATTGTTGCGGGACGTAGTGGCGCAGAGACTCGTGTAACCATTGAAAGAAAATAAAAACGCCTTTTCGGGACCATTGTTTTGAGAATAAAAGTGTAAGTAGCTGGTATTCGGTAGAGTAGAATAGCACCTACCTCTTTACAACCGAGGTGTCGTAAGAGGCGACTAAAGTATTGAACGGACAGACTTCATTCGTGCAGAATAACACCATAAGTACAATGCCACATAATCTAGCCGTCATTTTTCTAATTATGATAAGTAGTTAAAAAGTTTTCAGGGATATGAACATACAAAATACATAGTAGTGGTTGAAATCATAACCCTCCTGTTGGTTTCGCCGTAGTCGGGTCGTACGTATTTATTATATATGTATTTTGGGTAGGTTAGGAGAGAAAATATGTTCGGCTCACATTGGAAGCACGATTTTAGAAATTAATCCCAATGTTCGGGTACATGCAAGCAAAGCCGCGAGCAACAGCTGATATATTTGAAATGTGCCAATTAAGCCCTTTCATTTGATACCCAACACAGCATGATTATTTATTTTTTAATAACGACTTTATGTCCTCTAGAGGGCGCCGTGTTTATTTTAATGTCGTCACATTACCAGCGGATGGTCAAGACACTTCCAACAAAACATCATTTGTCAAATTATGATAAGTAGTTTATAAATTATTAGGGAACAGATGAACATACATACATACATACCGATCAAAATCATAACCCTCGCTTTTTGCTTTGCCGTAGTCGGGTAAACGTAGCGGCCTTCCAAAACCTTACTCAGAATGCTGTTGTATGTCCGCGCCTTCCACTAAAGTAACTCCATGTAAGAATGACGTTCATAAGTTTCTATCTCCTCATGGGAAGTACTTTAAAAAAACTTATTAGACGCACAAAACGGCTAGTACCATGTAATTGTTTGTTTAGTTCTCTATCTATTTCATCATAATCATCATCATTTCAGCCTATCGCTATTTCCTCTGCCGAACATAGGCCTGCCCTAAAGATTTCCACAAAACACGGTCCTGAGCCACCTCTCATTTTGGGAGTATTTTGCCATAGTTGCCAAGCTTGACAGACGGGTTGGCCACCGCAGTTTATGTAATCAAATGTTCCAGGAAGATGCTGCTATCCATCTCCTGGTTTCAATTTTCCCTTTTGGCACAGAGGGAAAATGTGAACCATTTTTTAACTATTAGAACACCCAAGAGATGAGATGGGGCTATAGATTCTCTTTAGCCGCCACCACACGGCACTCTACTTACAGAATTCTAAAATAGATTTTCTTACGGGCCAATCCCTTCTTGACCTGGTGGCCACTCTCTCTATGGGAGTAGTACAAAAGACTGGACAGTATTAGCGGCCATCCGCTCCCGCTTGCCTCTGCAGTCTGCGCCGCAGCTCGTCGGGGTCTCTCCTCTCTGGCATCGCTCCTGGAAAATACATTTTACTTTCTGATTTATTGGAACGAAGTTCCTTATGGGGCGTTGCGGAGGGGTACCCTAGCCGGCAAAAAACGTCCGTAAAGTTAAAAGAAAAAAAGCGTAAGATTTTTATCTATACTAATATTATAAAGAGGAAAGATATGTTTTTTTGCAATGATTTAACTCAAAAACTACTGAACCGATTTTAAAAATTCTATCACTTATATACAACTACATTATCACCGAATAACATGAGTTGTATTTTATTAAAAAAAAAACGAGATCCGTACGAAAATTTCTATGATGTAACTGAAGGTGTCAAAAATTTACTGATAAAAGTCATCATTTGGCGTGCGCTGTAAACACTATTATTGATAAAGAAAATAATGTACTTCATTTTCATAGTACTCATCATTACTCACAAAAAAGTCCGCAAGGCTATATGCCTAACTATTATAGTTAAGTCACAACCAATTTTTGTTCAAATTATTCTATGAAAACACGAGTAGAATCGAAAGATGATGACATTCGTATCATGATATTAATCCTTATCCTACTAAATAGTTTCATAGTCAAGGTTGGTTATATACATGTAGTCCTCTTTAAATTATTCGAATCGGACCTATCGTTTAGAAGTTAAGACAGGTATAAAAATGCTAAAAGTAAGAAAAATGCCGCGGTGTGAGCTACCAGGGAGCGAACTACGCTCGCCTAATATACTACCTATAAGTTACTTACCTACTCTTATTTTTTTTGTAAACTAGAAACAATTGAGAGCGAAAAAAACGTTATTAATATTACAAACCACTAGTAATTTTAATAATATTTTTTTTTATTTAAAACTGAAACGCTCTATAAAAATAGCTGTTTCTTTGTATATTATTATATATTTCTATAAATCATTGTAAACAAAATAAAGCTGTAAAGATAATTTTGTAAAGTCGTTTTTAAAAAAATCATGATAAAAAATGTATACCCGAATAATTTTTTTTTTATGCCTCGAATAGACCTTGAAATTAATATTTTTATAATAAGTAACTTCGTTCCTATCTGGTGTCCCACGACACCACACGACTTTTTTTTTGGACATACATCGGTATAAATTAAATTTGAGCTGGCTTAAAATGAGAGCGTCATATTGTTAACGACCGCGTGGCCTTTGGCTCTGGGTCACTCTCGTTCAACGCCACTAGTTCTGGGTTCGAGCCTAGCCGAAACCAACATTAACGAAACAACACAAATTGTTTTATTTTTTTGGATAATGTCACGAAACGAGCAAAAGTTGACATTATGGTAAGTGCAATGTCTTCCCATAACAAATACAAGGGTGAAGTGGGTGTGAGCTATTTAGCTCTCTGTACCGGCCACTTCACCCTTCCTATCTTACTTTAAAGTTATCGATGTCACTTACAAGTATAACGACATAAAAACTCTGCATGTTATGCAAAAGATTTTAGCCTGAAACTCACTTCACCAATAACAGGTTGTAGGATTTCTATGCAAGAATCAGTCTAGGTAGGTACCACCCCAGGGCCAGTTATTCTGACGTGAAGCAGTACGTTACAGTAGTAATGTGCTGCAATGTAAACATTGCTGTGTTTCTGTTTGAAGGGCATATAAGAGGTAGGCAGAGACCATACACGTAGCCCACTTTTCGCCACCGCGGGAAACGAGACGTGACGGATGGCGACATACAAACAATACGAAAATCAAATTATGTAAGGTTAGCAATAAAGATAGGTGTCCGGCAGAGTAGAATATAGCACCTACCACTTTCCTACCGAGGTGACGTAAGAGGCGACTAAGCCTTTATTTGTGCAGAATAACACCATTATATGCAATGCCTTCGCTATACTGCTCGTGGGATAGAGAATGGGAGCAAATATTTTTTGACTCGTACCAAAATGGTGGCGTAGTAGTTCGCCACCCGTCACGGCTCGTTTCCCGCGAGGGCGAAAAGTGGGCCACGTGAGTGGCCTCTGCTTACCCCTTACATAGGGAAAAGGTGTGACTGTATGTATGTAACAATAAAGATAGATTATAAAAAAAATAACAAGAAAGTTCAGTGTGTACAAACTGAGATATAGTGTTTGAGATACAGAGTTTAAATAAATGCTTAAAGCACTAAGTAAATGTTTCTGTACTGTTTTAGACAATTGATGGACAAGATTTCTAAATGGGAATATAAATATACGAGTACAGTGTAATGATTTAACTAAATGGCAGTGAGCTCTGCAGGCACCGACACTGCTGCAGTCACTGCTTCAGCACCTGCAGTGTGTGTGCTGTTCATGTCATGTGTCATCAATTATATACAACACATGACGACCGCGTGGCCTAGTGGTCAGAGTACCTGACTTCTAAGCCGCGGGTCCTGGGTTCGAATCCCAGCCGGAGCCAACATTTGTGCTAAAACACAAATTGTTGGTTTTCGGGTCTGGTTGTGTTGTGATTGTCGCCGTGTTTCTGACACTGCATCCTAGCCTACCTCCGATCTTATCGCATCAGCGTTACATCGGGCGCGGGTAGGTTGGGACGAGTGAGTGCCTCTGTGTTGCGCGTACACTTGTGGCACTATAATATCTCCTGCGCAGTTGATGGCTCTCGACAGTAGTCGGCAGTTGTCGCCGTGGTCGAAATCGGCTAGGAGAACATCACAACACATCTGTATGTGACAAATGTTTCCTTACACTAGTTCTATAAATATACATAACTAAAAAGCCTACTCAGCCACAGATTTAAGAAGGCAAACATTTTAATAACACTAATTATCTTCCTCAACAATTGAAGAAACAAAATAAACTATTTCTGGCTGTCCTTATTTCTTCTATTTGTATAATTTGTGTACCAGTTGCCTAAGAAATAACTAAAATGTTCAAATCAAACTAAGAATGATTTTTTTGAAAAGTTAACGTAACACCTAATTTCTGGCAACAAATAAATAAATAAATATAACATAATATTTTTTTTAATTATTAATTATTCAATATATTCCGATAAATATTCAAAACAGCCTAAAATTAGTATAAATACAACTCTACCTTTTAAAAGATCCTTAGCCCAGTTACTCCAATATAGGAGGTCATTAGTAGCGTCACATGGAGTCCTGCATACTCAACATAGGATTTAGGCACGAAGACAGGACAAGGATTCTTCTAAGCCTAAAATAGAAACCAATATATCAATTGTAAGGAAATACAACAGCAATTAAAGTTGAGCTTCACTCGTAATACAACACTGGAAAACATAACTACCGCCAACTAAATACGAAAATTAATCTTATTATTATGATTCCCTAAAACGAACTATTCTCGTGGTGTTGTTTAAGACTGTATAAACAAGCTATTCATAGTGAAAACGCCATTCGAATACCTACATTTAGTGGTAACAATGTGAAAACGCAACTAATTAATAAGCAGTAGTGATGACAAAGTAATCGTAATTAACACTAAATAAAAGTTAATACAGGAAGAAAATTAGAACACGCAACAGAATTAGTTATTTTATAAATATCTGTCGGTAACATTACCCTTCACAGCTCAACCTAAATGAACATAATTTAAGTAGATATACCCTATTTTTTTTAAATTAATAATTATTATGATATTTCTTACCCGAATATAAAGTAGGTAACTTCTTGTTTCGAGTATGTAAAAATTAAGAAATGATAATAGGAAAACTTACCTTACGATACGAAGTGAGCCAAACAAGTGAAGTAATCAAAGAGTAGGGTAATCACAGAAGACTATTAATTCTAGCGAAGTAATGAAGTGGTCGATCAACGATCTAAAATGGAGATGTTGATGGAGTGGTAGTGTTTATATACTCTTTGATGGAGGGGTTAGATGAAAAGAATGAAAAAGTTATGTAATGATTCATTCAACTAATAGTGTTGCCAACTCCACAATTATATTACCACAAAAATTACATGGAATACTACTCGGCCGTGGCAGCTCAGGGGCTAGGCGCTTGCTTTAAATTACATAGTACGCGATTGACCAGGGTTCGATTCCCGGTGCCGGCGCCACTAAAATTGTTAATTGTAATTTTAAGTGCTGATTTACCACGTGCTCGGCGGTAAAGGAAAACATCATGAGGAAACCAGCATGTCTGAAAAAATATTTCGAAGACATGTACAGTCCGCCAACCCGCACTGGAGCATTTTTCCTAGCTCCAAAACCCTCTCAGAAATGAGAGGAGGCCTGTGCTCAGTAGTGGGACATTCATAGGCTGAAACTTTACTTACTACTCGGAATTCAATAAAATATTTTAGGTACATGCTACATTTATTTCCTCATAAAATTCTTCACTCTTCAATATTTTTCTCAAGTAGTGACTGATTTACCCAGTTATTTATAAAATTTATTTTACATCTATATAATTTGGTATGCTTTTATCACACATCCTTCAGATTTTTTTAGGAAGACACGTGTATGTACAGCACTAGCCGAAGCCCGCGACTACGTCCGCGTAGATTTAGCGATTAGAACGCACTCACAATACAGCAGAAATAGTAGTGGAGCATCGTATTTTTTTTAAACTGTATTTTTATTATACATTTTTCAGTTTCTTTATTAACGATGCAATCGGCAAACCTTTATAATCCGCGATTAACCATAATACATACATACATAAGATCACGACTGTATCCCATAAGGGGTAGTCAGAGACTGGGCACTCACTGCAAAAACAGATGACTGCCACAATCCACGTTGCACCAAAACAATATAATGCACTTGGTGTGATAGGCGGTGAGCCCATCGCCACCATGCGCTGTTGGGTGCACAGTGCAGTTTAATTCCTTACTCGCCTTTTACGAGATCCATTGGATGAGATGGAGTGGTGGTATTCTTTCAACGAGCCGCCACCACACGGCAACCATAATCCATACTAATATTATAATTGCGAATGCAACTCTCTCTGTCCCTCTGTCTGTTTGTTACCTTTTCACGGTGCAGCCGCTAAACCGATCGTGACGAAATTTGGCACTGAGGCAGCTTGCAGCCTGTCGATGGACATATGAATTTTTGACACGCAAAGTCAAAGAGTTCCCACGGGATATTTAAAAACCTATATCCACGCGGACGAAGTCGCGGGCATCAGCTAGTATTGCATAAATGTAATAGTTGTACCATTAAATCAAATTATAAACCATACTCTGCTATATTTATCCGTTAACGTAAAAGTCAAAACTACTACATATAGTGGAAAAACGACAGCTGGCAACAAAATACGCCTGCCCTCAATAATTCATTTTATTTTTACACAACTATGACAAAATGGTGGTACAAAACAAAAGGAAGTTTTAAAATAACCATGTGGGTACATAGGTACGTAGGTATACGAAAACAGGAGCATTTAGACTTCTATTTTGAAAATAATATTTTAGCAAAATCGATTCAAGATCTAAATCTAAAAATAATCATTTTGACTTTGAAGTGTTATTCTACGAGTACATATAAAAAGTAAGAAATTTTTGGAGTACATTTTTAATTTTTAGGGTTTAAATACTTTTTCCTGTCGTATATTGACGACGGCGTGACCTAGTGGTCCCGGGCACCGCGTGTGTCTCGTGACATAGTTCGTCTTATTATTCTTTCGAATATCCATACTAATATTGAATGTGCGAAAGTAACTCTGTCTGGCTCTCTGTCTGTTTGTTACGTTTTCACGGCTCATCCGCTGAACCGATCATGACGAAATTTGGCACAGAGATAGCATGCATCCTGGAAACGGCCGTAGGACACTTCTTATCTCGGAAAATTTAAAAAAATTCACGGGATATTTAAGAAAAACATCCACGCGGACGAAGGCGCGGGCATCAGCTGCCTGTGGGTGTCGTAAAAGTCGATAGAGGGAAATTGAAAACCAGGAGATGGGCAACAGCATCTTCCTGGAACATCTGAATAGAAAACTGCGGTTGCCGATTTCTATGTTTTTTTTTATTGGACAGAGTGACGAAACGAGCAAAACGTTCACCTGATGTAAAGTGCATCGTCTACCCACAAAAAATGCTATGTCACCCTGAAACATCAGTTCTTAAGTCTCATATACCCAGTGATTATGCATGCTCAAAGAGACCTTCAAACCGAAACACAGTAATGTTGGCACACTACTGCTCCACGGCAGAATAACTGGCCCTGGGGTGGTACCTACCTAGACGGATTCCTGCATCCGAATCCTACCACCAGTACATGTCGTGATTCTCTAATAATTATGTTTATACTTTATTAAGATTTTTTTAATAACCTGTCTTAACTAATCCATAATTCCATGCGAACGGAGTCGCGGGTGCAGCTAGGCTGCAAGTGAGGGTAAATGGACAACTCACATTCGCAGGTTTCTCACTGTTAACTATAAATCAGTGTTCCCTTTAAAGAGAAGACATCTTGTGTGGAGTGAAGAGCATTCGAGACGAGCGGCTGCGACTAAATTACATAGGTACTCGTATTTATAAAGCTAATTATGTATTTTTATTGTTCTATCGGTCATTGGATGTTTTGAAATTTTTGTGTAGGTAATTAATAATTAATTAATTGCCGGCTCAGTAGGCGCCGTGGCTAAGCGAAGGGACATGTGTCCCGTCTACAGGTAGTTGTTCAGAGTCGGGAGTGTTTTTGCATTCTCTCTGTTTACCCATAAAGATTCTAACAATTTCATTTACTACTTCGTACGTCGTCGTCGTCGTTAATAATAAAATCGTTTGATTAAATTATTAACTATAATATTTTGATAGTGTAGTTGGTTATTTAATACCAGCTGATGCCCGCGACTTCCTCCACGTGGATATGGGGTTTTTTAAATATCCCGTGGGGACTATTTGATTTTCCAGGATAAAAAGTATCCCATGTCCGTCTCCAGGATGCAAGCTATCTCTGTGCAAAATTTTATAAAGATCGGTTCAGCGGTTGAACCGTGAATACAACAAACAGACAGAGGGACAAAGGGAGAGTTACTTTCGCATTTATAAATAAATATAATGTAAACGTTACATTACGCACTCACAAAGATTGTAATAATTCCATTTACTACAATTACTACAGTCAATAATGAAATCTTTTGATTAAATTATTAACTATAATATTTCGATAGTGTAGTTGGTTATTTAATATGGCAAAATAATATAAACGCTTCATTTAATGAATAAAATATGGCTTGGAATCATATGAAATAAATGTTGTACACACCGTATATAGAACATTGTTTATGTTACATCCATACTTAATATTATAAACGCGAAAGTAACTCTCCCTGTCCGTAAGTCTGTTTGTTACCTTTTGGCGTCTCAACCGCTTAACCGATCTTGACGAAATTTGGCAAAGAGATATTCCGCGAAATGACATAGTTCCCACGGGATATTTAAAAAAACTTATATCCACGCGGACAAAGTTGCGGGCATCAGCTAGTGATTATATAAATATATATTCTCGTGCTTCTGATTCACAATCAACGCTAAAAATTTTCAGAAGTGCGATAATAGTCCGATAAACAGCTGGCAGCGGAGAACATAACTATCACTGTAAGCAACAGGAAGGCAAATTTAAAAGATGGCGGCCCTCTGGAGTCGTAGTGATTCGCAGAAGCGGTGTGACGGTGTTGGTGGAAATGATTGCAGCGCCCTCGGTAAGGCTGATCCTTTTAATTCTGTTGACACGGATGGGGCTGATATTTATACCACATTGGTCGACGTCTGATTAATAAATTAGAACAGAATATAATTTATTTGCAAAAACTTAAATCAGAGTGTTAGCTGCTAAGTGGTTTAATTATCAATATAAGTCAATATCAAAATATTTTATTAAATTCATTCTGATTCGGACTTCATTTAAAGTCCATGTAAACGTCATAAATAATGTACAAAAACCTACACTAGTTAGAATCATGAAGTCATCATCTTTTGTTTTTGTAATGAAACTTCTAGCGCGATGACAATAAAATTTCGTGGTCGAATTTGAATGCCGAGTTTTCGTGCAGTTTCTGTTATTCTTGATTTATGTTTATCGATTAATTAATAATTGTTTTATACTGAACAGTTATTTGAAAAGGAGTAATATTTTTGTTAATTCATGTTTATTTGTTTTCATTGTAATCCAATTTCTGATAAATAAGTTTCGTTATGATTTCTCATATTTACGCGAATACTACACAATGCAAATATTTTTAAAGTTCCGTTTGTATTACTCTGCGGGAAATAAAATTCAGTAATTGTACAGAAAAAAAATGTCGCCGTCAGCAGTTCCGATTGCGTTGGTTTCGAGACTCTCTTCTGTAACATAAGACTGCATTTGTTTGAAAGCACTTCGAGTGAGAAGATACTAAGAACGAATAAATTAAAGAAATTTATGTACTAGTAGATTGTTTTCTGTAACACGAGGATTATTTGGAAGTATTCTTTAATTAATATTATTGTAAAATATTGACATATAAAAAAATTCTTCCTTCGGTCTACTAAAAACAGACTTTTTTCTAGTCAAAATTAAAAGCAAATTGTTCTTTGTTTTCCTTTTATTTATTAGTAAACAGGTAATTCCGTAATTCATTATCTTTTTAATTTAATTCCATGTATTGGTAACACATTATATATACGCTTCAGCTTTCTGCATTCCTTCTCCATATAAACTTTAACTGTGATAAATCTCACACTCCTCCGTGAGCGCAGTATGCTTAAAAATGGGTACGAAGTTTTCTCTTCACGTAATAATATATATATACGCTTCAGCTTTCTGCATTCCTTCTCCATATAAACTTTAACTGTGATAAATCTCACACTCCTCCGTGAGCGCAGTATGCTTAAAAATGGGTACGAAGTTTTCTCTTCACGTAATAATATATATATATTATTCATAGTCGTTTCAGCCTATCACAAGTCCACCGCTGAACATAGGCCTCCTCTATAGATAGCCACAAAAGTTTGTAGCTCTCATTTTGGAGGGATTTTGCTATAGTTGCCACGCTTGGCAGGCGGGTTGACAACCGCAGTTTATTCATTCAGATGTTCCAGAAAGATGCTGCTGCCCATCTTCTTGTTTTCATTTTCCTCTGTCGATGTGAAAGTTTGTATGTTTGGATGCTTGTCACTCAATAACGAATGTTACTTTATTTATAATGGTAAATTATTATATCGAAGAATAGGACATATAGTATAGTTAGTCTATAAAATTTTAATTTACGCCGTAGCAAGCGGGCGGGTATCAGAACTAGTTTACGAAATATTATTTGAAGAAAAGTAAGTTACTTTGCTAAGATCCGCATGCAAAATATAAAAAAAAATAAAAAAATGGTGTATATTACCTAGTTTTTTGAAGTGCACCACCCGCCCTCCCTCAGTAGCGTGCCCAAGCAAACTAACACCGCCACCAGGAACCGCCACCAGGTACCCTCCACCAACCACTACAATACCACCACTAGATAATATACACCACCGAAGCCGAGAACACGACTCGTGTTTCGCCCCAAAACGAGGCATTATCAAGCGTAATAGACTCTACGACAGACGGCCGCCGAGTGAGCGGCGCGGTCAAAGAGCTGCCTATTTATACTACAGGTGACGCAAACGGCCCCCACCTACGACATTGCGATTACAATATCGCGATAGCGACCGCTTGCTCACACAATCCACCACCCGAATTACATAAGCAGCCGAAATTGATACCACCGAAAAAACCGAACCAAACCGAATTGATAGCAAACGACTACTTCGAGTATATTTAAACTTTAAGTACTGGATTTAAAGATATTTAAAAGTGGTGAATTCGAGACGTTTGTTTGTTCATTCAGCAGTGCAATGTTATTATTTTTATTTTTTATTATTTCTAATTGTTCCAGCACACACAGCCGAAGCCCCTTGTCGCAAACATGTAGGACTTTAAATGTGTGGTCGCTAGTTAGGTTATGCCCAGTTTCCAAAAGATGTTTTGCGAAGTGTGATCTGTCGGGATTGCAATTTCTGTACGCGGCCAAATGCTCCTTGTATCGGGTCCCGAAATAACTTTAGAAATATTATTTTTTATTGTGGCGGTAGTCAGTTACGTTTCAAAGTTTTAAAAGTCAATAGAATCAGGCGTCACTTTGCGGAAATCCATTATAATGAAGGAAAGTAAGTTACTTTGCTAAGATCCGCATCCTAGTTTTTTGACGAGCACCGCCCGCCCGCAGTCGAGAACATTTGAAGACTTCAGTGGTGTATATTATCCAGTGGTAGTATTGTAGTGGTTGGTGGAGAGTACCTGGTGGCGGTTCCTGGTGGCGGTGTTAGTTTGCTTGTGCACGCTACTGAGGGAGAGCGGGCGGTGCTCTTCAAAAAACTAGGTAATATACACCATTTTTATATTTTGCATGCGGATCTTAACAAAGTAACTTACTTTCCTTCGTTTTAAAAGTCGTGACAGTCGACGAGTTGAACTGTCAAAGAGCATTGACATTGATATTTTCTACTCGCATTTTTACTACTTCAATTTATTTTAGGATGATGCCCACTTGAATTAATGAGGTGAGCTGCATACTTATCCATATCTTCAAGCCTAAATCCTTTGGAAAGCAAGCAGAGTTCTTATGGCGATTTAAGTAATATCCATAACTGCAAAGTAAAATAGCTATTTATGTTTAGGTTGTTTACCCCGACTAGCGCGGTGGCTAGGCTACTGGGTTCTGCGCTATGGGTCGCGGGTTCGATTCCTGCGCGGCACAAACATTTGTATGGCCTACAGATAGTTGTTCCAGGTCTAGGTTTTAGTCACACAGATAATTTAAACAGACAGTTATTTTAAAATTACGTATATTTTTTTTGTTTTATTTTTAATAAATGTGTCACTGATACTAAAATTGAAAATTTGTAAGGATTACAGCGACTTCATAAACTCTATGCATCTTTCAGTTAATAATGAGGTGCGGGCGTTGGAGTAGTGACCGCAGCAGTGCCCGCGCCCGCTGAACTGAGTTTAAGTCTGGCTCGCATCCGGAGTTCCTCCGGTATTGCGGATGTTCATGGACGGCGGTGACCACTTACCATCAGGTCAGCCGCTTGGTTGTTTCCCCCCTCTTCTAAATTAAAAGTAAGTTTCATCATTTCACTGTACACTTTTTAATCATAAAATTTAAGTACGTGTAGGACAGCCCACGAGTCTCAGCCAGACCAAAGTTCGTGCAATAGATGTAGTAGATAGTAAACATTTCTTAGGAACCAAAACGTAGTATGAGGCGGCGTGCGGGGGGATTTCACCTATACCACCAGGTTAGAGATGCACCCAACGTAAACACAAGCAATCCTTTATATAATCGAAAATCTTAATCGATTAGTGTCATTAAGAATTAATTGATTTTAGGGTATATAAGATTATAAACAAAAATCGATCGTAATCGATCAAATATCGTAATCGATTAGTTTCATTTAGAATTATTGATTAAGTGTATTTAAAAAATAGTAACGAAATAAATTTCGAATATAATAAAAATAAATTGAATAGTTATCGTTAATAATTGACTTTAGTCCTTATTAAAAAAATACATAAGCCTTTTTTACTATATTAATGGATAAAATTTACATATATTTTTATAAAACTAAATAAAAATATCTTTGTATTTTCATTATTTCTCTCTATTTAAAATATAATCGATTGCACATCCCCTTTGAGCACAGTCGGTTACAAAAGTTTCGTTGCGATTTTTGTTAAATTTTTCGTAATTGTTATTGTTGATTTTTATTATTTTTGTTAAGTTTTGCGTTGCTATTTTGTGTTTTAGTAATATAAAGATAAACAAATAAAACTTGTGTTCGTATTAAAAAAATCTGCCATTATGTTAATCGGTAACCTGTTACAGGTTAATGGAATCAAAAATGTATCGTATTTGGTATTTCCTGTATATTTGTTTGTGTAGCAATAAATTTTCTTCACGAGTGTACTTGCGCGAAAGTTCGGAGAGCCTATGTTCAGAGTGGCCCCGACTTGATAAATAGACACAGAGTCGGCTTCCGCCGCCCTCGTACTCACCGACTCGGATTGCCAGTACGCTCCTACGCAGTAGAAATACTTCCAACGCATTTGCAAATACTGACAAATACTCATAAGTATTTTAAAACCTGGCTTTCGGTCCTGAATTTTTTACATACTCGTTCGTGAAAGCAAAATTCAATACCAGTGGTATTAAATTTTGCAAGTGTATCTCATCCCTGCTGTGTCGGGAACATATTTTGACCTTAAGGTGCAAATGTGTGCGTGTGTGAGTATGTCTGTGTGTGTGCAGAGCGCTCCTGTCGTGTCACGTAAGTATTAAAGCTTACGTGCGAATTTACAGATTTGTTTAAGAAACTGAAATGTTTTTGATTCAAAAAATATTTAATGATGATCAAAAACAGTAAAATTGAAAACAGGTTGCATTTGTTATTGTAATAATAAGTCAAACGCGAAATTAAATACTGATTATTAGTGTAAATGTATGTGGCGCGTTCTCATAGATGGCGCGGACAAACAAAAGCATTTTGAATTTTAAGTGATGAAACGAGCAAATCGTTCACCTGATGGTAAGTGCAACATCTGCCCATAACAAATGCTGTGTCACCCAGAAAATTACTCAGTGACACCACACTGCCCATCACCCTGAGACATAAGTTTTTAGTCTTAGATGCCCAGTGATTACGCTAGCTCACAGTGTCCTTCAAACCGAAACAGTAATGTTTGCACACTACTGCTTCTCGGCAGAATAACTGACCCTGGGGTGGAACCTACTTAGACGGATTCCTGCATAGGAATCCTACCACCAATAAAATGTCAATGTCTTTGGTAGGCCGCTTCCTTTTATAGCATTAAACCGGCAGAGTAGAATAGCACCTATCTCTTTCCTAAAAAGGTGTCGTAAGAGGCGACTAAGGTATTTTACGGACAGCCCTTATTCATGAAGAATAACAGTATAATATGCAATGCTGTCACTTTGTACCTAGACGGATTCCTGCATAGGAATGCTACCACCAGGTGCCGGCACCATTAAAATTGTTAATTGCAATTTTCAGTGTCGACCACGCACTCGGCGGTGAAGGAAAACATCGCGAGGAAACCTGCATGTTTGAGGAATAATAAATATTTCGAGGACATGTGAAGTCTGCCAACCCGCTTTGGAGCAGCGTGGCGGAATCTTCCCGGCTTCAAAACCCTCTCAGAAATGAGAGGAGGCCTGTGCTTTAGTGGGGCATTTATAGGCTGTTAGTTTACCTTTTCTAAGCAAATAACACCATTATATAAATAATTTTTAGATTAAAAACATAGAATACGTTTGCTAGATTAGCGCAGTGACTAAGTATCTAAATGGCTAGTGCGCTAGAGGTCGCGGGTTTGATTTCCGCACATGACAAACATTTTATGGCCAACACGTAGTAGTTTCGGACCTCGGTTTTTGTGCATGTGCAATTAATATCTGTAAAACGCAAGCGCGATAATGAGAAGTGTTTATGTAGATCATCGCACGTAGCAAAGTCCTCGTCGTCGTCGTCGTCGTTTCAGCCTATCAATAGTCCACTGCTGAACATAGGCCTCCCCCATAGATTGCCACAAAAGTTTGTAGCTCTCGTTTTGGGGGGATTTTGCCATAGTTGCCACGCTTGGCAGACGGGTTGGCAACCGCAGTTTATTTATTTAGATGTTCGAGCAAGATGCTGCTGCCCATATCCTGGTTTTCATTTTCCCTCTGTCGACTTTTACGACACCCTCGGGATGAGATGGGGTGGTAGATTCTCTTAGGCCGCTACCACACAAAGTCCTCGCGGCACCACATTATATTACTCTAAACTATCTCTTTAAATACATCTGAAAAGCAATACCCCGTCAAATATAGAAATTTTAGGAAGAAATTCTGATGATATTTTCAGGAATGGCGTCCAAGAGCCCAGAGTGAATTGCGACACAGACAGAGGACACGCGCGCAGCACTGAGGGCAGTGAATAAGTATTATTATGATATCTGTCCGCTGTGAAGACAATTAACGGTACGTGAATGAAATTATTTTTAATAATGATTATGTTGTACTAGATGTACCCCCGACTTCGCTTGTATGGCATTTTCCATTTGTTAATCAGGTGATTTATAACATCTAAGTGAACAATTTCAATTATAACTATTTTAATTTAGAGAATTAATTGAAAATGGGGCCCAGAAGAATCTTATTCAAAAGCAATTTTACATGGACGAAAGTCCGGTAGTCAATTAACGTGGTATAATTCCAATGTACACGAGAAAGTTTTCAATAGTCAAGGGTTCTGCTACTGTACCATAGATGGCGTTCAGTGCAAATTTATTATTAAATGTTTGTAACTTTGGAAGCGGTGAAATAAATACGATGAAAAATACATATCACAAGTCGGTTCCAGAGTTCTTATCCATAACCCGTGTTAATTTCATATCAATAGCTTTAGTAAGTCTCGAGTTAAGCCTCATTCGTATAAGATGATAGACAAATGACAACCGCGAAGCCTACTGGCCAAAGTTACAACTGACTTCAATGCCGTGGATCCTGGATTCGAATCCCAGCCGTAAACAACATTTGTCCAAAAACACAAACCGTTAGTTTTTGGGTCTGGTTGCGTGTGAAAGGTATCTCCATAAAACGCTCTCACGATACAGGAGACATTCTAGTGTGTAGCTTCGTTTCAAAAGAATGCTTTGCTATGCTGTAATGGTATAAATATGGTATTTCAATTTTATAAATATTTACGTATGATATCTATAAAAACCTCTTTGCCATTGACCGGGTCTAGGTTTCCCTTCACTCATCATACGAATCGCAGCAGCTGTGTTAACGGCTTCGGTGCAACTTATCGCTGGTATTCTGTGAAAGCGCGGGTGTGAGAGGCCTTCATAGAATACCCTCTAATTCCCCGGGCGAGCCAAGTCTTTAATGTGTCGCTGCATTCATTGCAACAATTTAAATCATTCGAAGCAACTCTCAAAATCAAGATCGATTTTAGTGTTAAAAGATTTAAAAATATTAAAGAGATTTTTTCACTTTGTAGAGAAGTTCCTTCTTTAAACAATACATACATACATGTTTTATAGATATGTTTTTTCCCATATAAGGGGGTAGGCAGAAGCCACACCTGTAGCCCACTTTTCGTCCCCGCGAACCACGTAGTCGCCATTTTGGTACTAGTCGAAAAATTCTTACTCCCCATTGCGTTCCCACAAACAGTATAGCGACAGCATGGCATATGATGGTGTTATTAGGCTGTCCGTACAATGCCTTAGTCACAATGCAGGTGCTATTCCACTCTGCCCAATACTGTATACCATTTTATTCTCAGAACAATCTTCCCGTAAAGGCGATAATCTTTTCTTTCATTAGTTTCACGAGTGTCTGCGCCACTCCGTCCTGCACCAATAGCAGAACATTTTTATACACGTTAATAAATCGTACTTATTTCATATTTAAAAAAAATATGACCAAATCTAACAAAAAATTAAATGGCTTGGTTTTGGCACTCTCACTACTATTTTTCATTACAGCCGATAAGAACATTTTGCTATGAGCAGTTTGCGAGCCGCCTGTTCACGTTGCAAGGAGCACGTCACTCGCACAAATGTAAGTAATATTATTAAGAGAAGGGGTAAAGGTTTATTAAATGTAATATTCCTTTCTTTGTCCACTGCAAAGTTCGTCTACCAATCCTAGCGCAAGCGCTACGACGTAGGCGGGCTACGTTAGCTACGCCGTAGCGCTTTCAAAATATTACTGCCGCGATGCAATTTGTAATACAACTTACTACTTACTTTTTGTAAACCACTACATATTTTTTATACCTTGTAAAAAAAATTGATTGTCTGTAAAGTCGGTTTACGGACGATAGTTTTACGTGACAACGTCATAAAAAAACATTGAAGATAAAAACATTAATTTTAAATTAGAGTCAGATTTAAAAACTCTATTAGATCTAGGTCGTTCTGTTTAATTTGCCGGAGACTTGAACAGCAAGCACGGCAGTTGGAATTCCATCGTTAATAACACGAACGGTAATAAACTGTACGATGTAGCGGAGAGACTTAACGTAAACGTTATAGCTCCCGAAACCCCAACCAGAGTACCGACGCAATTTCATCAGCAGCCGGATATTCTAGACGTAGCTATTATTAAGGACGTGAACTTAGCAATAGACTCTATAGTTACGCTTCACGAGTCGGACCACCGTCCGGTCATTTTTACGCTGGGCCAGCCAAAAGGTGAGGTCCCGCAGACCGAAACCATTGTGGACTGGCGTACCCTCGGAGTCAAACTCGAGGCTACGAGCTCTCAGCACTTAGACGAAATTCCGGATACTATCGACTCGCCAGAGGTAGCCTGCCGAGCGATAAAATATTTTTCAACTCATATCAAAACAGCCGTCGGAGAATCCTCCCGGACGGTTACGGTGTCGAGCGATCGACGCTGTAACCTGCCGGCGGACCTCCAACGCCTGATTAGAGAAAAGAATCGCGCAGCTAAAGTGCACGATAGATATAGAACCGACGCAAATAGACTCAGACTGCGCCTCCTACAAAGGGATGTTAAAGAGCGCTTATCTGAGTACACTAAAGACAGCTGGGACACTATGCTTGGAGAAATCGAGCCGTCGCACACTGCCTACTGGCAGTTGGCACGATCTCTCAAAGCAGAGCAAGTCTCACCCATGCCTCCGCTCATTAGATCACTCGACAACTCGCTCGCCTTCGACGACAGCAAAAAGCCGAATGACTCGCAGACAGTCTAGAGAGCCAATGCACTCCGTCTCTCGCGCCTGCGGATCCCGACCACCTGCAGCAGGTCGCCGCGGAACTCAAGGCTGCCAACGCAGGGCTGCCATACCACCAGTGGGCGAACCACTGACTCCAGTGACTCTCGACGAAGTCACTAAAATAGTTAAAAATCTCAAAAACCGATCCGCGCCGGGCCTCGACGGCATAAACAAAAGGGTGATGAAATGTCTAACTACGCCGCTATTGTGTCTGTTAGTTAGTATTTTTAACGCGCTCCTCTCCAGCTGCTCCTTCCCGGACGACTGCCGGACGACGACGGAAGGAAGCCGACGTTATTGACATTCCGAGGCCTAACAAGCCTAGGAACATACCGTCCAATTATCGCCCAATAAGTCTCCTCAACTCGATGGCTAAGATTTATGAGCGAATTATACTCAGACGATTAAAAGACTATGTTCTTACTAATAACATTCTTCCCGACGAGCAGTTCGGCTTTCGCCCTGAACACTCGTCTCGTCGTCGTCACTCATCAAGTGCACCGCTTAACGGAGCACATTTTAAAGAATTTAAACGACCGCCCTAAGCTTTTAGGCACAGGGGCCTTATTTTTCGATGTCGCAAAGGCATTTGACAAAGTCTGGCACGAAGGCTTGTATTACAAGTTGTATCACACTAAAGTGCCTGACAGACTCGTGAACATCATACGATCCTTCTTGTTCAACCGCCTATTTCGATTCCGGGTAGAGGGAATGCGCTCTTCAAGCCTCCCTCTCCGAGCCCTCAGGGCTCCTGCCTCTCCCCACTTCTTTTCTCGCTATATACTAGCGATATTTCTAGAGACCCGAAAATCAATCTTGCGCTTTTCGCAGATGACACGGCCCTGTACTATTCCGACAAGCACAAGGGCCGCATAACGATTCATCTCCAAGCCGCAGCCGATCGCCTAGGCAAATGGAGAATAGAGGTAAACCCCGAAAAAAGTGTAGCGATATACTTCTCGAGGGGCACGCCAAAGCCCGCTAGATGAATTCACACAATCGGCAACAATCAACTAGGCACGATCACCCTGTTCGGACGTTCTATTCCCTGGGAAAAGAGCGTCAAGTACCATTTTAGACGCAGCGATGTCGTTCGCTGCACACATAAAAGACGTTCGAAATAAAGCGGCTTTTATCTCAAGTCGACTATACTCATTAACTTGCTCTTCAAGCAAAATGTGCTTAAGACACAAACTTCGCCTCTAAAAAAAATAATAAGACTTGCATAAGACCCGTAATGGCCTATGCATGCGTCGCTTTCACTCACGCGACGGGCAATCAATTAAAGAAGTAACAGAGCGTTCAAAATCGATTCTTGAGAACTGCCACCGGAGCCGGTTGGTACCAACGACGAGACGATCTTCACAGCGACTGTGAAATTCCCTTAATCTCTGAACACTTCAGAGCATTATCATGGCGGTTTTTCGAAAAAGCCGCGGTTCACCCAAACCCGCTGGTGGTTACAGCAGCAAATGACCTACCAAATAGAAACGCCACTGAACGCAAACGTCACCCGCGAAACGTGCTATACGACACGGACGTCTCAGCACTCCCTGACCACGATACGGTCAGTCACGATCCAGGCTACCCTGTACACACAGTTAATAGCTTTAATATAACACGCACCACGCGCGACCGCCGTAGAGAGCAGCGCGCAGCAGTCGACAATCACACCGCGTACACACTATACACCCGTGTTCCAGGGCGGTTCTCACCGCCCAGAGTTACCGACACAGAATTCGACAGTCCGAATGGAGGCCCGCAGCCTCCCTCCGACGGTCATTAGACGACTTAAAAACCTTTTAGAGATATTCTAAGTCACGCAAGTACGCAGCGAGCGCGACAGTCCGAATTTCGAGGTTATTGTAGGAGTTTATTTAAGTATTTATGTTTGGGTCAAACCAAACCTGGCACGCGGGCCCCTGGCCCGTGAGCACAGTATCCGGTGAAACTGTAAAAGCGAAAAAAGGCTAACAGCAATTACATCACCGAAATTATATATATATTATTTTTAATTTTCAAATACGAGTATTATTAACAGTTTTTGCAAATTGAATTTAAATAATTTGTTTAAATATAATCACGATCAATTAGTTATAATCATATTATGTCATATTATTCTTTATTTATTATTAGTCATATTATTCTTAAAATGCAAGAATTATTTACCTTTTTTGCCGCTGTTTTGAGAAAAATAGTAATTGAAATGAACAAAATGAATTACACTAAAAATTATGGAGGAAATCAAATACATAGTATTAAACTGTATAAATAAACACAAAAACACAAAACACGCGCAGCGTATTCAACATTTGTTATAAATAATGGCTTCCGTCGAGGTGGGCGAGGGTTATTGTTTTCGAAGAAGCTCGCGTGGCGGCGTTCCAGTAGCAGAACTATTCTAACTGCTAGCTCTGACGTCACGCGAGAAGAGAGATATACGTGTCACAAGCCAACGCTTGGGTCGATCGTGCCTCGATCGTTCGTTCGATTCGATCGTTGCGCGATCTCGCTTGCACGCACAGGCTCAGGCGGAACGGGACACTTTTTCGTGCGCGCTGCCGGTGTTTATCAATTTATAAGACGTTATCACGTCAAAAGTATTTCGGCCATATGTTTATGAATTAGCACCTGATAATTTGTTTACTGCAAAAGGTACTATTTTCCTAAATAAGGTAAAAGTCATTATTGTAGTTAGATTTACAAAGAAACCGCAACTTCTAAGGGCTTTAAATGATATATTTAGTTATAAGTATTATATCTGCTACTCGTATAAAAGGCATCATACAGCTTTTGTGTACGAATATTTCGAGTGGGACAAAGTTCTCACATTGTCCTTTAACCTAAAACACATACTTTGGACAAATGGATGTAACAATATTAAATATATCAGTATTTGTTTTACGTTTAGTTGTTTCATAATCTGTTTTACTGGTGGTAGGATTCCTATGTAGGAATTCGTCTAGGCTCGTTGTAAACAACATTTTTCCAAAAACACAACATTTTGGTTTTTGGGTCTGGTTGCGTGTGAAAGGTATGGTGGCCATAAAACGCTCTCACGATAAAGGAGACATTCTAGTATGTAGCTTCGTTTCAACAGAATGCTTTGCTATGCTGTAATGCGTATATGCGGTATAAATATGGTATTTGAGTTTTATAAATATTTACGTATGATATCTATAAAACACCTCTTTGCCATTGACCGGGTCTCGGTTTCCCTTCACTCTTCATACGAATCGCAGCAGCTGTGTTAACGGCTACGGTGAAACTTTACTTTACTGGTGGTAGGATTTCTATGCAGGCATCCGTCTAGGTAGGTACCACCGCATGGTCAGTTATTCTGCCGTGAAGCAGTAGTGTGCAAACATTACTGTGTTTCACTGAAAACCTAGTGTAATTACTGGACATATGAGACTAAAGAACTTATGTCTCAAGATGCAGTGTTGAACCACACAGAAATGTTCATTTGTTATGGGCACACGATGCACTTATCATGAGGTGATTTTGATCAGGTGAAATTTTCCTATAAAAAAAACTATCTTCTCACAATGATACATGCGAGAGGCTCATGTCAGTCAGCTATCATGAACTCCTGTGCTCATTATAGCTCACTGCTTCTATAATGATAATGCTAGAGTCAACACACTCGTTCTCGCGCTCTGGTGCAGAACGGACCTATTTTTGACCGCGCTCCATGCGCAATCAAGCTGAAAAATCATACTCGTTATGGACAGTTGTCTGTAAACGCCCGTTGTCACAGTTGTGGATAGTGGCCAACACCCGCTCCCGTAGCGGTGTGTTTGGTTATACTTCGTACGTGCCTTCGCCGATCGTGTCCCTCGAAGTGGAAGTGTTGTGCTTCGTGGTGTTGTGCGAACGTGAAAGTTACGTGAGAGCGTTCCTGTATTGCGTCGGCTTGCTGGTGAAAACCGTAAGTAGAGTGCATACACACATCTCGCCTCAGAGGCGGTTTTGTATTTTAGCACACACCTCCCTGCTAACGTAGGGAGAATTTTTTGCATTTGTGTACACACCGCCAAATCACCCGAGTGAAATGGCGACCAAGAGCGACATCGTATTAGCGCGTCTTGACGAATTCCTGCGCCTCGCGCACCCCGAAATCTGGGCCCAGTTTAGGTCATACCTACTGGAGTCTGACGACGTAGCAGCGGTCCGTCCGAACGCAATAATCCAGCCAAGGAGTCACGAACCAGTTTTCGACTCCGAAGGCCCGGCATCGCCGGCCTTAGAATCCGTCGTACCGACACCTGCGCACGATGACGCATCCGCACCTGTGTGCGAGACAATGGTAGGAGTAATCACCTGCCATAAAAAGACCGCGCCGACCGTGTCGGCACCGTCAGATAAAAACGCACCTGTGGGCAATAAAACTCCCGCTAAGGGGTGCAATAAAACTACAGACACACCTGCGCTTCCCTTCCGGGAATCGCAATCCATTGTTGGGCCCGCGGCCCTTTCGGACGAGGGATCCGACATGGATTGCGAAGAATCCCGAAGTGCTCACGACGACGGCTTCACCGTCGTCGTGCGCAAAGCGAAAAAACGCGCCGCGAAAGGGGACTCCGAGCCTAACTCGGATACCACATCGCCGTCCGCTTCACGGAACCCGGCCAAGAAGGGCGTGTCAAACACACGCAAGACTATTGAAAAGTCTCTGCCCGCGCATCCCGCAGCCCAACTAAATAAAGCTCCTCCGCCGATAATCCTACAGGATAAGGCGAAATGGAACGACTTGTCATTGTGGATGACGAGCAAGAAAATTGTGTGCCCGAAGGCGCAGACGGCAGTGCAACGTATCCGCGTATACCTAAGCACAGTCAGCGACTTCAGGGCCGTCACCAGCCATTTGCGTGGAAACAATATAAGTTTCCACACTTACTCGCTCGCGGAAGAACGTAGGCTCCGCGTAGTCATCAGGGGCCTGCCCAAGGAATTGGAGACTAGCCACATACTTAGTGACCTTAAGTCACAGAACATACCTGTGTTGGAGGTGCATCGGATGCATCACCCACACAATAAGAAGTCGTACGACCTGATCCTTGCCATACTGGAATTAACTCCAGAAGGCAAGCAGGTCTTCAATGTTAAATCAATTTGCGGCCTTTCAGGCCTTTCTATTGAGGCACCCCGCAACAGGGGCATCATTGGCCAGTGCCACAGATGCCAACTGTACGGACACTCTGCCCGAAATTGTTTCGCCCGCCCTCGTTGCGTAAAATGCCTCGGGGATCACGGCACCCAGGATTGCGCTCGCAGGCCAGAAGCGCAAGAGCCCCCAAGCTGCATACTCTGCGGTGAGCTGGGACACCCCGCGAATTACCGCGGGTGTAACAGAGCGCCGAGGAGTACAAAGCGCAGGGGAGGCAAGAAGAACGGCCGTAGGAAGGGCCCCGGGGCCACACAGCCTCAAACACCCGCTCCTAAACAAACACCTAAGCCCGCGACTAAACCCGCGCCTAAACAAACGCCCGCGCCCGCTCCGGCCGCAGCGAAACCCGGTCCCGCTGACGGCACTACCGGGCAGAGCAAGAGCCAGAGCGCCGCGCCGGCGACGAACGCATGGACAAAACCGTTGCCCATGACGCAAAAGAGCGCAGCCGCCTCACGGCCCGCGCCTCAAATCGCAACGCCCAAAATACAGGGCTCGTCAAATTTCGCCGCAGATTTCTCGCTAATTTGCGGCTTCATGCGCAGCATAAATGTTGCCGAACTTTCGACTTTAGCACGCAAAATCCGCGAAGCAAAGTCTCCTCAAGACCGACTCATGGCTACCGTAGAGCACATGAACGTCATCGACGCGATTTGGACGTATCAATGCGCCTAAACATCACGCGCCGCGTCGAAAATAAAATTTTTAATTGTTACCAATGGCGTCCCATATAGGTAGGATTAAACCACGCTCTCTGACTGTCTCGTATTTTAACGCAAACGGTCTTAAGACGCAGTTAGCTGAAGTCGCGAATTTCCTTCGTGACCACGACATCGACGTTATGCTAGTGCAAGAGACTTTCTTAAAACCTAGTATGCGCGATCCAAAGATTGCCAATTACAAATGCATCCGAAATGACAGAGCGACCGCGAAAGGCGGCACTCTGATCTACTATAAAAAGTCCTTGCACTGTATCGCGCTCGATACACCCGACTTAGTTAATATAGAAACTTCCGCGTGTAGGTTAGCAATGACCGGCCATAGGCCGCTTGTACTAGCATCAGTCTACCTCTCGCCATCCAAACAATTATTAGAATCAGACCTAAAATCCCTACTAGATTTAGGCCGTTCTGTTATTCTCGCCGGAGACTTGAACAGCAAGCACGGCAGTTGGAATTCCAACGCAAATAACACAAACGGTAATATACTGTACAGATTAGCGGAGAGCCATAACGTAAACGTTATAGCTCCCGAAACACCAACCAGAGTTCCGACGCAGTTAAATCAGCAGCCGGACACTCTCGATGTAGCCATTATTAAGGACGTGAACTTAGAAATAGACTCTATAGTTACGCTTCACGAACTTGAGTCGGACCACCGTCCGGTCATTTTTAAGCTGGGCCGGCCAAATGGTGAGGTCACACAGACCAAAACCATTGTGGACTGGCGTACCCTCGGGGTCAAACTCGAGGCTACGAGCTCCCAACACTTGGATGAAATACCAGATATTATCGACTCGCCAGAGGTAGCCTGTCGAGCGATAAAATCATTCTCAAGTCATCTCAAAACAGTCGTCGGAGAATCCTCCCGGACGGTTACGGTGTCGAGCGATCGACGCTGCAATCTACCGGCGGACCTCCGACGCCTGATAAGAGAAAAGAACCGTGCGGCCAAAGCGCACGACAGATATAGAACAGACGCAAATAGACTCAGACTGCGCCTCCTACAAAGGGATGTTAAAGAGCGCTTATCTGAGTACACTAAAGATAGCTGGGACACTATGCTTGGAGAAATCGAGCCGTCGCACACTGCCTACTGGCAGTTGGCACGATCTCTCAAAGCAGAGCCGGTCTCACCCATGCCGCCACTTATTAGATCGAACGACAACTCGCTCGCCTTCGACGACAGCGAAAAAGCCGAATGCCTTGCAGACAGTCTCGAGAGCCAATGCACTCCGTCTCTCGCGCCTGCGGATCCCGACCACCTGCAGCAGGTGGCCGCGGAACTCGAACGCAGGGCTGCCATACCACCAGTGGGCGAACCACTGACTCCAGTGACTCTCGACGAAGTCACGAAGATTGTTAAAAATCTTAAAAACCGATCCGCGCCCGGCCTCGATGGCATAAACAACAGGGTGATCAAATGTCTAACTACGCCGCTATTGTGTCTGTTAGTCAGTATTTTCAACGCGCTCCTCTCCAGCTGCTCCTTCCCGGACGACTGGAAGGAAGCGGACGTTATAGGTATTCCGAAGCCTCACAAGCCGAAGAACATCCCGTCCAATTATCGCCCTATAAGTCTCCTCAACTCGATGGCCAAGATTTATGAGCGAATAATCCTTAGTTGATTAAAAGACTACGTCCTTAATAATAACATCCTTCCAGACGAGCAGTTCGGCTTTCGCCCCGAACACTCGTGTACCCATCAAGTGCACCGCCTAACGGAGCACATATTAGAAAACTTTCACGACCGCCCTAAGCCAGTAGGCACAGGGGCCTTATTTTTCGATGTCGCAAAGGCATTCGACAAAGTCTGGCACGACGGCTTGTATTACAAGCTGTATCACACAAAAGTGCTGGACAGACTCGTGAACATCATACGAGCCTTCTTGTCCAATCGCCTATTTCGCTTCCGGGTAGAGGGAACGCGCTCCTCAAGCCGCCCTCTCCGTGCGGGTGTCCCTCAGGGCTCCTGCCTCTCTCCACTCCTTTTCTCGCTATACACTAGCGATATACCTAAAGACCCTAAAGTCAATCTTGCGCTTTTCGCAGATGACACGGCCCTGTATTATTCCGATAAGCACAAGGGCCGCATAACGATTCAGCTCCAAGCCGCAGCCGATCGCCTAGGCGAATGGTTCCGGAAATGGAGAATAGAGGTTAACCCCGAGAAAAGTGTAGCAATATACTTCTCGAGGGGCACGCCCAAGCCAGCTAGACGTTACCACACAATCGGCAACAATCAGCTAGGCTCGATCACCCTGTTCGGACGCCCTGTTCCCTGGGAAAAGAGCGTCAAATACCTCGGGGTCACGTTAGACGCAGCGATGTCGTTCGCTGCTCACATTAAGAACGTGCGTAACAGGGCGGCTTTTATCGCAAGCCGTCTATATCCGTTAACTTGCTCTTCAAGCAAAATGTGCTTAAGACACAAACTTCGCCTCTACAAGACATGCATTAGACCCGTAATGTCCTATGCATGCGTCGCGTTCGCACACGCGACGGGCAATCATATAAAGAAATTGCAGACGGTGCAAAATAGATTCTTGCGAAGTGCCACCGGAGCCGGCTGGTACCAACGCAATGTCGACCTTCACAGCGACTGTGAAATGCCCGTACTCTCTGAACACTTCAGAGAAGTATCACGGCGGTTTTTCGAAAAAGCCGCGGTTCATCCAAACCCGCTGGTGGTTAAAGCAGCGAATTATCGATCCGACAAAAACGCGACCGAACGCAATCGTCGACCGCGAAATGTGCTAGACGACACGGACGTCTCAGCACTCCCTGACCACGATACGGTCAGCCACGATCCGAACAACACTGTACACACAGTTAATAGTTTCAACATCACACGCACAACGTCGCGCGACCGCCGTAGAGAGCGGCGCGCAGCTATCGTTCATAACACCGCGTACACCAGATACACCCGTGTTCCAGGGCGGTTCTCACCGCCCAGAGTTTCCGACACACAAGTTGACAGTCCGAACGGAGGCCCGCAGTCTCCCTCGGACGGTCATTAGATGACTTCATAAAATAAATTTATGGAGATATTCACTGTAGCGCAAGCACGCTAGCGAACGCAACGGTCCGAACTTAGATGTTTAGTAGGAGTTTATATTTATGTATCTATGTTTTGGGTCAAACCAAACCTGGCACGCGGGCCCCGGGCCCGCGAGCACAGCATCCGATGAAGCTGTAAAAGCCAAAAGGCTAACAGCGATCACATCACCGAAAATAAGTAGAGTCAACATTGCTGTGTAACACAAGTGCTAAGTGATACACCGACCGTGTATCATGCCTACGTTTATGCTGTAATAGTCAGACTGCCTTAACTATATACAGATAATTAATTGAATGAGAATTCATTTATGTCGACCGGCGCCAGACCAGCAGATCCCTCCCCTTCCGCTCCGAAACCCTTTGGAAATACTCTGAAAAACTGTGCCCAGCCGTGGGACATACGTCGGTAATAGGCTTTAATAATTTAAGTGGGTGATAGCTGAGGCTCCTGTAATATGATTGCAGGTGCGCGGCGTGCCGCCGTGTGTTGGAGCTGAGCGCACGCCAGTGTCGCTCGGCTGCAGCGGGACACTGACACATGACACAAGCTGCTCAACACTGCATTTGTGGGTTTTCATCGCACCGATGTTTCCTTTCTTATTATGTTGTGTATCTTTACATTAATATTTTTTTAAATTCCACCCACATTTTGAACCCTGTAATAGCACATTATATATGCTAGTTGTCTAAATTCCAAAACATTGTCCACAATTTATGCCAAACTTGCTGGCCGACCCCGGGTTCGCACAGAAATCATTGTTGTGTATGGAGAAAAATATTTAACATATTTTTACGTCACATTGAGTGTCGGTAGGTCAGAGCGAATAAATTGTTTGGATGTTACACGTGTACTATTCATGTCAAAAAAATTGGACGCTAAGGTCTAAGCTAGCTGCATTCAATGTTTGCTTATGGAGCTTCATAGATGGTCACAGAGAATTTTTTTTATAGGAAACTGGAGAAATTAAATTAAAGGCACGCAAAAGCAAAAAAGTCATTGCATCAAGTACTTATATTTAACATATTTTTTATACCACTTTGTCTCCCCGGGGTTCAGAACTAATAAATACAATTTGGATGTTACACGTATCTGTTTATGTCAAAAATATTGTACACTAAGGTATAAGGCAGTCACATTGCATGTTTGCTTATTGAGCCTCATAGATTGTCACCGAGAAATATTTTTATGAGAACGCGGTAATATTGTATAGGGTTCTCAGGGCAGGGGTTTGTTCACTTTATTTACTTACTGATTATTAGGTGGTGATATTGTTCTTTCTTTAAAACATCTCGATGAATTAGTTGATACATTAATATCCCGGCACACGCTATCACTTCACTCTCGGAGACTCTGCGTCAAAGCGCATTAATCGTGACGCCAAGGATACATTGCGCCGAACCACGTGTTCACATTAGTGTTCCTTAACTGTTGAAACATTTACTTTATATTCACCACCACCAGGTACACCACCTTACGGCTACATTATAATGCATACAATTGTGAGATCTATTTCATTGGAAATAGCTTTCATTTTAAATTAAACCTTAAAAATGACTTTTAATGTAAACATTTCATGCATTGGATTTATTTAGATAATATTTCATTGAATTTTTGACCCGCGCCTAATTTAACTATTTTGATTGTATCCGTTACATTTGTAACGTTTAATTTAACATAACGACCGCGTGGCCAGGTGTTCAGAGTACCTGACTTCTATGCCGCGGGTCCTGGGTTCGAATCCCAGCCGGAGCCAACATTTGTGCTAAAACACAAATAGTTGGTTGTCGGCTCTGATTGTGTTGTGATTGTCCCTGTGTTTCTGACACTGCATCCTAGCCTACCTCCGATCTTATCGCATCAGCGTTACATCGGGCGCGGGTAGGTTGGCACGAGTGATTGCCTGTGTTTGCGCGTACACTGTGCCGTGTGGTAGCGGCTTAAGAGAATCTACCACCCCATCTCATCCCGTGGGTGTCGTAAAAGACCTGTCCTGCATCCCTACATTTGAGCCTGCAAGCAGGACCAGGTCATCGGCATAGGCTAGAGCCGAGACTGTAGAGAGTCGAGGACTTTGTCCATCACCATGTTGAACAATATCGGTGACAACTGGTCTCTGCACTCCTGACGCACTCCACGGCCCACTCTCACAGTGTTGCCCGGCTTTCCGTCAACCATCATCACGGTGGTTGCCGTGCTATACAGCCGGTCAACATAGTCGCAGAAGGCCTCGGGCAGACCCCGGGCCCGAAGAAGCCCGACAAGTGCCCGGTGGGACACTGTGTCGGACGCCTGCAAGAAATCGAGGACCGCCACATGACACTCCCGCAACTTTTTCCTGCAATTGCATTCTCTTGTATCCGTATATGTCGTGGGACAGCAAGCCAGAAGTCTCCGTGCCAGGATGGAGTGCGTGTGCCGGAACGGTATAGACGCGATCGAGATCGGCCTATACTCGCCTGGTCCAGCAGGTTCGTCCGTCTTGGGCACGAAGATCGTCCAGCATTACCGGAGGGGCTCTAGGACTAAGCCAGAGACCAACCAAGAGTTAAATATTTCCGCTTTTCGGGCTGCAGGAACTATACGCCACACGTCCGGACGTATTCCGTCCGGACCAGGCGCGGTCTGCCAGTCGAAGCTGGCCGCCTTCACTTCGTCGGTCGTGAAAGGGGTCCACAGCCAGTGAAGTCCCGCGTGCCCGCAGTCATGGATGTTCCGGCCCTTTGGGCCTCTGACGAAGACTCTTGTCGCCGTAAGGCTCGAAGAGCCTCCGGCGTTGACCCGCCAACGTCCGACACCTTCTCTAGAAACAGTCGCCAATAGGTTTCCAACTCTTCGAGACTGTGCCGGACTTGCCAGCAGCAGCAGTGCACGCCGTCTAACATTTCGGCTGCTGCCCGACTTCGACATTTCCTGTACAGTCAGTCAAACCGGCCAGTGCGGCCCGAGTCAAATCCGGGTTTTTAACACGGAGGCGCCTCGCGCTCTTGGAACCCAGGTCGTGTCGCACTTTCCTCGCCTGGATCTGAGCTGCACACGTGTCGACTGGGACACCATGGAGCACGGATGCGGCTCACCAGCCACAGGTGGCTCGACTACGGCTGGCAGTGGCTGGTCGGAAGGTTCGGCTGTCTGAAGTTGTGGCGATGCCGAACCCCTGCTCGTCGACGGTTGTTCTCTTATTAGAGGGGTCTCTTCGTTCGGCCCGGTACGCTTGTACCAAGCTCGTATACGTTCCACAGCGTCGTTTGCCTTGTATGGCTTGCAGGGTCCGCTCGGACCCTGGAAGCCTTGAGCAGGTCTACGTTCGTGCACGCACCAGTTTCCTCCATCAGCCTGGCCTCCAAACGTGCCATCAGCGCCAGCTCCTCGTCGCGCCATCTGCGCTTCGCCGCTTTAGGAGCGGCCTTCGTGTTCGCTTCGACGGTATGGGCTCTACGCTTTTGAACCCCCAATTCCGTCTTGGTGGTGAACGTACCTGTGCCCGACTCCTGTGGGAGGTTGGGGTGGCAAAATACTTTCCTTATTTTGTCCATTGCTTGTTAGTTTTGCCGATGGCGGCCGGGATGGGCCATGAGCGTCGTCGGGTGTTGAGCGGCGTCGGCCGCAACTGGGGCGGCTTTGGTTTTCGGCTGCGTTGTGAGTGCCAGGGTACCGGCTCTCTTATTCTTGACCTCCTGCTGAAAAATAGGGCAGGAGATATTATTAGCGGTGTGTGCGCTTCCGCAGATAGCGCATGTTGGGGGCTCCTCCTCTTTGGAGCGTGGGCAGTCTCGGGCGGTGTGTTCGCCGCCATACCTTACACAGGCTAAGGGGCGGTGGCAGCAGTGCGATGAATGCCTAAATTGCTGGCATCTGTGGCACTGTGCGGGGCCTTTCTTTCCACGCCATGATTCGATGCGAATTCCCGGCATGAAGAAAGGTTCTTTTACATCGTAGATTGCCGATGTGGTTGCGGTGCGCTTCAGTTGCCGGCGGCGCTGCGGCTGTGGCTGCGGCAGTGGCTGCGGGCTTCTTCGCGGCCACGGCATATGTAACCGCTGCGGCTGGCCTGGGTACCTGCAATGAATTTTGCGGGGTCTAACCCGCGGGTCACGCTGCTTCCAATTTGGAGGCGTGAGTGGTCTCGATATAAGACCGCAATGTCATTTCTTGTCGTCGTCGCTGCTGCTGGCCACTGGGGGGCAGTGGCGACGGCGTGCGGCCTTTGGCGTCATTTTGGGGGCGGCAGCTCCTTGCCCTCCTTGTCCTGAATGATAAGTTCCAGGACTTGTAGTGCTGTGGCTGGCTGCAATCCAAATTGCGTTCTGAAATTCCCCAAGCCCTTCGCATGCTCGGGGTGCTGCTCCAGCAGCGACCTGAGTCGCTCGGCGGGGTCCGTTGTGGTTTCCGTGCCGGAGTGTCTTTTAAGGCGCTGCGTTATCTTCCTTTTCCTGGGGAGAAGCTGAGTTAGTTGACGCGGCCATCTTCAACCTGAGAGGGTTGTCGGACGACTGCGGCGGGCTGCGTACTGGATTCCTGCGTTGCCGTGACCTTACAGTTTGGCCGCGCACATTCTTAAGCCGTATTCTTTCACCCGATCGGGTTTCCGTATACGGCAAAAGCTTAGCGCTACCTCACTGGGAGTTAGTTGGCTAGGCGTTCCCCGCTGTGCATTTAAGCACAGTTGACAATTTAATAAGTCTCACACAGAGTGTAATTCTCAAGAAATTATCAAGAGCAGAGTAGATCCGAACGGCACGAAAGCAGAGGCCCGAATTTTGTTATATTATTTATTTATTTATTTATTTATTAGGAAACTCAACAGCTTATTTTACATAAGTATAATATTGCTGACATTCACAAACTCTTAAGCTAATGACAGAGTTCCACGACGAGACATGCTCCTGGATATTTATTTTACTTAATATTTATTTACTAAGTGTACTATACTATACTATTATTATACACTGAATATCACAACATTATTAGTGTTGACGTGTTCCAACTATCACTTACAAAGCGTGCATAGAATACAATGAGATCAAGAAAGTTATCAAGATCCAAAACTAAAAAATGACTGATCCATGACTGAAAAAATAGTTTTGTAATATTCATAGGGATAGGTTAATATACGGTGAACAGGTAGATGTTAATGTAAAATGTTAATAGATATTAATAATTTATTTTATTTTATTTATTTGCACGTGGAAATGTACGAATGAGAATGACTGTTAATGATTTTTTATGACTTATTGTATATACTTATATACCGTTACATACATACACACATATACATATACAAATACACGTATAGACACATACATGTAGAATATGAAACATATTTTTTATGACATTGCTGTTAAGGATTAGGGTTAAGACTGTTATGAAGAAAGTTTCTAATATTTATCTTAAACTTATGCTTATTCAAATGAAAAATATCTGTTTCACTAAATTGATTGTTATAGGTGGAAGGTAAACGTGTCATTATACTATTTTTTGCGTAGTTAGTACGGTGAAAAGGTACATAAAACAAACGCGTGTTTCTTGATCGTTTTTTAGGAGTGGCTATTGTAATACGGCTTAAGAGTGTAGAATGATCTACAGCGGAGTGTAAGACGTTATGGAAAAAATTCATATCTAATAGAAGTCTTCGATCATGTAAAGGCAATAAGTTATAGAATTTGCAGTCATCTTTGTAAGAATTATGACGTCTACGGTGTTTAAAATTAAGAATTTTTAAGAATCTTCTCTGTATTCGTTCAAGGCTATCGATATAAAATTCATATTGTGGAGACCACACCGGGCTACAATACTCCAATATACTGCGAACATATGCAAAGTAGATGACTTTAAGGCAGGTGATGTTATTAAAAGGCTCACATATACGTGACACGAAACCAAGATTCCTGAGGGCCCTACCTCGTATATGCTCAATATGCTTCGACATTACCATTTTGGAATCGAAGACGACTCCCAAGTCACGGACTTGATCGGTTCTTCCTATCTCACAGCTGCCAATTTTATACACATACATAATTGGGTTCCTCTTACGACTAAAGGTAACACTGACATTTTTTGATATTAATAGAGATGTTATTAGCTTTATAAAACCTATACAAGGAGTCCAAATCATCCTGTATAAGCTTGCAGTCATTTAAACTTTTGACACCCATATAATTTTTTTTGTCATCGGCATATAACAGAAATTTAGCATTTTTCAAACACTCATCGATTTCGTATAAATAAGCACAGTAAAAAAGTGGACCGAGGTGCGATCCTTGAGGTACGCCAGAGGGAATTTCTGTAAAGTCGGACCTGTATTCGCCAATGATAACAGCTTGGGATCGATTTGTCAAATAGGAACACACCCACCTCAACAGATCACCACGAATTCCCAGCCTGTTTAGTTTGCTTAACAGAATCGCGTGATCCACGCGATCGAACGCCTTTTCGAAATCCGTGTAGATCACGTCCACCTGACCAACTTTCTCCATTTCTCCCAGAACGTCCTCGCTAAAGATTGCCAGATTTGATGCCGTTGACCTAGACTTCATAAACCCGTGCTGATTTTGAGAAATTCCTTGCGCTATTATAGGATATATAGACTTATAAATTATCAGTTCAAAAAGTTTACTGAGTGCATTCAGTATGGATATTGGGCGATAATTAATAATTAAAGACCTTGATCCCTTTTTGTGAATTGGGACGATATGAGCCCGCTTCCAAATCATGGGAAATGTACACTCACCTAAAGATTTTCCAAATAATAGAGTGATAGGATGAGAAAGACTGTCAGCACAATTTGACAAGAATACTGCAGGCACACCATCACTCCCTGCACCCTTAGACTTGTCCAGGGTTTTGAGCATCTTATGCACGTATTCTTCGGTGACGTGTACTTTATGTAGGTAATTATCAGTTTTACATACGTCTGTATCCTCTATATTGTTGACATTTATTGGTGATGTTGATATGAAAACGCTATTAAAAAATGAACCAAAAGCAGAACTTATACTTTCACCATCAGTAAACATTTCCTTATTATGTGTGAATATGTTCGGGTATTGTGAGCCTCCACGCTTTGATTTTACGTATGTCCAAAACAGTTTTGGGTTGTGTTTGATGTTTTTTTGGGTAAATGTTACATAGTTTTTAAAACACTGTTTTTGAACCTCATGTTGCCTAGAACGAAGAAGCGAGAATTCATGATAATCACGAGGATTGCCGTACCTTTTCCACTTTTTGTGTAATTTTGACTTTTCCTGAATAATCTTAATCAATGCTTTACTATACCAAACAGGATATTTGCTAGATTTACATTTAGATTTGGGAACGAATAATTCAAAGCTTTGGTATATTACATCGTAAAACTGTTTCAGACAGACATCAATGCTACCTTGCAAAATTATGTCCCAATCCACGCTGAATAAGTGTTTACTCAAAACTGTATAATCGCATTTATAAAAGTTATATTTAGTTCTGCTAGGTTCTTCAATAGGCTTAATATTCCGGTCATTTATAACGATCTGTAGAGGTGGGTGATGAGTATCAATCGGTAAAATGGGCATTATATCACTTTCTATTGTAAGAGGAAAATTACAAAATGCCGAGTCCAAAGTGCGGTTGTTAATATTTTTAGTAATATTGTATTGTGTGAAACCTACATAAGTTAGTTCCTCCAGTAAATCGATGGACGCGTCTTGAACATCACGAGTATTGAGGTTGGAGAGCGTATACCCATCATTTGACCACTGCAGGCAAGGTAAGTTAAAGTCTCCAACAGCCAGTATAGGGTGGCCAGGAAACCTATTAGCAATATCAACGATGACGCGATTTATATCCTTCAAACATATAGGAATTATATCGCTATCGGGTGGGAAATAGCTCAAGATAATATGTAAGTCGGTAGAGCATCCCATAGCCTGAGCCGGTATAGAGGCGCAGAGTAATTCTCCGTGTCTGCAAGTGTATCTTTCGTGTAAGTATGGTTTAAACTTTCTATTTATACACATCATAACTCCTCCTCCTGCCTTTTTCTTGGTAAGACGTAGGTCACGGTCGCATCTAAGCACCTCGTACCTATCATCACAAATTTCTGAGTTCGCTATGTCATCTTTAAGCCAAGTTTCTGTCACCAGTAAAATGTCGTAGTTATTAAGTAACACGTTATTGTAAAATGTATGGCATTTCGTCCTCATACCACGTATGTTTTGATAATAAATGCTTAATGATGTGTTAGCCATTTCTGTGAGTTAAAATAAAAGAACATTAAATAATATTAATAATACACATATATATATATAAGCAAAAATATTATAAAAAAGAGTTAATACATTAATAACAGTTAAAGTGAATATAGTGTTAAGTTGTGCGTAGATCCGTAACCTAAGATTGTAGGAATGAACTGTGTATATCCTGTCAACCACCCCACATGATAGTATCATAAAACATGACCTTTGCTTAAGAAATATTACATTTATAGTTACACACAAAAAACAATAATAACCGTAAGTAATGTATGGTAAGCACATATTTCTTTTCGGTATTATAATCCTGCCATACTTACTCTTAATTATATCCATAACGGTATCAAACAAATATTGTACGTTATTACTTACAGACTGAATTATAATTATATGGAATGGCATACAATATAAATAGCATCCTAAAAGTGGCCTGTATTTTTTCTCACATAAAAGGTTTAATCTGTATGCATGCATTTTTATTAATAACCTATTTTTATGTAAGAAATAAAATATTTTTATAGACAACCTCAAAAATATTAAAAGGTTCCACAATCTAGAAACAACAAATATGATTATGTTCTTTTTAACTTCCACTTTACAGTATTGATTATATGCACCATGTAAACCTGTCCACAAATCGGTAAACATTACAATAAAAATAAAAACATATATAAAAACTTTCCCGCATCTTTGATAGCTTACTAACTCTGATATGTTTCATAATAACTTTTCCAAAACAGAGTTATTGCGTACAATAACCAAATCTGAGGTTTCGGATTTCCTCATAAAGATTCTACCGCCGCGTACCCACACGAATTTATAATTAAGTTGCTTAGCTCGTAGTCGAGCTGCAGCGTGGAGTGATTTATACTCAGGTGTTAGGTTAAGATCGGTTTAACGGTTTAGCCGTGAAAAGGTAACAAACATACAGAGGGACAGATAAGGTAACTTTCGCATTTATAATATTAGTATGGATAAGGATAGCGATTTGTATTATGTAGCTGTGCCTTTTTTAAAAAAAAAAATTAAACAAAACAATGTTGTAAAATAAGTTAGCAGTAAACCATTTTACTAACTTTACCTGAAAGAAAATAAAATTTTAGTTTTCTAAACGTTCCTTTTACCGGCAACCTAATTAGTGTGAGGAACTTTTGTATTTTACGTCTTTCTTGTAAAGTAAAAAAATATTAGTTGTTAAGCAGTGCTTATTTTTTCTTCTTTATTTAATGGCTGCTCTTAAAAGAAAGTCAACACGTTATTGTTATTTTTTGTCAGAAAAATTGTAGAATTGCAACATTTTCGTTGTTGGCACAAGGCACCTAACAAAGGTACGTTGCATATCAAAAGTAAAAGAAACATGGTTTTATAAATTTAAATTTATTGAATTTACAACACCAACTGTAAGACGTTTGTTGTTGTATGTGCATTCACTGTATTGTGTGTGTACTAACAATATATGAGAATTAAATAGATCGTCTGACAATTTACTCGCCTTTCATTTACAATGACTCCCGTCGTGCAGACCATGCCGATACAACATAAGTATATGTGTCGCTGGACATATTATGCCTTGTGCATACTGTAAGCTTGTGCATACCGTAAGCTAATGCGTACTGTAAGCCTGTGCATATTGTAAGCCAGCTTGTTGACTGGATAGTTCAATGACAGTCGCGAATGTTCTAAACCAGCAAGCGGTCTCACTGTTAAGTTCTGTAAAAAAGATAAGCAGTCCGACCTGTCAGTCTACAATACAAATTCGATTTATAGATAACTAAAGAAATTAATGTATTTTTTAACTTTGGCCTTCAAATATAGAGAACATAAATAGTTCACAATTAAACTACAGGGAATGAACAAGCCATTGAGTCCCTAAGCCACTCCTTTATGTGAAGGCTCTGGGTTGTTAAAGGAGTGGAGGAGACCTTTTATTAATACTTCAAATAGGTTTAATCGTATTTCTTTTTTCGTAAAGTGTGCTTTGTTAGCCCGGCGGCCTTTGAAGTTTTTCGGACTTAATGATTTATTTTTCTTACTTTTTTAGAAATTCTCATCAAAAAGAAAAAGGACTTTATAAAGTTCACAATATAATGTAAGGATTCAGATATCAATAAAAATACAATTCAATAAAAATACACAGCTCGTCAAAAACAATGTATTTTCTAATGTACTTAACCTAATTTATGTGGGTACGTCATGTATTAGACATTATTTATTGTCGAGTTCCACACACTACGCACTAAGTACCTATACCTATATATTCAGTTTTTCCCGTTGTTTTTAGTTATTGTTGCGCTACGAGTATTAATTTTCTTTTTCTTTTTTAGTCGCAAAACAAGCTAAAATCATGAACTTATGTGGACTCCCAAAGCGGATAATACGACCCACTGCTGGTGATAGGCCTCACAAATAAAAGCTTGCAACAAAAATAAGTTTTTTGTTTACAACTTATTTAACTATATTTTTAAGATGATGAGATATTTTGTACTCGTATCTATCAAGTCATACAAATCCCTTTGTTAATCTATTATCAATATCTTTCATTTTAAAATACACTAGCTGGTGCCCGCTACTACGTCCGCGTAGACAACGGTTTATTAAATATCCCGTGGGAACTGTTTGATTTTCTAGGCTAAAAAGTTTCCTGAATGCAAGCGATCTCTGTGCTAAATTTCGTAAATATCGGTTCAGCGGTTGAACCGTGAGAACCTAACAAACAGACAGAGGGACAGACAGAACTACTGTCGCATTTATAATATCATTAGGAATTACTAGCCTGTTACTTCGTTTCTTATATATACATATATCATAATCAGTTATATACAAGCTCATCTAGAATTCGAAAAAAATAATAAAAGTAATAAATATCACCGCGGTAGTTTGAGGACACAGTGTTGCCAGCTTTGTGAGTTTACCACTATAAATAGTTGTTTGGGTTTCTCAGGAAGTGTTTAATAAATTGCTTCGGATGATTGAGTTTTAATTAAATTTTAAACAAACTCTGCCAACACTTCAGCCCGGTCCTTGGCCTCGTAACTTCGATTGCCCTCTTTGTTAATTAGAGAGCAAACGGGTGCTTTTGTCTGAGTCGGTTCAATTCAATTCAGTCGGTGGAGCGAAGTCTGACTTTCAGCGGCGTGGTCGATACGTCGCTCCCACTGCGTTCCTCTATCGTTTTGAACGTCGACCGACAGCTTCTCGGACAAGCAGTTGAGCTCCCGCTTCCTGCCGGGAGCAAGCGCGAGCGCTCAAGCGCGAATATGTCACCTGCACATAATGCACGTTCTAAGACTCTTCCGCGTCGGCGTCGGAATTCGCGCTGCAACCTCGGATTATAATAATTGTCATTATTTGAATTATTTGTTTCGAGACGGCTACCCGGGTTTGTTTCCCGGTCCGTTTCGACGGATTGGTCGCTGGTGTCGTCTGCTTTCTGCATTATTGCAGTTGTGGTGTCTGACGTAGAAACAAGATAGTACTGACGTTGGAAACAGGATAGTATTATGCTTGACGTTAGAAACAAGATGTATTAGCGGAGACGCTGGCTCTCACATACAGTGAGGTGCACTGTTTACCCCTTTTTAATAAAAAAGGGGCTATACAGTACTCGTAGTTTGAATGTGCCTCTGTGAGACGTTAGCACAGGAAGCTGATACACAGTTAGCACAGTCCAGTGATGATCGGGTGAGGCAGAAAACCCCTCAGAAAAGAAGGGCACTGCATTTCACCTTAGCAGCACTTTTCACTGTCACACACTCACCGTCACCCTTACCAAGCGCACACCAACTTACGGCACTTTGATGTTGAATTAACGAACATACAAAGCGTTCGCTAGCGATGTACGATGTGCCTCCTAGCAGTTAAACAAAAAAGCGCAGGCGGTCGCAGGGCGCGACAAGTGATGAGTCACGGGTTCGCGGCCGGGGAGAAGTCTCGACGCCTAAGCAAGGAGTTCTTCGTCCGACGTATGCTGTGGTATTCCCCACAATTAACACAATGTTAACTGTAAGAAAGCCAATCGCAACACAAACACTTCTCAACATCCAACGGAGCGAACTCACGTTGAACGGAATCTTCCACCGACGGGTGACGCAGTTACAAAATTCTCCCTAGAGGACTAGTCTCACCGCTTTACAATGTCCCTTAATTCCTCCGGTATTGCGGATGTTCATGGGCAGCGGTGACCAATTACCATCAGGTGAACCGCTTGCATGTTTGCCCCCTCTTCTATAAAGAAAGTGAGTTTCATCATTTCTCTCAGAGTACAGAGCGTCATTGAAAGCGCTCATAGGTTCCGTCCAATCATAAGCCTTGATTGGCTGAGGTCGTCGTGCCAAATGTATGCTTTTTTTATGTATGTTCACCGATATTTTCATCAATTGTGGAACAATTTTGAAAAATCTTTTATTTTGGAAGGGGATACCGTAAGGTTGGTTCCAAATAATTTTGGTCAAGTTCTGACAATAGCTGTACCTATTGTCAGAATTGATATGAAACTCTTAAATTAGCTTAAGCATGTTTAGAGCTATTGCATTAGTCGCTTTTTTGATTGAATAACGTATCGATATGTTGCCGATCGTTTTATCGACTCTGGCGACGTCTTTGTTTGCCCCTTCCCCGTGATGGGCCCCCGGATAGATGGTGGTCCCGATATGCCAAAACCCAGTGCCTTAGGACTTTATAATGAACTAGCGATCCGCCTCGGCATTAGAAAGGTAAATTAGTACCTTATTTGAACAAATAGGACAACCACAATTCCTTATAGTAACATTTTTTGTAGCAACTATTCTCATCTGCGGCTCTGCAGCGGGTCAGATAAGATTACGTTATTTTACCACAATAATGTTTTGTTTATAGGAACATAAGCCATGAAATATAGCCAATATTTGATGTGGTGGTAGCAAAATAAAACGAATACTCTTGACCGCTGCGCAAGGGAGCCGCGCACTTCAATGATTCCCAAGTCGCATTGAGCCGGGCGGCGGCGCGGTGTTCGACAGACACCGCGGCCGCTGTATTTATTATAGAGCGTTTCAAAGTTTTAAATTAAAAAAAAATATTATTCAAATTACAACCACTACTCAATTGTTTCTAGTTTACAAAATATAATATGAGTAGGTAAGTAACTGTAAATAAATGTGTAAAATGTAATACATTATTTTCTTTATCATCAATAGTTTTTGCAGCGCCAGCTAAAATGGGTCGGTCGTTTTTGAGTTAAATCATTACAAACAAACATACATCAGGTGAGCCACTTGCTCGTTTGCCACCTCTCCTATAAAAAAAAACATACAAAAAATCAAATCCTTCCTCTTTATAATATTAGTATAAATTAATTAAAAAGAAAACAGATTGCATTCCTAGGTAACTCATAAAAAAACAGTCCCTAAACAAAAGTAACATTCTCAGTTTTCGTACTTTACAGTTTTCAAAAGGGTCCCATACCGTTTGTGTCAAAGAGCCTATGTATGACCTAAGCCGGCCGTGAATATACTGTTCAGTTGACCCGGAGTTTAAGTCTCGCTGAAGCAACTGCGGTGCGTAAGTATTGACGCTAACAGGAACTCACTAGTTCTCATCTCCCTGTGTCTGACGTGGCGCTTCACTGATTCAATTCGAGAAAAGTTCGGATGCACTGACTGAGACTCGATTTCGGCGAACATACATCCAAATTTGAAAAACAATAATTTTCTATACTAATGTAAGTAGGTTCGAAATAAATCAGAAAGTAAAATGCATTTTCCAGGAGCGATGTCGGAGACCGAGACCTAGCTGCGGCGCAGACTGCACGAGCAGAAGCACGCGGGAGCGGATGGCCACGACTAAAATGCATCCATACTTGTAAAACAATAATTTACATACATACATACAGTCACGCCTCATAAAGGGGTAGGTAGCGGCTACATACGTAGCCCACTAAACAATTTTTGTTGCTTGTTTTTTTTCTTTTAGAACTGATGGTCACTGTTAGCCCGAAGGCTTTTACAGCTTCGCCGGATTGAAAGGTGGCATAGCGCTGAGGGCGCTTAGCCGAAACCTTTATTTATGGATGACTGGCGCAAGGGCCCCCGTAAGGGCACCTCGGCTTGGACCGTCATCCTGTTCGCGAGAGTAACAGACTCGAGGGTGCCCAAGGGGGCCGGCCTCAGCTCGGTCAGTTACTGCAATAGGGAGGGATTTGTGTTGCATTAATAGTGAATTTGACGCGAAACCCACACATGCCTCAGACCGCTGAGCACTACGAGTGATGTCTTTGTCTTCCAGGCACTCACTCGTCCTTACCTACTCGCGCGCGACGTGATGCCTATGCGATAAGATAAGAGGTAGGCTAGTGTGCAGTGTCAGATACACGGGGACAATCATAATACAACACGACTCGAAAAAAAACAACATTGGTGCCCGATTGTTGTCGTAAATATTGGCTCTGGCTCGGCTTCGAACTCAGGACCGCTGTGTAGTAGTCAGGTACTCTGATCACTAGACCAGGCAGTCCTCAACAATATGTCGCTCTCATTTCTATACTAATGTAGGTTCGAAATAAATCAGAAAGTAAAATGTATTTTCCAGGAGCGCCGTCGGAGACCGCGGCGAGCTGCGGCTTTGACTGCAGAGACACGCGCGAGCGGATGGCCGCGAAGCCGCGAATACAGTACAGTCTTTTGTACTCTTCCCGCAGAGAGAGTAACGACCAGTACGTGGAGGAATACCGGCTTGTAAGAAAATCGTTTTCAGAATTCTTTAAATAGACTAGAGGGAGAACTTAAACAAAAGTTGTATGGTAAGCTGTAGCCGCCGCTTCGCCCGTGTAATAAGTAGTACTTGAGAAAATTGTGAAGTCATTCTTACATGGAGAAGTCCATCACGCTTCTGGTCAACCAATACCACTGCAACTTCATCGAGGAGACAAGCGAGGAGGAGAGCATCGGATGCGTTTTACCTGCCGAAGTGATCTGCCAGGACAGGACGTCTTGTCAGATGTATTGACGATGATTGTCTTTGACTTTAATGTTAGTCCACTTCTACAACTTTGTTGCCGTGGCTGTTTGGAGGGCGCTATTGGTTTAGATGGACCTTTTTGAATTTAACTGACATTTACTTTTAGTTTGATTAAAAAATAATTGTCTATTTGCCTGAAACGATGAAAATTAAAAACATTAATTCCATGTAATTCACGCAGATTGCGAACAGGAACTCTGCGATGAAACTAGTATTTGTTTCATCGTAATATCTTCAATTGTTCAGGAATGAAAATAATTTGAAGCCCACGCGAACTGTCTCGTGAACATATTTTAATTTTAAATGCAAATGTGTGCGTGTGTGCGTGAGTGTGCAGCGCGTTCCTACCGCGTCACGTAAATATTAAAGCTTATGTGCCAATTTTCAGATTAGTTTGAGAAACTGAAAAGTTTGTTTAGAAAAATATGTAATGATAATCAAAACCAGTAAAATTAATTTTGTTATTGTAACAATACGTCAAACGCGAAATTAAATATATAGAATATTGTAAATGTATGTGGCGTGTTCTCATAGATGACGCAGACAACAAAAGCATTCTGAATGTCTTGGGAATGCCGCTTCGTTTTATTGCATTAAACCGGCAGAGTAGACTGTCGCCTACCTCTTTCCTACCGAGGTGTCGTAAGAGACGACTAAGGTATTGTACGGACAGCCTTTATTCGTGCAGAATAACACCATAATATGTGATGCTGTCACTACACTGCTCGGAACGTGGGAATGGGGAGTAAGAATTTTTTGACTCGTACCAAAACGGCGGTGACGTGGTTCGCCACCCGACAAGTCCCGTTTTCCGCGAGGGCGACAAGTGGGCTTCGTGTGTAGACTCTACCTAATATATCTAATCTATCTACTCTACTCTACCTACTCTCTCCCCCTCTACTCTACTCTTCTCTCTAACTCTACTCTACCTTATCTGGGAAAAAGGCGTGACTGTACGTATGTATCTAAAATTAATGCTACGGTCTTAAATATCCGCATGCTGTGAGCCGGACATTACCGAGAAGGGCCGATCTGTTAAGGTCCTGTAGTGAGCTGAAGTCGATTTGATAGACTTGATAGAGGATGGTGCTGCTGATAATGCCGTCACTGCAGTGAACGTGGCGGCCTCTATCTTTAATTGGCGGGCGGTACCGAGTCCGCGTTATAATAGACAAATGTCTTGTCATCTAATTAGCAACGCTATTGAATCAGTTTACCAAATTCCCACTGTCCCCAAAACTTGTGAACAGTGTGTTGAACAGTGACTTCGGTTTCGGCTGTCACGTCGGGTGGTCGCGTTTCGATTCGCTCGCGTGTTTTCGTGTCGCCATCGAAGTATTACTCGCTTCTGCGGTGTTATTTGTGACTCAATGTGTGAACCATTTATGTGCCAGTACTATCTTTACGTATATGTCAAGTGTTAGCCTAGTTTTAGTGTCTAAAACTGCAAAAACCTATAATAGATTCTTTTATAGTGACGGTAGAAGTGTATAGCGACAGTGACGTTTGGCGGGTATACCCCCATGTTTTGTGGTTTTTCCGTGTGACAGTGACAAGTTTGACAACTACGGAATTGTCTAGCGCTAGTTGCGCCATTTGCCGCCAGGTGGCGCTAGTGGGCCTACCGGTCCGGTGGCGACATCAGTCGGTATTTCGACCGCAACTTTGTAGTGAGTCTGTGACGAGTTGACTTTATAATCTGTATTTGATCATGCTACTGCTCGCCAGAGGGCGCCTATCCATTGTTCTTTAACTGCGGCCAACTTCACAGCGAGTAGCACATGCCAAACTGAATAGCTCCACAGACAATAAAGGGATCCTTAAATACATTTTGTGTTTATGCCATCTTTTTGCAGAGGGCGCTAGTGGGTGTATAGTAGACCGACCGTATAGTATAGTGTAAGCCTACCGCAATGGGTGACGAACCCTCACCCTTTGCAACCAGGAAGTCTCTTGCGCGGACTCCGCCAGCCGGGACTCCGGTGAGGCAGCCCGCGGTGACTGTGCCAGTGGCAACGGGAAGGTCCGGAAGCAGCGTCACAGCCGAAAAAAGGCCTCTCACCTCGCCGGAGCAGCCTCAGCCCATCGCCCAGCGGCAAAAGGTTGATGGTCGAAGGAAGATGACCAGCAGCGCTGCGCCGATAGCTGGCATCTTGACGTCGGACACAGCAGTGCAACCAAAGGACTGCGAAGAAATGGACCAACAGTCGGCTGCCGCATTTGATGCGACCAAATCGACAAGACTTCAAATCATTGAGCATGCGAGGACGGCAGTTAAAATAATAATGGGTATAGTTTCCGGCCAGGGCTCGAAGCTCAATAAGGGGGAGATAAATAAAATTGCGGCAACAGGGCATGATCTCATATCATGCATGCACATCCATGGTGGCAGCCATGGATGTGCATGCCATGGAGGCGGAGCTTGCCCTGTGCAAGGCAGAGCGTGACAGGGCTTACTCTGACGCCAAGCTAGCGCACATGGAGGCCGCTCGTTCCCCTGACGGTGACTGGGAGGTGGTGTCGGGCCGTCAGGCAAAGACGTTTGCGGCGGCCCTGAGGATGCCCAAAGGGGCAGCCTCTAGAAATATGCCAGAGCAAGCCGGCCCAGTCTTAGCCTTCTACCCGGCCGACGAGCAAGATCACCTTAAGACGGCAGAGGACACCAAGGCTGAACTGAAAAAGGCTATCAACCCGTCCACCATAAACATTCAGGTGGCCAAACTCAGGAAGATCGGAAACGCGGGGGTGGTGGTTCAGACAACGACGCAGGAAGCTGCAACTAAACTCAGGACCTCAGTGCCTCCAACCCTACGTGTCGCGGAACCCCGTCAGCGCCTGCCGCTGGTGGTACTACGCGGGTTTGAGGGGGACGTTCAGGCGGAGGACCTGTTTCTCGCCATGCACGAGCAGAACTTTGGAAACAGCTCGAAGTGGTCCATAGAGGAACTGCGCAAGAATGGGAAAGTGGCTTTTAAAAAGTCTTGGCGAGGCAGCAGCAGGACGACGGTGGTGCTACAATGCTCGCCGGAGCTAAGGGATGAGCTTGTCGCACGGAATAGGCTCTATGTAGGATGGGATGTAGTCGAACCGTGCGACTACATTGACGTCACCTGCTGCCAAACTTGCCAGCAGTTCGGCCACCCGGCAAAATACTGCCGGGCTAAGGAGCCGATATGCGGTAGGTGTGGGGAAAGCGGACATTCGCGCCCTGAGTGCAAGTCCGCGGAGGAGTGTTGTGCTACCTGCCGCAGGTTCGGTAAACCGGGAGCGGCAACGCACGCAACTATGTCCAGGAACTGCCCGGCAAGGAAGCACGCAGAGGAGAGGGCCATTACCACCACCCAATATGGCAGATCATAAATGTTTACTGAGAGTGGGACAGCTAAATCTGGGACGGGGGGAGGTTGCCACCAAGGAACTGCTCGCGGGGGCGCGTGACCTCGACCTGGACCTTGTCCTGGTCCAGGAACAGCATCACGCGTCTACCGCTGCGTACATGGTGCAGTTCGGGGCCGAACCGCAGGCGGGTGTATTCCTGGCCAAGAGTGGCTTGGCGGCGGCAGCGTTGCCGCACCTGTGTAGCCAGTACTGCGTAGTGTGCCAGTACGTGTGTGACCTGTACATGGTGTCGACATATTTTAAATACAGCGACGACATTAATATTCACCTGGCCCACCTGGAACGCGTCCTGGATGAATTACGCGGAAAACAGGTGGTAATTGGGGTGGACTCCAACGCGCACTCGCCGATGTGGCACAGTGAAAAGTGCCAGTACGTGGGCAGGGGTCACGAGACCGAAAATCGCCGAAGACAGATGGAGGGCTTCCTAATGTCCAGAGGGTTACATCTGCACAACGCGCAAGGCCAGCCTTGCACTTTTTCAGGCGCCGCGGGAGAATCAAACATCGACCTGACCCTGTCGACGAGGGGGGTCGCCGTGCTGGACTGGAGGGTGATGGACGGAGTCAGCTGCAGCGACCACCGTCTCATAACATTCACAGTGTGCACGGAACGCCCTGCAGTGCGTGCTGAGCCGGCTAGGGAGCCGATGCGCTTCCGGGACCGGGGGGTGAGCTGGGATCTCTTCTGCGGTGCAATTCATGTTCGAATGGGAAGGCTGAATGTGGGTCAACCAGCCGCGAAGCTGTGCGCGGAGTTCACGAACATCGTCGTTCGAACGGCTAGGGACACATTGGGGGAATCGAGACCGAAATCTGGCGTCGGGTATGAGTGGTGGACGGCGAATCTGGAAAGTATGCGAAAGAGGCATTGCGCCGCAAGGCGCGTGTGGCAGAAAACGAGACGAAAGGGAGGCAGGTCGGAGGAGATTGCAAGAGAGGCATTTCATAATATGAGAGCGCGATATAGAAAATTGATGGAGGATACGGAGCTGACGCATTTTAGGAAAATCGCGGAGTCGGGCAATACGGACCCTTGGGGCAGAGCCTACCAGATCTCCAGTGGTAGGTCTCGTCCCCCCGCGAACGTTGTCAATGGCATTAAATATGCTGAGGGTTATTCTGGAAGCGTGAGGGGGGCCATGCGTGATCTTCTGTGTGCTCTGTGTCCGGACGACGATATGTCCAGAGACACCGAGTACCATAGGTGTGTGCGGCTAATGGCCTCCTTCACCCCCTCAGGGTCAGCTGCGTCCCCTCCGTCCATGAAGGACATGCAGGATATAGTCTGGGCGTTGCCCAACACGGCCCCGGGTCTAGACGGCATAAGTGCAAGGATTGTGAGGAATGTGTGGAGGGCTGCGCCAAGGGAATTTTACCTGGTGTTCGCCAAATGTGTTGAGGAGGGAGTATTTCCGGATGTATGGAAGGAGGGCCGACTTCTGGCCTTGCCGAAAGGGACAGACCACTTACTGACCCCAAGGCGTATCGCCCAATTACGCTCCTCCCTATCTTCGGGAAGATACTCGAGCGAGTGATAATACAACGCGCACCTTGTCTCACTAGGGGCATCTCCCCTCGCCAGCACGGATTCTCTCCGGGTAGGTCTACTGTAACGGCTCTGCAAACAATCATTAGCACCGCACGGGATTCTACCAGCAAATATGTGCAGGCGATATTTCTGGATATCTCAGGGGCCTTTGACAACGCATGGTGGCCTATGGTCATGCTCAAAGCCAGGCAGGGTGGGTGTCCGACCAACATCCATCAGATGTTGGCGGACTACTTTAAGAATAGACGTGTAGGTATCTTTGCCGGGGATCGGGTCGAGTGGAAAACCTCCACCATGGGGTGCCCGCAGGGATCAGTTCTGGGACCGACCCTATGGAACCTATTAATGGACGACTTACTGAGGTTACCGTATCCATCGGGTACGGAAATGTTAGCGTACGCTGACGACGTAACGCTCCTGATACAGTCCAACAGCAGGGCAGGTGTCGAGGTTGCATCCAAATCTGCATTGGAGCTGATCTTAGGGTGGGGCGTCCGAAACCGGTTGGCCTTCGCTCCCTCAAAGTCACAGACAATGACTCTGAAGGGAAAGCTGATGAGGCCACCGGTCATCAGAATGGGCCTCGACTCCGTCAGGAGCGTATCTGCCGCCAAAGTCCTGGGCGTGACTCTGGATACAAGTATGTCCTTTCTGGAGCACGCTAAGGATATAGGAGATAGGGCATCCAAGTGCTTCGGGAAGATGTCTCGAGTGACGGCGTCCTCTTGGGGGTTGCGTTTCCACGCCCTGCGCACACTGTACAGGGGAACGTTCGTGGCCGTCCTAACATATGCAGCAGCCGTCTGGTTCGAGCGAGTAAGGGCCTACACTGTGCGGACGGCACTTCTGAGGGCACAGCGATCGTCTCTCGTGTTGATGACTAAGGGATATAGAACGACGAGCACGGCAGCCTTGCCGGTGCTTGCGGGCGTGCTTCCGGCTGATCTGGAGGTTCTGCGTGCTAGCAGGGTGGACCGGGCCCGTAACTCTGGGAAAGACGGGGAGTTGAGCGCGCGGAAGCGCGAAATCTGGGCGGAAGTAGTGGACGAATGGCAGACAAGATGGACGAATGAGGGTAAAGGTAGGGAGCTGTACGATTTCTTCCCGGACGTGGCGGCTCGGCTCGGTTATCTTTGGGTCGAGCCGGACTATCAAGTCTCGCAGATCCTGACTGGACACGGGTGTTTTAGGAAACGGTTGTATGATATGAAGATTGCTGAGACGAGTATGTGCGAGTGCGGTGATGTCGATGAGGACAGACATCATGTGCTATGGGAATGCAAGCTGTATGACGACCTGAGATGCAAGATGATGGATGGGATAGTCCGTGAGACGGAGGGTCCGGTTTATTACCCGGACCTGGTTAGTGCGGAGGCGAACTACGCGCGGCTTAAGGAGTTTGCACATGGATGGCACGAGAAGAGAAGTCGAGCAGAGCGGAGAGGAAACGGAATGCCCGGAACCGAAGCTGTGGTTGTGCTGTCTTGCCCAGTAAGGGAGAAAGGCATAACGGGACAAGGATTGTATTAAAGAATTTGTAGGGAGCGAAGAAGTGCGCGCGGGAAAGAGCCACGAGCAAGTACCGCGTGCACCTCCCGAGATTCGGCCCGTATGACCTGACGGTCGGTGGGGCCATGGGAGGTGGTGGGTTGTCCCCAAAACTCTCTGCGTCGTCGGTATTCGTGTCGAACGGACGTGCACGCATCGAGCTCTGCTAGTTTGCAGTGCTTATTCGTTAAATTTTTAGTGAATAGCTTTGTAACAGTGTCCTTTGTGTATAATTCAGTTCAGTGGGTGACTATTGACAACAATCAGTGTATTCGTGATTTCTGTCTATCCAGTGTTATTATGTTAGTTAGTGATATTGACGCTATTTAGGGTAGTTATATTTTATCTTTTTAGTTTTTACCTACATTATAGTTGCATTTTTAATTTTATTTCTGACAATGACTGTATTTATGTGTACCCCCATTATCTTTCGTAATGTAACTGCCATGTGTTTTGACGTTTTGACGTTTGATGTTTGACGTTTTAATTTTATACCCCCGCAATTCTTGATAATTAACTTCGTTAATTTATATCGTGAGTGTACCTACTAAAACTATTATTCACATATACCTACAAGTTGGTACCATTATTTTTACTTAAGAGTTACGTGTTAACCCTGACAACATCCTGACAACATCCATCCATCCTGACAACTCCAACAGGGTGGAGCCAAGAAAAACTTGCCAAAGCGTGCAAAGTGGCTTTTAAAAAGTCCTGGCGTGGCAGCAAGAGGACGACTATCGTGCTGCAGTGCTCCCCAGAGCTACGAAATACGCTGATTGGGGAGACACGCTTATATGTGGGCTGGGATGTGGTGGAACCATGCGACTATGTCGATGTCACGTGCTGCCAGAAGTGTCAGCAGTATGGGCACCCGGCAAAGTACTGCCGGTCCAAGGACGTAGTTTGCGGAAAGTGCGGAGAAACAGGGCACGAAAGAGAAGGGTGTGCTGCTAAGGAAGACAGATGCGCTACGTGCAAACGCTTCGGCAGGCCCGACTCTGGCACGCACGTGACAATGGCCAGGAACTGCCCGGGACAACTGCATGCCGAGCAGAGGGCGGTGGCTACCACAAAGTATGGATAATACACAGAAAATCAAAGTAGGACAGATAAATCTGGGCAGAGGGGAACTCGCTACGGTAGAGCTACCGGCGCTGGCGCGGGACATGGGCCTGGACATTGTTCTTGTTCAAGAACAATTACCCAGGGCCTGTGGCATTGCGTCGGTCGGGGCTCAGCCGGGGGCGGGTGTTTTCCTGCCCAGACCCAACATCGGGATGTCCATAATGCAGCACATCAGCAACAACAACTGCGTGGTATGCCACATCAGCCGATGGGACCTCTATGTGGTTTCAGCGTATTCTAAATACAGCGACCCAATCTCAGACCACCTGTACCACTTAGAGGTCGCCCTGAGTAGCCTAAAGGGCCGAAGGGTTTTGGTTGGCCTGGACTCCAACGCGCACTCGCCACTGTGGCACTGTGAGCGCTCACAGTACATAGGCCGGGGACACGACGTGGAGCATCGAAGAGAGCAAATGGAGGTCTTCATTGGCTCGCTGGGGCTGCACGTCGCAAACGAACCAGACCAACCCTGCACATTCAGCGGGGCCAGAGGGGAATCGAATGTGGACCTCACGCTGTCTACCCGGGGGGTATACGTGGAGGATTGGCGGGTTCATGAGGGCGCCAGTACCAGCGACCACAGACTTATTACATACTGTGTATCAACAGATAGACCTGGGTCGCGCGCAGCCTCGGTTAGGGATCCACCTCGATACCGGGACCGCGGCGTCGACTGGGATTGGTTTCGGGCTGTCATCCAGATGCGAATGGGTTACTTGAGATCATGGAGTCCAGCGGGGATCCTGGCTGAGGAGTTCTCCCAGGTGATTGTGCGGTCAGCGCAGGACACCTTGGGGGAGGTCCGTCAACGTAGGGATGGCGGGTATGAATGGTGGACGCCTGATTTGGAGAGAATGAGGAAGAAGCATTGTTCAGCGAGACGAGCATGGCAGAGAAAACGAAAGAGAGGGGGCAGGTCAGAGGAGGTAGCTAGGGAATTTTTCCATGATGTGAGAGCGAGATATCGAAAGTTAATGGAGGAGACGCAATCCTCATTTTTCCGGCAAATGGCCGAATCCGGGAATAGGGACCCTTGGGGCCACGCCTATAGAGCAGCCAGTGGGAGGTCCCGACCGCCGGGGAACGTAATTAACGGAATTGGGTTCGCCGACGGGTACGCCTGGAGCCTGGAGGACGCCATGGGGCAACTAGTACGTGCCTTGTGTCCGGATGACACTGCGGCTGAGGAGTCCGCCTACCATGCTCGAGTGCGCCTGATGGCGTCCTTCACGCCCTCTGGGAGGGATGCGTCTCCTCTCGACCCTGGGGGTCTGCGAGACTTGGTAATGTCCTTGCCTAACACGGCACCGGGACTGGATGGCATCAGCGCAAAAATTGTGAGGAATGTTTGGTCGGCTGCATCACGGGAATTTCACCTGGTGTTCGCCAAATGCGTGGTAGAGGGGGTTTTCCCCAAAGTATGGAAGGATGGCAGACTGCTTGTCTTACCTAAGAGTAACGGCAAGCCGCTTACCGATCCCAAAGCGGTTCGATTACGCTCCTCCCAGTGTTGGGTAAGTTACAAGAGAGAGTCATACTAAGATGCACATCTTGCGATTTCGCGCGGCATATCCATTCACCAGCACGGTTTTTCTCCGGGAAGATCTACGGTAACAGCACTGCGATATTTGCTAGGCACCGTTAAAAGTTCTCAGGCATGTTACGTTCAGGCAATCTTCTTGGACATTTGTGGAGCCTTCGATAACGCCTGGTGGCCGATGATTCTGGTCAAAGCGAAAGGGGGTGAGTGTCCGCCAAACATTTATCGAATGTTGGTGGACTACTTCACCTCCAGACGCGTAGGACTATTTATCGGTGACCGGGTGGAATGGAAGGTCTCAACGATGGGGTGTCCGCAAGGCTCGGTGCTTGGCCCGACACTGTGGAACGTGCTCATGGACGATCTGCTTAGGCTTCCCGTTCCTGCGGGAGTTGCCCTAATGGCATACGCGGATGACGTGACGCTCCTGATTGAATCAAACTCCAGGGTTGGAATTGAAGTCGCGGCTTGGGTCACAATGGATCTAGTGCGGGACTGGGGTGGCCGGAATAAACTGGAGTTCTCCTCTGCAAAGTCTAATACAATGACAATTAAAGGAAAGCTCCAGCGCCCTCCAGTAATTAGACTTGATGGCAAACCCGTCAAGAATGTCACGTCAACCAGAGTTCTTGGGGTCACCATTGACTCAGTGCTATCCTTCGTGCGGCATGCGTCGGACATTGGTGAGAGAGCGACTAAGGGATTTGGTAAGATGGCACGAGTCTCAACCTCCTCTTGGGGTATGAGATTCCCTGGTCTACTGACTGTATACAAGGGTATGTATATTACTACCCTGACGTATGCTGCCGAATGTTGGTATGAGCGTGCCAGCACGTTTGCAGTTCGTAGTGCATTACTGAGGTCGCAAAGGTCATCGCTTATACTATTAACGAAGGCATACCGATCAACCAGCACTGCAGCCTTGCCGGTGCTGGCTGGTGTCCTCCCCGCTGACCTGGAGGTTATCCGTGCTGGTCGAATGGGTATGGCACGACTTGATGGTCCCAAACAGGAGTTGAGCAGACGGCAGCGAGAAATTTGGGCTGAGGTGGTCGGCGAGTGGCAGAAAAGATGGACGAACGATTCGAAAGGAAGGGAGCTGTACCCCTTTTCCCGGACGTAAAGGCTCGACTAGGGGCATCGTAGGTCACGCCTGACTATCAGGTCTCGCAGATCCTCGGTGGACATGGATGTTTCAGAAAGAGACTGTACGACATGAAGCTTAGCGAAACAACGAGGCACGAGCGCCGACAAAGGTCCGAGTGGTCGCTGGAAAGTCTGCCTGACGACGCAGGCGTAGTACGAGTAGTATTGTCAAGCCCAGAAGGGGGAGAATGACATGGGACGGAGTTACGAATAACTTGTAGGGAGTCAAGAAGTGCACGCAGGAAAGAGCCCCGAGCAAGTACCGCGTGCACCTCCCGAGATTCGGCCCGTATGACCTGACGGTCGGTGGGGCCATGGGAGGAGGTGGGTTGTCCCCAAAACACTACTTCGGTTCCGGCTGTCGTCGGGTGGTCGCGTTTCGTTTCGCCCGCGTGTTTTCATGTCGCCATCGAAGTATTACGCGCTTCTGCGGTGTTATTTGTGCCTCAGTGTGTGAACCATCTATGTGCCAGTACTATTTTTACGTATATGTCTAGTGTTAGCTTAGTTTTAGTGCCTAAAACTGCAAAAACATATTATAGATTCTTCCATAGTGCCAGTAGTAGTGAATAGCGACAGTGACGATTGGCGGGTATACCCCCAAATTTTGTGGTTTTTTTCCGTGTGACAGTGACACTTTTGACAAGGGCGGAATTATCGAGAGCGCGAGTTGCGCTATTTGCCGCCAGGTGGCGCTAGTGGGCCTTTCGGTCCGGTGGCGACATCAGTCGGTATTTCGACCGCAACTCTGTTGTGAGTCTGTGACGAGTTTGACTTTATAATCTGTATTTAATGCTGCTACTGTCCGCCAGAGGGCGCCTATCCATTGTTTCCTAACTGCGGCTAACGTCACGGCGAGTAGCATATGCCAAACCGAATAGCACCACAGATAATAAAGTGATCTTTAAATACATTTTATGTTTATGCCATCTGCCTGCAGAAGGCGCTAGTGTGTGTATAGTGTGCCCATCCTGCGTTAGGACATTGTGGGAAGTGTGGGTCAGGTTTTCCGACCTACAAAAATTTCAAGAAATTTTGGTCACCAGTAATCAGTACAGCGGGAGAAGTATGCCTCTCCGCATGACCAAATTTCTCTGAATTAGTTTAACAATAACATTTTTGGTTCCTGTGTGGTCCTTTTTTACGGCTTGGGGCCGACCGTATAGTGTAAGCCTACTGCAATGGGTGATGAATCCTCACCCTGTGCGACCAGGAAGTCGCTTGCGAGGACTCCGCCAGCCGGGACTCCGGTGAGGCAGCCCGCGGTGACTGTGCCAGCGGCAACGGGAAGGTCCGGAAGCGGCGTCACGGCTGAAAAAAGGCCTCTCACCTCGCCGGAGCAGCCTCAGTCCATTGCCCAGCGGCAAAAGGTTGATGGCCGGAGGAAGGTAACCAGCAGCGCTGCGCCGATAGCTGGCATCCTGATGTCGGATACAGCAGTGCAACCAAGGGACTGCGAGGAAATGGACCAGCAGTCGGCTGCCGCATTTGATGCGACTAAAGCGTCAAGACTTGAAATCATTGAGCATGCGAGGATAGCAGTAAAATCAATAATGGGAATAGTTTCCGGCCAGGGCTCGAAACTCAATAAAGGGGAGATAAAATTGCGGCAACAGGGCATGACCTCATATCTATGGTGGCAGCCATGGAGGTGCATGCCATGGAGGCGGAGCTTGCCCTGTGGAAGGCAGAGTGTGACAGGGCTTACTCTGACGCCAAGCTAGCGCATATGGAGGCCGCTCGTGCCCCTGACGGTGACTGGGAGGTGGTGTCGGGCCGTCAGGCAAAGACGTTTGCGGCGGCTCTGAGGATGCCCAAAGAGGCAGCCTCTAGAAACATGCCAGAGAAAGCCGGCCCAGTCCTAGCCTTCTACCCGGCCGAAGAGCAGGACCACCTAAAGACGGCAGAGGACACCAAAGCTGAACTAAAAAAGTCAATCAACCCGTCCACAATCAACATTCAGGTGGCTAAATTAAGGAAGATCGGAAACGCGGGTGTGGTGGTTCAGACCACGACGCAGGAAGCTGCAACCAAACTTAGAACCTCAGTGCCTCCTACTCTTCGTGTCGCGGAACCCCGTCAGCGCCTGCCGCTGGTGGCACTACGCGGGTTTGAGGGGGACGTTCAGGCGGAAGACCTGTTTCTCGCCATGCACGAGCAGAACTTTGGGGACAGCTCAAGGTGGTCTATAGAGGAACTGCGCAGGAACAGTAAAGTGGCGTTTAAAAAGTCTTGGCGAGGCAGCAGCAGGATGACGGTGGTGTTACAATGCTCTTAGGGATGAGCTTGTCGCACGCAATAGGTTCTGTTCGGCCACCCGACAAAATACTGCCGGGCTAAGGAGCCGATATGCGGAAGGTGTGGGGAAAGCGGACACTCGCGCCCTGAGTGCAAGTCTGCGGAGAAGTGTTGCGCTACTTGCCGCAGGTTCGGTAAACCGGGAGCGGCAACGCACGCAACTATGTCTAAGATCTGCCCAGCAAGGAAGCACGCAGAGGAGAGGGCCATCACCACCACCCAATATAGCAGACCGTAAATGCTTATTAAGAGTGGGACAGCTAAATCTAGGACGGGGGGAGGTTGCCTCCAAGGAACTGCTTGCGGGGGCGCGTAACCTCGACCTGGACCTTGTCCTGGTCCAGGAACAGCATCACGCGTCCACTGCAGCGTACATGGTGCAGTTCGGGGCCGAACCGCAGGCGGGTGTACTTCTGGCCAAGAGTGGCTTGGCGACGGCAGCATTGCCGCACCTGTGTAGCCAGTACTGCGTGGTGTGCCACATTTGTGCCACATTGACGTGCGCGACTTGTACATGGTGTCGGCATACTTCAAATACAGTGACGACATAGATATTCACCTGGCCCACCTGGAGCGCGTCCTGGATGAATTACGCGGGAAACAGGTGGTAATTGGGGTGGACTGCAACGCGCACTCTCCGATGCGGCACAGCGAAAAGTGCCAGTACGTGGGCAGGGGCCACGAGACCGAAAGTCGCCGGAGACAAATGGAGGGCTTCCTAATGTCCAGAGGCTTACATCTGCACAACGTGCAAGGTCAGCCTTGTACCTTTTCAGGCGCCGCGGGAGAGTCAAACATCGACCTGACCCTGTCGACGAGGGGGGTCGCTGTGCTGGCCTTGAGGGTGCTGGACGGAGTCAACTGCAGCGACCACCGTCTAATAACATTCACAGTGTGCACGGAACGCTTTACAGTGCGTGCCGAGTCGGCTAGGGAGCCGATGCGCTTCCGGGACCGGGGGGTGAGCTGGGATCTCTTCTGCGGTGCAATTCATGTGCGAATGGGAAGGCTGAATGTGGGTCAACCAGCCCCGAAGCTGTGCGCGGAGTTTACGAACATCGTCGTTCGAACGGCTAGGGACACATTGGGGGAATCGAGACCCAAATCTGGCGTCGGGTATGAGTGGTGGACGGCGAATCTGGAAAGTATGCGAAAGAAGCATTGCGCCGCAAGGCGCGTGTGGCAGAAAACGAGAAGAAAGGGAGGCAGGTCGGAGGAGATTGCAAGAGAGGCATTTCATAATACGAGAGCGCGATATAGAAAGTTGATGGAGGATACGGAGCTGACGCATTTTAGGAAAATCGCGGAGTCGGGCAATACGGACCCTTGGGGCAGAGCCTACCAGATCTCCAGTGGTAGGTCTCGTCCCCCCGCGAACGTTGTCAATGGCATTAAATATGCTGAGGGTTATTCTGGAAGCGTGAGGGGGGCCATGCGTGATCTTCTGTGTGCTCTGTGTCCGGACGACGATATGTCCAGAGACACCGAGTACCATAGGTGTGTGCGGCTAATGGCCTCCTTCACCCCCTCAGCTGCGTCCCCTCCGTCCATGAAGGACATGCAGGATATAGTCTGGGCGTTGCCCAACACGGCCCCGGGTCTAGACGGCATAAGTGCAAGGATTGTGAGGAATGTGTGGAGGGCTGCGCCAAGGGAATTTTACCAGGTGTTCGCCAAATATGTTGAGGAGGGAGTATTTCCGGATGTATGGAAGGAGGGCCGACTTCTGGCCTTGCCGAAAGGGAATGACAGACCACTTACTGACCCCAAGGCGTATCGCCCAATTACGCTCCTCCCTATCTTCGGGAAGATACTCGAGCGAGTGATAATACAACGCGCACCTTGTCTCACTAGGGGCATCTCCCCTCGCCAGCACGGATTCTCTCCGGGTAGGTCTACTGTAACGGCTCTGCAAACAATCATTAGCACCGCACGGGATTCTACCAGCAAATATGTGCAGGCGATATTTCTGGATATCTCAGGGGCCTTTGACAACGCATGGTGGCCTATGGTCATGCTCAAAGCCAGGCAGGGTGGGTGTCCGACCAACATCCATCAGATGTTGGCGGACTACTTTAAGAATAGACGTGTAGGTATCTTTGCCGGGGATCGGGTCGAGTGGAAAACCTCCACCATGGGGTGCCCCCAGGGATCAGTTCTGGGACCGACCCTATGGAACCTATTAATGGATGACTTACTGAGGTTACCGTATCCATCGGGTACGGAAATGTTAGCGTGCGCTGACGACGTAACGCTCCTGATACAGTCCAACAGCAGGGCAGGTGTCGAGGTTGCATCCAAATCTGCATTGGAGCTGACCTTAGGGTGGGGCGTCCGAAACCGGTTGGCCTTCGCTCCCTCAAAGTCACAGACAATGACTCTGAAGGGAAAGCTGATAAGGCCACCGGTCATCAGAATGGGCCTCGACTCCCGTCGAGCGTATCCGCCGCCAAAGTCCTGGGCGTGACACTGGATACAAGTATGTCCTTCCTGGAGCACGCTAAGGATATAGGAGATAGGGCATCCAAGTGGTTTGGGAAGATGTCTCGAGTGACGGCGTCCTCTTGGGGGTTGCGTTTCCACGCCCTGCGCACACTGTACAGAGGAACGTTCGTGGCCGTCCTAACATATGCAGCAGCCGTCTGGTTCGAGCGAGTAAGGGCCTACACTGTGCGGACGGCACTTCTGAGGGCACAGCGATCGTCTCTCGTGTTGATGACTAAGGGATATAGAACGACGAGCACGGCAGCCTTGCCGGTGCTTGCGGGCGTGCTTCCGGCTGATCTGGAGGTTCTGCGTGCTGGCAGGGTAGACCGGGCCCGTAACTCTGGGAAAGACGGGGAGTTGAGCGCGCGGAAGCGCGAAATTTGGGCGGAAGTAGTGGACGAATGGCAGACAAGATGGACGAATGAGGGTAAAGGTAGGGAGCTGTACGATTTCTTCCCGGACGTCGCGGCTCGGCTCGGTTATCTTTGGGTCGAGCCGGACTATCAAGTCTCGCAGATCCTGACTGGACACGGGTGTTTTAGGAAACGGTTGTATGATATGAAGATTGCTGAGACGAGTATGTGCGAGTGCGGTGACGTCGATGAGGACAGACATCATGTGCTATGGGAATGCAAGCTGTATGACGACCTGAGATGCAAGATGATGGATGGGATAGTCCGTGAGACGGAGGGTCCGGTTTACTACCTGGACCTGGTTAGTGCGGAGGTGAACTAAGCGCGGCTTAAGGAGTTCGCACATGGATGGCACGAAAGGAGAAGTCGAACAGAGCGGAGTAGAAGCGGAATGCCCGGAACCGAAGCTGTGGTTGTGCTGTCTTGCCCAGTAAGGGAGAAAGGCATAACGGGACAAGGATTGTATTAAAGAATTTGTAGGGAGCGAAGAAGTGCGCGCGGGAAAGAGCCACGAGCAAGTACCGCGTGCACCTCCCGAGATTCGGCCCGTATGACCTGACGGTCGGTGGGGCCATGGGAGGTGGTGGGTTGTCCCCAAAACACTCTTCGCGTTCGACCGCCGTGGCGTTCGGATGTGCTAGTGCGAGCTCCGTGCTCTAAAATTTATAAGTGTGTCCAGAGTGGTTCCAGTATCCCGTATCCTGTTTCGAAGTGTTGTCGGTACCTGTGGCTACGTCTGGAAGAACCTCTTGTGAATTTTTCTCCAGACACAGTGGTGAAAAGGGGTGTTTAGTGGTCAGTGAGAAGCCGCCATTACTAAACTTTAATACGAGTGCGTTGGACATATCTCACATTCGGTGAGTCTTATTTTATAGCAATAAACAATAACAAATAGTGCGCATATAGGTCAAAATGGCGTAAGGCGTCGTAGGTTACGTGAAGAAAACAGTTTGTATTTACGTTCACAGTGTTATAATATTCGTATATATTCGGTAGTCGGTAGTCTTATATATTCGGGTGTGCGTAATAGTGTGGTGGAATCCCCACACATGTATATACCGCGTGGCCTAACTTTTGAGGTTAACAAGGCACGCTGTGAGCACATGGATGGATATTTGTCAAAGTCGTTTGACATTAGCCGTTTGAGTTTCACGGCTGACAGCCGTCAGATCCGATTGACACATTGTCAGTAGTGATTGACAAAGGGAAGTGTCAAAGTCGATTGACATCTGTCATTCTGTTGGTGATTGACAGCCGTCGGGTTGATTGACGGATTGTCATTTGATACTGACAGAGTGAAGTGTTGCCAGTGGGAGAATTTTTGGACAATTTCAGTGCACTTAATTAATTAATTAATAGTTTTCTTTAAATATTATTTAGTATTATAATAAATATTTTTTAGTTGGTTAGCGTTGTAGTATAAGTAGAAATGGCAGACGAAGAAGATGTGTCCGAGATGGAGCGGCAGCTTATTGAGGAAGAGCTGGCCAGGAAGCAGGTGGAAATGGAGGAGCTGATGCAGATGCAGAGTGAGGCAGGTTTCGTACCGCACTCGTCACTGCGACGCACCCCCCCGCAAGGTTTCAGCACCCCTCCAGGACCTGCCGCCCACACGGTTCCTCTTCCGTCGTCTACTAAGCGGCCGCTGAGCTCCCCTAGTTGTGCTACTAGGATGTGCAGAATGCAGTTAGGCGGCGGGTTGCTGCCAAAAAGTCGGCGGCTCCTCCGATCGGTGGTATCCTCACTCCCGAACCCATACCAGCCCCCTCCAGCTCCAAATCTCCTGGAGCGACGCAGCCAACGGACGAGACCGATGACGGTATGATGGCCATGGACAAGATGGCCCTGATTGACGGTGTTCACACCGCCTTGCAGGGGATTGCAGCTGTCGCCAATGCGAGCAATAAGCTCAATCTGACTGACAAGTCAACCATTGCCAGCCTAAGCCAGGACATTCTTGCATACGTTGCAGCACTGGAGATAAGGTATGCAGAGAAGGAGCATGAGGTCACCACCGGTAAATTAAAGTATGCGCAGTTGGAGCTCTCGGTCTCGCAACAATCACCTAGACAGGAACCGTCCGTGACTGGATCTGCACATACTTATCAGCCAGATAGTTATGCGGCAAGATTGAAACTGCCGAAAGGTAAGCCACCAATGACTGTCCAGCCAAAAGGTCCGGCAGTCATCATTTACCCGAACGACGATGCCATCAAGTCATCTGATGACACAAAGTTGGCGCTGCAGAAAGCGGTGCAGCCGGGATTGCAGGGCATAAAAATACAGAGCGTGCGTAAGGTAGGCAACTCGGGTATCGTGATACAGACTGCATCTGTCGAGGCGGCCACAAAACTCAAAGCTGCCGTACCGCCAACTCTGAAGGCTACCGATCCGAAGAGCAGGCGGCCACTGGTGGCAGTGCGGAACTTAAGGACAGATCCGACAGCGAGCGACTTCTTGGATGATCTGTACCGGATCAACATTAGTGATGATCCGGAATGGCCCAAGGGTAAGTTTGAGGCACAGTGCAGGGTCGCTTTCAAGAAGGGTCGCCGTGATGGACTTCGAACCACATTGGTAATGGAGTGTTCGTCTGCACTGCGGGACAAGCTGGTCGGCCTTGGCAGCGTCTTCATTGGGTGGGACGAGGCTGAGGTGTGCGATTTCGTACGGGTGACATGCTGCTCTAAGTGCCAGCAGTATGGGCATCCGGAGAAGCACTGCAGGGCGGCGGCCATGGTATGTGATAGATGTGGCGATACAGGTCACCGGTTTGATGAATGTCAGTCGACTACACGGTGCTGCGCAACCTGCAAACGCTTCAAGCGTAAAGACGCCGACACACACAACTGCTGCGCCCAGCTGTCCTGCGCGCTTGTTCGCTGAGCAACAGTCGGTAAATATGACATAGTATGGATAGGCAGTGTACTCTTCGCGTAGATCAGCTAAATCTGCAGGGCTCTGAGACAGCTACAACTGAGCTGCCGATCATCGCCAGAGAGCTGGGGTTGGATCTCGTTCTGGTTCAGGAGTATTATCAGCATGCAAGAACTCTGGAGAGCGGTGACAATCCTAAGGCCGATATCATGCCGATCAGTTCACGCTACACTGTAGCTCTTCTTCACAACTTATGCAGCGAACATTGTGTGGTAGCTCATGTTAGCTGCCGGAGCCTGAGCATATATGTCGTTTCTCTGTACTGTCAGTACAGTCATGACATCTCTCGTCATCTGCAGCATCTCACTCATGTGATGGATCAGCTTTCAGGAAGTCCGGTACTGATAGGGGTCGATAGCAATGCTCACTCACCGCTATGGCATTGTGAGCGTAAACAGTACGTGGGACGCGGACCTGACACAGAACACCGCAAGCTCCAAATGGAGGGATTTATCCTCGGTCGGAACTTGCTGGTGCACAACGTGGAGGGCCAACCGCCAACTTTTAACAGCCCGAACGGATCATCCAACGTTGATATTACCATATCCACTCGTGGGTTAAATGTTGCGGACTGGAAGGTTCACGAGGGTGTCAGCGTGAGTGACCATCAGCTGATCACATTTTGTGTCAGCTCTGGAAGCTCGCGTGCACATGACGGTAAAGAACATGCAGACATCACCACAACGCACTTCCGTGAACGAGGTATTTACTGGGATGGGTTTCGTTCAACTCTGCACGCCCGCATGGCCAAACTCCGACTCTCGCGTTCAGCCAATAACATCTGCATACAGTATACCGACATACTCCTGCGCACTGCAGAGGAACGCATCGGTAAACGCACTAAGAGGGAGAAGGGCGGCTATGAATGGTGGACTACAGACCTTGAACGTTTACGTAGTAAGTCGCGCTCGTCATAATTGGCAGGCCTCACGTCGACGAGGTGGAGAAAGAGAGAAGGCTCTACATAACACTCTGCGTACAACAAAGATTCATTACAAACAAGCCATGAAGGATGCTGAGCTAGCCTTCTTTCAGTCAATTGCCGAATCTGGCAACACAGACCCGTGGGGTTTGGCCTATAGAACTGCTAGTGGACGTTTTCGCCCTCCCCACAATGTACTGAACGGCCTAAAGTTAATGGACGGCTACACTAGGACGACTGGAGACACGATGTTGGGACTCGTCAATGCCCTATGCCCAGATGATGATCTAGCCCAGGACACAGACTATCACCGTCAGGTACGCATTGCTGCCGCGTGCGCTCCATTAGGGAAGAATGCCAGTGAGCCGACGAAGCAACAGTTAGAATTAATCATTCGCGAACTACCAAATACTGCACCTGGGATCGACGGAATTACGGCCACGATTATACATCGGTCACGGCAGGCATGGCGTGTATCTGCCGATGAAATTTGGCATATGTATAAGGCGTGCATAGTTGAAGGAGTGTTTCCAGACCTGTGGAAGAAGGGTAAGCTAATTGTTCTGCCAAAGGGAAACGGGCGGCCGCTATCGGATCCCAAAGCTTATAGATCGATAACTTTGTTACCAATTTTAGGTAAAATCTTGGAGCGGGTCATTGTCTCCTGCGCCCCTTGTATTTTTCGCGGAATCTCAGATGCCCAACATGGCTTCACTCGTGGGCGATCTACAGTAACGGCATTAAATATGATTAATAATGTCACTAACAACTTGTCTGAACAGTACGTACAACTGATCTTTCTGGACATATCCGGGGCCTTCGACAACGCCTGGTGGCCGATGGTCCTCCGCAAGGCCAAGCAGTGCGGCATTTCGCCAAACATTTACAAAAGTTTAGTCAGCTACTTTACGAACCGCCGATTAGGATTATTTGCTGGAGATCGGGTTGTGTGGAAGGCTTCAACGATGGGCTGTCCTCAAGGATCGGTACTGGGACCGACCTTATGGAACCTCCTCCTCGATGACCTCCTGAAGCTGCCAAAACCAGAAGGAGTGCACATGGTTGCCTATGCCGACGATGTGACGATCGGTGCCGAAGCGTCGTCTCGATCCGCGATAGAACGCAAAGCGGCGACTACTATAACTGCCGTTTCTGAGTGGGGAACTCGTAACAGATTAAAGTTTTCAGCCGGGAAATCCCAAACGATGACCTACAAGGGCAGCCGCAGCTTGCTTCGGGAAGATGTCGCGATTGTGGTCATCGACCTGGGGCATAAGATTCCACGCCCTTAGAGTCCTGTTTTCAGGGACCTATGTGGCAACGTTGTCATATGCTGCTGCTGTATGGTACCGATGCTCGTCCACCTTTGCTGTGAGAAGTGCACTTCTGAGGACGCAAAGACCGGCGCTGATTCTTCTCACGAAGGCTTACAGGACGCAGCGTTACCTGTGCTCGCGGGCGTATTGCCTGCCGACCTGGAAGTTCTCCGTGCGGGACGAGTCGAGGCCGAGGGTAAAGGTTTGGTCGGCAAGGAGCGTAGGAGTAAGCGGCGGGAAGTGTGAGCGGCCGTTGTTGCCCAATGGCAGGACCGATGGGACTCAAGCAAGGATGGCAGAGACCTACACAAGTTTTTCCCTGATGTTGCAGAACGTCTTGATTTCCGGTGGGTAGAACCAGACTATGCAGTGTCACAGATCCTGATTGGTCACGGCTGCTTCAAAGAACGCTTATTTAAACTGAAACTTTGTGAGACGGATTGCTGTCCTTGCGGAGTGTCACCGGAAAGCCGTGACCACGCTCTCTGGGACTGTGACCTGTATGCCGAGGAAAGAAGGACAATGCTGGATACCATTCAACGTACCATCATCGGACCAGTACATTTTCGGGACTTGGTGTGCTGCGAAGGAGACTCATATTGCTGGAGGAGAGTCATATTGAGATGTGCACCCGCGATTTCGCGCGGCATATCCATTCACCAGCGCAGTTTTTCTCCGGGAAGATCTACGGTAACAGCACTGCAATATTTGCTAAGCACCGCTAAAAGTTCTCCGGCATGTTACGTTAAGGCAATCTTCTTGGACATTTGTGGAGCCTTCGATAACGCCTGGTGGCCGATGACTCTGGTCAAAGCGAAAGGGGGTGGGTGTCCGCCAAACATTTATCGAATGTTGGTGGACTACTTCACCTCTAGACGTGTAGGACTGTTTATCGGTGACCGGGTGGAATGGAAGGTCTCAACAATGGGGTGTCCGCAAGGCTCGGTGCTTGGCCCGACACTGTGGAACGGGCTCATGGACGATTTGCTTAGGCTTCCCGTTCCTGCGGGAGTCGCACTAATGGCATATGCGGATGACGTGACGGTCCTGATTGAATCAAACTCCAGGGCTGGAATCGAAGCCGCGGCTAGGGTCACAATGGATCTAGTGCGGGACTGGGGTGGCCGGAATAAACTGGAGTTCTCCTCTGCAACGTCTAATACTATGACAATTAAAGGAAAGCTCCAGCGCCCCCATTCATTAGACTTGATGGCAAACCCGTCAAGAATGTCACGTCAACCAGAGTTCTTGGGGTCACCATTGACTCAGTGCTATCCTTCGTGCAGCATGCGTCGGACATTGGTGAGAGAGCGACTAAGGGATTTGGTAAGATGGCACGAGTCTCAACCTCCTCTTGGGGTATGAGATACCCTGTTCTACTGACTGTATACAAGGGTATGTATATTACTACCCTGACGTATGCTGCTGAATGTTGGTATGAGCGTGCCCGCACGTTTGCAGTTCGTAGTGCATTACTGAGATCTCAAAGGTCATCGCTTATTCTATTAACGAAGGCATACCGATCAACCAGCAATGTAGCCTTGCCGGTGCTGTCTGGTGTCCTCCCCGCCGACCTGGAGGTTATCCGTGCTAGTCGAATGGGTATGGCACGACTTGACGGCCCCAAACAGGAGTTGAGCAGACGGCAGCGAGAAATCTGGGCTGAGGTGGTCGGCGAGTGGCAGAAAAGATGGACGAATGAATCGAAAGGAAGGGAGCTGTTTCGCTTTTTCCCGGACGTAAAGGCTCGACTAAGGGCATCGTGGGTCACGCCTGACTATCAGGTCTCGCAGATCCTCGGTGGATATGGATGCTTCAGGAAGAGACTGTATGATATGAAGCTGAGCGAAACAAGTATGTGTGGCTGTGGCGAGGATGATGAGTACGTGCACCACGTCCTCTGGGGGTGTGTGTTATACAATGACCTGCGAAAGAAGATGATGGATGGGGTGACATGTCTGAGGCCTGGTCCGGTTTATTACGCGGAACAGGTGGAATGGGAGGAGAACTTCTCGAGGCTGCGTGAGTTCGCGCACAGATGGCACGAGCGTCGACAACGGTTCGAGTCGTCGCTGGAAAGTCTGCCTGACGACGCAGACGTAGTAGTTTTGTCAAGCCCAGAAGAGGGAGAATGACATGGGACGGAGTTACGAATAACTTGTAGGGAGTCAAGAAGTGCACGCGGGAAAGAGCCCCGAGCAAGTACCGCGTGCACCTCCCGAGATTCGGCCCGTATGACCTGACGGTCGGTGGGGCCATGGGAGGTGGTGGGTGTCCCCAAAACACTTTACTTCGGTTCCGGCTGTCACATCGGGTGGTCGCGTTTCGTTTGTTGGAGATTTATAATCTGTAAACGCAATACATATTGTTCTTAAGATAGAATCTGTGACTACACTGTTTTCCGCTATGCTCTATACTATAGTGTAGACAATCTGTCCATTCTTTGTCTACGATTACGGCGGTCATGTTAGAAAAGTCTGTTTTGTGCTCATCCTATTAAACTATAATTCATCGTGACAGTTTCTCGTTATTTTTACCTTAACCCATCAGGTTATGGGCCCAGCACGCTTCGGGAATAAATTTTTTTCAAATATTTCTATTTAAATATTACGATTTGAGAACCGAAGCAATTAACCTCAAAGGCGACCGGCGGCGTGGGTTTACACCGGGAAAATAAAGGTAACTAAAATGACACTAAATTATTACCAACCTGGTAACCCGAGCCCAATTGAAAAGCTAAAGGGCATTGAAAATTATGGCACGTGGAAATTTCTTATGAAAATGGTATTAATACAAGATGACTTGTGGGATGCTGTCATATCGGAATGTAAAGACGATAAGAAGTCTCAAAAGGCGCTCGCAAACATATGTTTGTCGGTGCAACCAGTCGCATTTCCACATATTAGAAATGCGAAAGGGGCAAATGACGCGTGGCAGAATCTGGCCAAGGCATATGAAGACAAAGGTCTTTGTAGAAGACTAAGTCTCTTGAGATTGTTGTTTGCAACGAAGCTGAGTGACTGCGAGGATATGAATAGATATCTGAATAAAATTAGCAACTTAGCGCAGCAACTATCGGATATCGGTGCACCCATTGAAGATGAATTTGTAGCAAATATAATGCTTAGTGGATTACCACCCCATTATGATCCTCTAATAATGGCCCTTGAGAACTCAAATTTAGAGTTAAAAAGCGATTTAGTAAGTGGGAAATTGCCACAAGAATCGACTCGCAGAAATGACAATGATCAAGAAGGGATGGCTCTTGTAGCGAGGAAGGGCCCTAAATGTTTTAAATGTAAGAAATTTGGTCACTTCTTCAAAGACTGTCCGAAAGGAAACAAGAAAACACATAATACATCGAAGGCTTTGTTAACAGCACTTTCAGTCAAGATTAAAAGTGATGTTTGGTATATTGATAGTGGTGCAACCAACCACATGTGTAATGACAAGAGTACTATGTACAATTCGTCACTGGAAATTCTACAAGTGTTAGTGTGGCTAGTGGCCAAAATCTGGAGACAGCAGGCCATGGAGATGTTAAAGTTCAATTGAAAGACTGTTTAAGAACAAAAATAATGTATTTTATGTTCCTAATCTTTCAGCAAACTTATTGTCTAACTGACACTCACTTCTTAAAAAGGGTTATAAAGTTATTTTTGATAACAAAAAATGTTATGTTAAAGACAGTCAAGATATTTTGGCTACTGCTACTCTTTGTAATGGCATATTCCAACTAGATACTGTGGATAGGTGACTATGTTTAGAGACGGGCAACAAGTCTTGTGGGGCAGTGACATCAGCACCTATGTTGGAGAGAGAGGAGGCCATGTTGACTGCATCTGCTACTGATTCTCAAGAGATCTGGCACAGGCGGCTGGGCCATCTCAATAGGAAAGGTATGGCTTTACTCAAAGCAGGTATGGTTAACGATGTAAACTATAATACTGACATTTTTCATCCTTGTATAGCTTGTATAGAGAGGAAACAGACCCGATTACCATTTGTAAAACGTTCTTACAGTAGAGCAACTGAAGTATTGGGATTTGTGCATAAAGATTTATGTGGCCCTATGCCTTGTAATTCTTTTAGTGGCTCAAAATACTTTCTCACTTTTATTTATGATTACAGTAGAAAAACGTTTGTGTATTTTTTGCAATCTAAAGACCAAGTATTTCAATACTTCAAGCAATTTAAAAAAATGGTAGAGAATGAAACCAACCATAGAATAAAAATTATAAGAAGTGATAATGGTGGTGAATTTGTAAATTCTAATATGCAACAATTCCTTAAGCAGAATGGTATGAAACATCACATTACAGTGCCATATACTCCACAGCAAAATGGTGTAGCCGAGCGGGCCAACGGGACCATTTTGGAGAAGGCAAGGTGCATGCTGCGAGATGCTCACCTCAGTAACAAGTTTTGGGCGGAGGCTGTCAACCTGCTGTTTACTTGAAGAACAGATCCCCAACAAAAGCTGTGACTGGACATGTACCAGAGGAAAAATGGAGTAACAAAAGGGTGAGCTTGAAACATTTGCGTGTTTTTGGTTGCATAGCTCATGCTGTTATACAGAATCGAAGAAAATTAGATTCAAAAACTAAACAATATATATTTGTTGGATATAGTGAGGAGACAAAAGGGTACAAGTTATTGGATCCATATAATTCATATAAATGTATAATAGCCAGAGATGTTGTGTTTATGGAGCATTGTTTTTATAAACAAAGGTCACATGATGATAATGAAAACTATATGTGTATAAATCTCGAAAATTCTAGACCAGGGGTTGTTGTGGGCGATGGTCTCTCTGCAGAAGCATTGGAGACTGATCATCGACCACAATTACCAGGACCTCCGGAGACATCCACTGTGATGAGTCTAGAAATTTCTGATGACCGAATATCAAATAGGATGAGCATGATCACAGTGAATGACTCAGAGAATGATGATAGTTTTACAACAAATGCTGCTTCGGATCCAACTTATATTCCAGGGGAAACCACACTGGAAGAAATGTCTTCGGATACTTCAGAGAGCTTCGAGACATCATCAGAAGCCGTGTTGATGGTGAGAAGATTATGTGATGATGATGATGATCCTGAAACTGTTGAAGAAGCCCTAAGTAGCCCTGAGTCCGTGCAGTGGAAGCGTGCAATGTCTGATGAGTATAATTCTTTTGTGGATAATAAATGTTTCACATTAGCTAAGAGACCAACAGGTCAAAAACCTATAAAATGCAGATGGGTATTTAAAAGAAAAAAAAGGTGTGAACGGAGAACTTTTAAACTATAAAACTCCCATGTAGCGAAGGGTTATACACAAAAATATGGTATTGATTACATGGAAACGTTTTCTCCAGTAGTTCGGCATTCTACCATACGCACATTGTTTGCCATTGCAGTGGAATATGACTTAAATATTGATCATTTAGATGTAAAAACTGCATTCTTGAATGGAAACCGTGATGAAAATATTTATATGGAGCAACCAAAGGGTTTCATTCAAACTGGAAAGGAACATATGGTATATAAATTAAACAAGGCAATATATGGTTTAAAGCAAGCTTCGAAAATGTGGTATGATAAAATAAATGATGATTATTATTGCATTATATGTTGATGACATTTTATTTTTTTCAAGAAAAAATTCAGAGATAAAAAACAAGATAAAGAATGATCTGATGAAAGAATTTTAAATGCATGATCTGGGCCCTGTTCATCATATCCTTGGAATGAGAGTTTGTAGGAAAGATGGCAAAATAACTTTGGATCAGTCTGGGTATATTATAAAAGTTCTGAACAGATTTCAGATGTCAGACTGCAAACCTGCATCGACTCCAATGGAAAAAGGGATAAAATTGACACCAATTGAACACAAAGATGAAAAAATAAATTACAGAAACTTGGTAGGTTGAAACAGAGGACTGTTGCTCTCTCTAGCACAGAGGCAGAATATATGGCTCTGACAGATGCCTGCAAAGAGGCACTATTCATCCGTAGCTTTTTAATGCAGTTGTTAAATAGACAATGTAATGTATTAATGTATAATGATAATCAGTCAGCTCATAAACTAACTTCTAATACTATGTATCATAGTAGAACAAAACACATTGATGTCAGACATCATTTTATTAGGGAGTGTAAAATAAAATAACATTATTAACATTCAATATATTTCTACAGAATTAATGATAGCAGATGTATTAACCAAACCATTAACTAGAGAGAAACACAGCCAATTTGTCAAAGATTTATGTTTGTATAATTAATAAGTTAAACTGATGTTAAGTTTATTTTTATTAATTGAGTTTATATTTTTGATGTTTACAATAACATTTTTTTGTGTTTATTGGATAAGTGTTGTAACAAATTATACTAATGTAGCTAAAGTTTTTTTTATGTTTGAAGAGAATTTACATTGTTGGCCAAGTTGTAAACTGTTATTTTCAATAATTGTTTAAACTACTTAATGATATTGGTTTAAGGGCTAGTTTTGGAGATTAATAATCTGTAAACGCAATACATAATGTTCTTAAGATAGAATCTGTGACTACACTGTTTTCCGCTATGCTCTATACTATAGTGTAGTGAATCTGCCCATTCTTTGTCTACGATTACTGCGGTCATGTTAGAAAAGTCTGTTTGTGCTCATCCTATTAAACTATAATTCATCGTGACAGTTTCTCGTTATTTTTACCTTAACCCATCACCGTTCGCCGATTACGAGCTTCTGCGGGGTTATTTGTGACTCAGTGTGTGAACCATCTATGTGTCAGTACTATTTTTATGTTTATGTCTAGTGTTAGCTTAGTTTTAGTGCCTAAAACTGCAAAAACTTAATATAGATTCTTCTACAGTGACGGTAGTAGTGAATAGCGACAGTGACGTTTGGCGGGTATACCCCCAAATTTTGTGATTTTTCCGTGTGACAGTGACACTTTTGACAAGGACGGAATAATCGAGAGCGCTAGTTGCGCTATTTGCCGCCAGGTGGCGCTAGTGGGCCTTCCGGTCCGGTGGCGACATCAGTCGGTATTTCGACCGCAACTCTGTTGTGAGTCTGTGACGAGTTTGACTTTATAATCTGTATTTGATGCTGCTACTGTCCGCCAGAGGGCGCTTATCCATTGTTCGTAACTGCGGCTAACGTCACGGCGAGTAGCATACGTCAAACCGAATAGCACCACAGACTATAAACCGTTCTTTAATTACATTTACTGTTTATGCCATTTGTCTGCAGAGGGCGCTAGTGTGTGGATAGTGTGCCCATCCTGCGTCAGGTAATTGTGGGAAGTGTGGGTCCGGTTATCCGACCTACAAAAATTTTAAGAAATTTTGGTCACCAGTGGGCGAAGTTTGCCCTTCCGCATGACAAAATTTCTTTGAATTTGTTTAATAATAACATTCTTGGCTCCTGTGTAGACTTTTTACGACTTAGGGAAGTGCTGTTTAGCGTAAGCCTACTGCAATAGGTGATGAATCCTCACCCTTTGCGACTAGGAAGTCGCTTGCGCGGACTCCGCCAGCGGGGACTCCGGTGAGGCAGCCCGCGATGGCTGTGCCAGCGGCAACGGGTAGGTCCGGAGGCTGGTATTCTGAATCGGATCCAGCAGTGCAACCGAGGGACTGCGAGGAGATGGACCAGCAGTCGGCTTCCGCATTTGATGCGACTAAAGCAACGAGACTAAAAATATTGAGCATGCGAGGATGGCAGTAAAAACTATAATGGGAATAGTTTCTGGCCAGGGCACGAAACTCAACAAGGGGGAAATCAATAAAATTGCGGCAACAGGGCATGACCTCATATCGATGGTGGCAGCCATGGAGGTGCATGCCATAGAGGCGGAGCTTGCCCTGTGCAAGGCGGAGCGTGACAGGGCTTACTCTGACGCCAAGCTCGCGCATATGGAGGCCGCTCGTGCCCCTGACGGTGACTGGGAGGTGGTGTCGGGCCGTCAGGCAAAGACGTTTGCGGCGGCTCTGAGGATGCCCAAAGGGGTAGCTTCTAGAAACATGCCAGAGCAAGCCGGCCCAGTCCTAGCTTTCTACCCGGCCGACGAACAAGTCCACCTAAAGACGGCAGAGGACACCAAGACTGAATTAAAAAAGTCGATCAATCCGTCCACAATTAATATTCAGGTGGCTAAGCTAAGGAAGGTCGGAAACGCGGGCGTGGTGGTTCAGATCACGACGCAGGAAGCTGCACACAAACTTAAGACCTCAGTGCCGCCAACTCTTCGTGTCGCGGAACCCCGCCAGCGTCTGCCGCTGGTGGCACTACGCGGGTTTGAGGGGGACGTCCAGGCGGAAGACCTGTTTCCTGCCATGCACGAACAGAACTTCGGGGACAGCTCAAAGTGGACAGTAGAGGAACTGTGCAAGAACGGTAAAGTGGCTTTTAAAAAGTCTTGGCGAGGCAGCAGCATCACGACGGTGGTTCTACAATGCTCTCGGAGCTTAGGGATGAGCTAGTGGCACGTAATAGGCTCTATATAGGGTGGGATGTGGTCGAACCGTGTGACTACATAGACGTCACCTGCTGCCAAACTTGCCAGCAGTTCGGCCACCCGGCAAAATACTGCCGGGCCAAGGAGCCGATATGCGGAAGGTGCGGGGAAAGCGGACACTCGCGCCCGGAGTGCAAGTCTGCGGAGGAGTGTTGTGCCACTTGCCGCAGGTAGGGAAACCGGGAGCGGCAACGCACGCTACGATGTCTAAGAACTGCCCAGCAAGGAAGCATGCGGAGGAGAGGGCCATAACCACCACCCAATATGGCAAATCCCAAATACACATTAAGGGTGGGGCAGCCAAATCTCGGACGGGGGGAGGTTGCCTCCAAGGAACTGCTCGCGGTGGCGATCCAACATCGTCCTAACATTGGTCACAAGGGGTATTAATGTGACAGAGTGACGGGTGCTGGACGGTGCAAGCAGCAGTGACCACCGACTTATTGTGTTTGCGGCGAGCTGCTTGGGATCGGCCACCTGTGCTGAGCCGGCTAAGGAACCAAGGCGCTTCCGGGACCTGGGGGTCGACTGGGACCGCTTCCGCGGCGCTGTCCGCGTACGTATGGGAGGACTGAATACGAGGAAGCCAGCGTCTGCACTGTGAGCGGACTTCACGGAGGTCGGTTCACGGTGTTCCGCACTGCCGAGGTAACACTGGGGGAATCTCGCCCGAGAGTGGAAACTGGCTATGAATGGTGGACATCTTAACTTTATAGAGCACTGTAGTGCTCGGCGGGTGGGGCAAATATCAAGACGTAAGGGAGGCAGGTCGGAGGCAGATGCAAAGGAATGGTTTCATAGAATGCGAGCGGGATATCGAAAGTTGATGGAGGACACGGAGCTGACCTCGGGTGTAGAGATGTTGGCGTACGCCGACGACGTCACGCTACGGATACAATCAAACAACAGGGCAAGTATTGAGACCGCCTGGCCTGAACCAGACCGACAAGCCTGCGCTGGAGTTGGTGCTAGCGTGGAAATATTATTGGCCTAAAATGAAGGAACAAATTACTAAATTCATTAGTGAGTGCACAATTTGCGGACAAGCTAAATACGATAGGAACCCCATTAGACCATAATTTAATATAGTACCCCCTGCCACTAAGCCATTAGAAATAGTACACATGGACCTACTAACAATTCAAAGTGAAAAACACATAACGTTTGTAGACGTATTCACAAAATACGGCCAAGCATATTATTTACGTGACGGCACAGCAATTAGTATTTTACAGGCTTTACTACATTACTGTACACACCACGGAGTCCCGATGACATTAGTGACTGAATTTACTAATCAACTTTTTTCCGAATTCGTCAAACTACATAAAATAAACCACCACAGAATATTGCCACACTCGCCTAATGACAATGAGAATATTGAACGTTTCTATTTAACACTATTAGAACACCTCCAGATTCTGAAGCTAAAGCGTAAAGATGAACCCATTATAAATCTCATACCTTACGCTATAATAGCGTACAACAGTTCGATCCATAGTTTGACTTATTGTAGGCCTTTTGATTTATTGAGGCCTTTTTATTTGATTATTACAGGACATGTCGATCCCAGAGGTCTTAACGATATTAACTTTAATGAAGACCTTCTACAACAATACTTACAAAACCACAAAGCACAGATGAAAAGGGTGTACGAAATAATAAATACGGCAACCCTTGCTTCTCGTGCAGCTATTATAGATAACAGAAATAAGGACTGCGAACCCGAAATAGAATATGCACCACAGCAACAGTTATTTATTAGAAACCCCTATGCAAACCGTCAAAAAACGGCCCCTCGCTACACCCAAGATACTATTTTAACCGATCTTCCTATACATATCTATACATCAAAGAAACGCGGCCCTGTAGTTAAAAATAGGTTAAAACGTGTCCCTAAAGCAGCTAAATTGTTTCAGGATACTTCTACTGCTGACAACAAAAATGATACAGCCTCAGATGATAAAACTTGAAAGCCTAGCTGATGGACCTGGACTACTACCTTATAAGCTTGGACCGACAAGACTAACGACTAATTATCATACATTTTTACAATATTTTAAGTTAAGTGACATTTAAGACAAGATTGATACAATACAGACTCAACTGTAAACCTTTAAAACTCGATTTATTAACGACACTTATTTACTGTATGAAACTCAAATTAATTATCTCACCAATAAGCTTGACAAAGTAATAAATCAATTAAAATCATTAGAACCCACTCGTGTTAAAAGAGGTCTTGTAGACGGGTTTGGCTCCATTATAAAAAGTATAACAGGGAATCTAGATTACTCCGATGCCATAAAATATGATAACGCAATTAAAACATTACAGGATTATCAAAATAAAGTAGTTACTGATCTTAATAACCACATAAGCTTTAATAAAGAATGGATGTCTCGGCACAATACTATACTGGTAGAATTGGAAGACAATCAACGCAAAATTAACTACACCTTACATTTAATTCTAGATAAAAATGCCTATAGAGACGCTAGTTTGATTAAATACGCTAAGTTCGCGCAGTTATTAGAAATCATAGATTAAAATATAGGCGATTTGCTAGCAGAATTACTAAAAATAGAAAATATATTAGCTTTTATACGCGCATCAAGTGCACATCATTCTATGTTGGACATAACTGTATTAAAATCAATGCTAGATAAACTAAGAAAAGTATATGATAAGGGCCAGATATTAGATTTAGATCTTAGAGAATATTACGATATTATAAAATTCATGGCTGGTTGGCTGGTTCATATTATGTTGATGATAGAATAGTTATAGTTTTTCGATTTCCTATAGTTTCCCGAGATATACAACGTGTCCCAAAATTCAACGATAAGCCAACACCGGAGCATAGACCTGCCCCGGACTAATCGAGGAAAAAAAGAAAAAAAAATATATCCCAATTATATTTTAAGTTATATAAAAAAAATGAAATTCTTCAGAAATTGAGACACAGCTCTATTTGACACAATAAAATTATTGTCTGAAATAGAATCCAAAATTTGATCACCTCGTGAATCCGTTTTTGTTGACCAATTGGTGTGATGGCCATTGAAATCTCTTCCAATTAATGCCTTACGTCTAGCTAGAGTAAAGATTTGATCCCAGTCCCTGAGGGTAATATTAGCTGATGGTGTACAGTATAAAGAATATACATTTCTAATCGATTGCATTTTAAAATCTTTACATAAGTATCTATATCTGTAAGTCTGTAAGTTAGTTAATAGGATATCTCGTTGTTCCGCTTTCATAGTTTTATGAGTCAAAATAGCTACGCCTCCATAACCATCAAAACGATACCCTCTAAAAACATTTATTTATTTATCCTTTATTGCTGACACCTTAAGCTAAGGGCTAAACATCGTATACAAAGTCGTGCGTACGTGCAAAGTGCGTGGCTCTAACCGGAACGGGATCGAACAAATGATCGATGTGTCTGTAGCAAGCGCCCGCGCGACTGTTTTCTATATCAAACCATAAATAATTTATCGATTCTGATTCAATTTCTAGAAATTTGTTTAGGTTATTTATTAAAGTTTATTTGTAATCTTGTTGATTGGGATCTATGATCATCTTGAAGTTTGAGTGATTCTCGCATTATAATGCTTTAAAATATGTGTAAATTAAATATAAAAACAATGTACAGAAAAACTAGAAATTATTTTCATGTCATATTACAACAGGTACATTATTAAAGTAAAAACAAAAGTAGGTATTTTAATAAAACTGTTTCGGAATCAATTTTAAATAAACTGATAATGTTACAAATATTTTATTTAGTAACCAAAGTAACCATACTGTCTGATTATGTATATATTTATTATTAATTTTTTTTAGTTTTAATTTTTTTTTGACATTAACAGATTAATGAACCTTAAATCATTAACTAATTTTATAGTTATACAACTCTTTTGAGTTTACAAATAAAGTTACACACCTACGAGTACATAATGTAACATAAATGCTTTTTATATATTAGATTTATGATTTACTAGCTGAAGCCCGCGACTACGTTCGCGTGGATGTAGGTTTTTGAAAATACCGTGGGAACTCTATGATCTTCTGGGGTAAAAAATCCTCTATCCTATGTCCGTCTCCTAAGCTTTTCTGTGCTGAATTTCATCAAGATCGTTTCAACGGCTTAACCGTGAAAATGTAACAAACAGATAGAGGGACAGAGAGAGTTATTATATTATCGTATTAATAATATTAGTATAAATTTAATCTACAACCACTTTTTTTTTTATTTGAGAAAGGGACGACACGAGCGAAACGTTCACCTGATGTTAAGTGCAACGTCTGCCCATAACAAAAGCTGTTTCATCCAAAGTATTTCTGTGTGGCACCACACTGCGCCCGTCCCCCGAGACGTCAGTTCTTAAGTCTCATATGCCCAGTGATTGCGTTAGCTCTCAGTGCCCTTCAAACTGAAACACAGTAATGTTTGCACACTAATGATTCACGGCGGAGTAATAGGCCCTACTGTGGTAACTACCTAGACGGATCTCTGCATAAGAATCCTAACAACCAAACGGCATAACGGCTCTACAGCAGCGAAAAGAGAAATTACTATATGTGATAAATAATTTTTATAATAATTTCATTATGCTGTTATATAAGACACCTATACACTTTTTGCATACTCAATGTACAAACACAACATTATGATTTTCTTTAGGTATTAATATACTTACTCTTTGCAAACATACTTATCTAAGTGTAAACATAATGATTTCTTATATTTACGCGAACACTACACATTTAAATGAAACTAATTGCACGGATTTTATCGCGTTTTTTTTTTTTTTTTTTTAATTAAACGCGATAAAATCCGTAAAATTAGTTTCATTTAAATAAGTGTAAACATACTTAAACAATTTAAATAAAACTACTTTTTTACGGATTTTATCGCGTTTAATTTTTAACTATTTTTACCCGACGTTTCGGACGCTTTACAGCACCCATGGTCACGGGGGGACTGAGGTGACAGTTGTCCCGATGTCATAGTTAACCCGGAGTACGTTCAGCTTTTAATTATTATTTGTAGTCCGATCTACGCAGAAAGAGCTTACTGTGTCTTGAAGCCTTGCAGTGGTATGCTTGGTTTTTGATTTAATTTTATTAATAATAGGATCCCAAGCCGATGGTAATACCCAACCATCTTCCCTATTGAAATTAGGATGTTTTTTAATTTCAATAGCCTCGCGAATCATCCTTGGTAGGAATCGGTGTTCTTTTGCAAGGATTTGTGGTTTATCAAATCTGATGTAATGGTTGGGATGATCCAGAACATGGTCGCAGACTGCAGACTTCCTAGAGCGTCGATGCTTCACATCAGCTATGTGTTCTTTAACGCGGGTTTTAATGGATCTTTTAGTTTGCCCTATGTAAGATACTTTCACAATTTTACCATCGCATAAAGTAACTGCATTTCTAGACCACCTTAACTCCCTAAACTCTAAAATTCAATTTACAATGGAGTTAGAGGCAAATATGATATGAGTCAGTCCCCCCGTGACCAAGGGTGCTGTAAAGCGTCCGAAACGTCGGGTAAAAATAGTTCAAAATTAAACGCGATAAAATCCGTAAAAAAGTAGTTTTATTTAAATTGTTTAAGTATGTTTACACTTATTTAAATGAAACTAATTTTACGGATTTTATCGCGTTTAATTAAAAAAAAAAAAAACGCGATAAAATCCGTGCAATTAGTTTCATTTAAATGTGTAAATAAAAGAAAACATTATACTTAAACAATGTTTACTTACATGCATTATTGGATCCTATACGTCATATAAGTCTATGGTCATGTTGATAGTGACATTTTATGAGATTATGTGGTGTATTGTTATTTTTGCCCCTGATTGTAAATATTATTCAACTTACTTAAAGAAATTTAACAACTTAAATTTCTACGTAATGTTCTAGCTATTCAACTTTTTTATAAATATGATAATATGTGATTCCCACATAAATAATGGGACACAGATGCTTTTTTTTATTTATAAGGTTTATTATTAGTTCTCGATTGAATCTACCACATCTTGGTTTCTAACTTAATATATTAGAATAAAAAGAGAAAGTACCAAATGTATTGTATATTTTAATAGTCCTCTTACATAAAATACAACTATACTTTATTTCCCACATTGGAAAGAAAAAATATATAACAGACAACAATAATAAAATGAAGTAAAATTAATTGAAAAGAAAGAACATACTGGCCGATTTTCGACCACAGCGACAACTACCTGCTCTGTCGTACCTATTCCGTCGGAAGTTATCAACTGCGCAAGAGATATTATAGGTCACAGTTAAATATAGTACGCTTCCAATCAAATCTCTATATTCATATATTTTATGTGTGCTTTTTGTATGTGATATTTGTCAATTAGTCTTCATTGGTGTTGATTATCCTTTACACGCTGACATATTATTAAATAATTCTAGATTTTATTGGTAAATGATATGCTAGCGACGTAAGAAAAAAGGACACGCCGCCTCATCGCGAGAATGACTACGTTGAACAAGGGTGCGACAACTAGCGAGGGATGACGGCAGCTCTCAAGAGAAGAAGAAAACTAGAAGAAAAAAAATGTTATACTAGTGCATAGTAGTTTAAATGGTATTCTGTTATACAGTAACGTCATTCCTGTTTCTGTATTGTTTTTGGGTCACACAATAAGCGTCTTGGATCATGGTACCCAAATCCGATTCCCGCCAGTGTCCTTTGGGCTTTACTTTTTTTTTGACACTAAAATATTTGTTGAATATACAAAATGTTGTATGAGTACATATAATTTGATTCCCTTTGGAAATGTTTAAAAAGTAATGGAAAAGAAATGGAGGTCCAATGTTGAACATTGGAATAAGATAGGTTAAAACGATGATGATGTTTTTCTCTTTGTTTTAAATGAAAAAAAAATAATATTCTGGTACAATTAAAAAATGTTATGACTCAGATTTTGATGTTAAAATATTTGTTAAATATACAAAAAGATGTGTAAGTATATCTATAATTTTATTTTGTTTGATAATGTTTATTTGAATGTAGTGTGAATAAATATAAAATTAATGTGAAAACCAAGGAGTGACAGAAAAAAAAAACAAAAGTCACATAGCGGCTCTCCCTAGGTAAAAGTTTGGGTGCTGGACCCCGATCTATCAAAAACAACCACCACAACACAATAGCAGTTGTGCAGCGGTCGAGACCAGTCGCCTCAATTTTCCTTTCGAGTTGAGAATTGTTGCAACTAAAGTCACCCGTCGGCGGAAGATTCCGTTCAACGTGAGTTAGCTCCGTTGGATGTTGAGACTTCCAGCTGACCACAACGTGCTGTTGAGTCAAGTGCCCGGTGCAGTTATGTGTATGGTTTTTCTTGCAGCTAGCTTCTGTTAATTGTGGGAGACACCAAAGCATACGTTGGAAGACGAACTCCAGACGAACTCGAGACGTCTCCGACCACGTACAACTGACCCGTCGCTCTTCGTGCTTTGCGGCCGCCTGAGCTATTCTGTGAACTGCTAGGAGGCACACTGTTCATCGCTTGCGAGCGCTTTTATGCTCGATTATTCGGCATTAAAGTGCCGTAAGTTGGTGTGCGCTGGGCCACTGGTGGTGAGCAAGGTAAGGATGGTAGTGAACGTGCGTCTAGTGACAATTAAAGTGTTGTGAAGGTGAACTGCAGAGCCTATCTTTTTTAAGAGGGGAATTCTGCATCACCTAAGCATCACCGACTGTGCTAACTGTGCAACAGCTTCCTGTGCTAACGTCTCATAGAGGCACAGTCCATACGAGCACTGTATAGCCCCTTTTTTTGTCAAAAAGGGGTAAACAGAGCACCTCACGGCAAACGTGAGAGCGAAAACTGTCGCAATTCTTGTTTCAACGACATCACGACAAAGCGCAATTACGCTAACGCCAAGTGTAATTTTGATTACACGTTTTTCTTGTTTTTCTTGTTTCGTCGCACCTTCGTGTCTAAATCCGAACATGAGTGGGGCCGACGAAGGGTGCGAAAAGTCCGTCGAAACGGACCGGGAACAAATTCCCGACATCCGCATTGAGATCGACAATGATAATGTACAAGTACAATACACGGGAGCAGCGCGAATTCCGGCGCAGGAGGGGCAGTGTCCTCGATCGTGCCTTATGTGCACGGGACATTATTGCACCTGAGCGCTCTCGTATACTCCCGGCAGGCACTCTAAATCCGAGGCCTGATAACGCAAACGTAGAATCTAATAGCACAAATCTACCGCCGAGTGTGGCGCGGGATACCGGGGTTGTCGAAGGCGGGACTGAGTGCCCGACCGGAGCCGAACCGGGAACCCCGCGTAGCATGAAATCGGCGCGCCGACATACGCCACCGGAGACTGAGGCTTCTCTTTACGAGAAACGACCTACTCCTACCCTATCCTACCGTGTTGCGTGGAAAATTGGGACATGCTCCCAACGCACCCCCTTATGGAAGAGGGGTGCGTTTCATTCCGCAGTCGCCAGAAGAGTACCGCATTACACAGCGGTACCTGGTGGAACTCTCCCATGAGGATGCGGCGCTGTCGTGGTTTTGCTACACGCCAGCAGCCGAGCTACCTACCAAAGTAGGAATTAGAGGCCTCCCTGTCGACACAGAAGTGTCGCAAATAACGGAGGCGCTCAAAAAGCTAAATTTCCCGGTGCGCTTTGTGCGTGCCATACCGCCTAGAAGGGGGCGACCAGGTTGCCTCTTCTATACACAATTAGAGCACCTGAACCAAAACGAACTGGCCCGGCTCTATGCAATCAATGAACTGCTGTTCATGCCGGGCATCACGATAGAAGCCTGGCAAGGCAGGGTAGGGCCGGCCCAGTGTCACAGGTGCCAAGCGTTTTGGCACGCATCGGCGACGTGCTTTAGGGCTATTAAGTGCGTACGATGTGCGGGCGAGCACCCCGCATCCGAATGCACTATAGCCAGAGACGCGCCGCCGAAGTGTGCTAATTGCGCGCTAGCGCATACGGCTAATGACCGCCGATGCCCTGTGCTCAGAAGGGAAGCCAGGAGGCGGGGCATCACTCTGCCGGCACCCTTACCAGAACACCCTTGTAGGCGCTCTGTCGCACGAGGGCCTCCCGGAAGGGTGGACAGAGAAGGGTGGGCTACGGTCGGGCGCACAAACCGACCGATCGCCCCCGTAAGAAGGGTTACAATCGCACAGAGCGTGAGACAACCTACGGGGGCGTCGGCGAAGTAGGCGTCAAAGTTTAAATCGACGCCGACTCAGGCGGCCGCAGTAATTTCAACAACACTGACAACGCCAGCAAACGACGCTACAGATCGGTCGGCTCCTTCCAAAAGGAAGAGAAAGCGCAGGGGAAGGAAGCGCAAGAATGCGCAATCGCAGCATCCGCCGGCATCGACGCCCGTGCCAATGGACGCAAACCTCCCTGAACTAGCCGCCGCTGAGCATATGGGGCTTAAAAAGCCGAAAGCGTCGCTTAAAGCTCCGCAAAAGCAGTACGCTCGCGGTCTGAGGAACCGCGAGTAACAGCGCCGAGAGAGCAGCAACCCAAACGCCAGACAGGGGCCCCGAGAGCCCTGCCGAGAGCCACTGAGCCATTTGGCACACGCCAACAAAGGCAACAACGCCAACAGCATCAACGACCAGCCAACAGTATGGAAAAAACCATACAAGATTTGGTTAGGTCGTTGATGCAGGTACTTGTCAACATCGTTGCCGAAATTTCGGCAGGTGCTAATCCCATCGAGGCCATTTCTAGGGCCCTAATGCAACTCTTAGTCGACAAATTTGGAGCTAGTAATTAAGCTTATGTACTGGAATTCCGGCGGCGCACAAACGCGTGCAGCCGAGCTTAGGCTTCTCGCCCAAATTTATGTTATATATATTATATTATTGGGTGAGACTAAGTTCAGACCGGACCTTGCATTTAAAGTTCCAAATTTCTTCGTGTACTGGCGCGACGAGATCTCACCACAAGGCGTGTCGTACAGAGGTACGGCTGTGCTAGTGCGCAGAGATCTAGTGCACGAAGAACTAGAGTTGCCTTCGTATAAAACGATGCGCTCAATTGGTGTGAGGCTGAGCACAGCCGGGAATGAATTCCGAATTTATTCGGCTTATAGACCTTCCGGCCTCAGCTTTTGCTCCTCAGACATCCGAGAATTAATCGATGGTAGCACCCCCGCCCTCATTGCCGGGGATTTGAACGCCAAACATGGGGCTCGAAAGTGCAAAATGCAGCGGGTAAGGCGCTATACATCGACGCGGATGAGGGGGGTATGAAGTGCGGGGGCCGGACGAGCCCACCCACTACCCCTCCCTCGCCAGCGTCAACTCGGATGTTCTTGACATTGTGCTCACCCACAACTGGAATTATCCGGTTCAAGTAGAGGTGCTGCACGATGTAACCACACAGCACCTACCGATCCTCGTCACGCTTGGCCTCTCGCCAGAAGCAACTCTGCCCAGAGCGCCACGCTATCGGACAAACTGGGACGTCTATCAAAACGCCCTGGCGAACCTTACACTAGGCGGCCCAGTTAAAACGTAGGAAGACGTAAAGGCCGCAGCTACGAAATTCTCAAACAACATCGCAGAGGCAAACTCAGCGGCCTCTACGATAGTGCCGACGTCTATCAAAAACATCAATGCCTTACCTAACAACTTGCGCGTTGCAACTAAAAAGAAACGCGCGCTCCGAAAGCTTTGGGCACGCACCCGTTGTCCTAGGGTTAAGCGTGAGCTCAACTGCTTGCCCGAGAAGCTATCTGTTGATATCCAGGGCCACAGAGGTAGGCTCTGGGAGCAGAGGGTTGATGAGGCCTTGGACCGGGTGTGGCACGACGGGCTAATATACAAGTTGTTGGAAACCACCGACCTGCCAGACGCTATAGTGCGGCTAGTAGCATCTTATTTGCGGCATCGGAGCTTTTTCGTGAGTGTCGAAAATGTAATTCAACACGAACCGTAAGTGCGGGAGTGCCCCAGGGCGGGTGCATCTCACCACTCCTGTAGGCGGCTTATACCAACGATATCCCCACCCTGGAAGGCCGCCTCCAAGAGGGTGAAGAGGACGTCACGCTAGCGCTGTTCGCGGATGACAGCGCCTATTTTGCGTCGTCTCGTCGGGCAGATATCGCTATTCGCAGGATGCAGCGTCTGCTGGATCTACTGCCTGAATGGCTAAGTAGGTGGCGGACGCAAATTAACGTTGCCAAAACGATGGCGTTCATCACCTACATATCCATAAAACCAATCCCAACTCTTCGCCTCCTGGAGCAGGACGTGGGCTGGAGGGCCACAGTAACGTATCTGGGATGCATTATAGATCGCGCGCTGCGCATGGGTCCGCAAGTGACGCAAGTCATCTGCCAGACTCGTGCTGCGCGTGCGATCCTGAGACCCATTTTGGCGTCTCAGCTGCAGACCAGAACGAAGCTGATGGTCTATAAGACCTACGTTCGCTCCAGGTTGACCTACGCAGCGCCGGCGTGGTACGCACTAACGTCCGGCGCGCAAAGGAAGCGAATTCAGGCCCAGCAGAACATAGCACTGCGAATAATCGTGGGGGCAGGGAGTTACGTCAGGAACGACGTCATCACCCGGGACCTCAAGATTGAGTCAGTGAGTCAATTAATTGCCCGGTTGGCGAGCCGGCTCTTTGATAGAGCCGACAACGGGCCGCACGAACACCTGTGCGGCCTAGCGCCACTACACGCTCGCCCACCTGATGGGCGCCCCTACCCACGTGAGCTACTACAGCTATTGCCACCTGACCAAGAATGTCAGGGACGAGCATAAGCCCGACGAGCCAGCTGGGAAAAATGCCTAAGAACGGCGCAAATAGGATTTCTTTCTGGTCTTGTTGTCAATTTTTGTCGTTGCAGCAAGACAAATTCTTCTTTCTTGGTTGCTACCTTTACATAGCAACCAATTTATTAATTATTTTCCAGATGTGCACACTATTGTGTAGCACTCTGCCTACCCCTTATTATAATAACAACATAACATAATATGTGTATTGTACTGTCCTTATTAATAATATTTATAATTAGCGTAAGGTGTGCGTACTATTGTGTGCACCCTTTATTATAATATATTATTTTACTTAATATAAATTGCTCAGATGTGCACACTTTTGTGTAGCACTCTGCCTACCCTGTGTGGGAGCCGAACTGTCAACTTTTGTTGCAGCAAGGAACGCCCGCACAGGACTTTACTATATCCTATTTTTTCAACACTTCCAGATGTGCACAACTTTTACAGTTGTAGCACTCTGCCTTCCCCCTTTGCTCTAGTAATAGCAATAGTATCAGCAAGGCGCTAAACTTCTTGCATATGTATTTAAGTATAATCCTATTGCTATTACTTTCGCTCGTTATATAAAACTCCTTAATCTTCATTTAACATCTTTTGCATGTAACAGATTGTTTACATGCCGGAGGTTAATATAACACAATCTCTCCTTCCGATCTCTCCCGATGATGGTGATCATACCTCTCGGTGATGATGATGAGTCCCTTTTATGTATCCCCTTGCGAGCGCCGATCTCTTGCACAGGCGTCTCGCTCGTTTGTTGTTGTCGTCCCGATCGCGCGGCCATTTTAGTGACACACACCATCGGAGACGGAGGCTTCTCTATATGAGAAACGCCAAAGGGTCAGACCAGCGCCCTCCTCTCCGGAAGCTTCAACCTCGGGAATGCAGTAGGAGAGAAGGGTGTACAGCACCCCTCCCCGCTCCCCAACATCGTCCGCACATACTCGACGCCTAAAAAAGCTCAATCGAGCGTGTCTGGTATGGATGATGAGTTTTCTAACGTACACCATCAGGGTGGGGAAGAAAGGTTCGGGTGGGACACTACGTCCTACCAAACATTAGATCAGGAGGTGGGGTATATTTCCCCCCCGCCCCTCCTTCCCCCCCGACGTTACGACCTACACCGCGATACGGAGAGAGGGAGACAGCGACATACGCTGTCACAGCCGCAGCCCCCCCCCCCCCCCCCCGTGTCGCCCAGACCCCCGAGGTCTCCTGGAAGCCAACAGCAGCAACAGCAAAGTCAAGCTGGTTTGCAGCTGCAATCCAATGATAATCAGACCAATACATATCCGCCGATTATAGTGGAATGCCTTCCCAACTGGGTAAGGCACTTCAACACATTACGCGGAATATTGGGACATGCGCCCAATGCACGCCCTTTTGGAAAGGGGGTGCGATTTATTCCACAGACGCCAGACGAATACCGCGTAATTCAGCGGTACCTGGTTAACCTGTCGCGCGAAGTGCTGGTACTATTGTACCAGCAAGGCGATAATTTCCTTGCTACTATCTATATATTTACAATCTTATTCTTATAAACTATCGCTCGTTATATTAAACTCCGTAATCGTCATTTTCTAACGCTATCAACTTTTGTTGTTGGTGCGTAGGAGTTTAATATAACACATTCTTTTATTTCCGATCTCTCCCGATGATGATGATCATATCTCTCGGTGATGATGATCAACCTTGTATGTATCCCTTCCGAGCGCCGATCTCTTGCAGGCTGTCTCGCTCGCTTGTTGTTGTCGTCCCGGTCGCGCGGCCATTTTAGTGGTCGTGCGGCCGTCCCGTTCGCACAGGCGGGCGTCTCGCTCGGTGCGGATGGATCGACGTCGCTCGGAGATATACACCTTCTCTATCTGACTATCATACCTTGTTTTTCTGGTTTTTCTTTTCCCTGCAAATGCTGCGACACTTATTATGTATATGTATTAACAAAAATATTAATAAAAATGTCTGGCAGCATTTGCATAAATTTTTCAATTCCGCGTTAAGCGGTATCAAAGACCGGGGGGAGCACTGCCTCCCCGCGATGAAGCCCGGGCAAAGAGGATTACCTCGAGGCCCGAACCTGCACGGCTATCATGGCCGATGCAGACGACCCGGGTAGGTAGGTAACCACCACACATCTGATTCTTGAGCTGCGGTGTAACTTGGAACTACTTTCTCCCCCCGGGTCGAGAACTTAGCCCCTACGATACCCGCCGGTCGACGATTCCGTCTAGCGTCGAGTTCGCTCCGCTATTCGTTGAGACGTCGCACTGGCCTCAAGTTTCAGATAGTCCCGGGTTCGTGCAGCGGTGCGCTCGAAACTTTTTTCTTCCGGAAAAACTTTCACGGCACCCGTCGGACGACGCACTCCGCCTTTTCCAAGGCGTCGAGACGTCTCCCCGGCTGCGTGGCCGGGGAGACGTCTCGACGCCTAGGACCTAGGACACCCTCGCAGTGTGTATTACCGCGTATCTGCTCGTCAGCTTTGTGTGCCCACTCGTCGGCTCGTTGATCATCGGTTGCGACGTTTTGTTATTTTTAATAGCAAAGTGCGTAAGCTGTGTGATTCGGACGGTTTGGGCGTACACTCGTTGACGGCAGTGCGTAGCGTGTACCATTGCTAACCAACAAGGGCAACGACCCCAACAGCATCAACAACAGCCGCCAATATAGGTTGAAAAAACTATTGAGTATTTTTGGGCGAAACTAAGTTCAGACCGGAATTAACTTTCAAAGTGCCGAATTTCTTCGTGTACCGGCGCGACGAGATCTCACCACAAGGCACGCCATACAGAGGTACGGCGGTGCTAGTGCGTAGAGATCTAGTGCACGAAGAGCTAGAGTTGTCTAACTATGCCTCAATGCGCTCAATTGGCGTAAATTTGGCGCAAAATTGGCTTTCCAACACCATCGCAGAGGCAAATTAAGCGGCCTCTTCGATAGTGCCGACAACACAGTACAAAGAGCAACTCCCCATGAACTTGCGCGTTACCATCAAAAGGAAACGCGCGCTCAGAAAGCTCTGGGCTCGAACCCGCTGTCCAAGGATTAAGCGCGAGCTCAACTGTTTGTCCGAGAGGCTATCGGAAGATATCCAGAGTCTTAGAGGTAGGCTCTGGGAACAGAAGGTTGATGAAGCAAGTGAAAAACAAACCACTCTTCATCACCTTAACCGAATGCTAAAAACAACGCACGCCCTTATGGAAGAGGGGTGCGTTTTATCCCACAGTCGCCAGAGGAATACCGCATTACACAGCGGTACCTGGTAGAACTCTCCCATGAGGATGCGACGCTGTCGTGATTTTGCTACACGCCAGCAGCCGAGCTACCTACCAAAGTAGGAATCAGAGGCCTCCCTGTTGATACAGAAGTGTCGCAAATAGCGGAGGCGCTCAAAAAATTGAACTTCCCGGTGCGCTTTGTGCGTGCCATACCGCCTAGAAGGGGGCGAGCAGGTTGCCCCTTCTATACACAATTAGAGCACCTGGACCAAAATGAACTGGCCCGGCTCTACGCAGTCAATGAGCTGCTGTTCATGCCGGGCATCACTATTGAAGCCTGGCAGGGCAGGGTAGGACCACCCCAGTGTCACAGGTGCCAAGCGTTTTGGCACGCATCGGCGACGTGCTTTAGGCCGATCAAATGTGTACGATGTGCGGGCGAGCACCCCGCATCGTAATGCACTACGGCCAGAGACGCGCCCCCGAAGTGTGCAAACTACGCGCTAGCGCATACGGCTAATGACCGCCGATGCCCTGTGCTCAGAAGGGAAGCCAGGAGGAGGGGCATCACACTGCCAGCACCCTTGCCAGAACACCCCGGTAGGCGCTCTGTCGCACGAGGGCCTCCCGGAAGGGTGGACAAAGAAGGGTGGACTACGGTCGGACGTACAGGCCGCCCCCGAAAGAAGGGTTACAATAGCGCAAAGCGCGAAACAACCTACGGGGGCATCGGCGACGTCGGCGTAAAAGTTTAAATCGACGAAACGCAAATCTAAGCGTAACGCACGTACATCAACACCTGACGTAGCGGAAACAACACGCACCGCGAGGGCCTATAGACAGCCTGAACATTTATCGCAGCCGGAGAATCGAACACGAACCCCTGTACCGACTGAGCGTACGCAACCCACTGAGCGTACGAGTCTCAGAGCGCGCACCGTAGTACCTTCATCTACAGGAGGACTACGTATTACGGTTAATAACCGCCAGACAGGGGACCCGAGAACCCTGCCGAGAGCAACAAGCAGCCAACAACAGCAACATAGCAGCCAACAGCAACAACGGCAACAACGGCAACCGCATCAACAACAACAACAGCCACAGCGCGCCGCCCCACGCTACGAGAGCGGCAATGTCACTATTAACATTGATGAAAATATAGTGAGTCTGATGATGCAATTGCTGACCGAAGAGCTAACCGCTCTTACGGCGGGTTCAAATCCCATAGACGCCCTCATTAGGGCATTAACTCAACTTCTGGCTATCCAATGGCGCACACCGGCATAAACATCATGTACTAGAATCCCGGCGGCGTACAGACTCGAGCTGCAGAGCTGCCCCTCTTCGCCCAAACACATAAGATACAGATTATATTATTGGGCGAGACGAAGCTAAAGCCGGGATCTACATTTAAAGTACCTAATTTCTTCGTGTATCGGCGCGATGAAGTCTCCCCACTAGGCATGCCGTACAGAGGCATGAGTACGGCGGTGCTAGTGCGCAGGGACTTAATACACGAAGAATTGGACCTGCCGGAATACATAACAACACGCTCGATTGGCATCAGGCTTAGCACAGCCGGGAAGGAGTATCGGATTTTTGCAGCCTACCGCCCTCCCGGCGGACACTTTCACCCGACCGACGTCAGGACTATATTCGACGGATGCTCCCCCGCTATCATAGCAGGAGACTTGAACGCCATCAAGGGTGATGGCGTTCCAGGACCATCCCTGGGGTTCAAGGGTCATCAATGTAGCTGGGAGAGAGCTGTACGAAGATGCTGAGGAAGGAGAATACATGGTGCGAGGGCCGGATGAACCCACGCACCACCCCTTCCGGGACAACTGCTATCCGGACGTATTGGACATAGTGATAAGTCACCAATGGAATTACCCGGTCGACATAGAGGTGCAACACGAAGTGGACACACAGCACCTCCCACTACTAATAACATTAGGCCTCGTAACAGGAGCTATCCTGCCCAGAGTGCCTAAACACCGTACGGACTAGGGCATATTTCATAATGCCCTAGAAAGCCTCACTCTCGGCGCCCCTCTACATAGCAAGGAAGACGTAGAGGCCGCAGCTTTTAAATTCAATACAGCTGTCGAAAAAGCTAACATAGCGGCCTCTACGATAGCGCCGGCCGGCCGTCGAGAGCAACTACCACTATCACTGCGCGCTACATTAAACAAGAAGCGCGCACTCCGTAAGCTCTGGGCTCGAACACGATGTCCAAGATTAAAAACAGAGCTCAACTGCCTGTTCCAAGCCCGGGGGGAGCAGTGCCCCCCCGCGATGATTTCTCGGGCAAAGAGGCTCGCCTCGAGGCCCGTACCTGCACAGGGCATTTCAGCGCTGATGCAGAAGACTAGCATAGCAATGGCGTCCTATATAGGTAGAATTAAACCTCGCTCTCTGACTGTCTCGTATTTTAACGCGGTCTTAAGATGCAGTTAGTTGAAGTCGCGAATTTCCTTCGTGACCACGACATCGACGTTATGCTAGTGCAAGAGACTTTCTTAAAACCTAGTATGCGCGATCCAAATATAGCCAATTACAAATGCATCCGTAATGACAGAGCGACCACGAAAGGTGGCACTCTGATTTACTATAAAAAGTCCTTGTACTGTTTCGCCCCGAACACTCGTGTACTCATCAAGTGCACTGCCTAACGGAGCACATTTTAGAGAACTTCCACGACCGCCCTAAGCCAGTAGGCACAGGGGCCTTATTCTTCGATGTCGCAAAGGCATTTGACGAAGTCTGGCACGACGGCTTGTATCCCACTAAAGTGCCGGACAGACTCGTGAACATCATACAAGCCTTCTTGTCCAACCGCCTATTTTGCTTCCGGGTAGAGGGAACGCGCTCCTCAAGCCGCTTTTCTCGCTATACACTAGCGATATACCCATAGACCCAAAAGAAAATCTTGCGCTTTTCGCAGAGGTCACCCGATGTATCGCCGAATCGTCACGAAAGTGATACAGAGTAATACGACTACCAATATGGAGGTGAGCGCAATTTCGAGTGGAATTCTACGGAGTATGGAACTCTAGAAATTCCTACCGAACGAAATCTCCCCCCCACACCCCGCCCGCCTACCGCTGAGACCGTACCGCAAACGTACGCGACTCGGGCGGCCGCCCCGCCCGTCGCACTGAGAAGTGTACAAACGCCTGCTGCTAATACATCGCAACAACAACAACGACAACAACCGATAGCAGATCGTAGCTATCCACCGATCATTGTGGAGTGCTTGCCAATTTGGGTAAGACACTTCACAACGCTACGGAGCATACTGGGACACACCCCTAACGCCCTACCTTTCGGCAAAGGCGCTAGGTTCATACCTAAATCGCCCAACGAATACCGCACAGTGCAGCGTTACCTTGTCGATTTACATATAGCGAAGCTTTTTGAACGGCTGCTGCTGCGGAGAACTCGCCCGCACATAACGTTTCGAGCTGAGCAACTCGGCTTTCGCAGCGGCCACTCTACGAACACACATCTAACCCGCGTGATGCACTATCTTGCGGCAGAGCGGAACAAAGGCCGCAGAACGGTCGGAGTGCTTCTAGATATCAAGCCCAAACGGACACCAACACGACCGGAGCTCCAAGGGAGCAACGCGAGACTCGGAAGCTGCGAGGAGTGCCACAGGGCGGGTGTATCTCGCCACTCTCTGCTGTCTGCTGGACTTACTGCCTGAATGTTTAAGTAGGTGGCGGACACAAATTAACGTTGCAAAAACGATGGCGTTCGTCACCAACATGTCTAGGAAACCTATACCAACACTTCGCCTCCTAGAGCAGGACGTGGGTTGGAGGGCCACAGTAACGTATCTGGGATGTTTTATAGATCGCACGCTGCGCATGGGACGCAAGGCATCTGGCAGACCCGTGCTGCGCGAGCGATCCTGAGACCCATTTTGGCATCTCAGCTACAGACCAGAACGTAGCTGATGATCTATTAGACTTACGTCCGCTCTAGGTTGACCTACGCAGCGCCGGCGTGGTACGCGCTGACGTCCGGCGCGCAAAGGAAGCGACTCCAGGCTCAGCAGAACATTGCACTGCAAATAATCGTGGGGGCAGGGTGTTACGTCAGGAATGACGTCATCACCCAGGACCTCAAGGAGACAGTGACAGAGTTCATTGCCCGGTTGGCGAGACGGCTCTTTGACAGAGCCGATAACAGGCCGCACGAACATCTGTGCGGCGAACATCTGAGTGGTGGTATACAGAACCCCACCCCCCTCACCCCCGCCGGTACCATCTACATCGGGGACGCAGGAGGGGAGGAGGGTGCCCCCCCCTCCCCGCTCCCCCTCAACCGATTCAGAATCGGATTACACTCCGGCTCGTTCAAGGGACGCATCGCCGTATCACCAGATTGGTGAGACTGTGGCGACCATCCACCATCAGGGAGGCGAGGAGGCTTACGACTGGGACTCGACGGCGAAAAGGTCGCTAGACCGAAATGTCAGATCGAGATCCCCCGCCACCGCTGCCCCCGCCGTGCACCGTGTGCGACCAAGACGGAAGACATCGCGAAAGCTTCGATGTTTAGCTACGCGGAGAGAGCCGCAACGCTACGCGCAGCACCTAGACAAGGCAGGACCTCGGTCGAACAGCAGCAGCAGCAGCAATCGAAGCAGCAGCAGCAGCAGCAGCTAGTTCCTGAGAGACCTAAATCGTCTTATCCACCTCTGGTAGTCGAATGCCTACCCAATTGGGTTAGGCACTTTAACACGCTGCGAACTCTATTAGGACACGCCCCTAACGTACGGCCGTTTGGAAGAGGCGAACGTTTCATCCCGCAAACTCAATGCTCTAATGAAATTTATCCAAAAACAGTGATGAAGTATTTGGCGGAAAAGTGAAAAACCATTGGCGGCGGATTGAATTTCAGAATCGTGGCAGTCTTCACCTTCATATGGTGATTTGGATTGAAAATCATCCAGAGTTTGACACAGAAACAGGAAGGAAAACTTCGTAACTGTTGCTAAAATGCCTACAGAAGAAGAAGATTTAGAGCTTCATGAAACTGTTAAGAAATGTCAAATTCATCGTCATACACACACTTGTACAAAAAATAATACCTCGGTAAGATGTCGATTCAACTTTCCACGCCGAGAATGCGACGAGACACGAATAGTGTCACAATCTTCAGCTGATTTTCTCCGTAATGGTGGCAGAATTTGCTTACTTAAGCGTCGAAAGGAAGATACTTGGGTGAATAATTACCACCCAGAGTTATTAAGACTCTGGTCAGGTAATATGGATATCCACTAAAACGTCCGGCTACTAGAGTGGTTTATAAATAAAAACAGTCAAACGTCCAGGCCACTAGAGTGGCTTCGCCAACTCGCTCGGCTATTTTCGTATTTTAAGTATTACAACTTTCGTAATGATACACGATGTTGCTACTAGATGGCTCTAAGATAAATTACCTTTGTTTGTGTGGATAAAACATTCTACTGCTACGTAATAAAATAATTAAGAAAAAAATGTTAAAGTCAGTGAAAGTGAGTGAGAGTGAATTTTAAGTGATTGTGCCGTTAAAACTGTGAGTATTGTTTTATTAATAACTAATTGTAACATGTTTTATATCAAAATGATCGGCAAGAGTATTATCTAATTATGTTTACAAATATCAAACGTGGAATGTGTTTTATTACGATAAAATGAACATGCAAACACATAGCCATTTTTTTTTTTATGAGGTTATAAATCTGACCTTATATATACTTTGATTTAAGCAAATAAGAGTTAAAGTAAGTTAATTTAAGTACATTAGTGTTTCAAGAAAATAAAACAATCGCAATACAATGAAAACAAAAGACATAAACATCTGTCGAGCGTTTGTTTACATTACGGTAGCCGTTCCGCTCGACCGGTTTTAACCTTGAGAGGCTTCAAGTGGGTGTATTGTTTACGTTTTTGTGCTATAAATAAACTTCGGTAGTATTAACGTACTGGTATCATAAAAAAGGTTATATAATCTAGTTTTAGAATGAATAATATGATTTTGATATGCAGAAACAAAATGTTTCTTAAAATTAGGAAGAAAAAATATGTTACTCAGATTTCAACTGTAATTGTGATTTCTATATTTTTTTTATATACTTTACATTATTTACTGTTGTTTAGTGTTTACGTTTATTAATTCTATATCTAATTAGCTTTACCCACAATTTTTTTCAAGTTGTTTGCGTTAGTAACGAGGGAGATAATCGTTTTTTAATTAAGAAGGGTAGGGTGTTTTTTTTTTTTTTCGAAAAAAAGAAGGTGGGCGGATAAGACAACTTTAGTTGTCAAACCACTCTAGTAGCCGGGACGTTTGAGTGGATATTCAGCCATGTGGATCGAATGAAGCGATAGCGTACTATATTGCAAAATACCTTTCAAAAGCAGAACCTGAAGGTGTAGATTCTGGAATTGCGCAGGCAATATAACAAATTCAACGTGAAGAGACTGACATTTCACGTAAGCTATTCAGGATATGTATGAAGATTCTTCATGAACGACAAGTTTCAGCCGCAGAATGTGCGTATCGACTTTGTCATATCCCATTACGGGACAGTTCGCGAAATTGTATTTTCCTAAATACAAGAAAGCTAGAACAGCGTTACAGAGTATTGCAATTCCTCAGAAGCGGACACGCAACTGGCTGTTACAATAATATCTTTGAAAGATATGAAAAACGTCCGTTGCATCATCCTGACTACGATTTTGTGAACATGAGTCTTACAGAGTTTGCAATGTTGTTTGAACCTTTCTATTCGAAAAAGCTGAATGAAACCGAGGAGAGCGTTGATTATGATGCTTATGAAGAACAACCTACCATGCGTCGTCCTTTCATCACGCTGATGAGATAAGAGCAAAATGGTCGCGAGAAATGTTCCTGCAGATGTCAAGGTGCCGTACTTTATAGTAACATCGGATCAAGAAAACTTTTTCTACAGTTTACTCGTTCAGTACATGCCTTATCGTATGGAAACTGAAATACTTGAAGGTTTCGATAACGCAAAATATGCTTTTTTAGCTCGAGAGAATTGCTTGAAGGAAATGAGTAAATATATGTGCCAACATCGAGAACGGGATCAACATCTTGAAAACGCGTTTAATCAGGCACATGTCTTTGAAATTCTAGAACAGCCCGAGATTATAAATCTTGAAACTGAAGAAGAAGAATTACCAGACACTGAAATGAGCAATGAGCAATGATCAATTTCAAAGGGCACAACAGGCTATGAATATTGATCAAAGACAATTGTTCGTTCTTATTACAGAGAGTATTAAAAATCAGCTTAACGGTGATATTTTCATAACTGGTGGAGCAGGCACCGGGAAGACTTTCCTGTTTAATTTATTGAAAAATCAAGTCAACCGATGTTATGGAAAATCGGTGGTAAAAGTTGGTGCTCTCACTGGAGTTGCAGCACGGTGTTAGTTGGTGGGTCCACACTCCACCGTCTGCTGAAACTACCAGTACAAAAAGGTGGAGTTATTATGAGTATGCCACTTCTTACTGGTAATTATTTGAGAGTAATGCGTATGTTATGGCAAAACGTCGAGTTTCTGTTCATACACGAAATTTATATGGTACCTTATAAGATGCTTTGTATGATTGACTCTCATTTGCGACAGCTGAAAACCCGATCGCTTGTTTTGGAGGCATAAATGTTTTACTTTTTGAGATGTAATGCAATTACTACCTGTTCGAGGACATCAAGTGTTTGAACAACCAGAACACATGAAACCCGCTACACACTTGTGGCCTTGTTGAAATCAAACAAAACATTTGTCAACAAGGAGACACCACATTTATAGATGTGCTTAACGCTCTAAGAGTTGGAGATTTGACTTCGAAGCATCTTGAAATTCTTCTTGGAAAGGTGTCAACAGATACGACTAATGAGTTCTCGATTGAGAAAGCATTAATAATCTATCCAACGAATGACCAAGTTGCATACATAACGAAAAGGTCCTCCAGAGTTTTGAAGAAAAAGGAACAGTTATTTATACAATTAAATCACAAGACCAACTCATTGATGCGCCACGAAATTTAGGTAATAAGGACTAAGACTCTGTGATACCTAGCGATGTCATTAAAAAAGGAGGTCTTATTAATGTATTGAAAATATTCGTTACAGCTAACGTAATGTTGAGGTCGAACATTGACGTGTCAAAAGGTTTAGTGAATGGTAACATGGGTTTTGTTACAGAAATGATATAGCCAAATTTTTGCAGGGATCAATTATATGCAGAAGACATTCCATCAGTTCGTATCGATTTCGGTTCAGATGGTGTTCACGTAATTAAACCAATATCAGTACAGTTCCCAGCAAAATACAGCTATGGTACTGCTGAGAGACGAATGTTGCCATTGATTCTGAGTTGGGCATCGACCGTCCACAAGATGCAAGGCTGTACAGTTGATCATGCAGTCATTTATCTAGGCTTTCGACTGTTTGCAGCTGGACAAGCCTATGTAGCACTAAGTCGTGGAAGATCTTTGGACGGAATTCGAATTGAAGAAATTGATTGCTCAAAGCTAACATGCAAAAGCCCATGTACCAGAGAAGCATTACATGAAATGATTCGTTTACGAAGTAACACGTAGTAAGAGTTAACGATATCACAATTCGTCAATAACCTTATGCCATTAAGTCTCAGTGTATATATCGATAACGTTAAAAACTTTGAATTAAAGACTTTGAAATCGAGATTTGACTATCAATATAGCTGTACAAATTAATAATATAATAATAATTTGGAAAATAATTACAGATACCTTTTTTTTTTTAGGACTGATGGTCACTATTAGCCCGAAGGCTTTTACAGCTTCGCCGGATTGAAAGGTGGCATAGCGCTGAGGGCGCTTAGCCGAAACCTTTATTTATGGATGACTGGCGCAAGGGCCCCCGAGAGCGGACCTCGGCTTGGACCGTCATCCTGTTCGCGAGAGTAACAGACTCGAGGGTGCCCAAGGGGGCCGGTCTCGGCTCGGTCAGTTACTGCAATTGGGAGGGTATTACAGTTACTTATAGAACAAAGTGCATTTGCAGCTGCAGGGTGACGATCTCAACTTTATTAAAACAAATTAATAATATGGGCCTTTGTCGGTAAGCTCATCTTTTATAAACAAAATTTAAGCAGAAAAGAATATTCACAGTTTCTGCATTCGTCAAAATTACCAGAAATGCTTCAAGACGTTGTTATTTTATCATGAGGCACTCACTTGGAAGCATTACAAGAATTTTCCTAAGAGGTTTGAGGATCTCTTAAATTTACAAATTCCTCAATTGATAATAAATCCGTACAATAGTACAACCATGGAGGAAACCAATTTGATAATTCAAGAAGAGTTGATTATCATCATGAGGAGCTTAAGCAAAAGTTCAACCAAGGCTATCGGAAGTTCTGGTTGCAACGCAACATTGAAACACAGTATCCTGCATTGTGGAACATTGCTGGAAAATATCTTATCGCTTTTCTATCATCACACCTAGTCGAAAAATGTGGTTAAAAACATTTTGACAAAACAAAATTTTCAAAAAACCGTTTGAAAATCAACGAATGCGGAGATTTTAGGCTGCAACTCACCAATATTGAACCGGATTTAGCTAGATTGGTAGAAAGTCACCAGGTTCATCCATGACACTTAATTTTTTATTATTTTATCTTTACTTTGCCATTTTAATGTATTTTTTTAGAAAAAAAAAAATACCTATTAAAGTATTTTTACGTATTTTGTATTTTGTATTTTCACTGGTAGGATTCCTATGCAGGAATCCATCTAGGTAGGTACCACCCCAGGGCCAGTTATTCTGCCGTGAAGCAGTAGTGTGCAAGCATTACTGTGTTTCGGTTTGAAGGGCACTGTGAGCTAGCGTAATCACTGGGCATATGAGATGTAAGAACTGATGTCTCAGGGTGACGGGCGCAGTGTGGTGTCACACAGTAATTTTCTGGGTGACACAGCATTTGTTATGGACAGACGTTGCACTTACCATCAGGTGAACGTTTTGCTCGTTCCGTCACTTTTATGAAATAGAAATAAAAAATTAACAATTACTAATTACACTTTACACAGTTATTTAATTTAAGGCTATTTATTTTGTTAAATTTTGATGAGAAAATGATGTCAAGTTTACTTACTTAACCAACCCGCAAAGTTTTTAAATTGGTTAGTACTTTGTATCAATGGAAAAAATAATTAAAGCGACAGGATTTTTAAAGTAATTTGGCTATGGGGGTCTGAGGTATCATTTTGGTCTATTGCCCAGAATAATTTGGAAATCCCCGGTGTAGACTTATTGAGCTCAGATTTCTATAATCTTTATCAGTTTTAGTGCCTGAAAATGCGTATCTAATTCGCCGCTTCCAGGGGACATACTATATATAGATACGATATTTCTGTTGTTTAGGCCTTTAGAAAACCGTACCTTAGGGAAAGTACAGCATACGGAAAGCCATATAAGCGATCCCCCATATAAGTGATCCCCAAGGGCTAAGACACCAACCGCCACTAATCAGAATGAATAAATGAAATTCAACCATAAATAATGTTAATAGAAATTAAATCATAATAAATTCATAATATGTATAATACAAAACTTCTTGTTTTCGTAACTGAGTGGACTATAGATTTTAAAAAGCCAGATATTTTACTGAACACAGCCTATATAATGAGGCTGTAGTACAGCCTCATTCGCAGCATTTTAGAATACGCTTGTGTCATTTGGTCACCATGCTACGCAATTCACTCGGATTGCCTAGGTGTCCAGAAAAAATACCTCAAAATATTCTTTATAGCCATGGGTTCGGCCATTCGCTCACAGATTACAAAGAAAGATAACCCAAAATAAGAGTAACCCACATTTGTAGTAATGATAAAAACGCTATATCTACACAAATTAATTCACAATAGGCTATATACAAACTATGTTTTTAAACCACCCAATTTTTATATTAAACACTCGAATACAACCTAAGGCATTTTATCTCTCTGTTCGGAGAAACAATCACACGTCTCTTGAATGAACTTTCAGTCAAGCCCCAAACATTAGATATTTTCCATCGAAACTGCACCACATTTCACAAAAACGGATATATGCGTACCACTCATGGGCCGAAGTTATATATATATATAGTCATTAGTTTACTTTTTTTGTCTTCATCTTTTTTTCTGGTACCGATTGTGTAGTTTTTTTTAACGAAGCCCCACAGTAGGATTTTCTGCTGTATCGTGGTTGCGTTTTACAAACATAGATTTCACATGCACAACACAACCAGACCCGAAAAGCAACAATTTGTGTTTTTGCACAAATGTTACCTCCGGCTGGGCGATCCCAGGACCGGTGGCGCAGAAGTCGGATACGCTAACCACTCAATCAGGATAGGAGATATAAAAACATGGGTCACCTACAGTAGGAAGCAAACATTATAGCGATATCCTTACCCGACAACTACAAAATATTACAAACATAAAAGTAAACATCGAGATTATTAAAACAACAACTCGATAATATACAGATTAATACATACAACTTAAATTCTGTGTCTGTGTCAGACTCATCAACCCGTGATCTAGATAATTGTACTTCAAACAATTTCATTACTAATCAATCACTAAAAATTCTCAATCAAAACATAAGAAATATCCCAAAAAATATAGCAGGGTTATACATTTGGCTCGCTAGAACAAAGATTGACTGGGACATAATAATACTATCAGAATGCTGGCTTGCGAACACCAGTAACATCCCAAGCGTAGAAGGGTATAACTCATTCATAACTAATAAAAACCACAAAATGAAGGTGTAGTAATCTATGTCCATAAAAGTCTTAAAGTCTCTGTTGAAGAACCCTCAATGATAGAAGCGAACTGTCTCTTAGTAAAAATTAACGCAAACACCGTTCTGCTTGCAATATACCGACCACCTGGTTATAAAGATATTACCAATTTCTTACATGCATTACACACTACTCTCATTAATATTTCGCAGTTTAATAATATTATTATCGCCCTTGATATACATATTAATATTCATCCGCAATGTCATGACTCTAAAAAAAATTGTTATTTAAATCTATTAGCGTCACATGGCCTTTTACCTGCGCATACACTACCCACTCGACGAAATGCATGCCTTGATCATTTTATTCTAAAGACATATCTACCAGCTTTGGCTCTTGTAGCACACTCTGCCCTGACTGATCATGATACGGTTTTACTGTTCCTTGCAAAAAAAACCAAAATTATACAAAAAAGAACAATATCTCGCATAAGTTACAAACAATTACATATAGACTTTAAGCAAATTGACTACAGCTCAGTATATTGCACTGAAGACCCACATTTAGCTGCAGAGCTTATGATTGACCTTTTAAGACTAGTGATTGAAAAAAATACAAAAATTGTAAAAGTACCTAATCGAAAAAAAATTATGAAGCCATGGATCACACCAGGCCTCCTTCGTTGCATCCGACATAGAGACAACTTACATAAAAAGTTAAAAAAACACCTAAAAATGAGATCCTAACAATAACATATACGAGCTATAGGAATTACTGTAATAAATTACTAAAAAAAGTCAAAATAGAATATGAAAAAAATTAAATTAGTAAAGCTGGCAATAACAATAAGCAACTATAGACTGCAATAAATAATATAACAAATAGGACTAAACAGAAAGACAATACGTCACATCTATTAACATTATCAACTACTCCGAGACAATCTATAAACTTAGTTAATAACTTTTTCACTGAAATTGGCCAAACCCTCGCGGAAAAATTAATCAGTGTTTCAACAAAACCCATAAACGCTCAGCCATCTAGCAACAATTAATCTATGGTACTTCTACCAGCAGACGAGAAAGAGGTTGCGAATATAATAATGTCCCTACATAATGACAGTACTAAGGGATGGGATGGAATATCTGGTAATTTACTTAAAAAACACAAAGACATTGTAGTACCTCCTCTTACATGTTTGTAACCTCGCCCGCAGAACAGGAAAATTTCCAAAAGTATTCAAAAAAGCAATTACACGTCCGATTTATAAGAGTGGTGATAGGAACTGCCTTCTCCAAAATACTCGAACGCATCATGAATATACGGCATACCAGCTTCCTGGAAAGGCATAAGTTACTAGTTCCTTCACAATATGGGTTTCGATCTGGAAATCCACATCTGATGCGGTTCATGAGCTTACAAACTATGTTGTAACAAATTTGGATAGAGGACAGAAGGTCATAGGTATCTTTTTGGATCTTGCTAAAGCTTTCGACACGGTCTCTATTCTCATTCTTATACGAAAGATGGAAGCATTGAGAGTGAGAGGGGTCCAGCTAAAACTTTTTGAGAATTACCTCAGTGAGCGTACCCAGTGCGTTAAAGTAGACGATCTCATAAGCGATGAGCGCACAGTTTCGTATATTGCACCTCGAGGCAGTGTACTTGGACCGACTCTCTTTTTCATATATGTTAACGACCTGGGCATGCTCACTCTTCCAAAAGGCAAGATCATAACGTTTGTTGATGATACTGCCCTATTGTTCTGCGCTTACTCATGGCGTCAAGTTTACATGTGCGATCAAAAAGGATTTGACACTGTTTCGAAATGGCTACGAGATAATATTCTTACTCTTAACCTTTTCTATAAAAAATAACCGACCAAATTTCTCTATGCCTCCGTACAATATTATAGCCCACGTATGCCCTGAACCATATGAACTTGTGTGTACGTGCACTCATCTGCACAATGTTGAGGCTGTAACATACCTAGGAGTAAAAATTGATAGCACTCTTAGGTTTGATAAACATATAGACGCCCTTAATATTAGGCTAAGGAAATTAATTTATGTTTTTAAAACCCTTCGACTAGTTGCAGATCAAAGGCTAATAAAATCCGTATTCTAATCTAATATCTAATCTAAAGTATCTCGCCTAATCACTACTGACCTACTGCATCACCACCTGGGGTGGAGCTCCAAAATCATCTCTTATAGAACTGGAAAGAACTCAAAGAGCTATTTTAAAAGTGTCACATTTCCTACCATTTCGTCATCCTACGGTTCTCGTATACAAGGAAGCGAAAGTTTTAACGGTGCGTCCGTTGTTCATACTAAAAACTTTACTAAGACAAACATCTATGACCTACTCTCCATCACTATCGCGTGGCAAACGGCGATACAACCCTGTCAACCCCTATTACATACAGCTCTCGACCGTATTCTCTAGACGTTTCTTTTGCTATCTGGGTGGATTTCTTTATAATAAAGTAAATAAAAATCTAGATATATATCACCTTACAAAGACAGTATGTAAAAGGAAAGTAAATAACTGGCTCCAAAATTTGACCACGTTGAAACCGAAAATCTATTGTGAATCCTAGTTTAGCTGTCGACAAAATAAGTATTGTATTAAACACACACACACACACACACACACACCCAAACACACACACACACACACACACACACAAACACACATACACACACACAACATTGGTTAAGAAAATAAGAATATTAAAAAATAAATATAAATTGAAAGATACACGATACTACTTAAAAGAAGATTACTCACCAAAAACTTTAGAAAAAAGAAAGCTTTTAAAGGCACAGTTAAAAATAGAAAGAGAACGGGGGAGAACAGCTATATTAGCCCACGACAAGATAATAATATTAGACGATAAAGAATATTCCTAAAATATAATAGATCATTATATAGATAGATCATATCGGGAAGGGGAAAGTGCCATTGAAATGGAAGATGGCTTATGTTTCGCCGGTACATAAAAAAGGTTCGAAAAATATAGTAGAAAACTTCAGACCAATTTCGAAATTATGTCACATAGCTAAGATAATGGAACGTGTAGTTTTTGATCAACTTTATTTCATTTAAATACAACTAATGGTCACGGAGGGACCATGGGTGCTGTAAAGCGCCCGAAACGTCGGGTTAAAAATAGTTTTAAATTAAACGCGATAAAATCCGTAAAAAGTAGTTTTATTTAAATGTGTAGTATTCTCGTAAATAAAAGAAAACATTATGTGAACTTTATTTCAGTTTAAGTAATTCCCTCAGTCCCCAACACGGTTTTATCAAAGTCGATCAACTGTATCCAACTTAATACTTTTCAACGATTTGGTTTCGGAGGGAATGGATAACTATAACCAAATCGATGTAATCTATACAGACTATTGCAAGGCTTTTGACAGAATCGACCATTTATTATTGCTCCGCAAGATTAAAATGAACGGTATTAGGGGTGACCTGTACCGCTGGTTCTCGTCTTATGTCCTGAATCGTTCTCAAGCTGTAGTTCTTAATGGCTATATGTCTTTTTGGAGGCCTATCCCTTCAGGAGTTCCGCAAGAATCCGTTTTAGGTCCCCTTTTATTCATTTTATATATTAATGATATTCAAAATTGTTTTCTCAATTCTACTTGTCTTCTTTTTGCTGACGATATGAAAATCCTTCGAATTGTTTATACCTCTTCTGATGCACTCCTTCTCCAGGCTGATCTGCTTAGGTTTACAGATTACTGTAGTCAGAATAGATTAGATCCAAATGTGTCCAAATACCTTGTATTGTCTTATTCGCGTAAGCCTGTAGTTTTTAAATATAGTTATTTATTAAAGAATCAGGTGGTATTAAGGGAGGAGATAACTAGAGACTTGGGCGTCATTCATAACAAGCAAGTTCTTTTTGATCGCTACATTGAGACTATATGCTCAAAAGCCTATAAGGCGTTAGGTTTTGTTTTACGATCAGCGGCATCTTTTAAATATATGAAGACATTGAAAATTCTATACTGCACCTTTGTGCGCAGCCATGTTGAGTATGCATCCCAAGTATGGAATTGTCAGTACTCTACATATATATCTAGATTAGAAAAGATCCAAAAGAAATTTATCGGTTTTCTGAGGTATAAATTTAAACTACGTAACGAGGACTAAAACTCTATGTATTCTCGTCTTCACCTTCTGCCACTAAATCTGCGCGGAGATATATCTGATGCCATTGTCATATCCAAATTAGCACAAGGTACTGTTGACTGTCCTCAGCTGCTCTCCAAACTTATGGTTAAAATACCGCAAAGGTACCCTCGCCACAAGGCTATCCTATCGATTCCGTGATCGCGCATACGGTACATACAAAATGCGTATCTTATCCGAGCCAGCAATTTAATCAACGAACACTATGATAATCGTGAGATGGATCTATTTCTTGATAGCAGCAGGGATATACGATTTTTTTACATCTAAGTTTTATAAACAATAGCTAATAATGTAAATAACTCTAGCGGCACTGATACTGTAAACAGTTTTGCAACAACTATTAATTAAGCTACAAATATGTGGGAACAATAAGTAGCCTCCGTATCTATAAGCGTACCCACTTAAATATTATAAAAGGTTCAAGTTCTCCGAAAAATTGTAAAATAAAAATAAATAAATAACAAATAAGTCCACTGAAAATTCTATTACGGATACTTCGAAACTAAATTTTATTTTAAAGACGAACCGGCTAAGAAAAATAAACAAGATATGATTACCTCCTTCGTAAAAGGCAAGGAAAGGTGTAATCCTTCAACTTCATCTAGAAAAGATATTGATGTTCATAATGAACAGCAATTACCGGCCCTTCACAATTTCCCATGCCAACTGGTCAACGAGGGAAATTTAGACCAAAAGTCTACATATAATCAAATACGTGGGTAACACTGAAAATGTTTAGAACTGGCCAGTTAGAAACATTGCTAATGAAAACTTTTTTTGAATTTCAATTTTAGATAATGAGTCATCCGCCATACAGTCCTGACCTGGCGCCCTGCTACTTTTATTTATTCCCAAGAACTAAAGATAAAATTCGAGGTATTCGCTTTACGAGCCCTGAAGATGCGGTGAAAGCGTACGAAAATGCCATAGAAGAGACCCCTAAGGAAAAATGGGCCCACTGCTTTTCTCAGTGGTTCCATCGAATGCGACGATGTGTAGAGCGGAACGGAGATTACTTCGAAAAACAAAAGTATTGGCAACTTTCTACATTAAGCCGTTTTTTATTTTCTAAACATTTTCAGTGTTACCTAGGTAGATGATACTAACTTCAAAAAATATACATCGGCACATTCAATGTGAGATCATTAGTAGTGATAGGAAAACGAGCTAGAATATGCTTTATCAAATGTATAGTGGGATGTTATAGGACTGTCAGAAACGAAATAAATAATATCAAAATAACAGAATACAATGACAATATATTTATTAATTCAGACAAGTTGAGAGGCTTTAATGGCGTGGAGTTTACTATAAAGAAAAAATTGAATAAAAATATAGACAACTTTATAGGCTTTTCAGATAGTGAAGCGCGTCTAGACATATTACTAGACACATTTGGTTGCAATAAGCTATGCTTAATACAAACTAAATTAAATATAAAAATAAAAATACAATAAAAAGCTACAAAGTAGATTAATAATAATAAAACAAGAGTTGAATACCAGACGTACATTCAATAGATCCATAAAGAAACAAAACTATGGTCAAGTTTTGATTTTTGGTTTGAATAACAAAATAATAATATTTGACAAAGCTACCGAGTACTATGAAATACTGTGTACGATGTGCCAGACACAAAACACACCTTAACCACCGCTTCGAGCAGTCAAAATAACAGCGATCAACCACCACCTTATATAGAATCTCCACATTATCTAAACTAAAAGCAATTTCTGTACGGAAAAGTACATTTAATTTTTTTTTATTTGTTTTTTTAAAAAACGAAACTGATTTTACGGATTTTATCATCTTTATATGGGCAAACACAGACCAATTAGTTTGTTGCCAGGGCTACATAAAATTTTCACGATGGTAATATTGAACAGAATCAGAATAACATTAGAAAATAATTAGTCAAGGTAACAAGCTGGTTTCCCGCAAAAATAGTCAAACACTTTGACGCAAATGATTCACTCTTTCAGAGTCTGATTGGAACTTTTGAATGAGATTTTAATGAAATTCAATGATCAAAACGAATATTCACAGCATTTTTATTTTATGTTGAAATTTTTGAAATAACAGGCAATGTAGATAATATTGCAGGTAAAGTAATGATCAAAGACTTCGACAAGACGACAAGTAAGCTATCTTCAAATCTCTCGATTTTATCCTATAAAGTTCTAAATATCCAGTGAATCACAACATAATTTTAATTTGATGTATTACTCATTGTTTCAGGGTCCAATGGCAACCATCTTTTGTCTAGCATGTCCGGGATGCTCAAACTTGAACGGGCGATCTACCTCAATATTGTTAGACACGATCGATCGACTCTTGAGAGGCTGTAAGTACGTGTGATGTAGGATTGTCGTCTAGGTAGGGTGTATCATGGCGTAGATATTACATTTATGTATATATATGGCGCCGTGAGAACACTCAACCGACGTGGTCTTAATTCCTTCATCACCATTTAATATAATATTTTTATCACATAATAATTCCTTTGAATTTACAATAACCGCCTTGTATTGGCCACTTTTGTTAAGAGGTGTCGCTGAGAAAGCACATCTTACCAACGTAATCTTAACTAATTCGTCGCTTTTTAAATTATTTTATCACACAAGTATTATTTATTTGTAAATCATTCATTTTGTTTAAAAGTTAAAAGTTTTTGTTTAAAACGCTTGCATCGGCCACTTGAGGTATCGCTGTGAAAGCGCCAACTGAACAACGTATTTTTAATTCTTTCGTCACCATTTTGTCACACCAATATTTTGTTATCGAAATTTATGTATGTGTTATGGGTGCCCTGTATCGATAACTTTTTTAAATCTATCGTCACGCAATCGACATTCTATGCGCCACCAGTAAACTGTTATTATACTAAGATTGATATTTCGTGGTGTAAAGGCATTGGCTGCTTGGCTTGTACAATATCAATATAAAAAGGGTGGTAACAATAACTTGGTTAACTTGTGTTTCAGCGCTTGCCGGTGCAAGTCATGCATTTGGCAAGCGTTCGATAAGTGTATTACTTTAAATAAATTGTGAAATATTGTGAGAAATATAAATCTGTAATAAATAAATCATTTGTAAGTGATAAATCAAGGCGTTTCTTTACAATAGATCAAGAGAAGGACAGTACAACTGAACCCTTGTCAAATGGGGACAATAGTACTGCTCCCCCAAAACAAACCCTCGGTCTTCAGCTTCGACGTACAATATAAAACATTGTGATAAACATTGGAGCACCCCTGGTCTAGATTATTCTGTGCTTTAACAGCACAAACCCTTTTTAATGTCCAAGTATTCTAAAATTGCGTGACATTGTTAGATATCAGAAACTGTGCCGTGCAGTGCCGTGTGGTGGCGGCTTAAGAGAAATGATGGCGTGCAGTCTATCAGCACGTCTATTTCGGATGGCAAGATTCCTAGAGAGACAAAGAGTAGTTACAGAAATCCTGTAATTTTCCTAATGTATCCTTTATAGTCTTTCAGTTTCTTTACTGCCCTCAGTAAGTCACTACACTCGGAACAAAGATATATGTAATCTATACTTTGATTATATGGCTGAGAACCTCAGGAACAGTTTTATTAGATTTAGAAGAACTAAAAACATTTTATAGAATTAAGATTAGCCTTACAGAACACACTAAGGCATGTCACGGTTATTGGAGATATGGATACCAAAATTGGATATGTACAGATTGAAGAAAGATCTATAATGGGACAATGGGGATATGGAGTAAGAAACAAATGAGATGAATGTCTGATTGAGTTTTGCTTAGAAAATAAGTTATCAATTGCAAATACATATTTTAAGAAAAACATAAGACAGAAATGGACATGGTTATCTCCAGATGCGAGGACGAAGACAATTCATTTTATATTAACAGCAAAAATAGAACTGATAAAAAATATTGAAATAATTAACACTTCACGTCCATCGGACCATAGGCAACATCGCGCTACCCTAATTTTAAATAAAATAAAATAGGAGATCATATGGAACGAGAATATTCCAACTCATGCCTTTAGAGAAAGAGTCGTCAAAAATCATTTTTTCAGAAACAGCTTGTTACGACCGCCTGACGGCGGGTACAATTAAACACAAAAAAATGTTACAATTATTTATTATATAATAAAGAAATGAATATCTCAAATCAAAGAAAATTAAATTAAATAATTAAAATGATCTCTAAGTTTCTAGATATAACTACACCGGGGTGTGGATTCTAAGCACAGGGGAGTCTTCTGTCTTTAACAACCTATGTGCGCTGGGAACTTATCTTGGGACTGTCCGATCTGTGCAGCTCGTAGTTCACAATCTGTGCGGTGGACATGCAACCCGTAGTTTACAATCCGCACAGTGAATGCGCAACTTGTAGTTCACTATCCGGCCAACCCGTAGTTCTCAATCCGTACGGTGGGCGAGCAGCCTGTAGTTTGCTATCCGTACGGTGGACCCCCAGTCTCCTGGAACGCGTCGAAATCACACTTGAAGCGCGAAAGATCCGATACCCAGGCACTAGGTGAGACCAGGAGTGGGCGTCGGCATCTTTCGCGAAGCAATTGGTTAAGGTATTTAAATGTGTAATTACATTATGCAAATAGGTACTCTCAGATTTCTAGAACCTTCGAATAAGACGAGATGGATATATGGAAAGAACGGTTCAACCGAAGGAAGTCACGCCCTAAACTATTGTTTATATTCTAGAAAATTCTTGTGCTACTGAGATAGCAATAATCGAACCGAGCGAAATGGAATCATTTTCGGGTAGTTAACCCGTTGTTCGCTTTTGTATTTCTTCTCGATCTTTCTATGTTGTGGGCGTTTGTTATTAGATGTTATATGGACATTACGATGCTATCACTAGTTAAAGCGCGCGGTTTCCATTCGTTGTAACAACTAGTTATTTTGTTTGTTTGTATGTAATGAATTTATGTTTTTATTTTATATTTTAGAACCTTGTTACAACGTAACAAGCTAAAACCTTAAAAACGATCTTAGCCTGCAACAAAGATACACTTATATTACAAAAAGCATAGACGCTAGTAAAATATGTTACCGACGTAAACTAAATCAAACTGGATCCAATTTGATTTAGAATTTCATCATTCGTCATCATCATCATCATTCAGCCTACCACTAGTCCACTGCTGAACATAAGCCTCCCTCATAGATTGCCGCTTGGCAGGTGGATTGGCAACAAAAAGACATTAATGTAAAAGAATTGATGTCTTAGAACGGAATTAAAAATAAACCTCGTAAAAGTAAATGTGAAATAATAAACTGTTGACTAAAATATATAGAAAAAAAATTACAAGAAAAAGCTATTACGTAGATTAGAAATAATAAAAGAAGAGTTTAATACCAGACATACCTTTAATAGATCTATAAAGAAACAAGACTGGTAAAGATTGGATATTTGGGTTAAATAATAAAAATAATAATATTTGACATAACTACCGAGTACCATAAAAATCTGTACGATGTGCCAGACACAAAACACACCTTAACCACCGCTTCAAGCAATCAAAATAACAGTGATCAACCACCACCTTTTCTAAATATAGAAATTAGCGAAGCAATAAGAAGGACAATATAACAAACGATCTCTTGAAAGCAATTTCTGAACCCGTTTTACCTTTGTTAACTACCCTGTTTCACCCTTTTTAAGGTAGAGGCAGTATACGTGCCACCAACAAATTATTTTTTTATTCGCGTCTGTATAGTTGACGGTACTGTGCATTTTCACTAATGGTAACACTGATATTTTTTACGTAAAAGACAAGTGTGACATTGGCAGATAGACTCAAGCTGTCAAGCTTGTATCAGCCATTTTTGCTCGAAAGTGGTTAATTTAAATCCAGTTGGATCTTCTAAGATTTCGGCTAAAATGGCAAGATTGTTTGCTTATTATAATTTTATAGGTTTATTGTTTTCGTTTTGGATGCGATTATGACTTTCAATGTATTCTTACTTATATTACTTACTTATAAACTTTGGTGGCAGTATTAATGCCATTGCCTGTTTTCATTTCAGAATCACCTGAGATGAAGACATTGAGAATGAGCTGGAGCAAATATTTGGACTTCTTGACGATCCAGATGACTCGGCAGATAAGTACGAGGGTGAAGATGGTCATTAAAACCTATTTAGATGTACACGCGCTATTGGAGGATCGCAATATTTGTCAAGATAGACAAAGTCCTACGCCTTATATATATTTTCGGTGATGTAATTGCTGTTAGCCTTCTCGGCTTTTACAGCTTCATCGGATACTTCCTACACAAGAAAATATAGATCCTAACATAGGAGCACCCAATATCGAACACAGCGACGAAGAAATATTGCGACCACTCCGACCTTCACGAGTACTATCTCGAGCTATTTTGAAATCTTCTTCAAAATCTTCTGCTGACTCTTCCTCTGATAACGAGAATGACAATGACTGGAAAAAAAGGTAGTATGTGGCCGCATAGGCCACATGTAGATAAATACGATGAAGTGCCATTGCAACCTAAGGTCCTCTTTCCAAGCAGGACTTCTCCAATCGCTTATTTTTCGAGTTATTTTTCGGCAGAAACTATTGATCATATAGTTAAGCAAACTAATCTGTATGCCTCCCAGAAAACGACTTTATATTGGGAACTACTTAGAAATCGTGATATTGAAGCATTATTGGGAGTTATTATTCTGATGGGTATTCACGTTTTACCATCCATAGATCTATATTTGTATAGTTTCGTCGACTCTTAAAAATGGATCACCATTTTTCGACGAAATTGCCCAAGTAATGACATGTAAAAGATTTAAAAAAAGAACCTACACCTGAATGATAATTCCAAGACCCCTCCAAAACTAACGAAAATGTTATTATTAAATACCAAGGAGTAGAAATACAGCAGACAAAAGTTGTAAAGTTATTGGGTTTATTAATAGAATACAATTTGTCCTGGAAAATTCACTCGGAAGAAGTGTGTAAGACACTCAATAAAGCTGCCTACGCGTTGTACCGACTTACTAAAATTGCTAACAAAGAAGTAATATTAATAGCCTATCACGGATTTGTCGCATCCGCTCTTAGATATGGAGTCGTATATTGGGGCAATTCTATAAACAAACATCTTATCTTTCGAGCCCAAAAGAGGTGTATTAGAGCGATGGAAAATATACCGGCAATTGCTAGTTGTAGACATTCTTTTATAAATTTAAAAATTCTAACCTTCCCATCCCTTTATATATATGAAGTAAAGGTATTTGTAAAAACTCATATCCATTTATTTGAAATCGCCTTTAAAAGTCGGTATAGAAAATTGCGTGATAAAAATGAACTACAGATTGATGTACCATATGCAAGGACTGCACTGTTTAATAAGAATTTTATATGTAATAATATTTATAGTAAAAATATATAATAATATATATTTTATTATTCTTTATTGCTATTCTTTAATGTTTCAGGTAATTTATTAAATATTTTTACTATAATATTATAGTTAGTATGTCAATGAGTACTATCTCTAATGGCTTAGTGGCAGGGGGTACTATATTAAATTATAGTCTAATGGAGTTCCTATCGTATTTAGCTTGTCCGCAAATTGTGCACTCACTAATGTTCCTTCATTTGCTCCTTCCTTAATTTGTTCCTTCATTTTAGGCCAATAATATTTTCACGCTAGCACCAACTCCAGCGCAGGCTTGTCAGTCTGGGTCAGGCCAGGCGGTCTCAATACTTGACCTGTTGTTTGATTGTATCCGTAGCGTGACGTCGTCGGCGTACGCCAACATCTCTACACCCGAGGTCAGCTCCGTGTCCTCCATCAACTTTCGATATCCCGCTCGCATTCTATGAAACCATTCCTTTGCATCTGCCTCCGATCTGCCTCCCTTACGTCTTGATATTTGCCCCACCCGCCGAGCACTACAGTGCTCTATAAAGTTAAGATGTCCACCATTCATAGCCAGTTTCCACTCTCGGGCGAGATTCCCCCAGTGTTACCTCGGCAGTGCGGAACACCGAGAAACGACCTCCGTGAAGTCCGCGCACAGTGCAGACGTTGGCTTCCTCGTATTCAGTCCTCCCATATGTACGTGGACAGCGCCGCGGAAGCGGTCCTAGTCAACCCCTCGGTCCCGGAAGCACCCGCTGCCTTGGCTCAGCGACCCGCAGAGATGGCGGTGCAGCTGTACGCAACCTATTTGCAGCCTCCTGGGATGTGGTCTGGACCACGACCCCAGCATTTCCAATTTTGCGGAGTTTATCTATTTGGAGTCCTGTGCTTGGTAGCACACACACACCCGTGCAGGGTAGAAAGCCAAGACCGGCCCCTTGGCCGTTGGCATGGCCACTGCATCAGTACCCTTTGGCAGCCTCAGTGCCGAAGAGTATAGCTTATTCCTTAGGGTCGTGTCCACCGTATCAGAATTAGCATACCGAGCCTCCAACTCCGCCAGCTTTCCCTCAGCAGCTATTTTATCCCGCTCTGAGCGCAGTGCAACAAGCTCGTTCTCAGTTGCATGAACCACCATTGCCGCCACCATTGAGATTAGGTCATGCCCGTACGCAGCCACTTTATTAATCTCTGTCTTGTTAAGTTTCGAACCATATCCCGAGACAATACCCATAATGCCCTTTATAGCACCCCGCACCTGGTCGATAACCTCCAGCTTTCCGGCAAGTGTTGCTCTAAAGCTACTTCCCGTCCGTTTTTGTAGGTACACTCACGTAGTAAATTAACAAAGTTAATTATCGAGAAATGCGGGGGTATAAAAATAAAATGTCATTGTCAAAACACATTGCAGTTAGCATTACAAAAGATAATGGGGGTACACACAAATAAAGTCATTATCAAAAACAAAATTAAAAATACAACTCTGATGTAGGTAGAAACTAAAAAGATAAAATGTGTCTACCCTAAATAGCGTCAATATCATTAACTAACCTGATAACACGTAGTAGTAGTAGTAAACGAATAAGCACTGAAAACTAAGAGAGCTCAATGCGCGCACGTCCGTTCGGCACGAATACCGACCGAGTGTTTGGGGACAGGGAATTTGGTAAACTGATTCAATGGCGTTGCTAATTAGATGACAAGACATTTGTCTATTATAACGCGGACTCGGTACCGCCCGCCAATTAAAGATAGAGGCCGCCACGTTCACTGCAGTGACGGCATTATCAGCAGCACCATCCTCTATCAAGTCTATCAAATCGACTTCAGCTCACTACAGGACCTTAACAGATCGGCCCTTCTCGGTAATGTCCGGCTCACAGCGTGCGGATTTTTGAGACCGTAGCATTACTTTTAGATACATATATACAGTCACGCCTTTTTCCCATATAAGGTGTAGGTAGAGGCTACGAAGCCCACTTGTCGCCGTCGCGGAAAACGGGACGTGTCGGGTGGCGAACCACGTCACCGCCGTTTTGGTACGAGTCAAAAAATTCTTACTCCCCATTCCCACGTTCCGAGCAGTGTAGTGACAGCATCACATATTATGGTGTTATTCTGCGCGAATAAAGGCTGTCCGTACAATACCTTAGTCGTCTCTTACGACACCTCGGTAGGAAAGAGGTAGGTGATATTCTACTCTGCCGGTTTAATGCAATAAAAAGAAGCGGCCTTCCCAAGACATTCAGAATGCTGTTGTTGTCTGCGTTTTTTAATTTTCATCGTTTCAGGCAAGTAGACAATTATTTTTTAAACAAACTAAAAGAAAATGTCAATTAAATTCAAAAAGGTCCATCTAAACCAATTGCGCCCTCCAAACAGCAAAGGCCACAAAGTTGTAGAAGTGGACTAACATTAAAGTCAAAGACAATCATCGTCAATACATCTGACAAGACGTCCTGTCCTGGCAGATCACTCCGGCAGGTAAACGCATCCGATGCTCTCCTCCTCGCTTGTCTCCTCGATGAAGTTGCAGTGGTATTGGTTGACCAGAAGCGTGATGGACTTCTCCATGTAAGAATGGCTTCACGATTTTCTCAAGTACAACTTATTACACGAGCGAAGCGGCGGCTACAGCTAGTACCATACAACTTTTGTTTAAGTTCTCCCTCTAGTCTATTTAAAGAATTCTGAAAACGATTTTCTTACGGGCCGGTATTCCTCCACGTACTGGTCGTTTCTCTCTGCGGGAAGAGCGAGCGCGCGAGCGGCCATCCGCTCGCGCGTGCCTCTGCAGTCTGCGCCGCAGCTCGCCGCGGTCTCCGACGGCTTTACTTTTACTTTCTGATTTCTTTTGAACCTACATTAGTATAGAAATGAGAGCGACATATTGTTGAGGACTGCCTGGTCTAGTGATCAGAGTACCTGACTACTACACCGCGGTCCTGGGTTTAAATTTACAATAAAAGCGTTGGTACTATTTACATATTTACATTCGCTGCCGAGCCGCAGATGAGAATAGTCGCTACAAAAAATGTTAGTATAGGGAATTGTGGTTGTTCTATTTGTCCAAATAAGGTACTTATTGACACACCTCACGTCCTCCCCGCACAGTGAGGTGGGTGGGGGGGATTTGAGAAATGACCCGGGGTGTCAATGAAATTAATCGATAGCGACGCACGCAGAGCAGTCGATTCGCACTGATGCTCTCTCACGAGACTGACGTGTCCTATTATAAGAAAGGAAGAAAAACGTCTTCGCGTTCTTTTATTCGCGTTGTTAGTTCCCGGCCTGGAGGAGTGCGTCTCTGGCGTCTTCGGAGCGACTAGGCGGTCGTCTCAGACGACCGGGTTCTTCGGGCCCCGCCTAAGCGGGTCCCCGTTCTGTTGGATAGGAGGATAGCGGGCTCCCTTCGCGACGTTTCATCGTCGCCGTTACAAATCGTAAGTACACACACATCACGTAACGCACACTCACCTTTTGTTTCACACACTTGGGGGAGCCAGCCCGTTTTGTGTAGTTTTAAGAAGTGTTAGGTAGAGCCTCCCTGCGCCGTCATGGCACAGGAGGTCGTAGTAGCGCGGGCAATTTTCCGCATGCTCCAAGAGAGCCTCCCGGGGCTCAACCACGAAGAGATCGCGCGCCTCCTGGCCCAGGGCCCGGAAGCCGTCGCGCCGGGCCCCCGCGCCGTCACAGCCGTAGCCGCCGCGCGCGCCAAACGACCGTTAGGTCCCCCCGGCCCCTCCGCCGCCCCCCCGGGCCCCCCGCCGTCGCAGGCCCCTCTGTCCTCTGCGGTAATAATGTAAAGTCGGCCCCAGCGGCCGCCGCGATCGCTGCGCGAGCCCTTCAGGCACCGCTGCGCGACTCGCCGATGTCGCCTTCGAGCATCGCCGCCTCCGCGAATTCGTCGCGAGCGTCGTCGTGTGCTTCCTCGCGAGTCTCATCGCGCGCGTCTTCTTGCGTGCCCTCCCCCGCGCTGTCGTGCGTGTCAATGACCTCCAGGCCTAGTAGACGACTCATCCTCAACGGAATCCACGGAAGTGGACGTTACCAACCCTCAGACTGGCGATGACGGCTTCACCGTCGTTGCAGGGCGCAAACGGCGCCAGAAAAAGGAAGCAGCGGCCAGGCCTCCCCGTAAGGTGGCTGCCGCAGCTCCTCGCCCCATAGTGAGAGCTAAGAAGGCCTCACCTCGCGCTGTCCCGATGGACACCACCGCGCCCTCACAGGAGGCCGGTGCAGCTCCAGCTCCCCGAGCGCCTCCTCCTGTAGTAATACAGGATAAGGCTGCCTGGGGCAAAATCTCAGGTGCGCTCACCGAAAAGCGCATTTTCTTTACCAAAGCCAGAGACGGCAACTGGCATCAGTGTAACGGTATCCACACCGACTGACCACCGAGCCCTAACTAAGTGGCTGAGCGAAAGGAAGATTAGCTTCCATACATACGCCCTCCAAGAGGAGCGTATATTAAGAGCAGTCATTCGCGGCGTTCCGCGCGAATTAGATACGGCGTACGTCCTTGACGACCTTAAAGCTCAAGGCCTACCAGTCCTACAGGTGCATCGCATGACGAACATGCGCACCAAAGCCCCCTACAATTTGGTACACGTCCACCTCGAGTTATCGACTGAAGGGAAAAAATTTTTCGACATACGCAGTGTGTGTCACCTATCCGATTTTGGATTACTGTCGAGGCGCCACGAAAGCGCACCTCGCCAGGACAATGCCACCGTTGCCAGTTGTACGGCCACTCGGCCCGAAACTGCTACGCCAGCCTGCGCTGTGTAAAATGCGTCGGCGGTCACATCACGGCTGAGTGCAATCGCGCACCAGACACTACAGATCCTCCGAGTTGCGTGCTCTGCGGGGTTGAAGGTCATCCCGCGAATTACCGCGGATGCCCAAAAGCCCCGCACGGCAAGCGGCGAAGGGGAAAGCGAGGCGGGCGCAAGGTAACACCACGCGCACCCGCCCCTCCCGCTCCTCAAGCGGCCCCTAGGGCCCCTCTAGGGAGAACCCCCCCCACCCCCGCCGAAAACAAACGCGTGGACCACGCCTCTGCCTATGGTCCGCACGTCGGCGTCGGCGGCGACAGTTCGCCCCCCGGCCACCGCACCTACCGCGACTTCCGCGCCCGCGCCCTCTGCGCCCTCCGCGAAACCCGCGAAAAAACCCGCGCCGCGTCAATCGAGCTCAAAGCCGAAATACGCGGCAAAAAATCTTCAGGAGGACTTCGAACTCCTTGGTGACTTCCTGGAAGCCATCAACGTGGACGAACTAATCGAGTTCGCCCACAAGATTAGAACGGCACGCTCTCCTACAGAGCGTATGCAGGCGTCGCTTGATCACATCGGCGTGATCAACGCGTTAAAAAAATTTAAACCTAAATAGGTTATTTATAATTATTCATTTAAACTAAAAAATTTTGCTGGAGCTTAGCTTCTAAGTTAAATATTATTTTAAATTGTTTGCACCTTGTAATGGACGCACAATCTAGAATTAAACCCAAAACTTTGGCTGTCGGCTTTTTTAACGCATACGGTGAGATGAGTGACTTCCTCACCGCTCATCAATTAGATATAATGTTAGTGCAAGAGACATTACTTAAACCTAGTATGAAAGACCCTAAAATTGCAAATTATAGATTAATTAGGAATGACCGCCCCTCTAAGATAGGAGGCGGTACTCTAATTTATTACAGAAAGTCCTTGCACTGCATCCCGGTCGAGAACCCGCCCCTAATTAATATAGAAACATCAATTTGCAGAATCGCTATGACAGGCCATCAGCCAGTCACAGTGATCTCTGCTTATAACTCTCCAAATAAGCGAATTTTAAAGGACGACATTGAGTCACTACTTAACCTCAGTGACTCAGTGATTATCGCCGGAGATTTGAATAGCAAACATTCAGCCTGGAATTCGACTAAGGAAAACCGGAACGGTCGTATCCTGTTCGACTTAAGCAACAGGTGTGTTTTCGATGTCATAGGGCCCCTAGTACCCACTAGGGTGCCCATGCATTCGAACCAAAGGCCGGACATTTTAGATATCGCACTCCTAAAGAACGTAGCATTACGGCTGCGCTCTATAGAGGTGCATCATAAACTAATTTCTGACCATCGTCCGGTCACCATGATTTTAGGACAGTCCCGCGAGGAGGTCACTCTGACCAATACCGTGACGGACTGGCATAAGCTCGAGACTAGCCTCGAGTCTATGTCCTCTCCTCTCTTAGATGCCATCCCTGGCATAATTAACACGACTGATGCAGCCCTTCAGGCTGCTGACCAAGTAACTAACTACCTGAAAGCAACAGTCAGAGACTCCTCGAAGCAGGTTGTGATAGCGAGCGATCGCCGTTTCAAACTGCCAGAGGAACTCAGACAGCTGCTGACAGAAAAAAATGCAGCCACTAGGGCATATGAAAGATACCGGTCTGTCGCTAACCGCGCCAGGTTGCGCCACCTCCAAAGGGAGGTTAGAGAGCGCATGGCCGAACTCAGGGGCACGCGCTGGGACAGACTGATGGAGGACATCACGCCCTCCCATACCGCTTATTGGGCCCTGGCGAGATCTCTGAAGTCAGAAACTGTCGCAGAGATGCCACCTCTGATCCGACCCGATGGTAGTACCGCATTCGACGATGTCGAAAAAGCGGACTGCTTAGCCAACAGCCTTGAGCTTCAATGCTCACCTAGCACCCTGCCCATCGACCCCCTCCACCTTCAAAGGTGGAAGAGGAAGTAGAGCTTGAAGCGGCGCTGCCACCGTCGGGTGACCCCCTGGCGCCGGTCACAGTCGATGAGGTCAAGACTATTGTCAAAAACCTCAAGACCCGATCAGCGCCAGGCGCTGACGGAGTCTCAAATAGGGTGATCAAAACCCTCCCTCCGCCACTCATACAACTCCTCGTGGCCATTTTCAATGCTCTCCTTACCAGCTGCTCCTTTCCGGATGCCTGGAAGGAGGCCAACGTCATCGGCATTTTCAAGCCGAATAAGCCAAAAAATCAGGCCTCGAGCTATAGACCCATCAGTCTCCTCAGCTCACTGGAGAAAATATACAAACGTATAATTCAAAAACGGCTATATGATAACATACAAAGTCTCAACTGCATCCCAGATGAGCAATTCGGCTTTAGAGCCAAACACTCTTGTGTTCATCAAGTGCACCGGTGCACTCACGGAGCACGTACTCGAGTGCCTAACCTCGAAACCGGGTCACTGCGTCGGAGCGCTCTTCTTCGACGTAGCGAAGGCTTTCGACAAAGTCTGGCATAGTGGCTTAATATACAAGCTACATAACCTAGGCATGCCAGACAGGCTTGTGCGCATCATCCAAGCCTACCTGTCGAACCGTTCCTTTCGCTTCAGGGTCGAGGGGTCCTTCTCCAGCGTCAGACCCCTGAGGACCGGCGTCCCTCAAGCATCCGTGCTCTCGCCAATCCTCTACACGCTGTACACCAACGACATCCCAAAAACTCCGAAAGTCGATCTCGCACTATTCGAAGAACACCACCCTACTTTACTACCGATGTTAGTATCTCAAGAACATGTATTCGACTCCAATCCGCAGCCAACGCATTAGGCGAATGGTTTAGGAAATGGAGAATCGAAATAAACCCCGACAAAAGTAAAGCCATCTTGTTTACGTACAAGAAAATCCATTAATTACTTCCGCGTTTAAAACACGCAAAAATATCACTTTTTGATTAACCCGTTCCATGGGTTACAAACCTAAAATACTTAGGTGTAATTCTGGACTCTAGAATGTCCTTTACACTTCATACTAATAAAGTTAGGGATAAAGCGGCCTTCATATCCGGCCGACTTTTTTCCATTACAAATAAAAATAGCAAGATGTCTCTTAAACACAAGTTGCATTTATACACGTCCTGCGTGCGTCCCATTATGACTTACGTGGGCGTAGTATTCGCTCATATTCCCACTAGCCGACTTAGAAAGCTTCAAACGATTCAAAATCGTTTCCTGCGCCGCATTACAGGCGCTCCACCCTATATGCGCAATGTAGATTTACATCGCGATCTAAAATTACCTACGATTGCAACTTACCTCAAAGAAGCATCCATTCGATATTTTGAAAAATTAAAAGATCACCCTAATCCGTTAGTGGCAGCGATCGACAACTACATCCCCGCGCTGGATAACCCACCCTTAAAAAGACGTCCAAAAAACGTTTTATTAGATCATTATGACCAAATTACGTCGATTAATAACTCGTACGTCGCCCCCGCGCCGTCCCCGCAGGACACGCCTCCGCCGACCGCGGTCTCGCGTACTAGTACACACCCGCTACCTCAGCGGACACCCCGCGCTCGCCGGCGAGCGCGCGCACATAGGTACACGGCCTACACGAGGTTCAATCCCGTGCCAGGTCGATTTTAATGGTCATCACACAAATTTTATAATTATATGTTACGGAGTAGTAGTGTATTTACATTGTAATTGATATTGCTTTGTAAGTAAACATAGCGCTACGTAACATATATTATAAAATTAATTTTCTTTTCGACAGCAACCAAGCCGAGGTTTCGACCTCCTTCTGAGGGGCCCTTGGATTGCTTCGAGCCCCCCCTGTAGGTCGGATATGTCTTTATTCGTTACAGGGAAAAGGAGGACACCGGAGCAGCGGGCGAAGCTACGTCTCTCGTCAGCAGCGACGTTGTCTCTGCACGTGAGTCGCATTAGACGAAGTTGTGAAAGCCTCCCGGCTAACAACACTCTCACATTTAAAAAAAAAAAAAAAAAACGCAGAGCAGTGGACTGTATGTTGAAGATCGTGTGCACGTAGACTTGGTCGCTTATTCACAATCCAGGAAATTGTTCCCGGGTTGAGCCTGATCTTCAGGTCGAGGGGTCTATGGCGTTGCAGGAGTTAAATGAAAGACGCAATTTCACTTAACAACATGGAAGTGCGATTCCCTAGCTAGAACTCAAAAGTTCTATGTAACGCCCTAATTCTTCATAATAACTGCCTATATCAGCCTATTTCTTCATATTTCCTTCATTTCGCAGAGCTGGCACTTTTACTTTTTCCTGTCTTGGTTTCTTGATGACTGCTTGTTCTTGCTATCTGATGTCATGTCAAGTCACACACACACACCGGGTCGTCTGCTTCGGCTGATGCCGCGCAGGTACGGGTATCGAGGCGCTGCCTCATGACCCGAGCTTCGTCGCGGGGGGGCACTGCTCCCCCCGGGCTTGGATTCCCTATTATGGGTTATACAAAATTATGAGTAAACGCTACTGACGAATTTTACATATAAATAATTACTTATACATAATAATTTTATAGCATTTACGAATCTCTGAATATTAATACATAAACTATCGAGGGCAACATTTGTGTCACCGACAACGGAACGAGACGCCCGCTCGAGCGAGCGAGACGCCCGACCGATTAACGAGCGAGCGAGACGGTCGCTGAGCGAGCAAGACGCCGGATGTTCAGTAACTGTTGCAGAGAGTAAATATGTAGGACTGCTATGCAATAACATAAGCCATTACATAACAGTTGAAAAAGTAGTATAATAAGAAATTTTTTTTATTGGATTTGTTGAGTAGTTAAGATGTTGCAATAGTATACAGAGTACACATATTGCAACAGAAGGAACAAGAGAATGATTCTAAATGATACACTAAGAATAGATACGTTATGAATTGTACGAGTATATAAGTTATGCGAGTTATAAGGTGTATATAAGAATAGTAATAGTATATAAGTAGTATTATAATTTGCATTGATAGAGTAGTAATAGTATTATAGTAAAGAAAAAGAAAACTTGGTGAATCTTGTGGAGTGTTTAGGTAATGAAATAAAATGCATGATAAAACCATCCGACATCGTGTCTGTGCACCGTGTGCCCCATGTTGATCAAAAGAACCCGCGTCCAAAAAATGTAATCGTTAAGTTCACTACGAGAGTGCTCCGTGACAATGTTATCGCAGCCTGTCGCAACACAAAAGGTTTGAACAGTACCAAATTATCGATTACCGGTACTCCACATACAATATATGTAAATGAACACTTAACGCTAAATAAGAAGCAGTTATTTCGACAGTGCCGTGAAGCAGCACGCGAAAATAATTATAAGTATGTTTGGATTAAGCACGGAACTATTCTTGCTCGAAAATCGGACAGTGCAGCAGTCATCGCAATCAGGTCGCCACAAGATATTAAGAGAATTAAATAACTATTTTTGTTTAGTACACATCATCAGTAGGCACCTTAGTCAAGTTAACGGGAGCGGTGGAGGCGTTTTTAAAAACTAAAATAAAACTAAGATATGTCCGTACAGAAGCTCATGTACTCTAACAATGAATCTTATTCTAATACATATTTTATTCAGAGCTAATTATCATTTTGCTTACATAGGCATAGCTCCATAGGCCACACACTGTGTGACTCTATGTGGGGTCGAATCCATGACTCTTCCCTCCTCAAGAGCGAAATTATCGGCATTTTCAATAATCTGATTATTTCGCCCAAAAACACACAATTTATACTTAATTATAATAATGATACAAAATGTAAATGACAGAATAACATACAAAATAATTGTTCCTAAACTAACACTTTTAATGTCAATAGCACTTGCACTTTCACTCCGAAAGATTTTATTGAGTTTCACTAATTGTATCATTTGTTTAGTTTCGTCAAGATTTATGTCTTTTAAACTTACTACGCTGACACTATGGGGCTTCGAAATCTTTACTTCTGGTAAGTTCGTTATTGGGTAAATTCGGTAATTCAGGCTTTCCGCAGAAGATTGGTGGTATTGGAAATGCATGTTTCCAATTTCACCTTCACATACATTGTCGTCTACTGTGATTATGTAAGTACCACACAACGATTCGTGAGTGACGTCATTGCCGCACCTTCTGGTAAGTAACCTATGATCTTTTACATAGAGTATCCAGCTTTCATGGCTTATCCGTTGGATCTTGAGATCCTCAATGTCGACAGCATGCTGTTCGCAGGCATCAAGGTTGGGCAGAAACTCCATGAGTTGTTCAACGCAGCTTTGCTCCGTATGTGGCAGCACATCGTCTTCGTTGCACAGGAATTGATCATCTGATGCAATTTGTTTACAGGCTCTCGAGACTGGCAAGTACTCTTTTTCCTTCACCAATAGGTATGGATGTTTTGGAATCACTATAATAGTTTTGTTTGCAATAGTCATAGGCAAGGAGTAAATTTTAAAATAACCATATGATTTATTTCCTACTAAAGGGACCTCTAATATAAACGTGATCTGGTTTTCTTTTATAAAAGCCTTAACCTTAATACAACTTTCTAATTTAACTAAGTTCTTTTCGTTTACGGGGTATAACAAATTTTCAGTTATCGCAATTGATTGTAATAAATTTAACAATTCTGTGGAGTTAACAATTGCTTGATGCAGAACAGATACCTTACTAAGCGCTAATGCAGTTTCGATTTCTCCTAGTATTATGTTAATAGTTCTAAAATTACTTAAAAACATGTCAAACATGCCTAAGACATAGGTAGAATAAATGGAATTCTCTTCTTTTGTTACTGTAATTTTAACAATTCTCTCAATTCTCTTTAAACGTTCATCTAAAATTATGGTATTGTTATGTAAGGTTTCGGTACTGTTTATAAAACTATCCAAGATTTTGGAGACCAATGTAATTTTCTTATTCGTTACTATCTGATTATCGTTTAATTTAGAGATCAACGAGTCATATCTGAGGGCATCATCATGATCCAAGTTTCCAGTTATAACTTTTATCATAGATCCGAGTGGATCAATAATGCCTCTTTTAAATCTTTTTGATGGTACAAGTTGCCGGAATTTTTCAATAGTTGCGTCACTTAAATACCCTACTTGTGTTCGGATACCTAAAAATTCGTGGCTATATGGTTTATTAACATCTATCAATGCAATAAATTCTTTATATTTTAATACACTAAATTCTAGGTCTCTGCCTAAGCTTTCTAAGTTAACAGTCTTTATAATACGCCACTGGTCTATCTGCAAGGAAGCATGACCTTGTTTGACAGGCAGGATTCCTGGGTTCTTTTCAAGTTTTCGAAGTTGAAGGGCCCATGTTTTCTGGACCATCGTCAGAATTATCAGACACCACCTGCGGAGGACGTTTAATATTTTTAATGGGTACTGAAGTATTTCGATTGCCAATCCTAACGGGAACTACATTTCTTTCTACATTACCTCTAACAACAGCTTTCCTGTATCGCGGTTTATCCTTACTTCTTCTAGTGTTAGCTTCCTTAGCGTATATAACGTCGCCTATTCTTAAATGCCTATCTATTTCACCACCTTTTTGTTCCCTCACATTTTGCTTTTTCTCAAACACTTTATCTGATATGTAATTATATAAATATCTAGTACGTTTAGCGTGGTCTTTTACTAACTGTTGGGTGTAACTTTTATCGAAATCCGTGGCAAATGTTGAACTAGAATCGGTATGGCCGAAAACGATTTCGAAAGGAGTTAGGCCGGTTGTACTATGTATAGTGTGATTATAAGCCATAACTGAGTAAGTCATTACAGCCGCTGCGTCTGTACACTTTCGTTCATATTTAGCCAATCTGTATATCTCTATAATTGTGGAGTGGAATCTTTCTATTATGCCTGTTGAATTCGGGTTATTGGGAGTAGTAATATGTAGTTGTATGTTATACATAGTCATTAGTTCTTTTATGAGGTCGTTATTGAACTCGCTACCGGGATCGGAAGTAATTTTTTTAGGCGTTCCATATATTGAAAAATATTTAATTAGAGCTCTTACGATTTCTGGTGCAGATCTGTTAGAAATTTCGATAGCTTGACCTAATTTGCTAAATGCGTCAACTAAAGTTAAGTAGTAAATAGATTCAATTGAGAATAAGTCTATGAAGACTTCTTGAAAAGGTGCTTTCTGGGTTTGAGTTAATTGAAGCAGGGGTTTGATGGGTTTTCTATCATACTTCATTTTTCTGCAGGCATCACAAACATTAAGTACTGCAGCAATCGTCACTTGCATATTCTGCCAATAATAATTTCTTCTAATTCTACTCATCGTTTCTTTTATACCTCTGCGACATGTCTTTCCCTCGTGATGTTGCAGTATAATTTCTTTCTATTCTCTCTCATCCTCGACATATACAACACGCTCTGTGCATTCAACAAACTCTACCATTCCCTTTTTAAATAACTGTGTAATAGTTTTAGAAAATTCTTTCCTGTGCTGGATATTTTCAAAATAAATGAAGTATTTAGTTTTGGGTTTAATGAACTCCTTTAAAAGCTGTTTAATAAGCTCTTCATTATTAAGAGGGGTGAAAACCTCGAGGACCTTTTGCTTACCCTGGATAAATTTTTTACTTGTACCTCGTTTTTGTGCCTGCTATAAACCAAAATTTGATTAGGTTTTGTGTCAATGGCTTCCTTTAATATAGGAATGCCATCAGATTCTAGATTTTGTCCAGAATGTACCGTTACTGTGCTACTATCAGTAGATAAAGGTGGGAGAGGATATTTTGTATCCATTTCTAATTGATCTACCGATATAGTGGCAGATTTGTCGGTTATGGTTATAGTCCTAGAGTCATCGTTGTCTTTAGTTGTCAAGTCTACAATTTGGTCAGTTAATTCAGTTAGGTACTTCTGTAGTTTTTGTTCTTTTATGTCCACGTTAACTTTCATTGATTCTGTGTCATCTGAGTCTATAGCATTAAGTCTAATCCGAGAGAGGGCGTCAGCGTTACTATTCTGTTTTCCGTTTTTATATATTATATCGAAGTCGTACTCTTGAAGGCGTAACCGCCAACGGGTCAACTTACTATTGGGTTCTTTGAGGGAGTAAAGCCATACTAAGGGTCTGTGATCGGTATATATTGTGAACTTACGGCCATAGAGATATGGTCTGAAATGTTTCACGGCCCATATAATGGCGAGAAGTTCACGCTCTATTGTACTGTATCGAGATTTGGTGTCGCTGAGAGTTCTACTTGCGTACGCAATGGGTTTATCAGATCCTATTGGCCCTTGCGATAAGACTGCGCCTAAAGCGACGGCAGAAGCGTCTGTAGTCAGTACATAAGGTATGTCTGGGTCCGGGTATAGGAGTAAAGGCGCATTCGTTAGAAGTTCTTTGCACTTTTGAAATGCCTCGACATAGTTCTGGTCAATTACAATTTTATTCCTTTTTTTAAGGCATGCTGTAAGAGGCTGAGTGATTTTTGCAAAGTCTTTTACAAAGCGTCTGTAATACCCGATTAGTCCTAAGAAACTTTTGATTTCGGTGGTCGTCTTTGGAAGCGGATAGTCTAATACAGCCTGAATCTTGTCGTTGTTTGGTCTTAGTCCGTCTTTAGTAATAACGTGTCCTAGGTACAGCACTTCTTTTCTCATAAATTCTGATTTGTCGAGTTGTACTTTTAAATTAGTCGATCTCAGTCTGTCAAAAATAGTCCTTAATTTTTGTAAAAGCTCTTGGAGACTACTAGAAAAAATAATTATGTCGTCTAGATAGACTAAACAGTGAATTCCTTGGAGGCCTCTTAGGATGTTATCCATGGCTCTTTGGAAGGTGGCTGGAGCTGTCTTCAGGCCAAACGGCATTCTAATGAATTCATAGTGACCGTTTTCTGTACTAAATGCGGTTTTTTGTCTATCGGACTCATTTATCTCGATTTGATGATATCCACTAGCTAAGTCCAAAGTCGAAAAGTATGTACTTTTACCTAATTTGTCAAAAATGTCAGTTATATTAGGCAGAGGATACTTATCGTCTACAGTAATGTCGTTTAATCGTCTATAGTCGATAACCATCCTATACTTTATTTCACCAGATGCGTCTTTCTTTTTAGGGACTAAGTGGACTGGAGCCGACCAAGGTGAAAACGATTCCTGAATCACATTATCGTTTAGTAAACTTTTTACTTGATTTTTAATTTCTTGTGTTTGAGCAGGAGGTTGCCTATAGGGCTTCACGTAGATAGGGTCTTCGTGTTTTGTTCTAATATAGTGTTTGACTTCATTCGCAAAAGTTAAAGGTATTTGGTCGTTATAAAAAATGTCTTTATATTCTCTACACAAGTTATATATTGATTTCTGTTCTTCTTCTGACATGTGATTTAAACGTAATTGCTCTAATATTTTATCTATTTCAATATCTGATATATTCGTAACATGATTAACTTCACACTCAATCACTTTTTCTTCTTCATACATCTCCACATTCAATGGTCTTTTTATAGTTAATTGCGTTGGCATATCCAAGGTATTTTGAATAATTGTAGTCGTATAACCATCCTTACATGTCACTAACGCGCTGGGCATTCGCACACCCTTACAAAATTCCTTATCCAATTATAGCATTACTCGAGTATAAATTTGTTGGGAGTTTAACTCTTTGCTCTGAGCGGGGAGCTAACTCTAAAATATAACTAGACTTACTATGTATTATAGGTATTGTGGTTGTTTTAGTTTTGAGAACCTCGTTTTTCAAATCTATTACTGCTTCCAGGTTGCAAAGAATATCATTGCCTATTAATGCATCGTACCTGGGGTCGACATTGTAAATGTATAATTTGTGATTATCGTTACAGTTGAAAATCGGTAAAGAAGGGATTTGAATGACATGACTATGTTTGCTCGATGCATGTGTACTAATAACCTCAAACGGTTCGTGACTTATATACTCTGGGAAATAATTATAAGCTTTTATTGGGCTAATGAATGACCGTGTACTACCTGTATCGATCATAAATTTCGAATCGATTTCCGGTATGTAAATATACGGCAATTTCAAATTAATATCGCAATTTAATTCTATTTTTTCGTGGGCTTTTCCGAGGCTTCTATCTGAAAATCCTCGTCATCCATATTGGTTGGAACCTCATAAGGTACTTCGGGGGTTATTGGCGGATATTCATTTTCATAATAACTAGGCCCAGAAATATTAAGGCTACTACCTGGATACTCCTCACAGTAGTAGTTATCATAAGAAATTTGGAACGCGTCGTTGCACGCATTATCGTAATAGGAACTATCAAGGTCAAGTTCATTTAATTGTAAACCTTGTTGATTTGGTCTAACTGGTGGCGCCGTTCGCATTGTAACGTCAGTGGACTCAGTGTGTTGATTTTTATTTAACTGAGGCCTGTAACCAAATTGTTGGGGCTTATAAAAGCTTTGTTGATTGTTTCCAGATTGTTGCGGGCGCATACCGAATTGCTGAGGCTTGAAGAATGTTTGTGGTTGCATTCCAAAATGCTGGGGGCGCATACCGAATTGTTGGGGTTTATAAAAATTTTGTGGTTGCATTCCGAACTGTTGAGGGCGCATGTTAAACTGTTGCGGGTTCATACCAAATTGTGGTGGGCGATATCCAAAATTTTGTTGGTTATTATTAAATTGGTATGGTTTTGATTGGGACACTTGCGGAATTCCAAAATTGAATTTATTAGGCATTAATCCGGCTTTATAACCTATTTGTGCACTTGTATTAAAATTATTTGTACCGATTTTAAAGGTGGGGTTATTGTTGGGTAAATTTAATAGCGGTGGTTTATTCGAAGGATTTCCATACATCTTATTACGCAATGTATAATGCTCATGGAAGTTAACTTCTTCCATGACCACACTCAAGGCCGCTTCTAATGTACTGGGTGCCTTTAAGCGAACAATACGCTCCATATTCTCTGGCAAATTATACAGAAATACATTTAAAGACGTGTTATTGTAAATAGTAATTTTACTACTCTTTATATTCTGATCGTTTAATCTATTTACTTTAGATATTAAAACACTACGAACGGATTGAATACGATTACAAAAATCTAAATAGGACTCGTTGTTTCTGATACGCAACCCTTCAAGCTCGATAGCTACACATTCTTCGCTTCTAGGGTCTCCAAAACGTTGAATTAATAATTCTTTAAAATCTCCCCAGGAATTAATATCTTCACGCTCGCTAAAGAGCGCTGCCGCGTCGCCTACGAGCCTACTCGTTATCGCGTACATTACATACAAGTTTTGATCTTCGGCTCCCCTATATTTACTCGTATCTAATATATACTCGCATTTCCGAATAAAAAGATTTAATTGGTGCTTATCGCCGCTGAATACGGGTATAATTTTGAGCATTTCGTTGGGGATCATCTTAATTTGCACTTGTCCTTCCATTTTTAAATTTTATTGCGTATATTAACAACGGTAAATAAAAAGTTTAACACAAAAATACAAGCTCACACAAAAATATAGTTGAAATAAATGTAAAACAATTAATATAAAACACACGATATCATATAAAAGATTCTGTAATAAAATTATCGAACAGACATACACTAAAATTATAATTTATATTAGTTGTTATCGCTTAGTCTCTACCGAGAAAGCTGTTATCGCTCCACCATGTACGGACGCGCTACCTATCGATTTGTTCCTACTCTATTTCTTTAAGCAACTAATTATTAAGTTACAGTATTCTTAAATATAAGTTTCACAGATTTTTATGCAAAACCAGATAACGTTATATGGCAAGAGGTCTGATTGCAAATATAACAAAACTATAATATGGCAAGGAAAGGAAGGTGAAAATTTGGACTCACCAGCCGGCCTTCGTCATCTTCAGCTGCTCTCCACTTGACAAATTTATTTCGGTTCGCAGGATCGCCTCGATGCGCGAACGCGGAAAACGATTATACGTATTTATTCGCGAACGGCGCAAGCAAATAGCGATCCTACCGGCTGCGCCAGTCAAGTTAACGGGAGTGGTGGAGGTGTTTTTAAAAACTAAAATAAAACTAGGATATGTCCGTACAGAAGCTCATGTACTCTAACAATGAATCTTATTCTAATACATGTTTTATTCAGAGCTAGTTATAATTTTGCTTACATAGGCATAGCTCCATAGGCCACACACTGTGTGCATAGTCAGCAACAGTATCTATGCACGTATTTGTATGACTCTATGTGGGGTCGAATCCATGACTACATATTAAACGCATAGTGAGGGTACTGTTCATAAACGTATAATTGATTTGTGTTCAATGAGACGAAAAGCTACCCAGTTCAATAAAAAAATATTCATGTATAGTAGTAGTATAATAATTGTAAACAATTCTATCTATAAGAGCAACTGTGCAGTGCTAAAACAAATTACTGATGTTTAATGACACGAAGAAATTGATCAGTACGTTATAAAACTGTATTTTGTGAAATAAAGTAAAAAAAACCGAAGACTACATTGCATAAGTAACAAATGGTGTGATTACTTATAAAAAAATAATGTATAGGTATCAAAAAATTTAGACACGAAACTTTGATGGATCTCATGTATAACTATATAAGTGTTCGGGACGACCGGATTAAACATACATGTTAATTTGATTAGATTAAGACCTCAATAAATAAAACTTAGTTGTAAGATCCCTATAGAAATAAGTTTGGAATAAGATGTGAATAAATGATTACGCATCCCTATGGATAGGTAAGCTAATACACATAGGCTGAGCCTAGGGTAACATTATATAGAATAAATAAAACGTCTACACAATTACAGATATTGTGCGCATACAATTACGTAATACAGACGTTCAGAAACAGGAATAAAGTATGCGCACAATATATAAACATAGAAGCACAGACACGTACACTATCGCTGCTCAGTTCATACTGACTCGATAAAAAAACAAGGCCATACTTTTATACTCCTGAAGTGGGGCGGGCGCTCCCCGCGGCGGCTCAACTCTGACTGACGCGGTCCGAAACAGGGCCACACATTTATACTCATTCGCTCTCGCGCTCTGGTGCAGAACGAACGTCTATCCGACCGCGCTCCATGCGCAAACAAGCTGAAAAATCATATTCGTTATGGACAGTTGTCTGTAAACGCCCGTTGTCACAGTTGTGGATAGTGGCCAACACCCGCTCCCGTAGCGGTGTCTGGTTATTCTTCTTCGTGCGTGCCTTCATCGATCGTGTCCCTCGAAGTGGAAGTGTTGTGCTTTGTGGTGTGCGAACGAGAAAGTTTCGTCAGTGCGTTCCTGTATTGCGTCGGCTTGCTGGTGAAAACCGTGAGTAGAGTGCATACACACATCTCGCCTCAGAGGCGGCTTTGTATTTTTGTGTCCGCTTGTTGACTGGGCAACAGCCAGGTACACACCCTCGCGCAACTAAAGCGTAAGGCTATAGGTAAGTCAATTTTAGCACACACCTCCCTGCGCACGTAGGGAGTATTTCTGCTTTTTGTACACACCGCCAAATCACCCGTGTGAAATGGCGAGCAATAGCGACATCGTCCTAGCAAGGCTAGACCAATTTCTGCGCCTCGCGCACCCCGAGATTTGGGGCCAGTTTAGGTCGTACCTAATGGAGTCCGACGACATCTCCGGTATCCGTCCGGACGGATGGATAGAGCAAAGGAGTCACGAACCAGCTTTCGACTCCGACAGCCCGTCATCGCCGGCCTTAGAATCCGCCGTACCGACACCTGCGCACGATGACGCATCCGCACCTGTGTGCGAGACAATGCCCGGCGTAATCACCGGCAATAAAAAGACCGTGCCGACCGAGTCGGCATTGTCTGCCATTGCGGGCAATAAACCCGCCGACAAAGAGTGCATCTCACAAACGATCGCACCTGCGCTTCCCTTCCGGGAATCGCAATCCATTGTTGGGCCCGCGGCCCTTTCGGACGAGGGATCCGACATGGATTGCGAAGTATCCGGAAGTGCTCACGACGACGGCTTCACCGTCGTCGTGCGTAAAGCGAAGAAACGCTCCGCGAAAGGCGATTCCGAGCCTAACTCGGATACCGCATCGCCGTCCGCTTCACGGAACCCGGCCAAGAAGGGCGTGTCTAACACACGCAAGGCCATCACAAAGCCACTGCCCGCGCATCCCGCGGCGCAAATCAATAAAGCTCCTTCGCCAATAATCCTACAGGATAAGGCGAAATGGAACGTCTTGTCATTGTGGATGACAAGCAAGAAAATTGTGTGCCCGAAGGCGCAGACGGCAGTGCAAGGTATCCGCGTATACCTCAGCACAGTCAGCGACTTCAGGGCAGTAACTAGCCATTTGCGTGGAAAAAACATCAGTTTCCACACTTACTCGCTCGCGGAAGAACGTAGGCTCCGCGTAGTCATCAGGGGCCTGCCCAAAGAATTAGAGACAAGCCACATACTAAGTGACCTTAAGTCACAAGATATACCTGTGTTGGAGGTGCATCGTATGCACCACCCACAGAACAAAAAGTCATACGACCTAATGTTAGCCGTACTTGATTTAACACCAGAAGGCAAGCAGGTCTTCAACATTAAGACAATTTGCGGCCTTTCAGGCCTTTCTATTGAGGCACCCCGCAACAGGGGCATCATTGGCCAGTGCCACCGATGCCAACTGTACGGACACTCTGCCCGTAATTGTTTCGCCCGCCCTCGTTGCGTAAAATGCCTCGGGGATCACGGCACACAAGATTGCGCTCGCACGCCCGAAGCGCAAGAACCCCCAAGCTGCATACTCTGCGGCGAGCTGGGACACCCTGCGAATTACCGCGGGTGTAACAGAGCGCCGAAGAGTAAGAAGCGCAGGGGAGGTAAGAAGAACGGCCGTAGGAAGGGCCCCGGGGCCACGCAGCCTCAAACACCCGCTCCTAAACCGGAAACTAAGCCGGCGTCTAAACCCGCGCCTAAACCAACGCCCGCGCCCGCTCCGGCCGCAGCGAAACCCGGTCCCGCTGACGGGACTATCGGGCAGAGCAAAAGCCAGAGCGCCGCGCCGGCGCCGAACGCATGGACAAAACCGTTGCCCATGACGCAAAAGAGCGCAGCCGCCTCACGGCCCGCGCCTCAAATCGCAACGCCTAAAATACAGGGCTCCTCAAATTTCGCCGCAGATTTCTCGCTAATTTGCGGCTTCATGCGCAGCATAAATATTGCCGAACTTTCGACTTTAGCACGCAAAATCCGCGAAGCAAAGTCTCCTCAAGACCGACTCATGGCTACCGTGGAGCACATGAACGTCATCGACGCGATTTGGACGTTTCAATGCGACTAAACATCACGCGCCGCGTCGAATATAAAATTTTTAATTTTTACCAATGGCGTCCCATATAGGTAGGATTAAACCACGCTCTCTGACTGTCTCGTATTTTAACGCAAACGGTCTTAAGACGCAGTTAGTTGAAGTTGCGAATTTCCTTCGTGACCACGACATCGACGATATGCTAGTGCAAGAGACTTTCTTAAAACCTAGTATGCGCGATCCAAAGATTGCCAATTACAAATGCATCCGAAATGACAGAGTGACCGCGAAAGGCGGCACTCTGATCTACTATAAAAAGTCCTTGCACTGTATCGCGCTCGATACACCCTTATGTGTATGTGTGTATATGACTTAGTCAACATTGAAACTTCCGCGTGTAGGTTAGCAATGACCGGCCATAGGCCGCTTGTACTAGAATCAGTCTACCTCTCGCCATCCAAACAATTATTAGAAACCGACCTAAAATCCCTACTAGATTTAGGCCGTTCTGTTATTCTCGCCGGAGACTTGAACAGCAAGCACGGCAGTTGGAATTCCAACGTAAATAACACGAACGGTAATATACTGTACAGATTAGCGGAGAGCCATAACGTAAATGTTATAGCTCCCGAGACACCAACCAGAGTTCCGGCGCAGTTAAATCAGCAGCCGGACACTCTCGATGTAGCCATTATTAAGGACGTGAACTTAGAAATAGACTCTATAGTTACGCTTCACGAACTTGAGTCGGACCACCGTCCGGTCATTTTGAAGCTGGGCCGGCCAAATGGTGAGGTCACACAGACCAAACCCATTGTGGACTGGCGTACCCTCGGGGTCAAACTCGAGGCTACGAGCTCCCAGCACTTGGATGAAATACCAGATATTATCGACTCGCCAGAGGTAGCCTGTCGAGCGATAAAATCATTCTCAAGTCATCTCAAAACAGTCGTCGGAGAATCCTCCCGGACGGTTACGGTGTCGAGCGATCGACGCTGTAATATACCGGCGGACCTCCGACGCCTGATTAGAGAAAAGAACCGTGCGGCCAAAGCGCACGATAGATATAGAACAGACGCAAATAGACTTAGACTGCGCCTCCTACAAAGGGATGTTAAAGAGCGCTTATCTGAGTACACTAAAGATAGTTGGGACACTATGCTTGGAGAAATCGAGCCGTCGCACACTGCCTACTGGCAGTTGGCACGATCTCTCAAAGCAGAGCTGGTCTCACCCATGCCGCCACTTATTAGATCGAACGACAACTCGCTCGCCTTCGACGACAGCGAAAAAGCCGAATGCCTCGCAGACAGTCTAGAGAGCCAATGCACACCGTCTCTCGCGCCTGCGGATCCCGACCACCTGCAGCAGGTGGCCGCGGAACTCGAACGCAGGGCTGCCATACCACCAGTGGGCGAACCTCTGCCTCCAGTGACTCTCGACGAAGTCACTAAGATTGTTAAAAATCTTAAAAACCGATCCGCGCCCGGCCTCGATGGCATAAACAACAGGGTGATCAAATGTCTAACTACGCCGCTATTGTGTCTGTAAGTTAGTATTTTTAACGCGCTCCTCTCCAGCTGCTCTTTCCCGGACGACTGGAAGGAAGCGGACGTTATAGGTATTCCGAAGCCTCACAAGCCGAAGAAAATCCCAGCCAATTATCGCCCAATAAGTCTCCTCAACTCGATGGCCAAGATTTATGAGCGAATAATTCTTAGACGATTAAAAGACTACGTCCTTAATAATAACATCCTTCCAGACGAGCAGTTCGGCTTTCGCCCCGAGCACTCGTGTACCCATCAAGTGCACCGCCTAACGGAGCACATATTAGAAAACTTCCACGACCGCCCTAAGCCAGTAGGCACAGGGGCCTTATTTTTCGATGTCGCAAAGGCATTCGACAAAGTCTGGCACGACGGCTTGTATTACAAGCTGTATCACACAAAAGTACCGGACAGACTCGTGAACATCATACGAGCCTTCTTGTCCAATCGCCTATTTCGCTTCCGGGTAGAGGGAACGCGCTCCTCAAGCCGCCCTCTCCGTGCGGGTGTCCCTCAGGGCTCCTGCCTCTCTCCACTCCTTTTCTCGCTATACGCTAGCGATATACCTAAAGACCCTAAAGTCAATCTTGCGCTTTTCGCAGATGACACGGCCCTGTATTATTCCGATAAGCACAAGGGCCGCATAACGATTCAGCTCTAAGCCGCAGCCGATCGCCTAGGCGAATGGTTCCGGAAATGGATAGAGGTTAACCCCGAGAAAAGTGTAGCAATATACTTCTCGAGGGGCACGCCTAAGCCAGCTAGACGTTACCACACAATCGGCAACAATCAGCTAGGCTCGATCACCCTGTTCGGACGCCCTATTCCCTGGGAAAAGAGCGTCAAATACCTCGGTGTCACGTTAGACGCAGCGATGTCGTTCGCTGATCACATTAAATTGCGAAACTGGGCGGCTTTTATCGCAAGCCGTCTATATCCGTTAACCTGCTCTTCAAGAAAAATGTGCTTAAGACACAAACTTCGCCTCTACAAGACATGCATTAGACCCGTAATGGCCTATGCATGCGTCGCGTTCGCACACGCGACGGGCAATCATATAAAGAAATTGCAGACGGTGCAAAATAGATTCTTGCGAAGTGCCACCGGAGCCGGCTGGTACCAACGCAATGTCGACTTTCACAGCGACTGTGAAATGCCCGTACTCTCTGAACACTTCAGAGAAGTATCAAGGCGGTTTTTCGAAAAAGCCGCGGTTCATCCAAACCCGCTGGTGGTTAAAGCAGCGAATTATCGATCCGACAAAAACGCGACCGAACGTAAACGTCGCCCGCGAAATGTGCTAGACGACACGGACATCTCAGCACTCCCTGACCACGATACGGTCAGCCACGATCCGAACAACACTGTACACACAGTTAATAGTTTTAACATCACACGCACAACGTCGCGCGACCGCCGTAGAGAGCGGCGCGCAGCTATCGTTAATAACACCGCGTACACCAGATACACCTGTGTTCCAGGGCGGTTCTCATCGCCCAGAGTTACCGATACACAAGTCGACAGTCCGAACGGAGGCCCGCAGTCTCCCTCGGACGGTCATTAGAATGACTTCATATACTAAATTTATGGAGATATTCACTGTAGCGCAAGCACGCTAGCGAACGCAACGGTCCGAACTTAGATGTTTAGTAGGAGTTTATATTTATGTATTTATGTTTTGGGTCAAACCAAACCTGGCACGCGGGCCCCGGGCCCGCGAGCACAGCATCCGATGAAGCTGTAAAAGCCAAAAGGCTAACAGCGATCACTTCACCGAAAAAAAAACATTTATACTCCTGAAGCGGGGGACGGGTGGTATAAATATGTCGCGGCGGTAAAATCGTCGTCAGAGCTAAACCGAGCGTCGCGCGGTGCGCCTCGCATATATGAACGACCATAAATATGATTATGTATGTAATAGCAATCGTTTTAAGTCGATAATTTGTAAAATAGTATAGTATATATGGAAGTAAATAAAGAAATAGGTCAGAGGGGAAGTTACAGACGTGAGAGCGGAGGAGATTTAGCCCTATAAAAGAGCGATCGTTTTTAGCAAAAATCAGTTCGGATCCGGCTCTACAAAGAAGAACAACCAAGAAGAACCTACAAGAAGAAAATGGAATAGGGCAATAGTGATAGGGCAATAGTGAAGAACCTCCTCCGCTTTCGGTCTCTCTCTCTCTCTCGACCTTACAAGTCAAGAAGAACAAACAGTTTTATTTCGGGCATACTACGAACCTACATAGCAGTGTACAACGCCATAACAGGGCAACCCGTACATTTTGGTCCTTCGACTTCGGATTGAAGAAAACAGAAAAATGCCCATCACGAGATCGATAAGCGGAAGGAAGCGGCCACAAAGTTCCCAAGAAACTCCGATCGATAAATCGGATTCGACACCGGGAGAATCGTGTCCCGGCACGACGGGAACATCGGCCGCTACAGAAACGGGTTCTTCACAAACAGCAACGGGTTCTCCACAAACAGCAACGGGTTCCTCACAAACAGCAACGACGACCTCTGGCGACACAAAAACCACTGAAACTTCGGCAACCGCGGCAACGACGTTACCGACCGCAGGCGACGCGCAGCAACTGATTTCAATAGAACAGAAGGAACCTACAGAAAAGGCCAATAGCAAGAAATCGAAGTCTCAGCGCGGCCTACGCCTAGCCAAAGCCAAGGAAGATTTAAAAATGTTACAAGTGGAACTCGCCGGCGCCGGAATAGCCGTCATAGAGGCAGAAATGTCAGGCAGTGAAGACGACGGCTCCGTCATTACTGAAGGCCAAGACACACAAAACAAGGTCGGTACATGGCTAAAAAACACTCAAGTACTTGCCATAACCGACGTGTCGCATCAACAGCAACCTCAGAATGACGAAGAGCCCCTTATAGACCGAAGCTACCATAACGAAGCCCATCAACGTCATGCCGACGGCGGACAAATAGAAGATATCGTTCAAAATAGAAAATCGGCCGCCAGAAACAATAGGGCGACCGCACTACCACAAAACAAACCAAATATAGATATCCCTTCGACAACGTCACAAAATAAAATAGAAATAGCTGAGTTAGCGACGGCGATAACAATAGCGGCAAGAACGGGACAAGCAACGCGGTACTTCTCCGAGCTACCCATCTTCAACGGGTCTCACCAAGACTGGCTATCATTTAAAGCAGCCTACAGTGAGTCTTCAGCCATCTACACAGATACAGAAAATATAGGGCGACTCAGAAGGTGCTTAAAAGGAAGGGCGAGGGAGGTTGTCGAAAACCTGCTTATCTACAGTGTCAGACCAGAAGAAATAGTTAAAACGCTTGAATCACGCTTCGGCCGTCCAGATTCCATCGCATTAGCAGAACTCGAACGGCTGAGGGGACTACCACGCATCACAGACTCCCCAAAAGATATATGCATATTCGCCACGAGAGTATCCAACATTGTGGCCACACTACAGGCCTTAAAGAAAACATATTATCTTTACAATCCGGAGGTAGCGAAAAACACCATAGAAAAACTCACAACAGCCCAGAAATATCGATGGTTTGACTACGCAGCCGAACAAAAGGAAGACGAAGCAGATCTACTGAAGCTTGTGCGATTCCTAGAACGCGAAGCGGAACGATGCAGCCCCTACGCCCAACCGGTGACTATTTCAACGTACACCGACCTCGCAAATCAGCCAAATAGGAGAACACAGAGAGCTTATACTACCGCAACAGAAACACCGAAAAAGCTTCTTCAATGCCCCGTTTGCGCGAAAACCGGACATTCAGCTTCAGAATGTATAAAATTTAAAGAAAGCAGTATAGAAAAAAGATGGGAAACTGCAAAAGATCGATATCTGTGCTTCAGGTGTCTGAAATATAAAACAAAGACACACAGCTGCCGCAGCAAGCCATGTGAGATCGACAACTGCAAACGATATCACCACAAGTTACTTCATTTTCAAAGGGAAGACACGGCACCTATAGAAACGAAAACAAACGAGGTCGTCAACTCGGCGTGGCAGCAATCGAGAACGCACTCATTCTTGAAAATGCTGCCCGTTCGAATCTCCGGACAAACCGGCTATGTGGACACACTCGCCCTCCTCGACGACGGGTCAACGGTTACCCTAATAGACTCCGAAATAGCTAGAAAAACAGGAGCCAGAGGACCCGTCGAACCTTTGCATATAGAGGCGATCACAGACACAGGAATCACCGCCGCGAAGTCTCGACGTGTTACCGTGACGATACAAGGAGCAATGGGAGGCCATGAGATTCAAGCACGTACCGTAGACGACCTCAGACTCTCGCCTCAAGAAGTAACGCCCATAGATATAGCTGAATGCGATCACCTACTCGACATTCAAGAACAACTGAAATATAGAAAACGCAGACCATCCATCCTCATCGGCCAAGATAATTGGAACTTGCTGATTGCAACAGAGATAAGAAGAGGGCGAAGAAATCAGCCAGTCGCCTCTCTCACTTCCCTAGGATAGGTGTTGCATGGCACTCATATGAGAACACTCGGAAAGAGGGTTCACTTCGTGCATCATCTAACTACCGAAGAAAATATGGATGAACAGTTAAAACAATTCTTCGCGTTAGAATCACTCACAATAGCTCCTAACCGACCGAAAAACGACCCGGAACCACGCGCACTTCGTATACTAAACGAATCAACGAAAGAAATAGACAACAAGCAATACGAAACGGCGCTGTTGTGGAAAAAAGATAGCTTCATTATGCCGCCGAACTACGACAATGCACTTAGAAGGTTGATGACTACCGAAAAAAAGATAGATAAAGATCCGAAATTAAAAGAGAAATACGAGAAACAGATGTATTCTCTTATAGAAAAGGGATATGCGGAAAGGGCCCCATTACAAAAGACAGAAAACAGAACATGCGGCAAATGGTTGATGACCGGAAAATGCGGCAGGTACCCTGCCGCATTTTCCGGTCATCAACCCTATGAAGCCCGATAAGATGCGTATAGTACACGACGCAGCAGCCAAAACAGCGGGAGTGTCGCTCAACGACTACCTCCTAACCGGGCCTGATCTAATACAGTCGCTTCCTGGGGTTCTGATGAGATTGCGGCAACACAAATTCGCACTCTCAGCTGACATAGCCGAAATGTTTATGCAAGTGAAGATCCGCCCGGAAGATAGAGACGCACTCAGATATCTGTGGAGAGACAATAGACGCGGGCAACAACCACCCGACGAATACAGAATGACCTCCCTGATATTTGGGGCTACATCTTCACCGTCCACCGCAATCTTCGTCAAGAACTACAATGCCGAAAAACAGAAAGAAAAATACCCAGAAGCCTACGATGCAATAATAAGAAACCACTATGTCGATGACTACTTACAAAGCTTCCGAACAATAGAGGAAGCAATTACAACAGCACGTCAAGTCCAAGAGATACACAAGCAAGCCCATTTCGAACTACGACAATGGACTTCAAACTCCCGTGAAGTGTTAGAAGCTCTGGACACTACCGCTGTACAGAATAAAGTCATCGACTGTTGACGACGCGGATAAATATCCAAAAATTCTTGTTTCAAAAATAAAGTTTAAAAAGTTACGTAAAAAGTTACGTAAAAATATTTATTATTTTTTGTTCAGAAAAACGAACAAACCCAAATATAATGGTAGTATAGGTTACACAGACCAATAATCCGAAAGAAATATGTAATTTCATCGGTTAGTTTCTAAAATAACACAACTTGAAAGTTGCAAGTTGTTTGTTTACAAACACGACATTCCAATCTTTTTTATTGCGCAACATTCCAGCGTCTCAAGACGTTCGAATGTTTGCATCGTTCTAGTGGCTAGATAAATCCGTCTATTGTATAGTTAATGGTGTGCAATGATAGATTTTAGCACGAGTAAAGCATATATAACAGTTTCTTTTGAAAATTCGTCATGATACCTGGTATATAACGTAAATAGAAATTACGTTATATCGTAAAATCGAAAAGTAAGAAAAGTAGTTATATTTTGGGCTTTAAGACCTTTACGCAGTCTTAAATACCGTGTATGCATAGTAAAAGTACATAGAAATGTGAAAATCCTGTTTAAATAGGAAAAATTGAGAAATAATATTTTGGTTGCCAGTAGTCGTGCAGCTAGGGTATGGCACATAGCAAGGGATAGACTAAGCTTTGTGTTTTGTTATGTACAACAACAACAGCAGCAGCAACAAAGGCCAAACAGACCCACTGCAACTTATCCGCCGTTAGTGGTCGAATGTTTGCCCGATTGGGTGAAGCATTTCACCGCACTTAGAAATATATTAGGACACGCTCCGAACGCACGACCATTCGGAAAAGGCGTGCGTTTCATCCCACAAAGCCCGGAGGAATACCGGACAGTGCAGAGCTACCTAGCTGAATTAGCGAAGGAGGACAACGCGCTGTCCTGGTATTGCTACACGCCGGCTGATGAGCTGCCATCAAAGGTAGCCATAAGAGGGCTTCCGGTATATACAGAACCCGCACACATAGAGGAGGCCCTAAGGGCACTAAACTTCCCTGTGCGATTCGTAAGGGCAATCCCTCCGAGAAGAGGGCGACCGGGCTGCTTATTTCACGCCCAATTTGAACACCTCAGCCAAACGGAGCTAGCCAGGCTATACGCCGTCACGGAGCTTTTGTACATGCCTGGTGTGGCAATAGTAGCCTGGACGGGCAGAAAAGGGCCGGCACAGGGCCACCGATGCCAGGCATTCGGGCATGCATCTGGGAACTGCTACCGACCCATTAAATGCGTCCGTTGCGCCGGTGAACATCCGGCCTCTAGTTGCGACAAGCCGCGCGACGCCGAACCAAAATGCGCAAATTGTGCACAAAAGCACACAGCAAACGACCGTAGATGTCCAGTCTTGAAGAGGGAAGCCAGGAAAAGAGGCATTCAACTTCCAGCACCCCTCCCAGAGTACCCGACGTCGAGGAGGCCTGCGCACGCGCCAACAGCGCCCCCGTGGACAACTAGGGACGGCTGGACAACAGTGGCACGGAAGAGAGTACAACTAGTACCATCACTACCATCATTGCCACACATGCCACAGTACACACAACAAACTCAACCTAGGAGACCGCGAGTGCAACGCGAAGCACCAACACAGGAGACCAACTGGATGGTCGGCACTCAGTCGACAACCCTGGCCACCCCTGCTAACCTGCCCATAGCGCGACCCCCCGCAACCAATTTGACATCAAAAAAGAAGCGGCGGGGCAAAAAACGCGAAGCAGCACAAGCACAAAGACAACAACAAGTACCAGCCTCTACACCTCTGCAAGAGGCCGCCGCGCAAGCTATGGATACCGGCGCTCAACCAGCGAAATCCTCAGCAAGGCCGAAACCCACACAACGACGCACCGGACCAGCGGAGTTCAGAGGACGCGTCGTAATAGGAAACAGAAGCGGCGGCATCCAAGTGCGCATAGCGAATAGCCAGACGGGGGGCCCGAGAACCCTGCCGAGAGCAAAATCAACCAACCTCGTAGCAGTTCAGCAACCACCATTGCCCATAAGAGGCGACATCAATCAAGAGTTGATAGGGTTGCTGATCAATACAATCACAGAAATAATAACTGCCATCTCGGCAGGATCTAACCCGATACAGGCTCTATCGAGAGCGCTAACCCACCTTATAACGGCTCAATGGCGTACAACAGTATAAACGTTATGTACTGGAATCCCGGCGGCGTACAGGCACGTGCTGCAGAACTGCGACTGCTCGCTCAACTACATAATATAAAGATTATATTGTTGGGCGAGACAAAACTACGACCGGGATCGTACTTCAAAGTACCGAACTTTTTTGTGTATCGGCGCGACGAGGTCTCTCCACAAGGCACACCGTACAGAGGTACGGCGGTGCTAGTGCGTAGGGACCTTATACACGAAGAAGTCGAACTACACAACTTCATTTAAATGAAACTAATTTTTACGGATTTTATCGCGTTTAATATTTTACTATTTATAACCCGACGTTTCGGGCGCTTTACAGCTCCCATGGTCACGGGGGGACTGTGGTGACAGTTGTCCCAATGTCATAGTTACCCCGGAGTACCTTCAGCTTTTAATTATTATTTTTTTAGTCCGATCTACGCAGAAAGAGCTTACTGTGTCTTGAAGCCTTGCAGTGGTATGCTTGGTTTTTGATTTAATTTTATTAATAATAGGATCCCAAGCCGGTGGTAATACCCAACCATCTTCCCTATTGAAATTAGGATGTTTTTTGATTTCAATAGCCTCGCGAATCATCCTTGGTAGGAATCGGTGTTCTTTTGCAAGGATTTGTGGTCTATCAAATCTGATGTAATGGTTGGGATGATCCAGAACATGGTCACAGACTGCAGACTTCCTAGAACGACGAAGCATCGTCGTTCTAGGAAGTCTGCAGTCTTCCTCCCAAGGATGATTCGCGAGGCTATTGAAATCAAAAAACATCCTAATTTCAATAGGGAAGATGGTTGGGTATTACCACCGGCTTGGGATCCTATTATTAATAAAATTAAATCAAAAACCAAGCATACCACTGCAAGGCTTCAAGACACAGTAAGCTCTTTCTGCGTAGATCGGACTAAAAAAAAAAAAAAAAAAATTATTAAAAGCTGAAGGTACTCCGGGGTAACTATGACATTGGGACAACTGTCACCTCAGTCCCCCCGTGACCATGGGAGCTGTAAAGCGCCCGAAACGTCGGGTTATAAATAGTAAAATATTAAACGCGATAAAATCCGTAAAAATTAGTTTCATTTAAATGAGTAGTGTTCGCGTAAATATAAGAAATCATTATACACAACTTCATCTCAACACGCTCGATTGGCATCAGGCTCAGCACAGCTGGGAAGGATATACGGATATTTGCAGCATACCGCCCTCCCGGCGAACGTTTCTACTCATCAGATGTCCGAAGTATCTTCGACGGTAGCTCACCTGCCATCATTTCCGGGGACATGAATGCCAAACACCCGGCATGGGGTTCAAGGATCATCAACCCAGCAGGTAGAGCACTCTACGAGGATGCGGACAACGGCGACTACACAGTGAGGGGACCGGACGAGCCGACCCACTACCCCTTCCGGAACAACTGTAGCCCGGACGTCTTGGACATCGTACTTAGTCACCAGTGGAACCACCCGGTCGATATAGAGGTGCTGCACGAAGTAAACACTCAGCACCTCCCAATACTCATTACTTTGGGCCTCGTAGCAGGATCAGTCTTGCCCAGAGCCCCGAGGTATAGAACAAACTGGGGCCAATACTATAAGGCCCTAGCAACCTACACACTCAGCGGACCTCTACATACCTCGGAGGACGTAGAGACAGAGGCCTCTAAACTAAGCAACACAATTGCCAAAGCAAAGGAGGAGGCCTCTACGCTAGTGCCATCAACAGGCAACCGCGACCAACTGCCAACACATTTGCGCGCACTTATTATGAAAAAGCGCGCACTACGGAAACTCTGGGCTCGCACTAGGTGTCCTAGGTTGAAATGCGAGCTTAACAACCTATCCGAGAAGCTATCGGACGAGGCAAAGAACCATCGTGGCATGCAGTGGGAGCGACGCATCGACGAAGCCGGCGAGAAACAGACGTCGCTCTACCAACTCAACCGAATGCTGTCTCGGATAAAAGCACCCGTCTGCCCACTAATCAAGAATGGCAGACGTAGTTACGAGGCCATCGACCGGGCTGAAGTATTAGCTGAGCATCTGGAGGATCAGTTCAGCCCGAATCCCAGAGATGCCAATCAAAACGAGCACTATAGAAGTGTTGAAAGCCGCGTACAGGAATTCCTGTCCGAAGACATCCCGCCTCTGCCGGGTGATAATTTTATATCACCGGCAGAAGTGAAAAGAGGCATAAGGCGCCTAGAAGTACGAAAGGCGCCAGGACCGGACGGGATACCAAATTCAGCAATTAAACAGCTGCCCAGGCGAGCGGTCGTCGCCATGACGAGATTATTTAATGGGATACTCCGCACGGGACACTTTCCCACCGAATGGAAAGTGGGCAAGGTGATCGTGCTGCCAAAACCTGGGAAAGACAGACGTAACCCAGCAAGTTACAGGCCTATCACGCTGTTGCCGCACATTGCAAAATTGTTTGAGCGGCTGCTGCTGCGAAGGATCCGACCCTGTATTAAACTGAGGCCGGAACAACACGGATTTCGCAGCGGGCATTCAACAACTACGCAACTGACCCGCGTGCTACACCACCTGTCGGCCGAAAAGAACCGAGGCCGACAGACAGTGGGGGTCTTCCTGGACATAGAGAGGGCCTTCGACCGCGTGTGGCACGACGGGTTGATCTATAAGCTCTTATCGACCACCTTACCGCAAGCAATTGTGCGGTTAATAGCGTGCTACCTACAAGGACGCACCTTCTTTGTAAGCGTCGAAAATTCGAACTCGGCAGCACGACCGATACGTGCAGGAGTACCTCAGGGCGGCTGTATCTCGCCGCTCCTGTACGCGGAGTACACAAATGACATCCCCACCCTGGAAGGTCGCCTCCAGGAGGGGGCGGAAGATGTCATGTTGGCGCTGTTTGCAGACGACAGCGCCTACTTTGCGTCGTCACGTCGGGCCAAACTTGCAGCTAATAAATTGCAGCGGTTGCTCGACCTGTTGCCGGAGTAGTTCAACAAGTGGCGGATTGCCGTCAATGTCGGCAAAACGACGGCCTACGCCACTATGAAAACCCATCTATTGCCAACTCTCAAACTCTGTGGGCAGGACGTTGAGTGGTCGACCGCCGTCAAATACCTTGGGTGCATCATAGACCGCTCGCTGCGCATGATTCCGCAGGTGGACCAAGCGGTCCGCCACACCAGAGCTGCGCGAGCGGTCCTCCGACCTGTTTTGGCATCACATCTGCCGACCCGGGTTAAGATGGCGGTCTACAAAACTTACGTCCGCTCCAGACTCACATACGCTGCGCCGGCGTGGTATGCGCTTACGTCCGAGACGCAGCACAAACGACTCCAGGCGCAGCAGAACCTCACACTCAGAACAATCGTGGGAGCGGGTCGATACGTTAGAAATAACGTAATAGCCCGGGACCTCAAAATTGAATCAGTTAAGGAATTTGTAACCCGGGTGGCGCGTCAGCTCTGTGATAGAGCCGACAATGGGCCGCACGAACATCTGTGCGGCCTAGCGCCACTACACGCTCGACCACCAGAGGGACGACCCCTCCCACGCGAGCTATTGCACCCGTCGCCACCCGGCCAGTAGTCGAGGCAGAGTGACAGGGCCGACGGGGATCTTCACGGGGGGAGCAGTGCCCCCCCGTGAAGATTTTCCCGGGTAAAGAGGTTTCATCCTCGAGACCCGTACCTGCTCGGCGCTAAGGCCGATGCAGATGACTGGCATAGCATAGAATATTTACAAAATAGGAAATTTTATGTGTGCATAGAGGACATTAAACAAAAATAACGTTTTAATAATTCGCCATTTTATTTTATTTAGTGCAGTTTTGAAAGTAAGTTTTCTGATTATTTAGAACGAGTAAATGCGTAAATGACATTATTGGTACAGACAGTGAAAACTTTATTGTAAAAATATTAATTTAATTTGTATTACCATCAATTAATAGGACTAATTGCTCTCAACACACTCTTAAACACTCGCGGGGCTTGTCCTCAGACTAGGCCGGTATAAACCGGTTTGTTTCTTCTCATGTAAAATCGCAATTTAAAATTATTAACAAAGAATAGTTGAAATGTTCTTCTTTAATTTAGAAACCAATTTCAATATTGAAGATAGACGAGTGTATACACTACTGATCTTGCTAAAAGCAATTTTTTTATTAAGACTTCTCTGTTTTAAGATACGATTCTTTTTGAAATAAAAACAGATCTAATTTTTTTTAAACAATTAAAGTTTATAGTTTATCTTCGCTTTCAGAACAATAAAGAAAGCACGGGATTTATTTTCGCGTGGCCTAGTGGTTAGCGTACCTGACTTCTACGCCGCGGGTCCTGGGTTCGAATCCCAGCGGGTGGCAACATTGTGGAAAACACAAATTGTTGGTTTTCGGGAATGGTTGTATTGTGTACATATTTCGAAAGTTTGTTAAATGAAATTATTTGTACCAGATAAATATTTATAGTACGTAGATATTTTATTTATTTTTTAATTTAAAAAAAGTGTTTCTCCAAGGTACCTATAGTTTAAATTTTGTTACACCTTTTATAAAAAAAAACTACGGTAGATTTGAAATGCCATAGATCTAATTATTTTTACAAAGTGTTGAATAACGTAGCACAGTAAGTCGCATATCAAGATTCCAGAGGCACTTTACCATCAGTGTTTTACAGACGAGGCCAATAAGGATTGTAAAATATGCTTACCTTTTTTGAGAATACATAATATTATTCTTAAAATTTGATTTAACTTTTTTATTTCAAATTGATTATTTAACATTTTCGTATGTTTCTTGCCCGCTGGTCTCGTGACGTTCGGACTTGTTACATAGTTCTTTCTTTTTCTCTTTCTGTCTAAGTACCTATTTTGCGTACTTTTCGCGTCATATTAAACGTCTCGCCGAACTCGTTTCTCACATTCAAAACGTCGCACTGAATTTGACCTTGGATGTTCAGCGTGTTGTCGCTCTTGTGTTACGGAATTTTCGTAAAGAAAATAAGTCTGTAGTAAGTGTATTAAAGTAGGAGAACTAATGTTACAAATTTAGGCTGTTACATGTAACATGAAAGTAAAAACTTACACAAAATGTAAAAGATAATGTAATAAACACTTTTGTGTATCGAGTAAGGTTGACATAATTGAAGCAATTGCTCCGATACAGGGTAGTGTAAATTATTTGGCAAATAATCTTGTGAAAAACGAAACTCTGTTAGGTTTTCCAAACAGTTCCATTTTTTTTGGGCGGTTATGTGGACGCCGAGGATAAGTGATTGGCTTATGGGTTGCGGGTTCGATTCCCGCACGAGACAAATATTTGTAATGCTTACAGATAATTGTACTGGGTATGGGTGTTCGTGCCTGATATAAGAGAAATCCTAGAGTATATCATAGTTTTTTTTAAAAAAAAAAACAGAATACTAAAAAGTGCACTTGACACTGTCAGTTTATCCTATGTTCTTTTGTCACGAAAGTAGCTATCTCAGAAAACACAAAATAAAGTATTTCCGACGATCCTGAATTTGTGTAAGAAAGAAGAGAAAATTGGAGTAAATACTCAGTTACGTGACGACTGCGTAGTCTAGTGGAACACGTTCTACTGCGAATACTATGACGCGGACCCTGGGTTTAAATCCCAGCCGGAGCCAACGTTTTTGTAAAGACATAAATTTTTAATTTTCGGTTCTGGAAATTTTCTGTAAACGCACTCACGACTTCGAAATATTCCTAGTCTGACGCATCTTTTAATAATCAAACAAATCTAAATGTATTTAATTATTAAATACTTACCAATTTAGTTCTCAATAAATATTTATGATAAAACGTACGCAGAAAGGTATATCGTGTCCGACCCGAGCGTTGTGTTAGTGTAGGTATCAGCTGATTCGCACGGGCTATTGAACTCGGCCGGTGCGTGTGCGGTCCCACTAGAACACTGCGACAGTACTAAGCTTATATTCTATTTTTTATTTTATTTTTTATCCATCTAATTAAACACAGTTATATTCATTTTCAGTAAGATTAAACTTCAGTAATCGATTCTACTATTGATTCTGTCTCGGTATTTTCTTCTTCCAGAACGGCTTAAAAATTACGGTGTATATAGAAAAAAAATTACAAGAAAAAGCTACTACGTAGATTAGAAATAATAAAAGAAGAGTTTAATACCAGACATACCTTTAATAGATCTATAAAGAAACAAGACTGGTAAAGATTGGATATTTGGGTTAAATAATAAAAATAATAATATTTGACATAACTACCGAGTACCATAAAAATCTGTACGATGTGCCAGACACAAAACACACCTTAACCACCGCTTCAAGCAATCAAAAAAACAGTGATCAACCACCACCTTTTCTAAATATAGAAATTAGCGAAGCAATAAGAAGGACAATATAACAAACGATCTCTTGAAAGCAATTTCTGAACCCGTTTTACCTTTGTTAACTACCCTGTTTGACCCTTTTTAAGGTAGAGGCAGTATACGTGCCACCAACAAATTATTTTTTTATTCGCGTCTGTATAGTTGACGGTACTGTGCATTTTCACTAATGGTAACACTGATATTTTTTACGTAAAAGACAAGTGTGACATTGGCAGATAGACTCAAGCTGTCAAGCTTGTATCAGCCATTTTTGCTCGAAAGTGGTTAATTTAAATCCAGTTGGATCTTCTAAGATTTCGGCTAAAATGGTAAGATTGTTTGCTAATTATAATTTTATAGGTTTATTGTTTTCGTTTTGGATGCGATTATGACTTTCAATGTATTCTTACTTATAAACTTTGGTGGCAGTATAAATGCCATTGTCTGTTTACATTTCAAAATCACCTGAGATGAAGACATTGAGAATGAGCTGGAGCAAATTTTTGGACTTCTTGACGATCCAGATGACTCGGCAGATGAGTACGAGGGTGAAGATGGTCATTAAAACCTATTTAGATGTACACGCGCTATTGGAGGATCGCAATATTTGTCAAGATAGACAAAGTCCTACGCCTTATATATATTTTCGGTGATGTAATTGCTGTTAGCCTTCTCGGCTTTTACAGCTTCATCGGATACTTCCTACACAAGAAAATATAGATCCTAACATAGGAGCACCCAATATCGAACACAGCGACGAAGAAATATTGCGACCAGTCCGACCTTCACGAGTACTATCTCGAGCTATTTTGAAATCTTCTTCAAAATCTTCTGCTAACTCTTCCTCTGATAACGAGAATGACAATGACTGGAAAAAAGGTAGTATGTGGCCGCATAGGCCACATGTAGATAAATACGATGAAGTGCCATTGCAACCTAAGGTCCTCTTTCCAAGCAGGACTTCTCCAATCGCTTATTTTTCGAGATATTTTTCGGCAGAAACTATTGATCATATAGTTAAGCAAACTAATCTGTATGCCTCCCAGAAAACGACTTTATATTGGGAACCATTTAGAAATCGTGATATTGAAGCATTATTGGGAGTTATTATTCTGATGGGTATTCACGTTTTACCATCCATAGATCTATATTTGTATAGTTTCGTCGACTCTTAAAAATGGATCACGATTTTTCGACGAAATTACCCAAGTAATGAGATGCAAAAGATTTAAAAAAAGAACCTACACCTGAATGATAATTCCAAGACCCCTCCAAAACTAACGAAAATGTTATTATTAAATACCAAGGAGTAGAAATACATCAGACAAAAGTTGTAAAGTTCTTGGGTTTATTAATAGACTACAATTTGTCCTGGAAAATGCACTCGGAAGAAGTGTGTAAGATACTCAATAAAGCTGCCTACGCGTTGTACCGACTTACTAAAATTTCTAACAAAGAAGTAATATTAATAGCCTATCACGGATTTGTCGCATCCGCTCTTAGATATGGAGTCGTATATTGGAGCAATTCTATAAACAAAAATCTTATCTTTCGAGCCCAAAAGAGGTGTATTAGAGCGATGGAAAATATACCGGCAATTGCTAGTTGTAGACATTCTTTTATAAATTTAAAAATTCTAATCTTCCCATCCCTTTATATATATGAAGTAAAGGTATTTGTAAAAACTCATATCCATTCATTTGAAATCGCCTTTAAAAGTCGGTATAGAAAATTGCGTGATAAAAATGAACTACAGATTGATGTACCATATACAAGGACTGCACTGTTTAATAAGAATTTTATATGAATGGCCAAAAAAATATTTAATAAATTACCCGAAACATTAAAGAATAGCAATTTAAGTAATTTTAAAAGAAAACTACACGCTATCTTAGTAAGTAAGTGCTATTATACAATTGCAGATTATTTAACGGACAAAATAATTATTTAATAAATTGTCATGACATTATAATTTTTTGACTTATGTAAAAAAAACAAAAAAAAAGCAAAAAAGATTCGCTCTCGCGCTCTGGTGCAGAACGGACCTATTTTCGACCGCGCTCCATGCGCAATCAAGTTGACAGCTTGCATAAGTTATGGACAGCAGTCTGTGACGGCCAGTTGTTGCAGTTGTGGATAATGGCCAACACCCGCTCCCGTAGCGGTGAGTTTGGTTATTCGTCGTACGTGCCTTCGCCGATCGTGTCCCTCGAAGTGTTGTGCTTCGTGGTGTGCGAAAGTGAAAGTTTCGACAGTGAGTTCCTGTATTGCGTCGGCTTGCTGGGTAAAACCGTGAGTAGAGTGCATACACACATCTCGCCTCAGAGGCGGCTTTTGTATTTCGTGTCCGTTTGTTGCACTAGGCAACAGCTAGGAACACACCCTCACGCACCTAAGGCGTAAGGCATTAGGTGAGTTATTTTTAGCACACACCTCCCTGCTCACGTAGGGAGAATTATTGAATTTGTGTACACACCACCAAATCACCCGAGTGAAATGGCAACCAAAAGCGACATTGTTTTAGCGCGGCTAGACGAATTTCTGCGCCTAGCGCACCCCGAGATCTGGGCCCAGTTTAGGTCATACCTACTGGAGTTTGTCGATGTAGCAGCGGTCCGTCCGAATGCAACAATTCAGCCAAAGAGTCATGTAGCAACATTCGACTCCGACGGCCCGTCATCGCCAGCTTTAGAGCCGGCCGCACCGACACCTGCGCAAGATGACGCATCCGCACCTGTGTGCGAAACAATGGTAGGCGTAATCACCGGCCATAAAAATACCGTGCCGACCGTGTCGGCATCGTCTGTTAAAAATGCACCTGCGGGCAATAAAACCGCCGCTAATGGGTGCAATAAAACATCCGAAACACCTGCGCTTCCCTTCCAGGAATCGCAATCCATTGTTGGGCCCGCGGCCCTTTCGGACGAGGGATCCGACATGGATTGCGAAGAATCCGGAAGGGCTCACGACGACGGCTTCACCGTCGTTGTGCGCAAAGCGAAGAAACGCGCCGCGAAAGGGAACTCCGAGCCTAACTCGGATACAGCGTCGCCGTCCGCTTCACGGAACCCGGCCAAAAAAGGCGTGTCTAACACACGCAAGGCTATCGAAAAGTCTCTGCCCGCGCATCCCGCGGCGCAAATAAACAAAGCTCCTCCGCCAATTATCCTACAGCAGCGGTCCTCAACCCTGGGGTCGCGACCCCGTGTGGGGTCGCGAAAGATATTTATGGGGTCGGCAAAAAAGTCAAAATAGTCCTGTATTTATCGAATTTTATTAAGGTTTATGCATAAAATATAACCTCTCTTTACATACACAATTACACAATGTCCTTAAAACGGAGAGAATCGAAAATAATTACGACTGTACGACCTGTCCAGTCCCGCCGGCTCCCGCGCCCGCGCCCCCACCCCGATCGCTCTTTCTTCGTTCAGTCTGTCTGTTCAGTCAGTTCTATCCGCACGTGCGTACTCATCGCCGCTTTGTCGATTGCAAATACATACTAAATTGATGTCAAAACACGGAAGATTACTTCTGTAGAATGTTTTTTTAGAACATTAGTGTTCTCGTGGATAACCACGCACACGGTAAGTAACTGTGCACTCATACTTAGAAAATAAAGTGAGGCGTCATCGCAGCGCGGCCATGTTGGACGCGTGGGTTCAATAACAAAACCAGCGCGAAATATTTTTTACGCTTCACTTATGCATTTTTAGGGTTCCTTTTGAGAAACAAAGAACCCTTATAGTTTTGTCAAGTCATGTTTGTCATTCATACAAACACTATGAAAAACAAAGTTACAACTAACATCCAGTCATATCATTACTTGCTACCTCGGAACCCTTTATGGGCGAGTCCGACTCGCACTTGGCCACTTTTTTGCTTGTCTATTTGTGCTTCATTGAAAATAATTTTGAAGTAAATCCTGTTACCACGCGAGCATATGACGAAAAATCTAATATTAATCGTTTGGAATACATTTTTTATTTATTAATACGTATTTATTATTGCAGTTAACAATGGATAAGTGGCTAATAAAACGCACATCTACAGATGCAGGTGGCGGAAGTCCTAATAACGCATCACAAATCAAAAGAATTAAACACGTAGTTCTCGACAGCTGTGTCGCCTCAGATTCTACAACGACAACTACTGATACGAGTAATATAAGTCGTGAGACCAATGCCACCACTTCAAGTACTGGTAGTGTTATTACTATCGATGAAAGCAGAGAAACATCTAGTTCCACTACTATAACTATTAGTCATAACAGCGATGATTGTAGTTCAACAGCCACATCTACCTTACACATCGATACAGAGAGTGACGCTTCAACTTCAACTAAACAAGCAACAGCTACATCGGAGACAACTGAGAAGCGTCAACGCATCTTTAAAGAATCGTACATCCAGTTTGGTTTTAAATGTACAGTGTTGAATTTTGAACAACGTCCACAGTGCGTTGTTTGTTCGGAGGTTTTGGCAAATGAGAGCATGAAGCCGGCCAAACTGAAAAGGCACCTAGAAACTAAGCATCCACAGTTAAAAAATCTTATTTTAAACGACTTGCCACCAAACTAACGTCACAGCAGGTTGATTTCCAAAAATACACAACAGTTAACCAAAAAGCCTTACAAGCATCTTTCGAGGTTTCCTTCTTGATTGCCAAAACTAAAAAAACTCACAACATTGGCGAGACGCTCATTTTGCCAGCTGCAATGAAAATGGTTTCGATCATGCAAGGAGAAAAGTATGCCAATTTACTGAAAACAATTCCACTATCAAGTGACACTGTTCATCGTCGTATCAATCTACTTGCTGATGATATCAAAATACAACTTATAGATCGCGTGAAAGGGAGTCCCTATTATGCTATTCAGCTGGATGAAAGCACTGATGTAGCTAATGTAGCTCAACTTCTGATATTTATCCGACACCGATATGAAAACGACATATGCGAAGATTTGTTATTTTGTCAGGGATTAGAAGGAAGAACAACCGGTGAAGCAATTTTTAATGCAGTTAATACCTTTTTTGAAGTCCATGACATAATAAAGTGGGAATATTGTGTATCTGTGTGTACAAACGGCGCAGCTGCATTGACCGGCTCCAAAACAGGATTCAAAGCAAAAGTAACTGAGATTGCACCTCACGTAGGCTTTGTTCACTGTATGATTCACCGTGAAGCCCTTGCAGCAAAACATTTGCAACCAGATGTAAATAAAGTGTTGGAACAAGTCGTAACAATAATAAATTTTATTAAAGCTCGCGCATTAAATAGTCGCCTTTTCAAAATAATGTGTCGTGAAATGGGATCAGAATACGAAAATCTACTGTTACATACGGAGGTCAGGTGCTTATCGCGAGGAAAAACACTCCGACGTGTATTTGATCTCAAAGATGAAATCAGAATATTTCTACTTGAACGGGAACCAAAGCCAGCGGAATATTTTTTGAATGAAAATTGGTTGGCAACAGTTGGCTATCTTTCGGATATTTTTGAAAAACTTAACGATTTAAATCAATCGTTGCAAGGGAAGAGTACAAATGTAGTGATTTTAGCTAACAAAATAAAAGCTTTTTGTAGGAAAATAAGTTTGTGGATAGACGAAATCAGTGCTGAAAACTACGAGATGTTTGCATGTTTGGAAAAATTTTCTGAAGAAAACAATATAAAGCTCGAAGAAGAAATTTAAACCAAAATCATGATGCATCTTACAAACCTTAAGCAAGACTTGGAAATAAGATTCCCAGATACGTCACACGGCGACCAATGGATAATTAATCCATTCACTTGTGATCTTAACACTGTGAAGATGAACTTAAAAGAAAAGGAGCAGCTGATCGATTTAATGTCCGATGAAAGCCTTCGATCTATTTTCAAAACCACGGATCTATCCAAGTTCTGGATAATGACGGAAAAGGAATATCCACTGTTATTCAAAACATCTCTGCTGAAATTGCTGCCATTCGCATCTACATACCTTTGCGAGACAGCTTTCTCCGCATTAACTGCTATAAAAACAAAATATCGCTCCAGACTTAACCAGATTTGAGGGTGTCTGTTTCTGATAATATATCACCAAGAATTAATATACTGACTGCAAGTGTGCAAGCACAAGGTTCACATTAGATTGTAAGGTTACGTATATGTACCTTGTTTTTTAAATAAAATATTAAAATAATTGCTTGTCTCATTTAATGCCATCATAAATATTACTCGTATGTTAAATGCATATTTTCTAGTTTGCTCTAATATTACTGTCCAAAATAAATAAACTCTTCAATATAAATAATTTACGAAATAAAAACAGATAACTTCGTTACCTGAACCAACCTTTGCACTTGTTAACTTAGTGATTTTTTTTTCTGGGGTCGCTCATAACTCTTTTTTGAATTTTGGGATCGCAATATCAAAAAGGTTGCGGACCGCTGTCCTACAGGATAAGGCGCAATGAAACAATCTGTCACTTTGGATGACAAGTAAGAAAATTGTGTGCCCGAAGGCGCAGACGGCAGTGCAAGGTATCCGCGTATACCCAAAGAATTGGAGACAAAACAAAAGAAGACCATGTTTACTATTTTGCTTCGACTTACAGCAGTGAATGCCTTTGCCGAGAAATATATTCAAGATAGTCGTCCTACACTCCTTAACTTGATAGACAAACTACTAGCTGACCCGTGCCAATATTTCGCGCGGTATCGTGATCATCAACAGATGGCGCCATCTACCTTCTTTAAAAAATGTTAACAACTCCACCCGACACCTCTCGTACATTTTAGTTGAACAAATTGTAAACAGACGGCGTTTTCAATATTCAAGTACAAAACTATTTATCTATTTTTCGCCAATAGCGAGAAACATAAGATTTAAAATGATGTTTGAATCATTAATTTTGTTAAAGAATTGAGGGAGTTATAGCGATGCTACAAAAAAACAACTTGAAAAGTAATATATATGATAATCGAAAAATAACTTAGACATAGTAGGCATGGAAAGAAATAACTTATATTACTGTTGTAAAACTTACTATATAACAATAATAATCTTTACCGACAAACCAAATTACAGAGCAACACAATTTCAGCAGTATGCGATCCCTAGAAGGAATTAATACCTGTATTTCAAAGGTCAGGCTATGGTTGGTGGTAATTCTTTTAAGTAGACTGTACCTAACACTATATGAGAATAAGTGAACTTAAGTAATAGAATAAGTGAACTTTACGCCGCGAGCCCCGGGTTCGAATCATAGTCGGAGCCATTTGTGCATAAACACACATCCTTGTTCTTCTGTCTGGTTGTAATTTGCATGTAGATTTACTACTGCAAAATGCACTAACGGTACTGGACAAAAGAATAATCTTAATCATACATACATACATACATAACGTCACGCGTTTTTTCCGATATAGACAAAGACCACACCCGAAGCAAACTTTTCGCTCCCGCGGGTAATATACAAAATGTTATGGGACTGCCAGAAACGAAATTAAATTATATCAAAATAACAGAATACAATGACTATATATTTAGCCGCGAGCCCCGGGCTCGAATACCAAGGGGAGCCATTTGTGCAAAATGCACTGACGGTACTGGGCAAAAGAATAGAATTATTTTTATTCATACCTACAGTCACGCCTTTTTCCGATATAGGCAGAGACCACTTTTAGCTTCATACCAAAATTCTTATTCCCTATTGCGCTCCTACGAGCAGTATAGTGACAGCATCGTATTGTGGTATTATTCTCAACCGAAGCCAACAGTTGTGTAAAAACACAAATTGTTGGTTTTCGGGTCTAGTTGTGTTGTACTGCAACGTAGCCGACCTCCGATTTTCTAACATTGAACACGGGTAGCTTTAGATGGTATTCGGAAGTTATTTCCGAGGTCGAAATACGCCAGGAGGACATCATGTCCGGCCCATTGCCACTTCAGGTACTATTCATGTGATGAAATCATTTACAGTTTTTCAGCTGTAGAGTCGCTAAGAGGTCAATGTACTCTTTCATAGATCTCTGCATATTATTTCGTTTCTTAATGACGTAATATTCTTCCGAAATGGTTTCGGTGTCATTGTTATAGCTTGATGCCATCTTGGAAGAATCTGAAAAACAAAATAAAATTCTTTAAGATCATCATCATCATTTCAGCCTACTGTTTTGCCCTTTTTAGTCCATATGTCACCATCTGTTTGTCTCTACAAAGAATATTTTGAAGACTATTTTAAAATGCCTATACACTTTTCATCATTTTCATTTCATTATTAAAAATGATGCCATACAGTAGGATTTCTCGTGCATCGTGGGTGCGTTTTACAGACACAAATTTCATATTCACATCACAATCAAATCACTGAAAACAAACAACTTCTATTTTGCACAAATTTTAGCTCTGGTACGGTGTAGAAGTTAGGTCCTCTGAACACTTAGTCATGCTATTATTGTATTTATCATATTAATCGAAGTAAATATGTCCAAAATAAAAAAAAATCGAAAAGCTCACCCTGCTCTACAGGCCCATTCTGCATAACATCATTTAAGTAAATTTATATTTGACTTCATTCTCCCATCAAGAACCGCTTGTAAACTTGTGGTCTTTCTCTCTTCCTTGAAGACAGCATAGTGTGCTAGAAAAAAAACAGAGCCGATATTTACATCATATGAATTATATCCACTCTCTCCTCCCAATGCCACATGATGCTCAATGAAGTCCTTATACTGTTCTAACATAGGATTGTTTAAACTTCTTTTCTGGCAGTATATGGATGAAATCTTGAAGGCAGGTGTAGTAAAACTTGTTACACCATCCATACAACTGAACCAAAAAAATCAAAAAACTTCAGGGCACATAAAACCATATGAGGTATTGTTAGATGGTCTTGAAAAATGGTAAAGTTACAAAGTAAATTTATTTACGCCAATAGTGTGAGAGATATGCACTTCTAAAGTCTCAAATAGTGTGCTCTCTCTCTCTCCCTCTAACTTTTCAACTATGCTGAGGAAAATTCTGAAACATTTGTGTAAAAGTAACAGCCTATAAATGTTCCACTGCTAAGCACATGCATCCTATCATTTCTCATAGGTTTTTGGAGACGGGAAAAGTTCATCAAAATATTTTTTATTTCTCAGATGTGAAGGTTTCCTCACAATATTTTCCTTAACCACCAAGCATGTGGTAAATAAACACTTAAAATTGTAACTAACAATATCTGTGTAACTAACAACAGAAATCAAACCCAGGTTTCGCATACTCTGAAAGATTTAAGATATGGTATATTTTTGGTCACACACTATTCCCCAGTATGGAACCTTTCGATGTATGTTGTCCAACACATTTTATATCTACAGACATTGTCTGACCCCACAAACAAATGGAAAATAAAGTTTGTGATCCTTAACAAATGAGATAAGTGTGTGAGACTGTTTTAAATTTTAGACAGTTAAAAACTGCATTTTTTATTATTGGAAGAGATAAGTGACGAGACAAGCAAAACATTCACCTAATTTACCTATGCAGGAATCCGTCTAGGTAGGTACCACCCCAGGGCCAGTTATTCTGCCTGAAGCTGTAGTGTGCAAGCATTATTGTGTTTCGGTTTGAAGGGCACTGTGAGCTAGCGTAATCACTGGGCATTTGAGACTTAGAACTGATGTTTTAGGGTGACGTGCGCAGTGTGGTGTCACTCAGAAATATTCTGGGTGACACAGCATTTGTTGTGGGCGGATGTTGCACTTACCATCAGGTGAAGGTTTTGCTCTTTTGTCACTTTATACAATAAAAAAAAAAATTAAGTGCAACATCTACCTATAACAAATGCTGTGTCACACAGAACATTTGTGTGTGGCACCACAAAGCGCTTGTCACCTTAAAACATCAGTTATTAAGTCTCATATGCCCAGTGATTACACCAGGTCTCAGTGCCCTTGACACTGAAAGTTCTTTCCTTTGACACAATATATTGCACTGTGTGGAATTATTTGTAGCCCATACAGCAGGTCTTGATTTACTTTCAAAACAATGAGGAGTAATATTTCGATGTTTGCAAGATGGCAGCACAATGACTTGAGATCTGACAAAACTCAAAATTCTAGAGGAATCTCGGAGAGACTATAATTTTACTCAAATATTTTAAATATGTACAACTATATAAACATAGCATCCCATCATGTTGTGTAGTGCCACTTTATTCTGTAAGAACTGGTGGTCACAAGTTTCCACATGAGAAAGTGCTACGAAAAAAATAGATGGTAGCAATTCATTGTTTGTTTAAAGCCAACTGAATAATTTTTTTTTTTTTTTTGTTTAGAAAACGATACCCCACAGTAGGATTTCTCCTGTATCGTGGGTACGTTTTACAGACATAAATTCCACATGCACAAACCACCCAGACCCGGAACAACTATCTGTAGGCCATACAAATATTTGTCCCGTGCGGGAATTGAACCCGCGACCCGCGGCGCAGAAGCCAAGGGCTTAGCCACTGCGCCAACCGAGCCAATCTAAGAGTATGCAAAAAAAACTTCAGAAAAGAAGAATGCTGCCGCCCAAACGATATGGTGCAGGAATATTGAATATATTGTTAATTTTCTTACCTATTTCCAAATTTATAGCAATGACATTTTCAGAATTTCATCATAGGCTTATGTTATTTCAGCCAACCCGCTACGTAAACAGTATTCTGGGCCATCCAAGTTTTAATGCAATCAAGAAACAAGTGAAACAAACAGAGAAAAAAAACAAGAATGCACTCAACTAAACAAGCACCTGTTAATGAAATTAAAATCGAAAATCCTAACAAAGACATTGAAATACAATGCTGTTTACCTGAATGTCAGAATAAAATATCTGATACTATAAATTAACCAATATCTTCGTCCTGCTTTAAAGCCGAAATTAATTTTTCACTAACTCTTCTAAAATTCAGTTGTTGCTGAAACTATGTTTATATAGGATCGCGCACAAAAATGCGTAAGCGAGTTTATAAACTTCGACATTTTTAACACCACCATAAAATGCTTACCTACTAAAATATTTTACAAGTTTTTATTCAAAAATTCATTTCTGTTCTGTTATTGTTTGTTATTGTTGTTAGATTGTCAAACTCAAATTGACATTAGACATTTGTCAAAAAGATCTCGTTGACAGCTCACCATTCATAGATAAAATGGTGGGCGGAAATATTATTTTATTTTCTCGATGTAGGTAGTGAGTAGTAAAATTTCACCTTACCTTCGATTATATATTTCTGTTGAACAAATGATGAAATCACACAAACCTTGCGAATTGACTTACGGTACCATGTAAAAGAAGCTACAACTTCTCGGGAAACCACTAAAACACCCAAACTATGAACCGGATGAGTATTGACCGAGCCACAAGCGAGAATCTGTCTCAGCCTGATCTTCAAAAAATCTTCGAAATGTACAATATTTCACTAATTCGAACTCGAACTTAACTTGTTCAAAACGAAAAGTTACATAATATTTTATAAATGAACTTTATATAAAAATCAAAGAAGCACACTGTGGGTGTGCCGTTAGCAAATGTGCAAAGGAAGTGTTCAGCCAATGCTGCCATATAAATCAACGTTTTTTATAATGCTGCCACTAAAATATTATTATGTTTATAATATACTAACATAATTGTATAATGTTTTGAACATCCTCCAACAAGCAATAGGCTGAAATGTTCAGTACAGTACTTATAGGGATTTAGAGAGTAACAGCATGGGTGACTGAAAATTACTCAATGCCTTATGAATGTATATTCGGTACCTACTTATAAGAAAAAAACAATTTTTAAACATTTTGTTTAGGGAATTACATATGTGTATTATCGATCGGGGTCGGCTTATTTACTCGGGTGAAACCGCGTGACGCAGCTAGCGTAACATTTCCATCCTTCTGGGCAATCTGCGAATTATGTTATCTATTGCTTCTTGGGACAAGCTCTGCCACTCTTCAAGTAATGCGTTTTGCAGTTCTCTCCGGTGTTTGGCTTGGGGTTGGACTTGTTAAAAAGTGTTAAATCAAGAATGGGAAAATTTTGGATTGAACACTTTTCTTTAACAAGTCCCAAATAAGCTCTATAGGATTCATATCCGGGGATCTTGCTGGCCACTGCATCACTGTTATACACAAATGGTTTAGATATGCTTGGACTGAGCGAGCACTGTGAGCCTGAGCATTATCCTGCATCAGAATAAGCCGTCACCATTATAGGAGGCAAATGGCAAAACGTGTTCTTCTTTAATATACCTGATAAACCTATCAGCAGTCATATTCCCTCGGCCATCATGAACTCCGTACGAGCGCCGAAAGTTATCCCTCCCCACTCCATAACTGAGCCGCCCCCATGTGCCACCGTATTTTAAAATTAGTCTGAATATATCGTTCTCCTTTGACTCTCCATATTGAGAATTAAAAATTAATGTTTTTATTCATCAATGTTTAAATATTACGATAGCACGTAAAACTATCGTCCGAAAACCGACATTACAGACAGCCAATTTTTTTAATTTTCTAATATTATTGACAGTTTTTGCAAATTTAATTAAAATAATTTGTTTAAATATGATCACGACCAATTAGTTATAATCATATTATTTCATATTATTCTTAAAATGCAAGAATTAATCACCTTTTTTGCCGCTGTTTGAGAAAACAGTTAATTGAAGTGAAAAAAATGAAATTAGACTGAAAATTATGGACGAAATAAATTACATCTTATTAAATTGTAGAAATAAACACAAAAACACAAAACACGTTGTCGCGTCGAGGTGGGCGGGGGTCATTGTAAAAGTTCTCGAAGAAACTCGCGTGGCGTCGTTCCATTAGCAGAAATATTTTAACTGCTAGCTCTGACGTCACGCGAGAAGAGATATATGTGTCACAAGTTAACGCTTGGACCGCTCGTGCCTCTCTATCGCTTGTTGCGCGTTCTCGCTCGCACGCTCAGGCTCAGGCGGAACGGGACAATTTTTCGTGACCACGATACTGTCAGTCACGATCCAGGCCACACTGTACACACAGTCAATAGCTTTAATATAACACGCACCACGACGCGCGACCGCCGTAGAGCGGCGCGCAATAGTCAATAATCACACCGCGTACACAAGATTCACCCGTGTTCTAGGGCGGTTCTCACCGCCCAGAGTTACCCACACACAAGTCGACAGTCCGAATGGACGCGCGCAGCCTCCTTCGGACGGTCAATAGACGACTTAAAATATTTAAGATTTTCGAAATCGCGAAAGCACGCAGCGAACGCGACACAGTCCGAACTTCGAGGTTTTTGTATGAGTTTTTATTTATTTATTTATGTTTGGGTCAAACCAAACCTGGCACGCGGGCCCTTGGCCCGTGAGCACAGTATCCGATGAAGCTGTAAAAGCCGAGAAGGCTAACAGCAATTACATCACCGAAAATATATACAATTTTTCGTGCGCGCTGCCGATGTTCATCAATTTATAAGACGTTATCACGTCAATAAAAATTAATGTTTTTATTCATCAATGTTTCTAGACGTTATCACGTAAAACTATCGTCCGAAAACCGAGTTTACAGACAACCAATTTTTTAGTTTATTTCAACTAAGGTGCCTATTAACACCAAAAATTAACTTTTACTAAACATATTGATAATTTATCGAATTTATAAAACTTTTAAATTCCTCTTCAGATCGAGCTTGAACCACCAACAAATCAGTATTACCGGGAAACACAAAAAAAATCAATCCATTTTTAAATCGAAGTTCTAAATAAAAAGGTAATATTACTGGCCAGTCGTTTAAGAAATATTATGAAAAAATAATATTTTTTTGTGTTTCGCTAATTGTGCCGGTGTGTGTATGCTATGTAATACCATGATTGTGAGGCTTAGGGTTTAGTGACTTCCACGCTTCCATTAAACTATTCAGAGAATAAGATTTTATCACTCGAGTGGAGTTTCGACTGCTTAGGTTTAAGAATTTTTAAATATCGTTATAAAATTAGTGATATGTGGTAATATGAAATAAAATTCAAAATATTATTTACACATCATTTATTTATAAAATCAACGAATAAAAATAAAATGATTTCTTAAGTTTCCATGTGAGAATGACTATGTATCTATAGTTACATTATATGCGATTTAAATTGCATTAAATGCGATTATACTAGTTTTTTTTTTAATTAAAAAAATGCCAGAGCGATGTAGATGTCGCTGGTGAGACCACCGAAGTGACATCTACCTGTCATCGAATCTACTCGGTGCGCCAAGTTGACTCGTTAAATCCAGTTATATCGAGTGCGAACGGACTCGAGTCAAGTTATTTTTCATTCTTGTACGATTTTGAATATTTCACTCGAGTCGCTCGACTAAAACAATTCTCTGTTCCCATTTCTTTCATTTCATTTCATTATTAGAGATACATTTCTGTTGTGTGCAACTAAAAGTTTAATTCATTTTTATTGTGATATTTTGCCTTTAATCTTTGAATTATGGATAAAGTTAAACGTAGTACTACACTTCAAACAACTATATACCGGCGAGACCATGAAACAAGGAATTGGACGGTAATGAAAACTACAGTACACCAAAAAAACACTTCTAAAAGATGTATGCAGAGCAAAATACAAAAAATCTGTGGGAACAATATGTCGCTTGATTGATAAATAATCCTCAAAAGCTATATACGCTGATATGCAATTCATGTGGAGTGGCTTTTACAGGAGGAAAGGTGAGTGGAAAAAACTTTACTGTTTGTAGATACATACGTAAGATCACGACTGTATCCCGTAAGGGGTAGTCAGAGACTGGGCACTCACTTCCAAAACAGATGACTGCCACAATCCACGTTTCACCAAAACAATATAATGCACTTGGTGTGATAGGTGGTGAGCCCATCACCACCATTCGCTGTTGGGTGCACAGTGCATTGTGTCTAGTCTAAACTAATATTAAGAGGAAAGATTTGATTTTTTGTATGTTTGGTTGTAATGATTTAACTCAAAATCTACTGCACCGATTTTAAAAATACTTTCACCTATAAACAACTACATTATCACCGACTAACATGAGTTGTATTTAATTAATAAAAAACCGAGATTCCTTCGAAAATTGCTATGATGTAACTCAAGGTATCATAAATTTACTGATAAAAGTCATTATTTGGTGTGCGCTGCAAAAACTATTAATGATATAGAAAATAATGTACTACATTTTCATAGTACTCATGTTTTCAGGTAAATCAGTATTGAAGAAATGTCTGGACTGCTTGAAAAATTTCTTTGGTCTGTAAAGTGTGTGGCAAAGAAGTGACATAGCAGCAGAAATGGTAATTAAACTTTTAAGGGAGTTTCTTTCTCTGATTTCATTAAAAAATATATTTATTTTAATTTTAACAAAGAAGTAGCTAAGTTTATTTTCATACACTTTCCTTTCACCTAACTTTACAATTAATATTCTCTTTTTTTTTTATAGGACTGATGGTCACTGTTACCCCGAAGGCTACAGCTTCGCCGGATTGAAAGGTGGCATAGCGCTGAGGGCGCTTAGCCGAAACCTTTATTTATGGATGACTGGCGCAAGGGCCCCCGAGAGGGGACCTCGGCTTGGACCGTCATCCTGTTCGCGAGAGTAACAGACTCGAGGGTGCCCAAGGGGGCCGGTCTCGGCTCGGTCAGTTACTGCAATCGGGAGGGCAATATTACTACTACTATAATTATTAATACCATGATTATTATTAGATAAGTTTACCACCAATTCGGAATGCGTTTCCGCTGGAGAAGAAATGGCGCAAGAAACTCCAGCGACGCTTCTGTTTATGACACTACTGCTACGGGAGAACCGGCCTGAGATGCGGCGGTATCGCGAATAACTTTGTCTGATACGCCCACGCCGACGGCGGGGGCGGTATGATGGTGATAATGGGTGTTTGTGTAGTGTTGAGTAGAGCGCTTGGGCAATAGTGGTCGCGTCGTCAGGGTCCTCGAGGACGTGCCTCGGTCTCCTTTTTCCGCGGGTCGAGATTTGGTGTATTGCGAGGGGGTTGTAAGTGGCGGCACTGACAACCAGTGGGTTGGGGTGCGTGGCGGCAGAGTCGAAGTATCGGCGAGAGGCCAACTTTAGATATTGGGCTATGGTAGGAAGCCCTAAATCGATATGAAGGTTAGCATTACGCACGAACCACGGTGCTCCCGTGGCTTTACGCATGAATCGATTTTGTATTACCTGAAGTCGGTGAATTTGACGCGGGGAGGCATGCGCAAATACGGGGCTTGCGTATGTCATAATTGGCCGAATACAGGCTTTGTAAAGTGTAATTTTATTACGTAGGGACATTTTGCTATTTTTATTTAGTAACGGATGTAATCGACCGAGGACGAACGCCGCTCGGTTCCTTACTCGGTTAATATGTGGACCGAAGCTGAGTCTCGAGTCTAATAGGACGCCTAAGTATTTGACTGTCTTTTCCCAGGGGATTGGACGATCGAATAACTCTATGGTGGGGAGATGCTGCGTTATGCGCCGCGAGAAGTACATGGCTGCACTTTTGATTGGGTTGATCTCGATCCTCCATTTCCGAAACCAGTTCCCGAGGGTTCGGGCTGCGGATTGGAGGCGTTTAGAGATACGTCCGTCTGGATTACGTCCAGACACATAGAGGCAGGTATCATCTGCGAAGAGGGCGAGTTCGACGCCGCTGGTGTGCGGTATGTCGTTCGTGAAAAGGGTGTAGAGCACGGGACCTAGGACTGAGCCTTGTGGTACGCTTGCATTGATTTTTGTAAGCGGAAAGTTTGACTTGTAGGTTTTATTCATAGTAAACTTTCATTCTTATCAAAAGGTTATCCAATGCAAGAGGTATAAAATGTTCGATTTTGGAGTTTTCATGTTTTTGTGCAGAATTATTTTTCTAAAATTAAAGTAGCCTAAGTTACCCGCTTTAATATTAGCTATCTGTCAGTGAATGTCCCATCAAAATCAATCCAACCGTTTCGGACAGACAATAAAACTAGTTTTTTTATTTATAGGTACTGTCTATAATTGCATAAGCATCCAGTAAAAAGCTGTTATTTTTTATTACAAACAGACACCAATTTAATTTATTTGTATGGGTTGTCAGCTCCATAGACACAGTGGCACATCCCTTGGCTTCTAAGCCACGAGTTGCGGGTTTGATTACCGCATGGGCGCAAATATTTGTATGACCTACATACATTTGTTCCTAGTCTGGGTGTTTGTGCATGAAAACTTTTGAATTTACCAAAGTAAAATGCATTACACGGGGGACATCTTTATGTAGAGCCAAGTTATTTATCATTTAACTTTTTCTTATACTATTAGCTACAGCTATTATCAATTCATTAGATTGTTCATTAGATATTGTAGCCTGCTGCGATTTCTGGAGGAGCTTGGTTGGCTCGACTAGCACAACGTTCCTGCCTACACGCAAAATACGCACTAGACGTGGAGTTGCTGAAACCGGCCCATTGCAATCTACAATCTACAATTCATTAGATGTACCATCTCTTAAATATTAATGCCTTGTATTCATAATTGATCAAGATCATCATATGAATGTAGGTAGTCACCACCGCATTGCCAGTTATTCAAGTAGTAAGTAGTGTGCAGACATCACTAAGTTTCAGTTTGATTGACACTCCATCTAGTGTAACTACTGGGCATATGAGACTTAAGAACTGATGTCTCAAAATGTTGAGCACAGTGTAGTGCCACAGAAACATTCAGGGTGATAGCAGTTTGTTGTTGGCTTTTGGAACTTTTACAATATGACATCATATACAAGTTTCGGTTAGTCAAGCAAGACTACTTTTTTAATTAAATTGTTTGATATCTTGATATCCATACTAATATAAGTCGTCCGGCAATAAAAAGACCGTGCCGACCGAGTCGGCATTGTCTGCCATTAATGCACCTGCGGGCAATAAACCCGCCGACAAAGAGTGCATCTCACAAACGATCGCACCTGCGCTTCCCTTCCGGGAATCGCAATCCATTGTTGGGCCCGCGGCCCTCTCGGATGAGGGATCCGACATGGATTGCGAAGAATCCGGAAGTGCTCACAACGACGGCTTCACCGTCGTCATGCGTAAAGCGAAGAAACGCTCCGCGAAAGGCGATTCCGAGCCTAACTCGGATACTGCATCGCCGTCCGCTTCACGGAACCCGGCCAAGAAGGGCGTGTCTAACACACGCAAGGCCATCACAAAGCCACTGCCCGCGCATCCCGCGGCGCAAATCAATAAAGCTCCTCCGCCAATAATCCTACAGGATAAGGCGCAATGGAACGACTTGTCATTGTGGATGACAAGCAAGAAAATTGTGTGCCCGAAGGCGCAGACGGCAGTGCAAGGTATCCGCGTATACCTCAGCACAGTCAGCGACTTCAGGGCAGTAACTAGCCATTTGCGTGGAAAAAACATCAGTTTCCACACTTACTCGCTCGCGGAAGAACGTAGGCTCCGCGTAGTCATCAGGGGCCTGCCCAAGGAATTGGAGACTAGCCACATACTTAGTGACCTTAAGTCACAGAACATACCTGTGTTGGAGGTGCATCGGATGCATCACCCACACAATAAGAAGTCGTACGACCTGATCCTAGCCATACTGGACCTAACTCCAGAAGGCAAGCAGGTATTTAATATCAAAACGATTTGCGGCCTCTCAGGCCTCTCGATAGAGGCACCCCGTAACAGAGGCATCATTGGCCAGTGCCACAGATGCCAGCTGTACGGACACTCTGCCCGTAACTGCTTCGCCCGCCCTCGTTGCGTAAAATGCCTCGGGGATCACGGCACCCAGGATTGCGCTCGCACGCCAGAAGCGCAAGAACCCCCAAGCTGCATACTCTGCGGCGAGCTGGGACACCCTGCGAATTACCGCGGGTGTAACAGAGCGCCGAAGAGTGGGAAGCGCAGGGGAGGCAATAAGAACGGCCGTAGGAAGGGCCCCGGGGCCACACAGCCTCAAACACCCGCTCCTAAACAGACAACTAAGCCCGCGACTAAACCCGCGCCTAAGCCAACGCCCGCGCCCGCTCCGGCCGCAGCAAAACCCGGTCCCGCTGACGGGACTACCGGGCAGAGCAAAAGCCAGAGCGCCGCGCCCACGCCGAACGCATGGACAAAACCGTTGCCCATGACGCAAAAGAGCGCAGCCGCCTCACGGCCCGCGCCTCAAATCGCAACGCCTAAAATACAAGGCTCGTCAAATTTCGCCGCAGATTTCTCACTAATTTGCGGCTTTATGCGCAGCATAAATGTGGCCGAACTTTCGACTTTAGCACGCAAAATCCGCGAAGCAAAGTCTCCTCAAGACCGACTCATGGCTACCGTAGAGCACATGAACGTCATCGACGCGATTTGGACGTTTCAATGCGCCTAAATATCACGCGCCGCGTCGTATATAAAATCTTTAATTGTTACCAATGGCGTCCCATATAGGTAGGATTAAACCACGCTCTCTGACTGTCTCGTATTTTAACGCAAACGGTCTTAAGACGCAGTTAGTTGAAGTCGCGAATTTCCTTCGTGACCACGACATCGACGTTATAATAGTGCAAGAGACTTTCTTAAAACCTAGTATGCGCGATCCAAAGATAGCCAATTACAAATGCATCCGAAATGACAGAGTGACCGCGAAAGGCGGCACTCTGATCTACTATAAAAAGTCCTTGCACTGTATCGCGCTCGATACACCCGACTTAGTCAACATTGAAACTTCCGCGTGTAGGTTAGCAATGACCGGCCATAGGCCGCTTGTACTAGAATCAGTCTACCTCTCGCCATCCAAACAATTATTAGAATCGGACTTAAAATCCCTACTAGATTTAGGCCGTTCTGTTATTCTCGCCGGAGACTTGAACAGCAAGCATGGCAGTTGGAATTCCAACGTAAATAACACGAACGGTAATATACTGTACAGATTAGCGGAGAGCCATAACGTAAACGTTATAGCTCCCGAAACACCAACCAGAGTTCCGACGCAGTTAAATCAGCAGCCGGACACTCTCGATGTAGCCATTATTAAGGACGTGAACTTAGAAACAGACTCTATAGTTACGCTTCACGAACTTGAGTCGGACCACCGTCCGGTCATTTTTAAGCTGGGCCGGCCAAATGGTGAGGTCACACAGACCAAAACCATTGTGGACTGGCGTACCCTCGGGGTCAAACTCGAGGCTACGAGCTCCCAGCACTTGGATGAAATACCAGATATTATCGACTCGCCAGAGGTAGCCTGTCGAGCGATAAAATCATTCTCAAGTCATCTCGAAACAGTCGTCGGAGAATCCTCCCGGACGGTTACGGTGTCGAGCGATCGACGCTGTAATCTACCGGCGGACCTCCGACGCCTGATTAGAGAAAAGAACCGTGCGGCCAAAGCGCACGATAGATATAGAACAGACGCAAATAGACTCAGACTGCGCCTCCTACAAAGGGATGTTAAAGAGCGCTTATCTGAGTACACTATAGACAGCTGGGACACTATGCTTGGAGAAATCGAGCCGTCGCACACTGCCTACTGGCAGTTGGCACGATCTCTCAAAGCAGAGCCGGTCTCACCCATGCCGCCACTTATTAGATCGAACGACAATTCGCTCGCCTTCGACGACAGCGAAAAAGCCGAATGCCTTGCGGACAGTTTAGAGAGCCAATGCACTCCGTCTCTCGCGCCTGCGGATCCCGACCACCTGCAGCAGGTGGCCGCGGAACTCGAACGCAGGGCTGCCATACCACCAGTGGGCGAACCACTGACTCCAGTGACTCTCGACGAAGTCACGAAGATTGTTAAAAATCTTAAAAACCGATCCGCGCCCGGCCTCGATGGCATAAACAACAGGGTGATCATATGTCTAACTACGCCGCTATTGTGTCTGTTAGTCAGTATTTTCAACGCGCTCCTCTCCAGCTGCTCCTTCCCGGACGACTGGAAGGAAGCCGACGTTATAGGCATTCCGAAGCCTAATAAGCCTAGGAACATTCCGTCTAATTATCGCCCAATAAGTCTCCTCAACTCGATGGCTAAGATTTATGAGCGAATTATACTCAGTCGATTAAAAGACTATGTCCTTACAAATAATATTCTTCCAGACGAGCAGTTCGGCTTTCGCCCCGAACACTCGTGTACTCATCAAGTGCACCGCTTAACGGAGCACATCTTAGAGAATTTAAACGACCGCCCTAAGCCTGTAGGTACAGGGGCCTTATTTTTCGATGTCGCAAAGGCATTTGACAAAGTCTGGCACGACGGCTTGTATTACAAGTTGTATCACACTAAAGTGCCAGATAGACTCGTGAACATCATACGAGCCTTCTTGTCTAACCGCCTATTTCGCTTCCGGGTAGAGGGAACGCGCTCCTCAAGCCGCCCTCTCCGAGCGGGGGTCCCTCAGGGCTCCTGCCTCTCCCCACTCCTTTTCTCGCTATACACTAGCGATATTCCTAAAGACCCGAAAGTAAATCTTGCGCTTTTCGCAGACGACACGGCCTTGTACTATTCCGACAAGCGCAAGGGCCGCATAACGATTCAACTCCAAGACGCAGCCGATCGCCTAGGCGAATGGTTCCGGAAATGGAGAATAGAGGTAAACCCCTAGAAAAGTGTAGCGATATACTTCTCGAGGGGCACACCAAAGCCTGCTAGACGATGTCACCCAATCGGCAACAATCAGCTAGGCACGATCACCCTGTTCGGACTCCCTATTCCCTGGGAAAAGAGCGTCAAATACCTCGAGGTCACTTTAGACGCAGCGATGTCGTTCGCTGCACACATTAAAAACATACGCAATAGAGCGGCTTTTATCTCAAGCCGTCTATACCCATTAACTTGCTCCTCAAGCAAAATGTGCTTAAGACACAAACTTCGCCTCTATAAGACTTGCATAAGACCCGTAATGGACTATGCTTGCGTCGCTTTCGCTCACGCGACGGGCAATCAATTAAAGAAGTTACAGAGCGTTCAAAATCGATTCTTGCGAACTGCCACCGGAGCCGGTTGGTATCAACGCAATGTAGATCTTCACAGCGACTGTGAAATGCCTTTAATCTCTGAACACTTCAGAGAATGATCACGGCGGTTTTTCGGAAAAGCCGCGGTTCATTCAAACCCGCTGGTGGTTAAAGCAGCAAATTACCGACCAAACAGAAACGCGACCGAACGCAAACGTCGCCCGCGAAACGTGCTAGACGACACGGACGTCTCAGCTCTTCCTGACCACGATACTGTCAGTCACGATCCAAGCCACACTGTACACACAGTCAATAGCTTTAATATAACACGCACCACGACGCGCGACCGCCGTAGAGAGCGGCGCGCAATAGTCAATAATCACATCGCGTACACACGATTCACCCGTGTTCCAGGGCGGTTCTCACCGCCTAGAGTTACCGACACACAAGTCGACAGTCCGAATGGACGCGCGCAGCCTCCTTCGGACGGTCAGTAGACGACTTAAAATGTTTAAGATTTTCGAAATCGCGAAAGCACGCAGCGAACGCGACACAGTCCGAACTTCGAGGTTTTTGTAGGAGTTTTTATTTATTTATTTATGTTTGGGTGAAACCAAACCTGGCACGCGGGCCCCTGGCCCGCGAGCACAGTATCCGATGAAGCTGTAAAAGCCGAGAAGGCTAACAGCAATTACATCACCGAAAATATATAATATAAGTCGTAATATAGCCGTGTGGTGGCGGCTCGTTAAAAGAATACTACCACTCCATCTCATCCAATGGATCTCGTTAAAGGCGAGTAAGGAATTCAACTGCACTGTGCACCCAACAGCGCATGGTGGTGATGGGGTCACCACCTAATCTTATGTATGTATGTATGTATGTAATATTATAAATGTGAAAGTAAGTCTCTGTCTGTTACCTTTTCACAGTTCTACCGCTGAGCCAGTCTTCACAAAATTTGGCACAGAAATAGCTTACAACCTGGAAACGGACATAGGATATCCTGGAAAATCAAATAGTTCTATATATCCACGCGGATGAAGTCATAGACATCGACTAGTATTATATATACATTTTCACTGTTTAACTGCTGAACTGATCTTGACAAGTGTGACTTCTAAGCATACTTTAAGAATGCAGTCAGCGAGAGGTACAGCAAGTATGTAGTTTCTTACTATACTTATAATTGTACAGACATAACAGATATGTTATGTAATGATAAGTTTATGTACTAATAAAGGAAATAAACATAAATTTGTATTATTTCTAAGCTATACTACATATTTCATCATTATCATCATAATTTATGCCTAGTCCACAACCTATTACTAGTCCACTGCTGAACATAGGCCTCACCCATAGATTGCCACAATTGCTTGTAGCTCTTATTTTGGAGGGATTTTTCCAGTCACCATGCTTGGCAGGCGGGTTGGCAACCGCAGTTTATTTATTCAGATGTTTCAGGAAGATGCTGCTGACCATCTTCTGGTTTTCACTTGCCGATTCAAGTATCTTCACTCATAATCATTTGTAGATTCTCTTAAGCTGCCACCACACGACAAAAAAATATTGTTTATGTATACATTTTTTTTTTGCTTCCTTTATAACCAAAAGATGTGCATTTGACAGCTCGATTGGCACTGTGGATACTCCCTTCTGTGCCTCGGTTCGATAACTGCTGGGTGTTTGTACAGTTTATATCTGTAAAACGCACCCACGAATCAGGAGAAATCGTAGTGTGGTGTACGTTTTAAACAAAAAAAAACTTTGTAATTTGGGTGTAGAACTAACAGAATTTAAATGGCATTAAGTAGGTGCGTAGATGATGCCACAAAATAAACAATTCTGGTATTACCTCGGGCAATGTTTAAAATTTTGAAAAGTAAATAGACAATGATAAAGGTGTTTTATAACCAATTTCACCACGGTAAATTGGGAAAACTAAAAGTTTTTCTTTTTCTCAATTACGATTTTGTAAACGAAAATGCATAAATTATTTTGTCTACGTTCAAACCAAAAACCAATACTAATCGTAAGTTTTTGTAGGTTATAGTAGGGGAGCCCACGATGCTAAATGGGGATTTACTCGAGCGTCATAGAGACCTATTGGGTTGCAAGGTTTAGATGATAAGAAGAAAAAAATGTTATCTAATGTATACCTTTTCATCGGTGGGGGAGCGGCTATAGATTTTCAAATATGTAAAAAAAAACTTGCATGGTATGTCCATGCAAGTTTTTCGAGCGGTTCAGATATTGATAGCATCCATGGTGGTTGGTCGTACGTAAGGGTTAAATAAGGAAAATATAATTTAATCGAGCTGTGTCAGATTTTCTAAGGGGATGAACCTAAAAAAAATTCTCATTCAATAATCTGACGATTTCGATGTGACGCAAACTCGCGGCCATTATTATAATGTGCAAAAAAATCGCCATTTTGAAATACTCCAGCACGTCAGATTCTGATATAAGTAAGTATATGGTTCATCTATATGTCCTACACGTGCTGTCTTATAATCTGACGATTATCTGGAGGGATTCGCCTAAACTGACAAAAAAAATTTATGTTTTTAAATCATTGAACTTAATTGAAAAGCTCAGGAAATAAAAATTCAAATAAAAAAATTGTATATTTTTAAGTAGAATTCTTTTATTTAAGTAAGTATAAGAAAATAATTTAAACAAAAATTGCTCCAAAATTTTTTTTTTTATTATTAATTCATTAAGTAATCATCATCTTTATAGGTAGAATCATCTTCCTCTTCTGCCTCGATTTCATTCTCAGATTGCGTATCTGTCATTAGAGTATTTAACAATATTTTTTTCTTTTATGAATAACGTCTTTTTTTAATTATTGGAGAAAAGATATACTTGATGGTTGATGATTGCTGGAGTAACTCCGATTGACAGGTTGGCAAGTTGCACGCATAGTAATTCCGGATACTCAAGGAGAAGGGTTGTGATTTGTCTTTTACCTTGTACGTCTTATTGAAGATGACAATCCTGGCTTGATTAACATCGTCTAACTTTTTCAACCCATACAAGTGGCATGTAAAAGACTGTATGATGTTAAAAGAATCCTGCACATTGTGCTCTTTTGATCCCAAATCCAGAAATGCTTTTTGGAAAATTTCTGAATTCATCAGAAATTGCCAAGGTTTCCTTTTCCCTCGTCGCTACAATGCCGGGTTGTAATCGCAACCAGTGAACGCATGCAAACGCCTTCGAAATTTTTGGGTCTAATTTTTTGTAGAAAGCGGATACGTCGATGTATCGTCGTGCATTGCCAACTCCAAGATCCATCCAGACTTTTTACTTTCTCCAAGCAAACTGTTCAAAAGTAGTCTTCATTAACTTTTCTTCAAGTCTCATTATTAATCAGTTAGTATTTATTACTATGTGCTGCTTTTAAACCATTACATACATAAACATTATTAAGTAAACTAGTAAAGTTAACTTAAATAGGTGTACCTATTCCTACATAAAAGATTGATAATAAACAGCGTAAACATTTGGTATCATGTATAAACGTCGGGTTATAAATAGTAAAAAATAAACGCTATAAAATCCGTAAAACTAGTTTCATTTAAATCATGTTTTTGTTAAGTAAATCACTGAGATCTTTTATTTTGTTAGTGGTTTGTTCAATCCTTTCCGAATAGAGTTTTTGCAGCTCTACTTCTTCAAGTGTTCGCGTTTTTTTCCTTTTGTTTCGGACGTTAATTCTTTTAAAATCTTCTTTCAAAAATGTCTTAATAATAGATAAAAAACGATTCTTCTTTGATAAACTAACATTTTAACATTTCACAAAAGGTTTCTCTGTCTTCATTTTCAGTATAGTTGTAGTCCTATTGAGCTTGTAGATTTTTTAAATCATAAAAGTATTTGAAATCAAGTTCATGAACAAGAAATGGGGTTCCATGTTTCTTTGCACTTCTGATCAGGGTCACGTATTGTTGTGGGATATATATGGGATCAGATTTTAAGTTCTTCTTCACTTCTTTTTCTATTAGGCTGTGCACATTATCCTCTTCATTTTCTGTGTGGTCTTGTATCAAAAATTTATGGTTGATGGTTTGTATATTTTCAAATTACACTACCGCAAATGAACAGAGACAAGCTATAAATTTATTTTTATTCTGCTCAGAAAACAGTTATCAGAATAAAAGATTACGTCTTCTTTTTTCCCTGATGACCGCGTGACAATATATTTAAGGTAATTAAATATGCAAGACCCTAATTCATTAGAACCTCTTTTACCTTGCGTTTCGTCGCATAAGTAGCAATTTACGTTCTTATAGCAGCAATATATAGTATCTAATTCCTTCGGTTTATCTAATTACGCTATAGTAAAATTAAAACTGTTCAGCCTCCATTTATAATAGAAAGCGATTGGCGATTGAGTTTTCATGTGTCGCACATTTTCCAAATCGCCACTTTCCGAGGCCTCCTCAGCTGGTCCGGCGATTGCTATTTCAGCATACGACGGTCCTTGCAGAGGTGCCGGGGCGGCAGGAGCATCGGCCTCCTGACTGGCGATTGCACTCCGGTCCAAATTTCTGTTCCCAGAAAAGGGGGGTTGGAGTTGCGGTCTCGGTGCGCCCCATGACATTGTCGCTGGTGGCGCACGTGGCGATTGCGGCGTTCTCGTCTGCAGTGTGCGTCGCCCTAGGTAGTCGTGACGCAGTTGCGACGGTTTTCCGCGATAATGCAGGTGTAGGTGCACGAGGGGGTGCGGCGTTTTATTTCGTTTTAATCCTATATATATATACATTCTAAGTGGTTTCTCAAGTCACCGAGTATAGACGCATCGTGCGCGCTAGGTGCGGACCAATCAGAGCACGAGCCTGGTTTACTAATGTTGCTTCGCTCTGATTGGTCGCCTACTTTCGGACACATTATGCCCCTATAAGGGCATTTTGCGAGGCTTACTTGTATTACGTAATTATATAATAATAAATGTTGCGAGCTACTTGTGCGAAGTAATTATATAACAATATGCCTGAATGGCTCACAAATGGCATGAGATCGTCTATTCGATCGCTATTTATTTAACTTATAGTATTTTATTTACAGGCTAATATTAAAATTCATAGATTGCCAACAGTATGGTCTCTTTTTTTGGCTTTTCAAAGTCAGTATATAGCAAAATCAGAAATTACAAGAATTTTGAGATGTCACTTTCATTCTCAGGCTGCGATATGTGCAAGTCTAAATCTCCAACTCTAATACTTTTAATGAATAAGTGGTAAATATTTATAAAATCGGTGTACATTGCGTAAAATGAATCAGACGTTGTGTTTCAGCATCCTAAGCTTGAGGAGAGACATCGTTATGAGCCAAAAATGTGGTAAAATATTCTAACACTGATTTGCCAACTGTCAATTGTTTGTTTTCCAAAAATGCTTCGAAATATAATTGTTGCAATGCCAACGCCACGAGATAATGTAACCGTTTACATCTTTATAATTTTTTCCGCCAATAAAACCTGGAACAACCATTAGCGATCAATTCACATTCTGTCATGATATTGCTAAAAGTGCCAACTGCCTCGAAAAAAGCCATTAGAATATGAAACGCCCCTAAATGAATAAAAATATCGTCAAATCTTGGAGATTCTTGAGCTTAAATACAATAACTAGTGCGAGAAATAGCTAGATCATAGGTGATTTGGATGTAGGGAGCTTGACATTCATTTGCAATATCCTGACTCAATTCTAGAGTTTTCAAGACAGTTGAATTGTTGGTGGGAGATTAAGTAAGTAAGGAGTAAGATATGAAACTTTTTGAACTCGTAAATCGTCAATCAAAATCTTGCTGTAAAATCCTACCCACACTGGAACATCCGATATTTTATATTTATGTAATAACATCCACGTAACGTCCAGCTATGTCGACTTACTCAAATGTCTGGAGTTTTATTAAGCTCTGAGATGTCTAGCTGACTCCAGGTCGTAATTTTTAATTTTTGGTAAATGGATGCATTTCAAAAGTGACTTCTTCAAAAGCCCTGCGTTTTCGATTGTTTGTTTTTGTGGTGGTAATGGATAATTCAGAAAAACTACCATGCTCAATCTCATCGATTGTTGAATTTTCTTGTACACAAGGGCTAGAAAATTGACAGACACCGGATCCGGATTCTGCACGATATCCTGAATAATTATTCCCACCGTATGTATGTTAATGCATGATAATGCTCGTTGCCACACCGCGGCTATTGTACGGGATTATTTACAGGAGGTCGATATCCCTGTTATGCATTGGCCAGCACGAAGTCCAGACCTTAACCCAATAAAACATCTCTGGGATGACCTAAAACGGCGCGTGCGAGCTCGAGATCCAGGTCCAGCCACTCTTCAAGAGCTCCAAGATGCGGTACTTGAAGAGTGGGAACAAATACCCCAAGAGGCTGTTGCGATCCTTGTAAGGTCCATGAAAGATCGCATGGAAGCCGTTATCAAGGCAAGGGGGGGTAACACTAGGTTTTAAGAACTTTTTTTGTATTTATTAAGTTTTTTTTTAAATTATTAATTTGCAAATTTGTACATATCCTGTCTTTTTCTTTAATTTCTCTTTCGTCTCGTTATAAAAGTAAAATTCAATTAAAATTCCTGAAAGCTAATGAAATTACCTTTCGAATGATACCCTCAAACCACAACGTTGCCATTGGCCTGTTGTGTTAAAATAGTATTTAAATAATTTTTTTCGGATGTGCGATTTTTTTGACGCCGAGTGTAGTTTCTTCTTCAACTCGGCTTTCTAAAAATGCCTCTCCTTTTTCTTTTTCTTCTTTATTGTCGGATGAATTTGTTACTCAAAAAGACATGTCTTTTTGAGTAACAAATTCATCTATTCTATTAATTATCGTTTCTCAATCAATATCTACTCCGTTTTGTGCATGGAATTTTGAATTCCCTTGAAAAACGGCGTGGCACACCGTGGCAGGGCGTGGCATTGCGTGGCATGGCATGGCGTGGCGTGGCGTTACAGTCGGCCATCCTGTAACAATTGCTCCCGCAATGGGACACAAGGTTTCGGTTAGCTTTCCAGTAGATCAATAAGGTCTTCAGTTTCTAGTTGGTTATCAGAGCTGCTGGCACTGTCAGATACTGGAACCACACTACGATAGGGTCGCAATGAATCAGCGGAGACAAGTCCAGTGAAACTTTTATATCCCCTTAAACCCTTTATACTCCTGATTCGATATCTGTCATTACCAACAACTTTAATTATAATATACGGGCCCGAATACATGTCATCTAGCTTTGTTTTAACCCTGGCAGCACTATTTGTAGGTGCCTGCCGCCACAGAACAAAGTCTCCCTTCTTGTATATATGACTGTTTTTGCGGCGTTTGTCAAAATTAAGTTTCATCTTAGCGCTAGCTTTTTAATACGTACACTAGCCTTATCGCGTTTAGACTGGGTTGGTTCAGTAACACGTTCCGGAATAGTTACGTCGCATACTGATCTGCCACTACGTGCAAACATCAAATCGTATGGTTTAAAACCAGTAGTGTCATTGAAAGTATTATTAATACCCCAAATAACATCGGGAAGGCAATTAGACCAGTTATTAGCAGCTTCGCTGGGATCAGTGGCTCGCAAAGCATTCAGTATGGTACGATTAGTACGTTCAACCCGTCCATTAGCACGAGGGCACACAATTGCGTTCAATGTATGTTTGAACTGCTTGTCGGAAGCAAATTTTTTAAAATACCTACTAGTGAACGCTTTTCCGTGCTCTGTTACCACTCTGTCTGGGTAACCGAACAAGGTAAAATTTTTTTTGAGAATTCTAATTGTTTCTACCGAATTAACTGTCCGAGTAGACTCCGCTATTACAAATTTTGAAAATGCGTCGGTAATTACTAACATATACTCATGACCTTTTTTTGTCCTACAGAATGGTCCTAAATGATCGACGTGGACCATTCGAAAAGGTTCATTTGGTTTAGGAATAGGGTGCAGCTTGCCTTCCTTCTTACCATATTCACCCTTTCCATAAGCACAGTGTAAACAGGATGTTACATACTTTCTTATGAACCGTGTCATTTTGGGGAACCAGAAATCGCTTTTAATTAAATCTGTAGTACGCTTCAGCCCTATGTGCCCTATATCGTCATGATGCATTTGAACAATTTTCCATCTAGCCGGTTCGGGAACTACGAGTCTGTTTCCCAGGAGAGTCTTTCTATATAACCTATCATCTATCAGCGCATAATTGTTTATAATATCAGGTACGGCTGAGCCTTTTTTTAATTGATCGATTATATTTTTACTTTTTTTCATCCTGACACTGAACCGTATAAAACCAATCAGTGACTTCAAGACGATTAATATTTATAGCATCAACTGGATTTCTACTTAGTGCATCGACATGTCTCATACGCTCCCCGGGTCTATACTCCACACTTATATCGTACTCTTGTATTAACAGCCACCATCTTGCGATACGTGGAATAATAGCACGTTTCGTAAGAGTCGCGCGAACGGCGGTACAGTCTGTGACCACCTTTACGTGTTTACCTACGACGTACTCCCGAAATTTACGTAACGATTCTACTACTGCTAATGTTTTGAGTTCATAGCTGTGATACATACTTTCTTCCCTAGATGTCACTCGACTGAAATATATAACAGGTCGCAAGGTCCCGTCGGACTGTTGCTGTAATAATATACCCGCTACCCCCGCTTTGCACGCATCGGTATGTATTTCTGTTGGTAAAATCGTGTCATACAAAGCTAACACCGGTTTAGAGGATAGACACTTTTTCAATTCTTCAAAGCTATTTGCCTGTTTAATACCCCATAGCCATGGTACGTTCTTCTTAGTTAAGTCAGTTAGGGGGTGAGCAATAAGCGCGAATTTATAAATAAATTTACGAAAATAACTGCAAAGGCCTATAAATTGGCGCACTTCGTGAACATTGCTAGGCACAGGAAATTTAGAAACTGCGGTTAGTTTTGACTCTGCAGGTTGCACGCCCTCATGAGAAATTTCATGCCCTAAATAGGTAATTTTATTTTGTAAAAATGAACACTTTTTCATATTTAATTTTAAGTTTTCTGACGGAAATTTTTGCAACACAGTTTCTAACATTTCTATACCAGAATTAAAATCTACAGAGGGTAGTAACAAATCATCAAAAAATGCAAGAATTTCATTAGGGGAACTGTCAGACTGTGCGTAATGCATGGAATTAACGATTCTGTTAACGAAACGCATAAAAACCGACGGGGCGTTCGCCAAACCAAACGGGACGCGCAAGTATTCATAGTGACCTTGAGGCGTAATGAAAGCAGTTTTATGAGTGTCTTCAGGTAAAATTGGCAGCTGATGGTAGCTTTGAGCCATATCAAGAATAGTGAAATATCTCTTGCCGGCCAATTTTGAAACCTGATCAGATGATATAGATATATTAGGTAATGGGTATCGGTCTTTTATAGTTATTGCGTTAAGCGCACGATAATCAACGCACAACCTACTATCACCGTTTTTTTTTCTTGACTAAGATTACGGGAAAGGCATACTCTGACTCAGATTCTTTAATAATACCGGCGTCTAATAAATCGCGAACTTTGGATTTAACTATCTCTTGTTCCGCATGAGATAACCTATAAGGTTGACGGTATATCGGCTGCTGAGTAGTAAGTTTAATCTTCATGTGTAATAAGTCGGTACAACCCAGATCTTTTGTACTATTTGCGAAGGTGTGTTTATAACGTAATAATAAATCGATTAAACCGTCACGTTCGTTTTTAGTTAAATTGCCTATTCTTATTTCGGTTATTGGTACTCCACCTATGCTACTGTCAATGATTCGATTCACGGTAAAAATAGGGGCAGACGGAATTGGTAAATCACACAAATTAGGAAATTCAGTCACTAAAGAGTTAGACATTTTTGGCAATCTAGACATTGGCTTGGCATGGTAACTAACCTGGCATGGCTGTCTGGTTGACTCGCAGCAACTCTCTGCGCGTACTAGAGTTTTTCCAGCTTCCCAACTGAGGTTATTGGCTCCAGTGTTGATGATCTTCATGTAGCCCTCGCAGCCTCGAAGTAACGTGGCTGGTAAGGAATAAGAGATTCCTTGTAGTTCGAAGTGACGCGGCGCAGTACAAACATCATTTCCCTCTGTATTCTCCAGCACCCTGACCTTTATTATTGAGGTGCCGGGTGGTAAGGATTCTTTGCTTGACGTTACCACTTTAAATTTCTGAACACTCTCTACGACACTAAATTCCGTCGAAGCATTAGGATCCTGTCTTAATGTAGTAGTTCCATTACTCACCACAAGTGACACATGATCAGCGTTTATTACGGGCTGGCCAATCAATAAATGAATACCCTCCATGTCAATATCAGTAATATGTGCTTTAAATCGAACTTCAATGTTATCAATTTCTAGGTCTAATTCTACTTCACCGCGGCTAGTTAACAAGCCCCCAGAAAAACCCTTTAAGATAGTCCTTGTTGGTTTAACCGTGAGTGCTAAAAGCTTAACAATTTGAATATTTATAACATTGACTTGACTTCCAGTATCGATATAAGACTTCAGAAAAACTCCGTTTACCCTCACAGTCTTCTTGTAAATCTCGTTGTAATTCTGAACTAATTTTATTTCCTTGATGTTGCTATATGCGTCAGAAGAGCTTTTAGTATGGGTTGATGGGCTAGAACAGCGGGTGGCAATGTGACCTTGTACACCACATTTAAAACAAAAACGTTTGTCGGGCAGTGTACAATTTCGTAAAATATGTCCCGTTTTCTTACAACGCGGACATGGGTCAACTTCAGGATTGATTTTCTTGTCTGGGATTGGTAACTGCTTGGTATCCTTAGTCAATGCACGTGCTTCGAAGGTGGGTACACGATAGTCGTCAAGCGAACAAAGAAAAGCCTCGTAGAGTTCATCAGGTCGCGTGCACTGGAATGCACGTGCATTTGGTTGCAATGAGTTTGGTAAGCCTCTGATAATACACGAGACACTAGCGCTATCTGATAACTTACAACGAAAGCACAAGGTGACTTTATCTTGATAATATTTCGTCATAGTTTCGTTCGGCAACTTTCTTCTTTGCATCATTTCGTCTAATAATGAGCTATAATCGCGATGTTTGGGGAAAGCTCGTTCCAACATGCGCTTCCACTCCAAGCACGTGTAATTATATTCGTCTAGTCTGTTGTACCACTTACGCGCTTGTCCACGTAATTTGTCTTGCAGGTGAAACGCTTTAATTTGGTCGTCCCATCCGTGAATGTCCCCCAGCTGATCGATCTTTTTCAACCACGCAAACACCGTACAATCCTCTGCATCGGGGTCAAATTCTGGGATTAGTGACGCCGCATGGTGATCTTTGAAACGTCCAAGTGATGGGGTTTCTTGATTGAGTTCACGTATCGCCCTGTCAACTTCATTTTCCAGCAAATTTTTAAGTAGTTTTCGGGCAGGAGGTGATGAACAATCCTCACCTTCGCTGTCTTGGTGTTGTTCTTGCTCAATAAATCCTGGTGGACGGACTCCGTGGCCAGCATCGCTAGGACGATTACGCTTCATATCCCACTTCTGAGTGTAACAGAAGAGAAATAAAACACGTACGAACACTAGTAATAGTCTTAACTTATTTATTCTCCACGTAATTTGTACAGAGTAACAACGCATCAGAGTGCGCACAACGTAAGATAATCAAAGTGAGTGTTCTTCGGTTTATATAACGTCATCCCCTCCATATCGAGCGCGTTAGGATGTGACGTTACCAAAGGTCATTGATAGACTTATTTATTTGATCGGCGTGGCACACCGTGGCAGGGCGTGGCATGGCGTGGCATGGCGTGGCATGGCGTGGCGTGGCGTTACAGGTAATTAAATATGCAAGAACCTAATTCTTTAGAACCTCTTTTACCTTGCGTTTCGTCGCATAAGTAGCAATTTACGTTCTTATAGCAGCAATATATAGTATCTAATTCCTTCGGTTTATCTAATTCCGCTATAGTAAAATTAAAACTGTTCAGCCTCCATTTATAATAAAAAGCAGAGACGCCCGTTGGGCATTGCATTACAGCTTGAAGATCACAAACTGCACAAAAAGTAGTATCACTTAAGTTTTCACGATCTTTTCATATTTCTTCTCTGGATAAAAGTTTCTCCTTGAAATGCGTGTCGTATTCGACTTGAATATCTTGTCTATTAGCTTCGGGATACAGTAAATATTTATTACATAAGTCACATTGGTCTTGTTGAACTTTCCATGGACTTGTTGTATTGTTTTTCATTATCCACATAATCTCTGTATATTTCTGCGTTTGTTCTTGAACCATTTATGTACTCTCGTGTAGTCTGTGCTCTTAAATTCTTTAAGCTTTCAGAATTGTTTCAGCATCCTAAGCTTGAGGAGAGACATCGTTATGAGCCAAAAATGTGGTAAAATATTCTAACACTGATTTGCCAACTGTCAATTGTTTGTTTTCCAAAAATGCTTCGAAATATAATTGTTGCAATGCCAACGCCACGAGATAATGTAACCGTTTACATCTTTATAATTTTTTCCGCCAATAAAACCTGGAACAACCATTAGCGATCAATTCACATTCTGTCATGATATTGCTAAAAGTGCCAACTGCCTCGAAAAAAGCCATTTGAATATGAAACGCCCCTAAATGAATAAAAATATCGTCAAATCTTGGAGATTCTTGAGCTTAAATACAATAACTAGTGCGAGAAATAGCTAGATCATAGGTGATTTGGATGTAGGGAGCTTGACATTCATTTGCAATATCCTGACTCAATTCTAGAGTTTTCAAGACAGTTGAATTGTTGGTGGGAGATTAAGTAAGTAAGGAGTAAGATATGAAACTTTTTGAACTCGTGAATCGTCAATCAAAATCTTGCTGTAAAATCCTACCCACATTGGAACATCCGATATTTTATATTTATGTAATAACATCCACGTAACGTCCAGCTATGTCGACATACTCAAATGTCTGGAGTTTTATTAAGCTCTGAGATGTCTAGCTGACTCCAGGTCGTAATTTTTAATTTTTGGTAAATGGATGCATTTCAAAAGTGACTTCTTCAAAAGCCCTGCGTTTTCGATTGTTTGTTTTTGTGGTGGTAATGGATAATTCAGAAAAACTACCATGCTCAATCTTATCGATTGTTGAATTTTCTTGTACACAAGGGCTAGAAAATTGACAGACACCGGATCCGGATTCTGCACGATATCCTGAATAATTATTCCCACCGTATATACTCTGCATGAGTATCTTTGCCGTTGAGGGTTTCAAAGAAGCGGTCGAAATTGTCGAATGCGACACCAGTATTCAAGACCGGGCGACGTAGAATATCTTCAGAACATACGTGAGCACTATTTACCGTCGAAAATGTCAGCTCAGTATCTAGTCTACTCTTCTAAAGTTGTATAAGAGTAACAGTGCCCATATTTTGAAAGAATGTTAACAACTTTCTTACTGTTGCATAAGCTCTGTACAGCCAGACCTAGGGCAATGTGCTTTGAAGTTGTAATTTTAATTTTGTGGCCGAAAGCTGTCTAGTAAAAATCGACTAGAAAATTGTTGTTCATAAACTTAACATCACCTAGTGTCAAAGTAAGATCCGTATATTCTGATGCGATGGATTTATTAGAAGATCCCCATATTTGTCAATATCTTTCGTTCCACTGTCATTGATTAAATTCGTTTCGTCCAGTGCAGACTTTTACGAATAACTAGTTTCTTCTTCAACTCGGCTTTCTAAAAATAATTTGTTACTCAAAAAGACATGTCTTTTTGAGTAACAAATTCATCAATTCTATTAATTATCGTTTCTCAATCAATATCTACTTCGTTTTGTGCATTTTAATTTTCAGTAGTAACACTTTTAACTGAATCATTCAATCCTTGGCATAGTTTTACATTTTTGATAATAGCAGTACAACTTCCATGTTGATACCACATACAGTCTGATCCTTGTTTAAACGCTTTATGATTTTGCTCGCTATATCAAACTCTTTTCTTCGGTGACTTAATCGGAAATGTTTTAGAATAGTGCGCATCGACTTTATTTTTTTCGAAGTTGTCTGGATTATATAGATAAAGACCGAATTTGCGGAAGCCATTCTTTATAGTCCCTTGGAGTGCAGGCTTACGTAAAACTTTATCAAGAAGCGGGCAAATGGTTGTTTTAGTTCATACGGAATTTAAATTATCTTTTAATATATATGTCGCCGTGATAGCACTCTCAACAGACGTGGTCAATTCCTTCATCACCATTTAAATATTTTTATCACATAAGAATTACTTTGTCTTTAAATCATCATCAATACAGTTTACAATAACCGCCTTATATTGGCCACTTTTGTTAAGAAGTGTATTGATTTATGTTCTGAGCTAATTTTTATAGTGATTTTCTATCTTATTCAACTAATTTGTGAAAACTTTTAATTGGCCTTCTTTCTCTACTTAATTTATTGTAATTCGTGATGTATTAGCTGTAAGTTTTCCAAAACAACAAAAATAAAAATAAAATAAAAAATGGGGACAGTAGTACTGCTCCCCCAAAACAACCCTCGGTCTTCAGCTTCGACATTTATAATATGTTCTAATATATAAATTATATTTGAGAACACTACTCTTATGTCTTGAATAGTTTCGCCTAATAGTTTACCTCTACGTTAGGATCTTAGCGATGAAAAACACTGACGTCTGCGAGTTGTATCCGATGTGTTGTGTTGGGTGGAAGCGCATATAGTATAATATTATTTTCGTTACAATGTTGACTAAGCCCCATATGGCTTTTATGGCCGTCTACGAGCATAAGTGTATAATCTTATGCTTTATATAATCAAAAAATTCATCGGCTTTCATCTAACCAGTGTCAGATTTGCCCAGAAACCAACTATCAGGCATGCTATAGCGGTGCTAGAACGGTGATTGCTTCTTTTTCATTTCCCTTGAAAATTTGCTATACATTTTTATATTGACACGGTGCTCTCACTTCTCCAGTTTAAGGCAAATTAAAACTCTTTTCATCCATGTTTAATATCCTTTGAGATAATCAAACAATTTCCATACTTTCCTGTGTAACTATTGCTCTTCATTTTGTGATCGTTTCGGCAAACAAAGCAGCAAGCAGGAATTCGGTATTCAAAAGATTGTCAGGTTTAAGTGGATATACGCACGCTGCTAGAGTCATGAGCCAGTTTCCAATGTCGTTTCTTTAGCTTTAGAGAGAATACTCACTCATTCTCAATTACTTACTTCAGCCCGCCATAAGTCCACTGCTGAACAAAGGCCTCCTCCAATGGTTTGGGGGGATGTTGCCATAATTGTCACGCTAGCAGGCGGTTTGGCAACAGCTGTTCATTTATTTAGATATTTCAGGAAGATGCTGCAACCCATCTCCTGGTTATTATTTGCCCTTTGTCGACTTTCACGACTTTCGGAACGAGATGGGGTGTTAGATGACAGAAGGCCCAGTATCAGGGCCCATTTTCTAGGACCTTAAGCTACTCGTAGATGAAGCCGGTCTTGCAACGTACCTCGAGGGAAATACATAAATACGTACGTGTATAAACTCTGCTGGCTTCTCTAATTTTGTTTTTGCCGTTTCTTATAGCATCTAAAGCTTGCACCAGATTCTCCTCTGGGTATTGCAGTTTTGGCCTCTAAACAGACATGACTAGAATCTGAAAGTAAATAAAGTGCAATCTACATCCGTCGTACTAATTATTGATTATGAGTGATATAAATAAGAGTATAACATTAATTAAGGTAAATAAGAATAATCAGTAAATAAATTATGAGTATCACTTGATAATATGAGTTGTTGTATTGACTACTGTGACTGATTGCGTTGTTTAAAAGTCAGTTGTAACTGAGTGAAGTGAGCATTGTTGATAATGTATACCAGAATGTTACTGTGCCCAAACATTAAATGTTTTAAAGTGTAATGTATGCTGCCTTGGTCTTTTTAATAAAAGATAAATTCACAAATTACTGTTTATTAATAAAATAAGAAATTATAAAGTATTCCCTTAAGGCGGGATAAAGCCGACATCTTAATAAGTAATAGACAATATTCTTGAGGAGTGACCATCGACAAGGTGGTGTTGTGAACATAGAGTATTTATTTAAAGGTTGTGAATATATAACATAAAGTATTCAGTAGAGTTTTACTTGAGCATCTGACTCATATCTGTAATAAAAGCGATTTATACAAAGAGCTGTACATTTTAATACTTATAAAATAATAAAAAATCCATCACTCGAGGCCGACTACTGGTTCTATCATCACGAGTGTGTTTGGCCAAAGGTAACATCGCGATAGTTAAGGTGGTTGAGTACTTACTAGATTTTTGTTAAATCATCTTTGACATGTTTTCATAAATTAGCGCCTTTCAGAGTGGAGGCGGGCGCGGGTGCTTGAGGGACGTGTAATTTTAATGTATGTAGACGCCGCTTGCGTACTACTTGCGCACAATGCTCCCGCAAGCCGCGCGCCTGGCGTGAGTGACGCGCATACTGCGCGAGTATTTTTATTGGTTAGTGACTTGCGCGTGTTGTTCTCGACAGTTTTGATTTAACCGCCGCGTTATGGATATCAATACAGAAGAATTTATATCTGCAGTACAATATCGCACTGCTATTTAGCAAAGCAAACATCCGCAACACGCAAATAGAGAAAGCAGTTGTAAGTAAATTGTGGGAAGAAATAAAACTACTATGTTCCGGAAGTAACAGTATTATTGTTTGACGGAGGTTTTTTTGCAGAAGTGTATGTCTGCTAAGACCGTATAGGGCCCTTGTGTTGAAGTGTGTCTGGCGAAATTCGTATTGATTCTTGTTGCACTTATGGCAATACGTCTTTGTGGCAGTTGCTGGGGATTTTTTCTGGTGGTAGGATGCCTATGCAGGAATCCGTCTATGTAGGTACCACCCCAGGGCTAGTTGTTCTGCCGTGAAGCAGTAGTATGTAAACATTATATATTTATAGGCAGTTATAGGCAGACGTTGCACTTACCAGCAGGTGAACGTATTGCTCGTTTCGTCACTTTATCAAATAATAAAAAAAACTTAAAATTAATTTCGTGACTAGAAAATAGACTTAATCTTTTTCAAGACACTTTCTAAAGGTTATATCATTCTAGGCCGTTTGAATGATATATTTTTATAAATTGTGGTCGTCATAGGTTTTTACCCTTTTATCGACGTTGTGTTTATTTATAGTAACTTGTTCTTTTTGCTGTATCATGGAAAGATGATTATTCACTACTACGTACGAATACTAATTAATTACTAATCCCTAAACTCTCCACTTACTCACCACCAAGTTTCCAATTATCATTCATTTGTGGGAATTTACTGAGAGTTTATTTAATATTATTGTTATTTAAAGAGAGACCCGACTTGGACAAAGCTAAAGAAATGTGAGCCAAACCAAGTGCAAGACTCAACCATTATAACTACAGATATCTAAACAACTGCCACAAGGACGCATTGCCATAAGTGCAACAAGCATCAATACGACTATCGCCAGACTCACGCCAACACAAGGGCCTCTATACCGTCTTAGCAGACATCTACACTTCTGCAAAAACATCCGTCAAACAGAATCATAAGTCGTATTGAATCAGACCCGACTCATTTATATAACCGGCACTAAAACACAATACCACAATACCAGTCAGTATTATTGTGACTATCACATAGATGGTGCCTCCTCACAACACACCAATATGATAAATATCGACTTTGGCAAAAGTTGTTTAACTAAAAAAAAATTACCAACGTGTCATAGTAGCAAGCCACTAAGACGCCGGTGTATGGAACATGTATCATAGAACTGACGCCCTAAGACTTGGGGTGAAAGAGTAAGCTCCAGCACCGAAATGCTAAAAGCCACACCCTCTTTGATGTGATGGTATGAAAGTCCAATCTACTCTATCTTAATAATTTTAAGTTCCAACTCATCTTTATTATATCATTTCTAACATGAGACCTTCAATGATAGACCTTTTTTATCATATACTTTACTTACATAGCATCTTTGTATGGAACATTAGCACTAAGCAACTTGATACTGTAGAGTCATGCTCGACCCTCATACCTATATGTATATAGCTATCAGGTATGCCCCTCCGCGCGGTACATAACCCCGGGAGTATGGTGTTAACTATACGCGAACACTCTCTAATTTTAAGACGTTTTTTATTTGGCATTACATGAATACTTTCCAGATTTAGAGATAGTGTTAGTTAGGAGTAATTAGTACCAATATTATAGATACAACAGGTAGTGATTCGTATTTAGAAGGTATTTATAAATAAAAGATACAATAAGTAAAGAAAATCATGTTTATTAATGATATCAGGCTAGTAACTCTCTACTATAATTAGAAGGAACTATCAATTAAACAAACACTTACTCTAAGTTACTCAGAATATTTATGTATTTTTGGTATATTATCGTAAAATAATAAACTTTAGGTATGACTGATTAAGTTGTTGCAAATGATCGTATTTAGTAGATGCTATTGGTAATCGACCAGAATGAAGCTGTTGGTAAAGTTCATCACATTGAGTAACTTTTGGCCTCTGAGTCAAGTCAATCCAGTCATCATCGAAGTCTAATTGAACTTGTATAAATAGAATCTGATGTGTATTTGATTGCTCGAATGTGAACTACTTGCGGTTCTCCTGCTTTACGCCCAGGCCTGATGCTCTTGTAAGCCCAATGTTTTGGATAAGATTAGTTTTTGACAACGTTATAATCAATTCCCAATACCTCGTATGGATTTCTTTTACATGCCTCTTTTGTTAGAGTACAATTTTAACTCGGTAAATGTATTTCTCTGTTTTTTAGTTTCCTTTCAACAGCGCTATGCACGGAGTCACTCCTTTTGTGTATGACCGGGCACTAAAAACTTTTGTATTATAGTAATTCCATGCAATTTGCTCAATCTAAGTAGCCCTACTTAGTTTGAGCAAATTTGCCAATGTCACATTTCTGTTTTGGTATGTGCAACCATCTAAAAATATTATTATGGCCAGTTTGAGGGGTAAACAATATCGCTCTTAGTAATCAATCAAAAACGAAATGTACTGGACGTCATGTCAGCCGCTGTTTCATTAAACCAATAGCAAGTGCAGCGGTGAGTAGTGACATTATAGAGTGAGCTTGCTGTCCGATAAGGGCATACCTTCACAGCTTCTAAATCCATTGTTTCCACAAAAAGCCGCCAAAAAGGAACGTATACTTCCTTTTTGGCGGCTTTCTGGTGATTAATGGATTTTTCTTCTCGTGCCCGGTCTTTCTTTATAATATGCATTTGATAGTCTGCTTCGTCCATATTTCCAGCTATGTAGGTCGAAAACATGTCACACGTGTCCTTTTTTAATGTTATAAGGGAAAGGTTTATTTCGTGGAACTGTTTTTCAAAAGTACATCTGCTTACTTCATTAAGCATGTCCTCAGAAGTACTATATTCCTGGTAGACTTTAAACAGACAGGTGTAGTTCTTGTGGATTGGTACAAGGAACAACTTATTTGTATCTTTACGCGCATAATCTGATGGCAATTTTAGAAGTTTATTAAAAAAGGTATTTAAGCTTCGCATTTTTGCTTTAACCTCATCACTCAACATTAAAGTTCGAGAAGAGTTTAATAATTCCTGGTGAGCGCCCATGCCAAATTCTGCTTTTTTAACCCAACTCTGGATAGTAAATGCTCCTAAAGACAAGGTATTTAGAAACATATTTTTGCAAACTTGGACCTTTTCGTCTCCTGTAACAGTGAGTGGTAAAAAGTACAAAAGTAAAGTAGTGGATCGAGTCACTAAGTTAGTGATAAAGATTTTTCGATGATCCCAGTGAATTTGAAGTCGAGTGTCCTCGGTGAATTGAAAGCAACCCCTTAGTTTAGTTTTCCTTAAAAAAATCAAAAGGAAGATATTTTTGCTCATCTTTCAAATAATCATTTTCATGACGATGGCTTTCAGTGTGTAAATATGCTTTATTCATTAATTGTTGCGACATGAAATGATTTTACTGTCACTTTTTTTACGTTTAGTATTCAATGATCTCTGAAATTCTCATCCTTTTCTGCAAAGCGATGATTTTCATTTTCTCTGTTTTCCTTTTCGTTGCCACTGCCGAGAGATTTACCTAAAAAAATAACATACCGGATACCTATTATCGTTTAAATATTAACCTCGGGACAAAGCCAATATCACCTATTTTATTAGATTGACTCGCTTGATACATAAGTATGTATTGTGACTTGTATTAATGTTAAAATTAATGTGATTGTATTAATAAAAAGAAAGAACTACTTACCCTTTTCAACACGATAGAATTTAATTTAAAAAAAAATGGTAGGTCGTGGGTGTATTGGCCCGCCTAATTTTCGCAGACGTAGTCCGGTACTCCCCTGGCGTTTTGCGTGACACGGTGGCTGTAGGCACCGTCGGGTTGCCAGCGACGTTGAAGGGACGCCGGTCGCCGCGACGCCGATCACCGCCCAGCTTCATTCCGACCCCTGTTAGCGAGTAAAGGTACTCGAAAGTCACGAGAAGTGGGTGGGAGAGGCGGCTCGCAGCGATCCAACGGCCCATCTTATGGAGGTCGAAACCTGGGCTCGGATTGCCATAGATGAGGGAATTTTGGGTTAAATTAAAATTAAAACAGTAAAAATAAAAATTCTTGAATATTAATCAAGAATTTTTAAACTCATCTAAAACCTGCCGTGTGAGCAACGCTTAACGACTTCTGCTCCCTAAACAGAAATCCTTACCTTGGTTAGCCTCAAACGCTCGTCCACTCGTCCAGTTGTGCTATAATCTAAACTATCTAAACTAATATTATAAAGAGGAAAGATTTGATTTTTTGTATGATTGGTTGTAATGATTTAACTCAAAAACTACTGAACCGATTTTAAAAATTCTTTCACATTATCACCGAATAACATGAGTTCTATTTAATTTTTTTTAAAAACGAGGTTTCTACGAAAATTGCTATAATGTAACTCAAGGTATCAAAAATTTACTGATAAAAGTCATTATTTGGTGTGCGCTGCAAAAACTATTAATGATAAAGAAAATAATGTACTGCATTTTCCTAGTACTCATCATTACTCAAAAAGTCCGCGAAGCTATATGTCTAACTATTATAGTTAAATCACAATAACCGCCTTTTATTCAAATTAGTCAATCAAAACACGCGTAGAATCGAAAGATGATGACATTCGTATCATGATATTAATCCATATCCTACAAAATAGTTTCATAGTCAAGGTTGATTATGTACATGTCAAGTCCTCTTTAAATTATTCAAATCGGACCTATCGTTTAGAAGTTACGATAAGTATAAAAATGCTAAAAGTAAGAAAAATGCCGCGGTGTGATTGAACAGTCCTACGCTCACCCGCGCTACTTGCGAATAGACTAAGATCTATTAATTACTTAACTACATATTAATATTATTTCATATTATTTTTTGTAAACTAGAAACAATTGAATAGTGGTTTGCAATTTTAATTATATTTTCTTTTATTTAAAACTTTAAAACGCTCTTTAAAAAATACAGCGGCTGCGGTGTCTCTCGAACGCCCGGCTTCATGCAACTAGGGCATCATCGAGGAGCGCGGCTCCCTTTGCGCAGCGGTCGAGAGCGGTCGTTTTACTTTGCTACCACGACATCGACTATTGGCTATATTTCATGGCTTATGTTCCCCTAAATAAAACATTATGTTGGTAAAATAACGTAATCTTATCTGACCAGCTGCAGAGCCGCCGATGAGAATAGTCGCTACAAAAAAATGATAGTGTAAGGAATTTTTGTTGTTCTATTTGTCCAAATAAAGTACTAATTTATCTTTCTAATATCTATCTATCCGTGCGAAGCCGGGGCGGATCGCTAGTTATCTAATACACATGCAGCGCCATCTACTGTATTTAAAGTAATTTATTTTGATAATTATTCCTAAAATTGCAATTGCATGTCACACGCACGCATTTGCTTCTAATAACCACTCCAAATAAGCTCAAAAGCTTGTGTGAGGATATGGTTCACGGCAATAGTCGGATGGCGGGCTCTAAATTGCGACATCATGTTTGGCAGTCCGTACCCAAAAGGCCGAAAACCATTAGGCTATAGGCGCTCTAAGATTCACATTAATCCTATAAATAAAATCGGCAGCCTTACAGACTGCTCTAAAGAAGGAAAGATTAGGAAGAAAGATTTTTAATCACCACAATCTTGTGTAGTATGTTATACGAGTATATACAATACCATTTGACAACAAAAAAAATAGATGCGATAGGAAGAGGAAACATGTGAACTTGTGGTCGACTACTGTTTAAAACTACGTAGCTACGTAATAAAGTAATTTTTAAAAGTTTTTACGAATAATGAAAGATAGTTTACGTCCGAAATAATCTTATTGTGGTTCTGGGTGAATCTCGATATCGCGTTTAAATAATTAAATTAAATATAATAGTTATCAGTAATGAGTAGTGATTTAAACCGCATCACTGTTCGTAAGCATTGGGACAATGACACCCAAAAAAATTTGATGACAAAAAAATAGGTGCGAGAGGAAAAGGAAACTTCGACAAGCATTTAAGACAAGAATTTTACACAGAATTAAATTAAACACTGCAAGAAAGATCTTTATTCACTACTTTCCTTGTTTTCAGTGGAATCTAAGTAATTAAGTAATGGGTTTTGTTTTGATGACACATAATGCATATAAATTCGAGATAATGCATATTTATAGGCTTTTCCTTTGCGCTGAAATAAGTCTTCGTCTTCAGCCTTTACTTACCTACCGGCTATCTCTGTAAGAAGTTTCACTTCAAAATGTTTTCCACTAGATGGCGTTAAATGAATAGCTGGTAAAAGTTGCGATATTTTGAAAAGGATAAAAACAATCCAACGTATAACACTAATAAAATACAATAAAAATTATAAGTATTGCAAAAATGGAAAAAAAAGAAGTAAGAAAATAGACGACCGTGTGGCCTAGTAGTTAGCTTACCTGACTTAGAATTATTATATCTGGGTTCGAATCCCTGCCGGAGTCAATATTTGTGCAAAAACACAAATTGTTCGTTTTTGGCTTTAGTTACGTTGTGCATGTGAAAATGCCTACCGACTTGTCGGAACCTTCCCGGGACGGTCAATAGATGATCTCATGAGACACACGTAAAGCGCGAGGGTGACATGTATAATGGTAATATTAACTTTATTTGTGTATTTATTTTCGGAAGGTAGTCCTTCCAAACCAAGCTCAGCTCAGTTGTCCGATGAAGCGGTAAAAGCCAAGAAGGTTAACAGCGAAATCTTAACCCATACAATATGCCAGTATAGAAATATGCAATAATCTCGTACATATTGTCATTTTTACTATAGTTTAGATGACTCTTTATAATTTTACTTGTGTTTTTAAACAACGTGCCGCACTGTTGGATTTCTGCTGTATCGTCAATGCGTATTACAGACATACATTTTCACATGCACTACAAAACCAGACTCAAAAACCAACAATTTGTTGAAAAAGTATTTAAACCCTAAACATTAAAAATCTACGCCAAGCATTTTTGTTGGGTACAATAACTCTTCAAAATAAAAAGGATTAAATTTGATTTTGAATTGATTTTGCTAGACTTCCTTTTGTAATGTTCATCCATTTTGCCATCGTTGTGCAAATATGAATTATTGAGGGTAGGCCTATTTTGTTGTTTTATCATTAAATATAGTTTGGACTTCTTCGTTACTGGATAAATATAGCAGTTGATGGTTTATAATTTGATTGAATGGTGCAACGATTGCAATTATGTGATGTAATCGTTAATCGCGGATAATTAAGGTTTGCCGATGCATCATTAATAAAGAAACTGAAAAAGCTTAACTTAAAAGAAAATGTAAATAAGATGCTCCACCATCGTTTCTGCTGTATTGTGAGTGCGTTTGAATTGCTCGTGCACAAACCTGGAAGCACTATCTGTAGGAAGTGTATCCATACTAATATTATAAATGCGAAAGTGAACTATCTCAGTCCCTCCGACTTTGTTACTTTTTCAACGGCTCAACGGTTTAACCGTTCATGACGAAATTTGACAGAGATAGCTTGCATCCTGATTTTCCTGCATTGAAAATTAAAAGTTTTGTAAAGAACATTATGACGAACTATCTCACGAGACACACGTGATGCACGAGTGTGACATGATTGTATGATGATCATATTTACTGTATTTATGTTGGATCCTACCAAACCAAGCTCAGCGCAGTTGTCCGATGACGCTGTAAAAGCCAAAAGGGCTAACAGCAAAACTTCACCTTTACAATAAGCCAGTATAAAAATATGCAACAATCTCTGACATAATTTGGCCAGTTTTGCTAGATTTTTATGCAAAATCTGTGATGGCCCTGTAATTTTATTTTTGTTTTTCTTAACCAAATTGCTCTATAGTAGGATTTCTGCTGTATCGCCAATGCGTTTTAGACATCATTTTGCACATGCGATACACAACCAGACCCAAAACGAATAATTTGTGATTGCACAAATGTTGGCTCCGGCTGGAATTCGAACCCGGGACCCGCGGCGTAGAAGCCAGGTATTCTGGCCACTAACTAGGTTACGCTGTCGTCAATATACGACAGGAAAAAGTATTTAAGCCCTAAAAATTTCTTTCTTTTTACGTGTCACAAAATCAACAGGATTATTTTTAGATTTTGATTTTGAATCGATTTTGCTAAAAGATTGTTTTCAAAATTGAAGTCAAAATGCTCCTGTTTTCGTATACCTATGTACCCACATGGTTATTTTACAACTTCTTTTTGTTTTGTACTTCCATTTTGTCTTGGTTGTGTAATAATAAATTGAATTATTGAGGGCAGGCGTATTTTGTTGCCAGCTGTCGTTTTACCACTATATGTAGTAGTTTTGACTTGTCCGTTAATCCATACTAATATTATAAATACGAAAGTAACTCTCTCAGTCCTTCTGTCTGTTTGTTACCTTTTCGCGGTTTAGCCGAAATATAATACTACTTTTTATTTCGAAAAATCAAATAGTTCTCGCGAGTTATTTAAAAAGCCTATATCAACACGGACGAGGTCGCGGTCTTCAGCTTGCGGATAAATATAGAAGAGGATGGTTTATAATTTGATTTAATGCTACAACTATTACAATAATGTAATATTATGGTTAATCATGGATTATTAAGGTTTCGGTGCATCGTTAATAAAGAAACTGAAAACGCTAACAGATTAAAAAAAATATAAATACGATGCTTCACCACTATTTCTGCTGTATTGTGAGTGCGATTTAATCGCTAAATCTACGCGAACGTAGTCGCGGGCTCCAGCTAGTGCTGTATATACACTGGTCTTCCTAAAAAAAAAACTGAAGGATGTGTAATAATAGAATACCAAATAATATAGATTTTAAATAAATTTTATAAATAACTGCGTAAATCAGTCACTACTTGAGAAAATTATTGAAGATTGAAGAATTTTGTGCGGAAATAAATGCAGCATGTAAAATATTTGATTGAATTCCGAGTAGTATACCATGTAGTTTTTTTGGTAATATAATTGTGGAATTGGCAACACTGTTAGTTGAATTTGATAAATTCACGTTTTCATTCTTTCCATCTAACCACTACCCACTCTGACTCACTCCACAAAGAGTATATAAACACTACCCACTCCATCACCATTCACTCCATTACCATTGATCGACTACTTCATTACTTTGTTTTACCATCTTTGTGTTTTACGATCGTGTATTTGGATCACTTCTTATCGTAAGGTAAGTTTTCCTATTCTGCTTTCTGAATTTTACATACCTACTCGAAACAAAAAGTTAACATTACATTACTTTCTAATCTGGTAAGAAATCTATAATTTATAAAAATGTATAGGGTATATCTACTTATGTTATGTTAATTTAGGTTGAGTTGTGAAGGGTAATCTTACCGACAGATATTTATAAAATAACGAATTCTGTAGTGTGATCTAACTTTCTTCGTGTATTAACTTTTATTTAGTGTTAATTACGATTACTTTATCATCACTACTGCTTCTAATTAGAGTTGCTGTTTCGCATTGTTACCTCTAAATGTATTCGAACGGATTTTTCACTATGTATAACTTGGTAATGTTATACAGTCGTAAACGGCACCACGAGAATAGTCACTTTTAGGGAATTATAATAATACGTTTAATTTTCGTATTTAGTTGGCGGTAGTTATGTTTTCCAGTGTTGTATTACGAGCGAAGCTCAACTTTAATTGCTATTATATTTCCTTACAATTGATATATTGGTTTCTATTTTAGGTTTAGAAGAATTCTTGTTCATGTCTTCGTGCCTAAATCCTATGTTGAGTATGCAGGGCTCCATGTGTCGCTACTATTGACCTCCTAAATTGAAGTAACTGGGCTAAGGACCTTTTAAAAGGTACAGTTATATTTACACTAATTTTCGGTTGTTTTGAATATTTATCAGAATAAATTGAATAATTAAATATTAAAAAAATTATTATAATATATTTATTTATTTGTTGTAAGAAATTAGGTTCCACAAATGGAAACTATTTATAGAATGTTGTGATCACTGACCATACTTTGCATAATTATTGTGACTACAAAATAAATATTGTTCAATAGAGTGTTGAGATGCAGTAGCAATGGAGCTGATTGTATCCTGGCTTTAGAATGTGTTTATACACAATGTGTCAACACATGTTGTGTAGTTAGTTAGTTAATAAGTTAACTGAATATATTTTCTTACTTCAGTTGTATGGGAAAGAGAATCATTCTTATTGTAATGCTTGGCTTGTTATATTAATGTTGATAAGCAGGCTAGTTTATATTTGTATGTCCTGAGTTGAAAAAAATAGTAACAGAGCTTTAGAAAGTAAAGTAAACTATATGGGCACCACTTTGGATTGTTCTGAATATTAAATATTTATTGTTTACTTTTAGTAGAAGAAAATAGTTAGTCATATTTTTACTATATTATTTAAAATTAAAAATACGAGTATGTTTCACAAATTAAAGTTACTGAAGAAACTTGTGCTGCCATGTGTCCTGCCACTGCCCACCCTTTACTGAATTGTTAAATCTTGTTATGATTATAATCTGTGCAGTAATTAGAGATGTTTACTTTACAAAAATATCATTCTTAGTTTGATTTGTACATTTTAGTTATTTCTTAGGCAACTGTTATACAAAATATATAAATAGAAGAAATAAGGACAGCCAGAAATAATTTATTATCTTTGTTCAATTGTTGAGAAAGATAATCAGTGCATATGTTTGCCTTCTTATATCTGTTGCTGAGTAGGCTTTTTAGTTATGTATATTTATAGAACTAGTGTAAGGAAAGAATTGTCACGTACAGATGTGTTGTATATAATAGATGTGACACATGGCATGAACAGCACACACACTGCAGGTGATGGAGCTGTGACAGCAGCGGTGTTGGTGCCAGCAGAGCTGACTGCAGGTAATTTACATCATTGCACTGTATATTTATATTCTCATTTAGAAATCTTGTCTATCCATTGTCTAAACAGTTACTTAGTGCTTTAAGCAGTTATTTAAACTCTGTGACCAGACCCCTATGTCTCAGTTTGTACACACTGAACTTTCTTATTTTTATTTATAATCTAATCTTTATTGCTACATACATACATACAGTCACACCTTTTTCCTATATAAGGGGTAGGCAGATGCCACTCACGTGTCCCACTTTTCGCCCTCGCGGGAACGAGCCTGACTTGTGGCGAACTACTTCCCCACCATTTCGGTAAGAGTCAAAAAATATTTTCTCCCCATTCGCTTCCCCACGAGCAGTATAGCGAAGGCATGCTTATAATGTTATTCTGCATAAATAAAACCTTAGTCGCCTCTTACGTCACCTCGGTAGGAAAGTGGTAGGTTGTTACGTTGTAACAAGGTTCTAAAATATAAAATAAAAACATAAATTCATTACATACAAACAAACAAAATAACTAGTTGTTACAACGAATGGAAACCGCGAGCTTTAACTAGTGATAGCATCGTAATGTCCATATAAGGTATTCTTTGGTACCGGAAGTCGGATTCTTTCTAGAACATCTAATAACAAACGCCCACAACATGGAAAGATCTAGAAGAAATACAATAGCGAACAACGGGTAAACTACTCGAAAATGATTCCATTTCGCTTGGTTCGATTATTGCTATCTCAGTAGCACAAGAAAGTTCTAGAATATAAACAATAGTTTAGGGCGTGACTTCCTTCGGTTGAACCGTTCCTTCCATATTTCCATCTCAGTCTCATTCGAAGGTTCTAGAATTCTGAGAGTACCTATTTGCGCCTCAGGGAGGAGGTAGGCCGTCCCGATATAAAAACGAATTCGCGCAGGTAGAAACACTTTTCGACGCCAGAGAGTTCGCACGACAACTGTACGTAATCCATATTCGTAATTATTTGTTCTCATTTTGAAAAGCAGCAAAATCAATGCTATACTAAAACAAGAAGAAAATATAAAGCAGATTGCATCAATTTTCAACCCCCTTGGTAAGTTTAATATAATTAATTTCAATAGGTTGGTTGCTGTTAATTGCTTTTTTGTGTCTGGGTTAATTGGATTACTTCAATTTTCCTCTTAAAAGAATAAAAATTGCTATGGCTATATATATTTCATAATAGTTGTTAACAACGTGGCGAAATGTGACGGGAGTATCTTGAATTTAGTAAAATATAACCTTAACTTTTTATAATTCCGATAAGTTTTAAATATGTTCATGCACAATAAAGTTTGAGTACTTTCAGTAATATGGTTATGTTTCTTCTTAATAAATATCCGTGCAAACGCACGTTAATGTTAAATTGTCATTATGTATATAATGGACAAAATATACCTTGGCTTAAATTGTAATACAAAGCCAGTTCAATCCACAAACATGCTTGCTGTCCACTGCCAAATTATATGATATGATAATGTAATTGTTGTTGTATTAACAGCTAATTCACATACCACATCATAGTGCTCTAAACTTTGTATCTGTTGAATATATCATTCAGCGTTTCAGTTATTATTTAAAACATTGTTCGTTAGATTGTAAAAAACATAATTTCACATTGTCACTGCTGCAATTATTATATTTGCACTAAAATATTAGTATTGAATAGTATCAGACCAATTTAATGTAATACTGTATATTACAATTGTGGATATAATTTAAATTAATAATCTGTTATAGACATAAGTTTAAATTATGATTCCCTTGTAATGTTAATGTTTTGCTAATATTAACCAGATAAAAATAACAAGCTAAAGATAGCCATTTATTACATTCCCATTATTAATAGAATGACGGTAGTTGCGTATAAGTAAAATGTTGTCCTTCTTTTGTACCGTAGCGTAGTGGAATGTGAGTGAGTGCTTTTCATAGCGTAGTGGAATGGTGATTGTCCGACATGTAAACAGTTTGGGATTTGATTCTGGGTTGGGTAAATATATTTCCTTTATTTGATTTCATTAAATTATTTTTTAACTGGACCTAAATGTCGCCATTCCATTCCGGATATTTTTTTAATTGCTTCGCGAAAGATGCCGACGCCCACTCCTGGTCTCACCTAGTGCCTGGGTATCGGATCTTTCGCGCTTCAAGTGTGATTTCGACGCGTTCCAGGAGACTGGGGGTCCACCGTACGGATAGCAAACTACAGGCTGCTCTCCCACCGTACGGATTGAGAACTACGGGTTGGCCGGATAGTGAACTACAAGTTGCGCGTTCACTGTACGGATTGTAAACTACGGGTTGCATGTCCACCGCACAGATTGTGAACTACGAGCTGCACAGATCGGACAGTCCCAAGATAAGTTCCCAGCGCGCATAGGTTGTTAAAGACAGAAGATTCCCCTGTGCTTAGAATCCACACCCCGGTGTAGTTTTATCTAGAAACTTAGAGATTATTTTAATTTGATATAATTTTCTTTGAGTTGAGATATTAATTTCTTTATTACATAATAAATAATTGTAACATTTTTTTTTGTGTTTAATTGTACCCGCCGTCAGGCGGATGTAACAAGGTACTATTCTACTCTGCCGGACACCTATCTTTATTGCTAACCTTACATAATTTCATTGTCGTACTGTTTGTATCTCGCCACCCGTCACGTCTTGTTTCTCGCGGTGGCGAAAAGTGGGCTACGTGTATGGTCTCTGCCTACCCCTTATATGGGAGAAAGGCGTGATAGTATGTATGTATGTCGTAATGTTTAGTTTTTGGTTGAAAAAACTGCCGCCTACTAGGATGTCTCCTGTAACAACACATCCACAGCAGAAAACCAACAATTTGTGTTTTTGGTCAAGTGTACCCAGCGCCCGCTCGCTGGTAAACTAGTGGGTTTTCCTGCAGCAGGGTCGACGTGGCAGGTCGGCTGCCAGAATCATAAATTGAGATATCAATAAACGACGCTATTATTTCCGCACTCTGTTTGAAGTAGTATTACATCTTTATTTAGTGCAATGTATTAAAAAAAAAATCCAAAAGTGCACGTCTCATGACGCTCATTTAACTCTTGAGAAAAAAAAAATTTCGAGTCATTTCCATTTCAGATGAAAACTAATAAAAATGATTTTTCTTAATTCTGGACACGATAAAAAAAAACCCGGTCTCTATACGTCCATTTTTTCGGGAGTTATTGTGACCACATCCCTAAAAATATCCGGACGTACGTCACTATTTTTTTTTTTACTTTTTTTTTTCAAAGTAGCAATATTAGATGATTTTTAAAAATAATTTAAATGAATCAATTAAAGCGTTTTCTTGATATGAATCTCTTCAAATTAGCATGTAAGTGCAATATAATTGTGATATAGGCATTGGAAGACCGCCGAATCGCTTGACATTGACATGTCGGGTATATTCTGTTCTGTTCTGTTCTGTTCTGTGTGTATTCAGTTTAAAAAAATGTATTCTGAAATGTCAAGAAGAGAAAATGCATTTTTCAGGAGCGACGTCAGAGAGCCCGCAGTGAGCTGCGACATAGATATAGACAACAGACGCACGGAAATGAATACGTGAGTGTACAATCCAGTCTGCTACAGTTATTTTATTGTGCGTGCGACTGTCCGTACATGTATGGAATTTATGTATGTAAAACGCACCCACGACACAGGAGAAATCCCACTGTTGGGCATCGTTTTTTTTTTTATTTTTTTTTTTTATTTTATTTATTTATAACTCAGGACAGTTACAGCAAAAAAATATATATACATTACAACATCCAGAAATAGAATTCTGTTAGTCAATTACAACTATCCACGTTTTACAATTTATATTTTAGGTTTTTAGAGGCGAACACATTTATTTAAAATACGAACAATGATTAAAAAAAAATTAAAAAACAATATATATATACATTCATACATACACGTGCACATACTAGGACGTCTCGCTAGATCTAGTAGTAGTAGTTTAGGTAACACTGTCTGTATTGATGACGATTGTCTTTGCCTTTAACGATAGGCCACTTCTACAACTTTCTGCCCGTTGCTATTTGGAGGGCGCATTTTTTTTAAGGTGCACCTTTTTGTATGTTATATACATTTTTAATAGCTTAATTATATACTTGATATAATCTGGATTGAAAAATGTTTCATTTTGCCTGAAACGATTAAAGTTAAAATCGTTAATTACATGTAATTAACACAGATTGCGAACAGGAACTCGGCGATCGATCTAGTGTTTGTTTTATCGTAATATCTTAAATTGCTATTTTTTTATTTCGATAAAGTGATAAAACGAGCAAACGAGCGTTCACCTGATGGTAAGTGCAATGTCTGGCCATAACAAATGCTGTGTTACCTAGAGAATTTCTGTGTGACACCACACTGCGCCCATCAACCTAAGTCTGTAAGTTCTTGTGTGTGTGTGTGTGTGTGTGTGTGTGTGTGTGTGTGTGTGTGTGTGTGTGTGTGTGTGTGTGTGTGTGTGTGTGTGTGGGTGTGGGTGTGTGTGTGAGTTTGCTGCACGCTCCTGTCGTGTCACGTAAATATTAAAGCTTCTGTGCGAATTTACAAAAAATACTCTTAATGATGATCAAAAAGAGTGAATTTGAAACCGGTTGCATTTGTTGTTGTAATAATATGTCAAACGCGAAATTAAATATAGATTATTAGTGTAAATATGTGGCGCGGTCGTATAGAAGGCGCGGACATACAACAGCACTCTGTTTTTGGAAGACCGCTTTTACGCCCGACTACGGCAAAGCAAAAACCGAGGGTTATGATTTTGATGTATGACCGTTTACCTGTTCCCTCATACCTTCTAAACTACTTCTCATAATTCGACAAATGATGTTTTGTTGGAAGTGTCTTGAGCGTCCGCTGGTAATGTGACGTGACGTGCGACATTAAAATATGCATGCTGTGTTGGGTAACAAATGAAAGGGCTTAATTAGCACGTTTCAATATATTAGCTATTGCTCGCGCTATACCTGATAATTGGGAATAATAAACATATTTTCTGTCCTAACCTACCCAAAATACATATATAATAAATACGTATTTACCCGACTACGGCGAAACCAACAGGAGGGTTATGATTTCAACTAGTATACTATATATTTTGTATGTTCATATCCCTAAAAACTTCTTAACTACTTATCATAATTTGAAAAATGACTGCTAGTTATATGGCATCGTACTTATGGTGTTATTCTGCACGAGTAAAGGCTGCCCGTACAATAATTTAGTCGCCTCTTACGACACCTCGGTAGGAAATAGGTAGGCGCTATTCTACTCTACCGAATACCAGCTACTTACACTTTTATTCTCAAAACAATGTTCCCGAAAAGGCTTTTTTTCTTTCTTTCAATGTTTTCACGGGTAGCTGCGCCACTACGTCCTGCAACAATAGCAGGGCATTATAATACTAGTTAATAACTTATTTTCATTTTTTTTTTAATTCACAAAACTGTCAAAAAATTCAAAATATAAATTTTAGCAAAATTGACACTACTATTTTTCATTACAGCCGATAAGAACGTTTTTCTATGAGCAGTTTGCGAGCCGCCTGTTCACGTTGCAAGGAGCACGTCACTCACATATGTAAGTAATATTGTTAAGCGAATCGGTACACGTCTATTAAATGTCATATTCTTAATTCTATCCGCTGTAAATTTCGTCTACCAACCCTAGCGCAAGCGCTATTTGGGCGGATGATATTGCCAAGGGGAATAAGTGTATCTACCCGCGTGATGGGTGTTATGATCTGGGGAGGCAGTCTCCTCCTAGTAATATTTAGATGCTGTATACATGTAAGTACGAGGGGTGATCCAAAAGTAATGATAATCAGTTATTTCTAGTGCACACAAAAATACAAAAAAATTTCAGTCACTTACTCAGTTAACCACTAGTTCAGGGAAAAAAAATCATATAAATAGGCCACGATTCCCGGGAGCTACATTCATTTGAATACGGACTGTCAAGGAGTGAACATCAAAATGGAAAAACACGAAATCAGAGCTGTCATTAAATACCTCTGCTTGAAAAAAATGTCTACCAAAGACATACACAGCGACTTGGTGGAAACATTAGGGGACTCTTCTCCTCCATATTCCACAGTTGCACGCTGGGCTAAGGAGTTTAAGTTGGGAAGAACATCGACGGAAGACGAACACCGCGAAGGACGCCCATCGACGTCCCTCACTGAAGAAAATGTGAAAAAAGTTGAAGAAGTTGTATTGGAAGATCGAAGAGTGACTATCAGGCATGTAGCTGAGGTCACAGGGATCTCATATGGCAGCATTCAAAGAATCCTTGCGAACGAATTGCATATGAGAAAGGTCTCCGCGCGTTGGGTACCGAAAATGTTAAACGACGAGCAAAAGAAGAAACGAGTCGACATGTCAAGAGCAAATCTCGAAAAGTTCCAGGCAGACAAGGATAATTTTTTGTCACGTTTTGTGACCATGGACGAGACCTGGATCCACCATTTTGATCCTGAAACAAAACAACAATCGATGACATGGAAACGATCCGATGAACCGACGCCGAAGAAATTCAAAGTGTCAAGCTCAGCAGGGAAGGTTATGGCGTCTGTTTTTTGGGACGCTGAAGGAATAATCATGGTGGACTACTTGGAAAAGGGGGCCACTATTACAGGCTCCTACTATGCAGAACAAATAAGAAGATTGCGGGAGGCTATTAAGGAGAAAAGGCGAGGCAAACTGCGGGCTGGAGTGCTGTTCCATCAAGACAACGCACCGGTTCACAAAGCTGCAATTGCCATGGCTGCCATTCAGGAAGCGGGCTTTGAGCTGGTGGAACACCCCCCCTATTCACCAGATCTAGCCCCCAGCGACTTCTATCTCTTTCCACGACTCAAGGAACACCTCCGAGGCAAGAAATTTGACGATGATAGCGACGTGATGGCCGCGGTTGAGGACTTTTTTGAGAGTCAAGATAAAGATTTTTTTTCTAAGGGAATTTTAGGATTAGAAAAGAGATGGACTAAATGTATAGACTTGCTAGGAGACTATGTTGAGAAATAAATTTATTTATTTATTTTATTCATTGTGTTTATTATTGATTATCATTACTTTTGGATCACCCCTCGTAAGTAAGTAATATGGACGTACGATATGTTTCTTGAGCTTGTCCTGTGGCGACATAGATGTCGCTACACGCTACGACGTAGGCGGGCTACGTTAGCTACGTCGTAGCGCTTTCAAACGACTACTGCCGCGATGCAGTTTGTAATCTAACCTACTACATACTTTTTGTAAACTGAATCTGTTCCTGAAGCGTCCGCCCACTGAACAGGGGACGCTTAAAGCCATCGCCGGACGCCGAGCTTCACACGTTTCATAGATTATGAACTCCAAAATCTCTAGTGCTATTATGCAACTTGCAATTTGCCACAGCTGCCTTTCCTCCGCCGCACGTTAGTCACACAAACAAAGTCATGTTTCTGTGTCTGTCTGTCTGTCTGTGTCTTGCCGCCTGGTCCGTCGTGTGGAAATGTCTGAAAATATGTGTGTAAATATGTCATGTGGATGTCGTAAGAGCTGACCGAGGTAAATTTAACCTAAGCACGTATTTGTAAATTTTTTGTACGCAACAATCTTTTATGTATCAGACCAAATTTATCTCTGTGTAATTTGTTTTTCTGGTGGATTCATATGCAAGTCCGTCATCCGTCTAGGTAGGTACCACTGCAGGGTCAGTTATTCGGACGTGGGCATGTGAAAGCTAGTGTAATTACTGGACTTATGAGACTTAAGAACTTATGTCCCAGGGGACTGGTGCAGTGTGGTACCACGCAGAAATGTTCTGCGTGACACAGCTTTTGTTACGGGCACACGATGAACGTTTTGCTCGAATTGTTAATATTAAATTCTCCATTAAAAAAAATCTACGAGTACCTGCTCACAATGGTCATGCGGCAAGAGGCCCATGTCCTGTGCACATGTTAGCTGTCTGCTTCTAAAGTGATATAGCCAGTGTCAACATTGCTGTGTATTACAAGTGCTAAGTGATACGCCGACTGTATCATGTCTACGTTTATCCTTTAAAAGTCTACAGTATCTTCTATATACAGATAAATAATTTAATTAGAATTAATTTATGTGAAGATATTTGTGGTGAAGAAAAACATTGCAAGGAAACCTGGTATACATCTTAGAAATATAAAATCTCCCGCCCGCATCGCAGAGCGTAAAATAAATATTGTGATGATTGATGCCGTGTGGTGGCGGCTCGATAAAAGAATACTACCACTCCATCTCATCCAATGGATCTCGTAAAAGGCGAGTAAGGAATTAAACTGCACTGTGCACCCAACAGCGCATGATGGCGATGGGCTCACCACCTATCACACCAAGTGCATTATATTGTTTTGGTGAAACGTGGATTGTGGCAGTCATCTGTTTTTGCAGTGAGTGCCCAGTCTCTGATTACCCCTTATGGGATACAGTTGTGATTTTCTATGACTAAAATTACTATCCTATGTTTTATTATACTACGTTATCGACTTTTATGCTAAATTCGTCCAGCCGTTCGAGCGTAATGCAAGGACAAACAGAAAAACACATTTTCACATGTTGAATACTAAGATATAGCAGTAGAGCATCATGGCGGATTCCTTCCGCTCGAAAACCCTTTGGAAAAACTCCGAAAAAATTAAAGGGGGCTGTGCCCAGCCGTGGGACGTACGTCGGCTGTAGGCTTTAATAATTTAAGAAGATGATAGCTGAGGCTCCTGTAACATGATTGCAGGTGCGCGGCGTCCGCTGAGAGTCGCTCGGCTGCAGGCACACTGGCACGGGACACGAGCTGCCGCACACAATACTGTTTTACATCTGTGGGTTTTCATCGAACTGATGTTTCCTCTTATTAAGTTGTGTATCTTTACATTAATATTTTTTTAAATTTCTCCTTCATTTTGAACACTGCAATAGACCATTTATATGCTAGTTGTCTAAATTCCAAAAGATTGCCTACAATTTATGACAAACTTATTGTCCGACTCCGGCTTCAAACGGAAGTCGTTGTTGTGTGTCTAGAGAAAAACATCCCGTGCAACTTATTTTAAGGTACTATATTTAACAATTTTTACGTCACATTGAGGTCTGATTGTCGGTAGGTCAGAGCGAATAAATTGTTTGGATGTTACACGTGTACTATTCATGTCAAAAGTATTGGACGCTAAGGTCTAAGCTAGCTGCATTCAATGTTTGCTTATGGAGCTTCATAGATGGTCACAGAGAAACATTTTTATAGGAAACTGGAGAAATTAATGTCACGCAAAAGCAAAAAAGTCATTGCATCAAGTACTCGATAATGTATGTTATTTGGTTTTCTTGAAACAGTTTAGAAATCGTCTTTCCACCTCAGTACTAGTCACTAACGTTACCCAAAGTATCCGAGAATATATTTACTGCAAGTTTTTATTATTCACGTGTAAATTGATCATATCACCAATGTTACACACAAATGGTGTAACTTTTAATTTTTTTTTAGATCGGATGGTATGATAGTGTGTGGTGCTGAGTAGATTAGTAGTTCTTTACTCAGTTAATATGTGGACCGAAGCTGAGTCTCGAGTCTAATAGGACGCCTAAGTATTTGTCTGACTTTTCCCAGGGGATTGGAAGATCAAATAACTCTATGGACGGCGTTATGCGCCGCGAGAAGTACATGGCTGCACTTTTGGTGGGGTCGACCTCGATCCTCCATTTCCGAAAACAGTTCCCGAGGGTTCGGGCTGCGGATTAAAGACGTTTAGAGATAGTGTCTGGATTTAGTTCAGACACATGAGGCTCAGAAGAGCTCAGGGGCTAGGCGCTCGCTTTAAATTTCATAGTACGCGAGTGACCTGGGTTCGTTTCCCGGTGCCGGCACTACTAAAATTGTTAATTGCAATTTTAAGTGCTGATTTACCACGTGGTCGGCGGTGAAGGGAAACACCGTGAGGAAACCTGCATGTCTGAGAAATAAAAAATATTTCGAAGACATGTGCAGTCCGCCAACCCGCATTGGCGGATTCTTCTTAGCTCCAAAACCCTCTCAGAAATGTGAGGAGGCCTGTGCTCAGCAGTGGGACATTTATAGGCTGAAACTTTACTTTTTTTACCTAAGAGGCAGGTATCGTCTGCGAAAAGGGCGAGTTCGATATTGATATAGAGTTCCACCGGGAGTGGTTGCTATTGAAGTCTCCGGCAAGGATTGTTGAGCTCCCGAGGGAGAGAAGTGTTTCAAATTCGTTGCGTTTGATTTCAGCGTCATGTCTACATGGTAAGTAGACGGATGCGATAGTAATGGGAGAGTGGCCGATCATGGCTAGCTGACATACCGATGTTTCGAGATGGCTGAGACTTTTTGTAGTAGATAAGAGTGCCGCCGTTCGCAGCGGTAACTCTATCGTTCCGAATGATGTTGTAATTTGTGATTTTGGGATCGCGAGTGTGCGGTTTCAAAAAAGTCTTGCAAGAAGTTTTATGCCGTTAGAAGTAGGTACGGCGATATACTTTAGCCTAGACATGGCCGATGTTATTTCCTGCCACCTGTCCCGTGCCCGAATGAAGATGGGCGGTGGCCGCCGTGATTGAGCAGCGAACTGCGAAGGATTGCGTGAGACGGGGGCCTGCTGTGAGACAGCGGAGGTCTGCTGTGAGACAGCGGAGGTCTGCTGAGAGGCAGCGGAGGTCTGTTGTGAGACAGCGGAGGTCTGCTGAGAGGCAGCGGGTGCCTCTTGGGAGGCTGATGGAACGACCTGCGGTTGCGGGATTGGCGTACTCTCTAAGGCTTTGGCAGCTTTGGCGTGACTGTCGGGTGTGGGCGAGGCGCGCTTCTTGCGCTTCTTTTTCGACTTCTGCACTAGCAGGAAGCCGGTGTCGTCGCCGGTGTCGCAGCCGGTATCGCGGGGCTCCTCGGGCGACGAGGGAGAATCGAACTCCATCTCGGAGCCCGAGGACGAAGCCCCAGACGGGGGCCTAGATAGCGCCTCTTATGCCGAGGCGAAGCTCGGAATGTTCGCAAGCTGGCGGAACAATTCCGGCTGTGATACCTGGATCGGCAGGTTTGCTGACGCTAACTCAATCTCCATCATTTCCTAACTAATTCCTAATCCGTTCTTATTCCTTAGGGAAGTGGCCGCCGGGATGTGTGGCCTAACTTCCCTCCCTGCCGGGTATAGGCAGGGAGGATGAGTGCCTAGATGTGTAGCCCTAGTGCGTCCTTGTGCGAATCTTATTTTGCACACTCGGGTGTGTGCTTAAAGCTATAATTATAGCTACGCGTGGATTTTTAAGTCGGTCGTATAATCCCACATTGACTAGGGCACTATCCAAGGCCAATTTCTGTGAGCTTCTTCCGTTTACGCGTTTCCCAGATGGAGAACCGCGGGCGTACGGGGCTAGCATACACTAGTTTCGTCATCACCGTTACATATCCGCTAGTGTAACCACAGTAAGTGGATTCGCAAATGACGTTTGATACAATTTAGAAAAATAAAACAATGCAACGAAAGTCGCGTTGACTATTTCCCGGAAGGGTCGGGGCGCAGGTAGCTGCACGCTTCTATCGGATTGCCGAGCGGCTCGTAGCGGGGCGCTATGCAACCGTCTGGCGTCGAGTGCAACTGACGACGATTTTTTTTTGTATGTGAATTTGCAAAAAGCCGCAATCACAGTGGGAATCTCGTTAATCCATTCATGCGCGTCACTAATTAGATGACGAGGCATTTGGCTATTTTCGCCGATCATCATGCCATCGTCTTAGCGAACGTGAGTTCGTAATCATCATGGCTGCCACGAGAGACACCTCTGCCCCCATCTCCCGTCCATCGAGGCCTGACAGATCAGCATTGTGCCGATTGCTAGTGATGGCTGTTGCTCGATATATTTCGGGGTGTGGTCTTTGTTTGCCTTTACAAAGGCAGCTTACAGGCTGCAACAGCCTTGGGCTCGGCAGCAGCCCAATCCCCACAGGACTCCGGCCACTCACTCCGACGTCCGAACCGCGGTTCCCGTCATCTGATTGAACCTTGTCCAGTTAATGTGTGAGCCCCGTAACACGAAGCAAGGAGTCACCCGGAATAGACTCTCTTTAAGCCCTAGGAGCCGCTTCATCTCCTTGTATGAAGCATGGCTTCACACGCCCTTCCAAGAAATCGTACAGGAGGTAGCGTGGACGTTCTCTTTACAAGGATTCCTAGTCTGCCCGCAAAAATTTCGACTAGCTCATTGTGACTCCCGTACTTACTACGTTTGTCTCGATGGGCATCGTCTAATGGTCGCTGGCCCGAGACCACCTGCACATCCACAATTACTCCGACGTCTCCCTTCACGGCAATGATGTCGGGCTTTCGAAGGCCTTTCGAGGTCTGAAGTCGAGGCTCCTTCACCACCGATCATTGGTCTGAGGACATCGCTTCCGCTACTAGCCCCACGACACGGTCATGGCGCTCGATCCGACCACCGTGCGTCCGCCAGCACTGTTGGATGGTGTGAGCAGTCGTCTCCCTAACCGCGCATCCAGCGCGGCAGTTCAACTCCGACTCACGACCAACCCTTCGTCCTCTCAAAGTTCTTACTTTAGAGGGCAGTGCTCCTATGTGCGTATGTACGAACTGCACGCAGTCCCGACCGGAGACTCGTGTGGACTTCTCCTTTATCCACTTAGTGGACGCCGGAGTGCGGCCGGATTCGCGGAACTCGAACCCGTCCACCGAGCCCCACAGCCTCGTGCTCCAAAACCGTGCGACGGACCTAAGGCCTGCAAAGGTGAATTTTTGATGTTGCCTGTCGGCCCAGCGCAGTTTCTTCCGGATTCTTTCCGTACTGGCGGCGGCCTAGCCAGCTCGATGAGTCAAGCCGCCCGAACCTCTTCAATATGAGGTCCGGGACGGTTGACCAAAGTGCTGGGATCGCCAGGCCGCCGTCTTTAATCGCCGCATGGAAGTACCCGACAGGCACATCCTTTGGGAGCCTCAACCATTTCCTTACCGCACCCCGGATCTGGACGTCGAGCATGCTTAACCTATCATCCGAGATATTGCCCAGTACCAGGCCGTGCAAAAATCTCGGAATCAGGTTACACCTTACAATCTCAAGCCGCTGCTGTGGCTTTAGGGGTGCCTTAGAGATGTTGTTTAAGGCTAATTTGACGCTATGCTGTAACGCCGCGCATCCAGACGCCGTAAAGTCGATGCCGAGATAGCGCCAACGTTCCACGCAAGTTATTTGCGGCAACCACATTCGGCCGACCCTGAAGGTTTTCTCGGCCAAGTAGTGGTGCTTCTTGCGCTTACCGTCAGGCACCATCGACAAGACGGAGCTCTTTTTCGGGTTGATCAAGAGACCCATAGTCGCGGCGACACTGCACACACGATTGATGGATTCCTGCATCCCTACCTTAGAGCCTGCAAGCAGGACTAGGTCATCGGCATAGGCTAGAGCCGAGACTCGCTCCACTTCTAGCCTATAGCCTGCCTATGACGGTAGAGAGGCGAGGACTATGTCCATCACCATGTTGAACAGTATCGGCGACAGTGGGTCTGACACACTCCATGGCCCACTCTTACAGGGTTGCCTGGCTTTCCGTCAACCACCATCACGGTGGTTGCCGTGCTATACAGCCGGTCAACATAGTCGCAGAAGGCCTCAGGCAGGCCCCGGGCCCTAAGAAGCCAGACCAGTGCCCGTTGGGACACTGTGTCGAACGCCTTCAAGAAATCGAGGACCGCCACATGACGCTCCCGCAACATTTTCCTGCAATCCCCCAGCACAGCGTCCAGCACGGCGGAATTCTCCAACGTGCCGTCGGCGCAGACGAATCCGCGCTGTCGTGCGTCCGGGGGACAGCAAGCCAGAAGTCTCCGCGCCAGGATCGAGGCATGTGTCTGAGCGCTATAGACGCGATCGTAATCGGCCTATGCTCGCCCTGCCCAGCAGGTTCGTCCGTCTTTGGCACGAAGATCGTCCGGCATTTCCGGAGCGGCTCTGGAACTATGCCAGAGACCAACCAAGAGTTGATAGTTCCGCTTTTCGGGCTGCAGGAACCACACGCCACTCGTCCGAACGTATTCCGTCCGGACCAGGCGCGGTCTGCCAGTCGAAGCTGGCCGCCTTCACTTCGTCGGTCGTGAAAGGCGACCACAGTCGGGTGAAGTCCCGCGTACACGCAGTCTCGGTTGTTCCGGCCCTTTGGGCCTCTGACGAGGACTTTTGTAGCCGTAAGGCTCGAAGAGCCTCCGGTGTTGCCCCGCATGCATCCGACACCCTCTCTAAAACTGGCCGCCAATAGGCTTCCAGCTCTTCGAGGCTGTGTCGGACTTGCCTGTGCACGCCGTCGATCACTTCGGCTGCTGCCGGACTTCGGCATTTCCTGTATAGCTCCTGCACCCTGGCGTACTGTATTCGTCTCCTCTTGCGGCTCGACAAACCGGCCAGTGCGGTGTCGGCCCGAGTCATGTCCGGGGTTTTGACACGAAGGCGCCTCGCGCTTCTGGAACCCAGGTCGTGTCGCGCTCTTCTCGCCGCCGCCCTCTCAAGGAGTTCGTCGAGGATACGAGCTGCACACGTGTCGCCTGGGACACCATGTGAGCACGGTTGCGGCTCATCAGCTGCAGGTGGCTCGACTACGGCTGGCATTGGCTGGTCGGCAGGTTCGGCTGCTTGAGGTTGTGGCAGTGCCGAACCCCTGCTCATCGACGCTGTGCTCGTTTCTTTGGGGATCCTGTACTCAGCCCGGTACGCTTGTCTTATATACCCCACAGCGCCATTTGCCCTTAATGGCCTCTAGGGTCCGCTCGGACCCCGGCATGGCCTTGAGCAGGTGTACGTTCGAGCACTCGCCAGTCTCCTCCATCAGCCTGGCCTCCGAACGCGCCATCAGCGCCAGCTCTTCGTCGCGCCATCTGCGCTTCGCCGCTTTTGGAGCGGCCTCCGTGTTTGCTTCGAAGGGATGGGCCCTACGCTTGTGGACCCCTAATCCCGTCTTGGTGGTGAACGTACGCTCACATACCGGACACGTCCAATCGACCACAGGGACCTCGGCCAGGGCCTCAGTCTGTGCGACCGGAGAATGGGCCAAGCTCCCCGACTCCTGTGGGAGGTCGGGGTGGCAAAATATTTTTCTTATTCTGTCCATTGCTTGTATTTTGCCCATGGCGGCGGGGGTGCACACCCAACCGCCTGGTACGCCCATCGCTTTCGTTGTGCCCCAACCGAAGAGAAGCGATTGGACTTGGCGAACACGGTGGTCCACCCTTTGGGGCTATTCAAGGGATTTCACCTTGAACCTGGCCCAGGTTACGCTCTAGATGGCGAGCGTCGCGCATACTGGACGAATCCAGCAAACCCGGTCACAAGCCTGACCACATTCCCCAGTCTGTCCGATCAATTGACCTAAACTGAGGACTTTTTTTTTAAATAATATTTTCTTATAAGTACCGTACAAACTTTCATAAGCATTAAGTAAAAATTTGTTATTTTGTTATTACGAACAGATACTTCCATTTTATTTATTTGTATAGATGCGTTTATTTACCCCTTTTGCCTATTGTATTTTCTATATTCAATGACAATCTCAATAAAAACTCCAGTCGCGCCTCGGAGCTGACACGCACCATTTCTTTACTGTAATGACTAACTGTTCCCCTCCTGTTTTGCTCGGTGTAAATTAAACTTTAGCAATTATTGATTTTTTTTGATTAAATGAAATTAGTTGTCTGTAAAGTCGGTTTACGGACGATAGTTTTACGTGATAACGTCATAAAGAAACATTGATGAATAAAAACATTAATTTTTAATTTTCAAATATTATTTACAGTTTTTTCAAATTTTATTTAAATAATTTGTTTAAATATAATCACGACCAATTAGTTATAATCATATTATGCCATATTATTCTTTATTTATTTTTAGTCATCTTACTGTTAAAATGCAAGAATTAATTACCTTGTGTTCGTCTGTGCCTAATTTTATAAAAATCTCTTCTGTCGTTTAAGTGTGATTGCTTGTCAAACAAACTAACGCCAACTTTCACATTTGTAATGTTACTAGCTGAAGCCCGCCACTACGTTCACGTGAATTTACGTTTTCTTTTTAAATACATGTGAACTCTAATAAAAAGTATTCTTTGTCCGTCCGTCCGAATTTCGTCAAGATCGGTTTAACGGTTTAGCCGTAAAAATGTAACAAACAGACGGGGGGACAGAGAGAGAGAGATGGATAAGGATTACAAGGATATCAATGTGTATTATGTAGCTGTGCCTTTTTTGTACAAAATAAATTAAATAAAATAATGTTGTAAAACAAGTTAGCTGTAAACCATTTTACTAACTTTACCTGAAATAAATAATAATTTTCAAAACGTTTCTTTTACCTAATTAGTGTGAGAAACTTTTGTACTTATGTCTTTCTGGTAAAGTAAAAAAAAATATTACTTAGGAAGTAGTGCTCCATGTTATCATTATTTTTTCTTTCTTTAATGGCTGCTCTTAAAAGAAAGTCACCGCGTTATTGTTATTTTTTGTCGTAAAAGATGTAGAATTGCGACATTTTCATTATGCCAACCTAACATAATGGTACGATGCATTGAAAAAGTAAAAGAAACTTGGTTTTTTATACTAAAATTTATTGAATTTACAACCAACTGTAAGACTTTTGTTGTCTGCTTGTTGTATATGCATTTACTGTATAGTGTGTACTAGCAATATATGAGTATGAAATAGATCGTCTGACAATTTACTTGCCTTTCATTCACAATGACTCCCGTCGTGCAGACCATGCCTATACAACAGAAGTATTTGTGTGGCTGGACAAATTACTCCTTTTGCATACTGTAAACTTGTGCATACCGTGAGCTTGTGCGTACCGTAAGCTTGCACATATTGTAAGCCAGCTTGTTGACTGAATAGTTTAATGAGAGTCGCGAATTTTCTAAACCAGCAAGCGGGTTCACTGTCAAGTTCTGTAAGAAAGAAAGATAAGAGTTTTTGGCGTATGATATTGCGAAGGAAGAAGGGAGTTACTCGCCAAATCAAACTGATCTGGGAAGGACATCTCCAACTATTAATATTTAGATGTTGTATATATATATATAGTTCGCATCTCAGAAACTTAGCGCGGTTATAGACGTACGCGATTATTTCATGAGCGTCTCACGTGGCGAACTAGATGTCGCAACATCACTCCCCCCACTGAGACTGGAAGTTTTAGTTAGCGTGAAGAACTTGTGACGTCAGGCGATGAGGTGCAGTCCGGCGTTGCGGTGAACCTGTCTGTGTCCAGGTCTTCAGAGCGTCGAGACTTATGAACAGACAGTGACAGTGTTGATGCAGCAGGAGTCAGTCTGAGGAGAGGGGTCGCCGTTGATGATCCTCAGTGGCTGAGAGACGCGTTGTGCCGACACAGTAGTCTGGGTGGTTCGGAGAAGTTGGCTGCTGATGTTCCTACCGGGGTCACCATTTTGGCGGGTGATATTGCCATTGAAAAGGATAGCTACCCGCCGTCTGATCTGGGGAGGACGTCTCCTCCGACTAGGACCAATAATATGTAGATGTTGTACATAAATACAAGTTTTCTGAGCTCAAGAAAATATACTGACTGTGTGATTGTGCTCTCCTTCCCAGAAAAGTTGGGGTGTGATAGGTGGATGGAATAAAAACTGTATACGGTATTATTAATTGACTATCTGGCTTTACTAGAGTCCCGTACATTCAACGAACTACTACATAAACCTAAGACATATTACCCTGCCGCGACAATAAATAAAACTTATAAATAAGTATTCCACGGGATTTTACATATTACACTCTACTTTACTAAGAAATAATTAAGAAAAACTCTATATATAGCATAGTCCGCATTTCAGAAACTTTCATAGCGCGATTATGGAATGTTTGAGATGTTTCGTTAGCTTCTCATGTGGCGACATAGATGTCGCTACAGGTTAAATCTCTGTTAGCCCGGCGGCTTTTGAAGTTTCGTCGGAAAAGGGTGATAGTTTTTTTTTTGTATGTGTAGTACGCTGTTAACCCGGCGACTCACAGATTCGTCCGAACACGTCCGACGAGACCTCTGAAGTAGGCCGAAAACTAGACTTGAATCGCCTTTGTGGGAGAACGTGTTAGATACTTTAAAGTTAACGCATTTATGTATACGCATATTTATAATAACAAAACTACAGAGAGGTTTCAAAGATATTCACCGCCATCGTGTACGGTTCGGACTTAATGATTTATTTTTCTTAGTTTTAACTTATAAAAATACAGCTCGTCAATAACAATCTATTTTATAGTATAAACCTAATTTACGTGGGGACGTCATGTATTAAACATTATTTATTGTCGAGTTCCACACTACTCACTACTAAAAAAATGCATAACGATTTAAAATTCTCCCTCGTTTTAGTTCTTTATTATTAATTCATTTCTTTTTTTTTGTAGATTGTAAAATAATTAAAATAATGGATCCATAAATATCGATTAGCGCAACTCCAACTATTAGGGTTATACATTTGATTTATACTGATGGATGATTCTAATCACTCACGGACAGAGGTCGCACATTTCCCGCTATTAACATTAAATTATGTACCTAAGTACCTATAATACCTATATATTCAGTTTTCCCTTTTTTATTTATTGAGGAGCTACGGCTATTTACTTTATTTTTCTTTGTGAGTCGTAAAACTAGCTAAAAGCATGACTTTATGTGGTTTCGCAAAGCGGATAATACGACCCACTGCTGGAGATAGGCCTCACAAATAAAACCTTGCAACAAAAATAAGTTTTTTGTTTTACTCTTATTTATTGTATCTATCAAGTTATACAAATCCTGTTGTTAATCGATTATCGATATCTTTCATTTTATAATAAACTAGCTGGTGCCCGCTACTTCGTCCGCGTAGACAAAGGGTTATTAAATATCCCGTGGGAACTATTTGATTTTCCGGGCTAAACAGTTTCCTGAATGCAAGCGATCTCTGTGCTTCGTCAATATGGGTTCATATATAATTTCGGTGATGTAATTGCTGTTAGCCTTTTTTGGCTTTTACAGCTTCATCGGATCCTGTGCTCACGGGCCAGGGGCCCGCGTGCCAGGTTTGGTTTGACCCAATCATAAATAAGTAAATAAACTCCTACAAAAACCTCGAAATTCGGACTGTATCGCGTTCGCTGCGTGCTTGCGCGATTAAGAATATCTCAATACGATTTTAAGTCGTCTAATGACCGTCCGAGGGAGTCTGTGGGCCTCCATTCGGACTGTCGACTTGTGTGTCGGTAACTCTGGGCGGTGAGAACCGCCCTGGAACACGGGTGTATCGTGTGTACGCGGTGTGATTGTCAACTGCTGCGCGCCGCTCTCTACGGCGGTCGCGCATCGTGGTGCGTGCTATATTAAAGCTATTAACTGTGTGTACAGTGTAGCCTGGATCGTGACTGACCGTATCGTGGTCAGGGAGTGCTGAGACATCCGTGTCGTTTAGCACGTTCCGCGGGTGACGTTTGCGTTCGGTCGCGTTTCTATCTGGTCGGTAATTTGCTGCTTTAACCACCAGTGGGTTTGGATGAACCGCGGCTTTTTCGAAAAACCGCCGTGATAATGCTCTGAAGTGTTCAGAGATTAAGAGCATTTCACAGTCGCTGTGAAGATCTACATTGCGTTGGTACCAACCGGCTCCGGTGGCGGTTTGCAAGAATCGATTTTGAACGCTCTGTAACTTCTTTTATCGGTTCAGCGGTTGAGCCGTAGACAGAGGGACAGACGGAACTACTGTCGCATTTATAATATCATTATGGATTACTAGCCTGTTACTTCGTTTCTTATATACACATACATATCATAATTAGTAATACACGAGTTCAACATGATCTCGAAGAAATTAATAAAAGTCTCTCAGTCTAATACAGACCGCGAACCTGAGCAAACGCGTGTAAATTTAATCTTGTAATTTTTATTTAGAACGTCGATTAATGTACATGAATTTAAGCTTTCTTCGCTTAGCAATAAAAGCGTAAACAGTGTATCTATCTTTCTCGCCGGTTTAGTGACATTGTGGCATCTTGATGAGTGACATCTTTCGTATACACGTAACAAGTGCAGTACGGGCTACATATAAGTTAATCAAGTGTTGCGCAAAATAGATTCTTGCGAGGTGCCACCGGAGCCGGCTGCTACCAACCGGTACCAACGCAATGTAGACCTTCACAGCGACTGTGAAATGCCCTTACTCTCTGAACACTTCAGAGAAGTATCACGGCGGTTTTTCGAAAAATCCGCGGTTCATCCAAACCCGCTGGTGGTTAAAGCAGCGAATTATCGATCCGACAGAAACACGACCGAACGCAAACGTCGCCCGCGAAATGTGCTAGACGACACGGACGTCTCAGCATTCCCTGACCACGATACGGTCAGTCACGATCCGAGCAACACTGTACACACAGTCAATAGCTTTAACACACGCACAACGTCGCGCGACCGCCGTAGAGAGCGGCGCGCAGCTATCGTAAATAACACCGCGTACACAAGATACACCCGTGTTCCAGGGCGGTTCTCACCGCCCAGAGTTACGGTCATTAGATGACTTCAGATAATAATTTTATGGAGATATTCACAGCAGCGCAAGCACGCTAGCGAACGCAACGGTCCGAATTTAGATGTTTAGTAGGAGTTTATATTTATGAATTTATGTGTGGGTCAAACCAAACCTGGCACGCGGGCCCCGGGCCCGCGAGCACAGCATCCAATGAAGCTGTAAAAGCCAAAAGGCTAACAGCGATTACTTCACCGAAATTATATATATCAAGTGATGAATACCCAGGTACCTACTACTGATTATTATCGCCGCCGCAGTTATAAATCCAATGAGGGCTCCGCCTTACGGGACAGGATCACAGCCTGATTTATCTAAAATATCAGACCCTGGCGCTAGTTCATCAATCACCTTACGTAAAAGAAAACTAAGGGATAATGAGTACACACAGGTATACACACATTAGCTGAGTTTCGTTCCGAAATAATGTCAACACTAAAAGAATTTGCCCAGAACCAAAACTACTGCCTAACCATTTTATCTGCGGACGTTAAGCAAGTGATTGAGCAAATGAATAATGTAAAGATCTAACGCGGCACGCGGTAGCAGACGGCCGCGAATACAATGCAGTCTTTTGTACTCTTCCCGCACAGAGAGTGACGACCAGTATGTAGAGGGATACCGGCCCGTAAGAAAATCGTTTTCAGAATTCTTTAAATAGACTAGAGATCCTCCACCGCTTCGCACGTGTAATAAGTTTTACTTGAGAAAATTATGAAGTCATTCTTACATGAATAAATCCATCACGCTTCTAGTCAATCAATACCACAGCAATTTCATCGAAGAGACAAGCGAGGAGGAGGAGAGCATCCGGTGCGTTGTACCTGTCGGAGTGATTTGCAACAGGACGTCTTGTGAGATGTATTGATGATGATTGATTTTGACTTTAATGTTAGGCCACTTGTACAACTTTGTGCCCGTTTAGATACCGTATTGGTTTAGATACGCCTTTTTGAATTTTATAGACATTTTTTTTGGTTTGATTACACTTTGATATAATCTGTATTAAAAAATTATTGTCTATTTGCCTGAAACGATGAAAGTTAAAAACGTTAATTCCATGTAATTCACACAGATTGCGAACAGGGACTCTACGATCAAACTAGTATTTGTTCTATCGTAATATCTTCAATTATTCTGGAATGATAATAATTTGAAGCCTACGCGAACTGTCTCGGGAACATGTTTTGTTTTCAAGTTCAAATGCATGTGTGTGCGTGTCTGTGTGCGTGTGTGTGCAGCGCGTTCCTACCGTGTCACGTAAATATTAAAGCTTATGTGCCAATTTTCAGATTTGTATAAGAAACTGAAAAGTTTTTGTTCTTTAAAATATGTAATGATAATCAAAAAAATTAAAATTAAAACAATTGTCTTGTTATTGTAATAAAACGTCAAACGCGAAATGAAATATAGATTATTAAGGTTAATGTATCTTCACTCAGAATAGTCTTGGGAAGGCCGCTTCTTTTTATTGCATTAAACCGGCAGAGTAGAATAACACCTACCTCTTTCCTACTGAGGTGTCGTAAGAGACGACTAAGGTATTGTACGGACAGTCTTTATTCGTGCAGAATAACACCATAATATGCAATGCTGTCACTATACTGCTCGTGGGAACGTGGGAATGGGGAGTAAGAATTTTTTGACTCGTGGGCGGTGACGTGGTTTGCTACCAGTCACGTCCCGCGAGGACGACTAGTGGGCTTCGTGTGTAGCATCTACCTACGCCTTATATGGCAAAAAGGCGTGACTGTATGTATGTATCTAAAATTAATGCTATGGTTTTAAATGAAACTACTAGACATTTGCAGTCAAGTGCTGTAGTTTCGGAGTCATATCTAAGGGAACATGTAAATATTGACATTCCCAACTTTCGTTTTAATCACATTAGCCCTACAGATATCGTAAAAGCATTTATCAAATTAAATAAAAAGAAGACGGAAGATCTCTGGGGGCTCTCGATCTGGGCAATTGATATAATTATTATCGATATAGCTCCAATATTGGCGACGATTTTTAATCTCTGTGTGGACTTTGGTGTTTTCCCTGAACTGATGAAACATAGTAAAGTTGTACCAGTTTTAAATTCGGGTAGCAGAGAGATTTCTTCAAATTACGGTCCTATTTCTGTGTTGCCAGCTTTTAGTAAAATATTTGAAAAAATCATGCTAGAGCAAATGGTCGTTCATTTTAGTAAATACAAAATTTTAAATGACATGAGATTTGGCTTTACAAAAGGTAGGTCAACAACTAATGCCGTTGTTAAACTAGCCTCACATGTTCTACAAGCCTGGGAAGCTCAAGAAAGTTTTCATGAGACAGTCGGTGTGTTCTGTGATCTCTCAAAGGCATTTGACTGCGTGGAACATAAAAACTTAATATGTAAACTTAAATACTACGGCTTTCGTGAAGCCTCTCTGGATCTCTTATCTTCCTACCTTAAAAATAGAACTCTCAAAGTTGCCATTAACGGTGTTATGTCATCAGGTTGTGCAATAAAAATGGGTGTTCCTCAGGGATCGATCCTTGGTCCATTTCTGTTCTTGGTTTACATTAATGATCTACCATATTTGGTACAAAAAATGTCTGATATAGTTCTATTTGCCGATGATACATCATTGTTGTTTAAAGTTAAAAGAAACGACTTAACGCTGGAGCAGCCCAATGAAACTCTAGATATTGTTTCCAAATGGTTTGCGGCAAACAATTTAGTTTTCAAATGCAGGCAAAACAAAATGTCTACACTTTAAAATGTCTAAGTGAGCGCATAATATTAATATTAAATTACAGAATTCTAATCTTACGTTTGAAAATTCAACTGTATTCCTTGGGATCACTATTGATTCCAAGATACAATGGGGAGCGCACATTGAAAAAATAGCTCCGAAATTAAGTTCTGCTATTTTTGCAATAAGAAAGATTAGACAGCTGACTGATGAAGATACTGCCAAATTGGTATATTTTGCATACTTCCACAGTATTATGTCCTATGGCTTATTACTGTGGGGATCTGCAGCTGGATTGGAAACAATATTTATTTTGCAAAAACAAGCATTTCGGGCAATCTTTAACTTAGGACCTCGCGAGTCGCTACGAGAACTATTCAGGGAGACTAATATATTGACACTTCCGTCGTTATTTATTTTTTTTAAATATTATGAACGTACGAAAAAACATTAATTTATTTACCAAAAAATTGACTGTATCCTGTAGAATGGGTCGAGGTGACACGCTGGAGGTTCCTTTGTTTAGATTGGCTAAAACGAGAAAGTCTTTTCTTAGTAGATGTATAAAGTTTTATAATAAAATTCCTAAAAGTGTAACACAAAAATCGGACATGGATTTTAAAAAACTTATCAAGAATAAATTATTAGATAAAGCGTATTATAAAATATATCATTATATAGAGGACAAAGATGTGTGGAAATAACTCATACTCTGCACTTGCAAACCCACTGGCTACTAAATTTATGATGTAATTTTTTTGTAATCTGTAATCGGTAAATGACATTATGTAATATGGCATTGAAAAAAGAAAGACCCCAGAGTCTCTTACCGGTTCTTATCTGAGAAGGTCACTTTTGAACCGGTGTAGATTTGACGTTCATAAGAGCTTTAAACAAGCCTAAATTGAATAAAGAAATTTTGACTTTGACTTTTGACTTTGAAATAACCACACGCTGTGAGCCGGACATTACACATTACACGAGAAGGGCCGAGCTGTTAAGGTCCTGTAGTGAGCAGCAGTCGATTTGATAGACTTCATAGAGGATAGTGCTACTGATAATGCTCTAACTACAGAGAACGTGGCGGCCTCTATCTTTTATTGGCGGGCGGTACCGAGTCCGCGTTATAATAGACAAATGTCTTGTCATCTAATTAGCAACGTTATTGAATCAGTTTACCAAATTCCCACTGTACCGACTTCGGCTTTCGACTCGGACTGCGTCGTCGGTATTCGTGCCGAACGGACATGCGCGCTTTGAGCTCCTTTAGGTTTCAGTGCTTAGTCGTTTAATATACAGTAAATAGCTTTGTGTCTGTGTTCTCTGTGTGTTCTACAATAGTTCAGTGGGTGATAATTGACACCAAACAGTGTAACTGTGAGTACTATTTGTCTCTAGTTAACTATTTTATTTAAAAAACAATGTGTTACTAGGTTAGTTAGCGATATTGACGTGTTTAGGGTAGATAAATTTTATCTGTTTCGTTTCTACCTCCATTAGTGTTGTATTTTTAATTTTATTTTGACAATGATTGTGTGTGTACCCCCATTATCTTTTGTAATGTCAACTGTAATGTTTTATGTTATGTCATTGACATTTTATTTTTATACCCCCGCATTTCTCTATAATTAACTTTGTTAAATTACTACGTGAGTGTACCCACAAAAACTATTTCTTACATACCCACAAGTTGGTACCTGTATTACTTTTAAGTGTTACGTGTTAAATCTTGACTACATTGTTGGAAACTCGTACACGACCTCGAACATCGTTTTTGCTACTCAACATTCAGGGCAATGGACGACGAGGAGGGCTTCATGCCCCGGAAGTCATTGGCGCGGATGCCGCCTGAGACAATGGAGCGACCAACTGCTACGCCGCCGCCGCTGCCACCAGGACCACCACCACCATTGATATTGGAAAAACGCCCACTCACCTCCCCAGACGAGGTACAGTCGGCGTCCCAGAGGCGGGTGGAGCGCTGGCGTGTGGAGCAGCGGCGAAGTGTGGCACCGGTTGCTGGCATACTCACTAGGGAAGCCGAAGATCAAGGGAAAGCAGGTGCTGAGGCATCTAAGGGTAGTACCTTTAGAGCAACACTTGCCGGAAAGCTGGAGGTTATCGACCAGGTGCGGGATGCTATTAAGGGTATCATGGGAATTGTCTCGGGACCTGGTTCGAAACTTAATGAGACGGAGATCAACAAAGTGGCTGCGTATGGGCATGACCTCATCTCAATGGTGGCGGCTATGGAGGTTCATGCAACTGAGAACGAGCTTGCTGCATTGTGCTCAGAGCGGGACAAAATAGCTGCTGAGGGAAAGCTGGAGGAGTTGGAGTCTCGGTATGCTAATTCTGCTACGGTGGACACGACCCCAAAGAATAAGCTTTGCTCTTCGGTACTGAGGCTGCCAAAGGGTACTGACGCAGTGACTATGCCAACGGCCAAGGGGCCGGTCCTGGCTTTCTTCCCTGCGGCAGAGGAGGAACCACTCAAAACAGCGAAGGACACCAAGGCGGAACTCAAAGGAGCTGTTTACCCGAAAAGCTCAGGACTCCAAATAGACAAACTCCGCAAAATTGGAAATGCTGGGGTCAAGGCAGCGGGTGCCTCTGGTGGCCCTTCGTGGCTTCGAGGACGACCCGAAGAGTGAGGATGTTCTGCAGGGTCTCTTCGAGCAGAACCTAGTAGGTTGGTGGTGGTAGGGAAGCCTGGATAAGCTGCGGAAATCATGTAAGATTGCTTTCAAAAAGTCCTGGCGTGGCAGCAGGAGGACAACTGTGGTGCTGCAATGCTCACCAGAGCTGAGGAATACATTAATTGGGGAGACACGGATAGCCGTGTCTGTTCGACCACATCCCAGCCCACATATAGATGTGGGCTGGGATGTGGTCGAACCTTGCGACTATGTAGATGTCACGTGCTGCCAGAAGTGCCAGCAATATGGGCTTCCGGCCAAGTATTGTCGGTCAAAAGACACAGTATGTGGAAAGTGCGGTGAAGCGGGGCACGAGAGAGGTGATTGCACCTCAAAAGTGGAGAAATGTGTCACATGCAAGCGGTTTGGGAGACCCGACGCAGGCTCGCACGTGACGGACAGGAACTGCCCGGGAAGACTGCATGCCGAGCAGAAGGCGGTGGCTACCACGTGCTATGAATAGCACACCGACATTGAAGATTGGATAACTAAATCTGGGCAGAGGGAAACTCGCTACGGTAGAGGTACCGGCGCTGGCGCGGGACATGGGCCTGGAAATTGTTCTTGGACAAGAACAATTTCCCAGGGCCTGTAACATTGCGTCGGTCGGGGCTCAGCCGGGGGCGGGTGTTTTCCTGCCCGGATCGAACATCGGTATGTCAATACTACATCACGTCAGCAACAACAATTGCGTGGTATGCCAACTTAGCTGATGGGACCTCTACGTGGTATCAGCGTATTTTAAATACGGCGAACCATTTGTCGATCACCTGTACCACCTAGAGGTCGCCCTGAGCTGCCTAAAGGGCAAAAGGGTGCTGATCGGCCTGGACTCCAACGCGCACTCGCCATTGTGGTACTGCGAGCGCTCCCAATACGTCGTCCGGGGTCACGAGGTGGAGCATCGGAGAGAGCAGATGGAGGCATTCATAGGCTCTTTGGCCCTCAGCATCGAGAATGTACCCGATCAGCCCTGCACCTTTAGCGGGGCCAGAGGCGAGTCGAATGTGGCCCTAACTCTGTCCACCAATGGGGTGTACGTGAAGCATTGGCGAGTGCCAGTTCCAGCTACCACAGATTGATCACTCTAGAAGTGTGGACGGACAGACCTGGGTCGAGCGGAGCCTTGGTTAGGGATCCACCTCGATACCGGGATCGCGACGACACAAGATGGGGTCATTAGTAATGAAACTCCAAATGTATGGTGGATGTAAATGTGTATATTTGAAAACAAAATAATAAATCTACTTAGCACTTTTAACCGAACACCTTGTTAGCGGGACATAAATTTACAATTTAAATTTAATAGTGGTAAGAGAAAGAAACTCATAAACGTACATGTTACATTTGCTGCTACTGTTGCTTGTAAAACGCAACTTAAGCGTTATTTAACTGCCTAGTAGCGCTATCTAGAGGCGAGCGGCTAGTACTACGAGTATAATTACAACTAAACTAATATTTTACTACAATAAAATGACACAATTATTAAAATACTATGAATGCATTATACAGGGGGGTTTTCCCAAGGTATGGAAGGATGGCAGACTGATTGTCTTACCGAAGAGTAACGGCAAGCCGCTCACTGATCCTAAAGCGATCTGTCCAATTACGCTCCTCCCGGTATTGGCTAAGTTATTGGAGAGGATAATTTTGGATGTGCTCCCGCGATTTCGCGGCGTCTCCATTCATCAGCACGGATTTTCTCCAGGAAGATCGACACTAACAGAGCTGCGGTATTTGCTAAGCACCTCTAAAAGTTCTCAGGCATGCTACGTTCAGGCTATCTTCTTGGACTTTTCTGTGGCATTCGATAACGCTTCGGGACCGATTATCTTGGTTAAAGCGAAAGGGGGTGGGTGTCCACCGAACATTTATCGAATGTTGGTGGACTACTTCACCTCTAGACGGGTAAGACTGTTCATAGGGGACCGGGTGGAAAGGAAGGTCTCAACAATGGGGTGTCCTCAAGGCTCGGTGCTTGGCCCGACACTGTGGAACGTGCTTATGGACGACTTGCTTAGGCTTCCCGTTCCTGAAGGAGTCTCACTAATGGCATATACGGATCACGTGACCGTTCTGATCGAATCCAACTCTAGGGCTGGAATCGAAGCTGCGGCTAGGGTCACAATGGATCTAGTGCGGGACTGGGGCGGCCAGAATAAACTGGAGTTCTCCTCAGCAAAGTCGAATACGATGACAATTAAAGGAAAGCTCCAGCGCCCTCCAGTCATTAGACTTGATGGCAAATCAGTCAAGAGTGTCACGTCAAACAGAGTTCTTGGGATTACAATTGACTCTGTGCTATCATTCGTGCAGCATGCGTCGGACATAAGCGAGAGAGCGACTAAGGGATTTAGCAAGGTGGCACGAGTCTCAACCTCATCATGGGGTATGAGATTCTCTGGTCTACTAACCGTATACAAGGGTATGTATATTACTACCCTGACGTATGCTGCCGAATGTTGGCATGAGCGTGCCGGCATGTACGCAGTTCGCAGCGCACTACTGAGATCGCAAAGAACTGCGCTTATTCTTTTGACGAAAGCGTACCGATCAACCAGTACCGCAGCCTTGCCGGTGCTGGCTGGTGGCAGGGAGGACCCTGCTGATCTGGAGGTTATCCGTGCTGGTCGAATGGGTATGGCACGACTGGACGGCCCCAAACAGGAGTTGAGCAGACGGCAGCGAGAAATTTGGGCTGAGGTGGTCGGCGAGTGGCAGAAAAGATGGACGAATGAATCGAAAGGAAGGGAGCTGAATCGGTTCTTCCCGGATGTAATGGCTCGACTAGGGGCATCTTGGGTTACGCCTGACTATCAGGTCTCGCAGATCCTTGGTGGTCATGGATGCTTTAGGAAGAGACTATGACATGAAGCTAAATGAAACTAGTATGTGTGACTGTGGCGAGGCTGAAGAGGACGTGCACCGCGTTCTTTGGGAGTGTGCACAATATAATGACCTGCGAAAGACGATGATGGATCGGATGATATGTCTGAAGTCTGGCCCGGTTTACTCCGCGGATCTGGTGGAACGGGAGGTGAAATTTTCGAGGCTGCGTGAGTTCGCGCACAGATGGCATGAGCGTCGACAAAGGTCCGAGTAGTCGCTGGAAAGTCTGCTTGACGGCACAGGCGTAAGTGTAATGTTTAACACAGAAGGGATAGCATGAAAAGGGACGGAGTTACGAAAACTTGTACGGAGTCAAGAAGTGCACGCGGGAAAGAGTCTCGAGCAAGTACCGTGTGCATCTCCCGAGATTCGGCCAGTATGACCTGACGGTCGGTGGGGCCATGGTTCGGCTTTCGGTTTCGGCTGTCACGTCGGGTGGTAGCGTCCGTTCGCCCGCGTGCTTTCGCGTCGTTTGCGGTGTTATCTATAATTACAGTGTGTGAACTATCTTTGTGTCAGTACTTTTGTTATGTTATATTTAGTGTTAGCTTAGTTTTAGTGCCCAAAACTATAAAAACTTAATTTGGATTTTTCTATAGCGACGGTAGTTGTGATTAGCGATAGTGACGTTTGGCGGGTATACCCCCAAATTCTGTGATTTTTCATGTGACAGTGACACTTATTGACAAGGATGGAATATTCGAGAGCGCTAGTAGCGCTGTTTGCCGCCAGGTGGCGCTAGTGGACCTTCCGGTCCGGTGGCGATATCAGTCGGACTTTCGGCCCCAACTCTGTTGTGAGTCTGTGACGCGATAGATCTTAATAGTCTGTGCCTGTTGCTTTATACTCTGTATTTGCTGCCGCTTCTGTCCGCCAGAGGGCGCTTATCCATTGTACCTTAACTGCGGCTAACGTCACAGTGAGTAGCGTACATCAAACTAAATTGCACCACAGACTATAAAACTTTTTAATTACATTTGCTGTTGTGCCATTTGTCTGCAGAGGGCGCAGGTGTGTGGATAGTGTGCCCTTCCTGCATCAGGCCATTGTGGGACAGTGTGGGTCCTGTTTTCCGAACTACTAAATTCTAAGAAATTTTGGTCACCAGCAATCACTGCAACGGGCGAAGTATGCCCCTCCGCATGACAAAATTTTTCTGTATCGCTTAAATGATTACCTTCTTGGTTACCTTGTGCAGACCATTTTCGACTTAGGGAAAGTGCAGTATAACTTAAGTCTAATGCAATGGGTGATGAATCCTCACACTTTGCGATTAGGAAGTCGCTTGCGCGGACTCCGCCAGCGGGCCTCCGGTGAGGCAGCCTGCGGTGGCTGTGTCAGCGACAACGGGTAAGTCCGGAGGCAGCGTCACGGCTGAAAAAGGCCTCTGACCTCCCCGGAGCAGCCTCAGCCCATTGCCCAGCGGCAAAAAGTTGATGGTCGGAGGAAGGTGACCAGCAGCGCAGTGCCGATAGCCAGTAATCTGACGGCGGGGCGGTGACCACTTACCATCAGATGAGCCGCTTCCACGTTTGCTCCCTCTTGTATGAAAAAAAAGTGAGTTTCATCATTTCACTGTAGAGTACAGAGCATCATGGAAAATTTGGGGAAATCTGGAAAAGGATTTTTCCAAATAATTTTGTTTAATTATTATTATTATTAGAATATATTATATATGAATATTTGTGCAAAACACAAATTGGTTTTCGGGTCTGGTTGTGTTGTGAATGTGAAATATATGTCTGTAAAAAGAACCCACGATACAGAAGTAATCCTACTCTCCGGACCTAATTTGTGTTGCATTAATATTGAATTCGACGGGAAACCCACACTTGCCTATGACCGCTGAGAACTACGGGTGATGTCCTCGCTCCCGAGGCACTCCGTGCTACAGTTGTTGCAAGAAAATTTGTACCCATAAACGTCCGTGCTACAACTGTTGCACGGTCGACTTGCTCGGCTAAATTCTATTTTTAAATATGACAACTTTATGAATGCTTCAAAAGTTTAATACTAGGTGGCTCTACAATAACTTTGCCTAGCATTTGCCGATACAACAGGCCATAAACGCCGACGGAAGGTTGTAAAAAAAAATTCGAAAGTCATTGTTCTATCATGTGAGTATTATTGTGAGATTTATTAAGTGATTATAGCATGTTGATTATCAAAAAATTACCAAGTGTATATAGTAATATATTTTGTAGGAATATCTACAAATATCAAAGGTAGAATGTCCGTTAATACGATAAATTAAATTAAATTCACACATGTGTTCAAAATGGCGGTCGCGCGTCGGTTTTCGCTCGATGTTTTTATATGATTTTATAAATCTACCATTTAAATATATGTGTATTCAGGTAAATTAAATTGTTTTTAATGTTTTAACATAATAAAATCAATAGAATATTATGAAAACAGTTAGATGATAGGGTTTTTCTGCAGGCTATACGTATTTGCAACAAATGTTACACGAGACGTTTACGATATAGGCCGCGTAAGGGTTCTTACAAACGATAAATAATGAGTGCAATTGAATAGATTTCAACTTTATTTGGTGTGGATGACTTTCATGTGACTTTTGTTGGTTTGCCGGTTTAAATTTTTAATTTTTATTTAAGTTATTTTTTTTAAATACTTATTAAACAATTTAGAGAACGTTGATGCATTAATTTCATACATATATACATACAGACCATATCTTTCCACTTGGTACGATCCTGAGACACATCTTTAGCTTCCTATACTTTCATAAGTGTTTTCATCTATTTTCATTTCTAATTTCAGGTCTGGAAGCCGCCCTGATTTTTCTTCTGGCCAGGAGGGAGAGAGCGCGCCGCTTGAAAAGCAGTGAGTAAACAAAATTTACATAATTTTGTCTTGAAACAATATTCAAATGTTTATATTAAATTTACAATGTATGTATTTTTATTTTATAGACCCTTTACAAGTCAAGGTAGTCGTGGAGAAGGGCGTGGGAGAGGCCAAGTTCGTGGGCGAGGACGGGGTGTACAGGCGTATGTGTCTTTTTATCAAAATATTATTCCCGTTATTTTATTGCAGCTGTGTAATAGTGCTAAGATGTATTTTTTTTACCAGGGGCGTTCTGGGAGACACTCTCACCAAGATCAGGGCTGCGAGGCTTGCGACGCAGCGCCGGGTATGCCGGCAGGCGTCAAGCGTGAGCTCCTGGCCCGAAAGCGGGATGCTCACCTTGAGCGTATCCTTTTGCCCGGCGCTCCATCGCGCAAACGACAAGCAAGGTATATTTTTATTCAGTAGTCACGTTTGAAAATTATTTATATTATCGTCGTCGTCGTTTCAGCATATCAAAAGTTCACTGCTGAACATAGGCCTCACCCATAGGTAGCCGAATATGTCTACTTGGGACAAACCTTGAACCTTGCCAAATTCGGACAAAATAGTGAGATTGAGCGCCGCATCCGCCTAGGATGGGGTGCTTTTGGCAAACTGTCCGAAGTGTTCAAAAGCACAAGCATCCCCATTAACCTCAAGCGTCGGACCTTTGAACAATGCGTCCTACCAGTCATGGTCTACGGAGCCGAGTCATGGACGCTGACAAAGCAAGTGTTACACAAGCTCCAAGTCACCCAAAGAGCCATGGAACGAGCTATGTTAGGTATATCTCTACGTGATCGAATCAGGAACACAGAGATCCGGAAGAGAACGAAATTGGTCGACATAGCTCATGTGATCGCTAGCAGAAAATGGAAGTGGGCAGGCCATATATGTCGAAGACAGGACAACAGGTGGGGTAGTCGGGTGCTTGAGTGGAGGCCTAAAGTAGAGCATAGAAATGTAGGCAGGCAACCGATGCGTTGGACAGACGACCTTTTTAGAGTGGCCGGAAAGGCCTGGATGCGAAAGGCGCAAAACCGGGAAGAATGGCGTGCATTAGAAGAGACCTACACACAGCATTGGGTGGTGAAAGGTTGAAAAAGAAGAAAAAGATAGGTAGCCACAAAAGTTTGTAGCTCTCATATTGGAGGAATTTCGCCATAGTTGCCACGCTGGGCAGGCAGGTTGGCAACCGCAGTTTATTTATTGAGATGTTCCAGGAAGATGCCGCTATATGTTAATAATTTTAATGATGAATCCTTTTTTTTACAGGAGGGTGTCTCCAGAACGTTCACCATGTATTATGGTGGAACGCCGCCCCGAACCCGAACCTTCAACTTCTGCCACGCCTTCCGAAACTTTCATGGAATTAGGTAAGTTATCGTTTTTTTCTCTTCAAAAGTGACTAGACGAGCAATATGTTCACCTGATGATAAGTGCAGCGTCTGCCCATAACAAACGCTGTGTCACCCAGAACATTTGCGTGACACCACACTGCGCCCGTCACCATGAGACATGAGTTCTTAAGTCTCATATGCCCAGTGATTACGCTAGCTCTCAGTGCCGTTCAGGCCGAAACACAGTAATGTTTGCACACTACTGCTTCACGGCAAAACAACTGGTCCTGGGGTGGTACCTACCGAGACGGATTCCTGCATAGGAATCTTACCATCAGTAATCTATTATAAATAAAACTTTTAAATCATGCTTTGGTTTTTTTTCCAGACGTCGGTGCTGATGTGGTCGTTGGTGCAGAGGTGGTCGTCGCTTCGTCCTCGCGCGTAAACGTGAGACCAAGAGCAATTGGTAAATAATAAATAACTGATGTATTAATTCCGGAAAAAACAGAATTTAATTATCAATAAATTTATGATTAATTCTTTGTTCCAGGTGTGACTGACGATGACTTCGCGACAGTGGTAGACAACTGGCTAAGACTGACTGAAAGCGATGACGATGACTACTTTGACTGTGACGACGACATTACACCGACTTTTCAGGGGCGGAACGCTGCCTCTGAACCCGCTTGCGACAATGACATGACGGAACTCCAATCAGAAGTGTTGCGTAAAGAGGATGTCGCCAATGACCGAGCAATTTGGGACATTGCGTCAGACGACTGCTACACTTTTAATTGGAGTAGGGACCGAACGACTTTTCACGGATAGCGGGAGACTTTTTCTGAACCATCGGGCCCGACTTTTGATATTACGGACGAGACCCGACCCATCGTCGTATTTGACCGCATGATTGACACTGACTTCGTCGACTCACTAGTCCACGAGACGAATCGGAATGCACAACAGAAGATCGCTGCTCTGCAAGAGCAGGATAAGCTGTCGGTTCATTCCCGATTCTCTCGATGGACTCCGACCGACAGAAACGAAATGCTAAGTTTTTTAGCAATCATCCTGTTGCAAGGCCTCTTCTCCTTACCGGAAGAACAGTCTTACTTCGGGTTTAACGGTTTTGGGACATTAACTTACTTCTGTAAGATAATGACTAACGGACTGAATAACGGACTACACCCGAGCTATCAACGCGACGGCCAAGATTGTGTACGACTTGTTAGAGCCGCTGCTTCACCGCGGACACATTAATAATGGACAAATTTTACAATAGTCCATTATTATTGCGTAGTCTGAAAAGACAAAAGACCGACTGTTACGGGACACTGAGGCTGAATCGTGAATTCGTTCCCGATTCAGTCAAGACACTGACTAAACCCGACCTTCGACAAGGTGAAGTAGTGGCCACATATTGTTCCGATTTGTCGGTGTTGGTATGGGGTGCTAACTTAGTTAGTATGATCTCGACATACCATAACCTGCAAATTGGGATACACGACAAGTACAACAGACTGACATACTAACCCAGCATTGTACTGGACTACAACAAAAGCATGGGAGGAGTTGACAGGAAAGACCAATTCCTGTCAGCTCATCCCATGGAACGACAGAGGAACCGAGTTTGGTATAAGAAACTCTTCCGTCGTTTGTTCAATGCGGCTATTTTTAACTGCTTTGTGATATTTTCCGGTTTTAACCGGAGAATATCACATCGTCGTTTTCGGACCGTGTTGGCGGAAGAGTTACTTGAACGACACCGACAAATAGACTTAGCGACTGAAAGACGACTCAAACTCGGTTCCACTACTAGTACTGGACAGGTGACGACAATACTACAACGAAACACTCGACGCACGACGCAGGCCAGACCGACATTGGAGCACAATCATTTTCCTATACGTTGTGCTTCAAGATTTGGCAGTTGCTGTTGGTGCCCCAAAAAGAGGAGGACTACCTGGAAATGCGGAGTGCGATGTAAATCTTTGCATCGAGGACTGCTTTAAAGCCTACCATAAGTAATTAGTCCTCCCACTCTGTAAATATAGTCATTTTTTGTTGTTTTTTATATCTTTTGTTTTCTTTTATATTTTATATTATATCTTTTTTTATACAACAAACTTTGTTTTATTTCTACACAATAAATTAATATTAATCCTCGTACGCAATTTTTATTTCATACACCTACAGTACTTCTGCTGAGTAGTAGAAAATGCCCCTATTAGAAGTATTAAGTCCGCAACTTGTACCAATTTCTTGTTTATATACATAGATATTCCAATAAATGCTATAATTACAAATATAATATCATCACTAATAATAATATCAATAAAGTAAAATAAAAAATAAAACCCATTTTGTAAGGAACCTTAAATTGATCGTCTTGTTTACTTTCGGAGCTCGCCGCTCGAAGCGGTTCAAGTGGTTGATGTTTTGATTTACTGTGCTACACAAAACGTTCATAGTAATAACATACGGGGATCAAAAAAAAGGTTATATGATCTTGTTTAATTATCAATAAGCTGATTTTGATATAAACGGCATTTTTTTTTGTAAAACTAAGAAGAGTAGCCGGCACTGCAGTTTTCAGTTTATTCGCAGACTCCTGCGACGTGGTCTGTACCACCACACCCGCATATCCGACTTTCCTTAGCTTCGCCACCTGAATGTTTATCTAAGACGGGTTTACGGATTTCTTCAGCTCTGCCTTTGTGTCCTCGGCCGTCTTCAAGTAGTCAGCCGGATAGATGGCTAGGACTGGGCCGGCGTGATCCGGGATAATGCTAGATGCCACCCCCTTGGGCATCCTCAGGGCCGCTGCGAACGTTTTCGCCTGACGGCCAGACACCTGCTCCCAGTCTCCGACAGGGCCGCAAGCGGCCTCCATGTGCGCGAGCTTGGCGTCTGAGTACGCCCTGTCGCGCTCCGCTTTGCACAGAGCAAGCTCCGCCTTCATGGCATGCACCTCCATGGCATCCACCATTGAGATTAAGTCGTGCCCTGTTACCGCAATTCTATTGATTTCTCCTTTGTTCAATTTCGAACCCTGGCCGGAGACTAAGCCCATGATGGTTCTTACCGCCATCCGGGCATGCTCTATTATTTCTAGTCGACTGGCTTTTGTCGCGTCGAATGTGGGAGCTGGCTGCTGCTCCATCTCGTCGTAGTCCCTCGGCTGCACCACTCGATCGGCCGTTAGTATGCCAGCTATCGGCACTGCGCTGCTGGCAACCTTCCTGTAATGCAACAGCGTTGTTAATTAGATGACAAGATATTTGTCTATTATATCGCGGACTCGGTACCGCCCGCCAATTATAGATAGAGCCCGTCACGTCCTCAGAAGTGAAGGGCATCATGAGCAGCTACTATCCTGCTAGTGTCTTTATTGTATTCGCAAAATGCTCTGCTAGCAGGTCAATAGATTCCAACATTTTCGAGATTCAAGTCAATAGCGTCGAAAATTTTCTAAAATCAGTGGCCAATAGACTTCTAGCTTCTTGAAACCGTGCCAAACACTGTTTTATACACCGACTATCAAATCAACTTCAGCTAACTAAAGGAGGTAGCCTCCAAAGAGCGCGTGATCTCGACCTGAATTTCTTTCTGGTCCAGGAACAGCATCACGTGTCTGCTGTAGCATACATTATACAGTTCGGGGGGGAACCGCAAGCAGGTGTGCTACCGGCCAAGCGTGGCATAGCGGTGGCGGCGTTGCCGCACCTTTCTAACCCGTACTGCGTGGTATGCCACACTGATGTATGCGACCTGTACTTTGTGTCGGCATACTTCAAATACAGCGACGATATTGACATCCACCTGGACCATCTGGAGCGGGTCTTGGACCACTTACGCGGGAAGAAAGCGGTCATAGGCGTGGACTGCAATGCGCACTCCCCGCTATGGTACAGTGACAGAAGCCAGTACGCAGGCAGGGGTCATGAAACCGAAGACCGCCGGCGTCGGAAGGAAGCCTTCATAATGTCCAGAGGACTAAATATACACAACGTGCAAGACTAGCTTTACATTTTTTCAGGCGCTGCGGGTGAGTCAAATATCGATCTGACCCTATCGACGGGAGGGATCACTGTACGAGACTGGACAGTGCTGGACGGAGTCAGCTGCAGTGACCATAGACTGATTACATTCTCCGTTTGTACGGAGCGCTCTGCAGTGAGTGCTGAGTCAGCTAACGAGCCGGTGCGCTTGCGGGACCGGGGGTTAAATTGGGACCCCTTCTGCGGAACGATCCACGTGCGAATGGGTATACTGAATGCGGGACAACCAGCCTCAAAGCTGTGCGTGGTATTCTCGAAAGTTGTTGTTCATACGGCTAGGGAAACTCTGGAGAAATCACGGCCCAAGCCTAACGTAGGTTATGAATGGTGGATGGCAGACTTAGAATGTATGAGGAAGAAGCACTTTACTGAAGCATGGCACGGGACGTAAGGGAGGCAGGTCGGAGGAAATTGCGAGAGAGGTTTTCCATAATATGAGAGCGCGATATCGTTACGGATACGAAGCTGACATACTTTAGGAAGATCGCGGAGTCGGGCAATATGGACCCTAGGGGTAAAGCCTACCAAATATCCAGTGGTAGGTCACGCCCCCCGTCGAATGTAGTTAACGGCATTAAATATGCTAAGGGTTTTTCGGGAAGCGCGAAGGAGGCCATGCGTGACCTACTACGTGCTCTGTGTCCGGAAGACGATATGTCTAGAGACTCCCGAGTACCATAGTTGTGTGTGGTAGATGGCCTCCTTCGCCCTCTCAGGGTCAGCTGCGTCCCCTCCGTCCATGAAGGATCTGCAGGATATAGTTTGGGCGGCATAAGTGCAAGGATTGTAAGGAATGTGTGGAAGGCTGCGCCTAGGGAATTTTACCTGCCGTTCGCCAAATGAGTTGAGGGGGGAGTATTTCCGGAAGTATGGAAGGAAGGGAGACTTTTAGCCTTGCCGAAAAGGAACGACAGGCCACCGCCCAATAACGCTTCTCCCATCTTTGGGAAGATACTCGAGCGAGTTATCATTAAATGCGCGCCGTGCTTAACCAGGGGCATCTCCCCCTATCAGCACGGGTTCTCTCCGGGTATTTCTACGGTAACGGCTCTGCAAACAATCATTAGCACTGCACGGGACTCTACCAGCAAAAATGTGCAGGCGATATTTCTGGACATCTCGTTTCATTTGACAACGCATGGTGGCCCATGGTCATGCTTAAGGCCAATATAGGTGGGTGTCCGCCCAACATCCATAGGATGCTGGCGGAATACTTCACGAATAGACGCGTAGGCATCTTTGCTGGGGACTGGGCCGAGTGGGAAACCTCCACTATGGGGTGTCCCCAGGGATCGGTGCTGGGCCTGACTTTATGGAACCTACTCATGGATGACTTGTTGAGATTACCGTATCCGTCGGGTATGGAAATGTTAGCGTACGCAGACGACGTTATGCTCCTGATACAGTCAAATAGCAGGGCAGGTGTTGAGGCCGCATCCAAATCTGCATTGGAGCTGGTGCTAGCGTGGGGCGTCAGAAACCGTCATACGGGCCGGATCTCGGGAGATGCACACGGTACTTGCTCGAGGATCTTTCCCGCGTGCACTTCTTGACTCCCTACAAGTTATTCGTATCTCCGTCCCTTATCATGTTCCCCCTTCTGGGTTAAACATTACACTCACGCCTGCGCCGGCAGGCAGACTTTCCAGCGACCACTCGGACCTTTGTCGACGCTCATGCCATCTGTGCGCGAACTCACGCAGCCTAGAGAAGTTCACCTACCCTTCCACCAGTTCCGCGTTGTAAACCGGGCCAGGCCTCAAACATGTCATCCCATCCATCATCGTCTTTCGCAGGTCATTGTATTGTACACACTCCCAAAGAACGTGGTGCACGTCTTCTTCAGCCTCGCCACAGTCACACATACTAGTCTCACTCAGCTTCATGTCATCTTCATCATCATTCAGTCTCTTTCTAAAACATCCATGACTACCAAGGATCTCCCCTAGCCTACCCCTAGTCGAGCCATTACGTCTGGGAAGAAGCGATACAGCTCCCTTCCTTTCGATTCATTCGTCCATCTTTTCTGCCACTCGCCGACCACCTCAGCCCAAATTTCTCACTGCCTTTTGCTCAACTCCTGTTTGGGGCCGACCAGTCGTGCCATAATCATTCGACCAGCACGGATAACCTCCGGGTCAGCAGGGAGGACACCAGCCAGCACCGGCAAGGCTGCGGTACTGGTTGATCGGTAACACTTTTGTCAGGAATGAGCGCAGATCTTTGTGATCTCAGTAGTGCACTGCGAACTGCATACGTGCTTCGATTCCAGCCCTAGAGTTGGATTCGATCAGAACGGTCACATCATCCGCATATGCCATTAATGAGACTCCCTCAGGAACGGGAAGCCTAAGCAGGTCGTCCATAAGCACGTTCCACAGTGTCGGGCCAAGCACCGAGCCTTGCGGACACCCCATTGTTGACACCTTCCATTCCATTCGTCCCTGACGAACAGTCCTTCGCGTCTAGAGGTGAAGTAGTCCACCAACATTCGATAAATGTTCGGCGGACATCCACCCCCTTTCGCTTTAACCAAGATCATCGGCCACAGGGCGTTATCAAAGGCTCCAGAAATGTCCAAGAAGATATCCTGAACGTAGCATGCCTGAGAACTTTTAGCGGTGCCTAGCAAATACCGCAGCGCTGTTACTGTAGATCTTCCTGGAGAAAATCCGTGCTGATGAATGGTGATGCCTCGTGAAATCGCGGGAGCACATCTCAGTAGAACTCTCTCCAATAACTTACCCAACACTGGGAGGAGCGTAATCGGACGGTACGCTATGGGATCGGTGAGCGGCTTGCCGTTATTCTTTGGTAAGACAAGCAGTCTGCCATCCTTCCATACTTTGGGAAAACCCTCTTTACCAGGCATTTGGCAAACACCAGGTGAAATTCCCTTGATGCAGCCCACCAGACATTTCTTACAATCTCAGCGCTGATGCCGTCCAGTCCCGGTGCCGTGTTAGGCAAGGACATTACCATGTCTCGCAGATCCTCAGAGTCGAAAGGAGACGCATCCCTCCCAGAGGGCGAGAAGGACGCCATTAGACGCACTCGGCCATGGTAAGCGGACTCCTCAGCCGCAGTGTCGTCCGGACACAAGGCGCATACTATTAGTCTCACGGCGTCCTCTAGGCACCCGTCGTACCCGCCGGCGAACCTAGTTCCGTTAACTATGTTTCCCGATGGTCGGGACCTGCCACTGGCTACACAATAGGCGTGGCCCCAAGGGTCCCTGTTCCCGGATTCGGCCATTTGCCGGTCTCCTCCATCAACAATAAAACTGGTGGTAGGATTCCTGTGCAGGGATCCGTCTAGGTAGGTACCACCCCAGGGCCAGTTATTCTGCCGTGAAGCAGTAGTGTGCAAACATTACTGTGATTCGGTTTGAAGGGCGCTGTGAGCTAGCGTAATCGAGACTTAAAAACTGATGTCTCAGGGTGACGGGCGCAGTGTGGCATCACACAGAAATGTTCTGGGTGACACAGCATTTGCTATGGGCAGACGTTGCACTTTCCATCAGGTGAGCGTTTTGCTCGTTCCGTGACTCAAATGAAATAAAAAAAGTTTTATAAAAATATGTAAATTTTATCTATTAATATAGTAAAAAACACACACCAGCCCACATTCAGCCTTCCCATTCGCACATGAATCGTTCCGCAGAAGAGATCCCAGTGCACCCTCCGGTCCCGGAAGCGCATCGGCTCCCTAGCCAACTCAGTACGCACTGTTGGGCGCTCCGTGCTCACAGAGAATGTAATTAGTCGGTGGTCACTGCAGCTGACGCCGTCCAACACTCTCCAGTCCCGCACAGTAACCCCCCCTCGTCGACAGGGTCAGGTCAATGTTAGACTCACCTGCGGCGCCATAGAAAGTGCAAGGATGGCCTTGCACGTTGTGCAGGTGTAAACCCCTGGACATCAGGAAGCCTTCCATAAGTCTCCGGTGGTTTTCAGTCTCGTGACCCCTGCCCACGTACTGGCACTTTTCGCTGTACCACAACGGAGAGTCCGCGTTGCAGTCCACTCCAATCACTACCTTTTTCCCACGTAGGTGATCCAGGACGCGCTCCAGGTGATCTAAGTGAATGTAAATGTCGTCACTATACTTAAAATATGCCGACACCATGTACAGGTCGCACACGTCGATATGGTAAACCACTCAGTACTGGCTACACAGGTGCGGCAATGCCCGCTTGCGGTTCGGCCCCGAGCTGCACCATGTATGCTGCGGTAGACGCGTTATACTGTTCCTGGACCAGGATGAAGTACAGGTCGAGGTCACGCGCCACCGCGAGCAGTTCCTTGGAGGCAACCTCCCCCCGTCCAAGATTTAGCTGCCTCACCCTTAATGTTTATTTACAATCTGCCATATTGGGTGGTGGTAATGGCCCTCTCCTCCGCAGACCTGCACTCCGGGCGCGAGTGTCCGCTTTCCCCGCACCTTCCACATATCGGCTCCTTAGCCCGGCAGTATTTTGCCGGGTGGCCGAACTGCTGGCAGGTTTGGCAGCAGGTGACGTCAATGTAATCACACGGCTCGACCATATCCCATCCTATATAAAACCTGTTTCGTGCTACTAGCTCATCCCTAAGCTCCGGAGAGCATTGTAGAACCGTCGTCGTCCTGCTGCTGCCTCTCCAAGACTTTTTAAAAGCAACTTTGCCGTTCCCGCACAGTTCCTCTACTGACCACTTTGAGCTGTCCCCGAATTTCTGTTCATGCATGGTGGGAAACAGGTCCTCCGCCTGGACGTCCCCCTCAAACCCCCGTAGTGCCACGAGCGGCAGGAGCTGGCGGGGCGCCTGCCGCTCGTTCCGCGACACGAAGAGTTGGCGGCACTGAAGTTTTGAGTTTATTTGCAGCCTCCTGCGTCGTGGTCTGAACCACCACACCCGCATTTCCAACCTTTCTTAGCTTAGCCACCAGAATATTAATTGTGGACGAGTTTATCGACTTCTTTAATTCGGCCTTAGTGTCCTCTGACGTCTTTAAGTGGTCTTGTTCGTAGGCCGGATAGAAAGCTAGGACTGGGCCGACTTGCTCTGGCATGTTCCTAGAAGCTTCCCCTTTGGGCATTCTCAGAGCCGCCGCAAACGTCTTTGCCTGACGGCCCGACACCACCTCCCAGTCACCGTCAGGGTAGCTTCGCCACCTGAATGTTTATCGAAGACGGGTTTACGGATTTATTCAGCTCCGCCTTTGTGTCCGCGGCCGTCTTCAAGTGGTCTTCAGGTGATCAGCCGGATAGATGGCTAGGACTAAGCCGGCGTGCTCCGGGATAATGCTAGATGCCACCCCCTTGGGCATTCTCAGGGCCGCTGCGAACGTTTTTGCCTGACGGCCATACACGTGCTCCCAGTCTCCGACAGGAGCGCGAGCCGCCTCCATGTGCGCGAGCTTGGCGTCGGAGTAGGCCCTGTCCAGCTCCGCTTTGCACAGGACAAGCTCCGCCTCCATGGCATGCACTTCTATGGCTGCTACCATCGACATTAAGTCATGCCCTGTTGCTGCAATCTTATTAATTTCTCCCTTGTTAAGTTTCGAGTCCTGTCCAAAGACTATTCCAATGATCTTTGTTTTTACCACCATTCTGGCATGCTCAATAATTTCTAGTCTTGTTGCTTTTGTCGCATCAAATGCCGTCTGCTGGACCATCTCCTCGCAGTTCCTCGCGGAGTCCGCGCAAGCGACTTCCTAGTCGCAAAGGGTGAGGATACATCATCCATTGCAGTAGACTTAAGCTATACAGCACATTCCCTAAATAGTAAAATAGTCTGCACAAGGAACCAAGAATATGATTATTTAAGCAATACAAAGAAATTTTGTCATGCGGAGGGGCATACTTCTCCCGCTGCAGAGATTGCTGATGACCACAATTTCTTAGAATTTTGTAGGTCGGAAAATCGGACCCTCACTGTCCAACTATGGCCTGACGCAGGATGGGCACACTATCCACTCACTAGCGCCCTCTGCAGACAAATGGCACAAACACAAATTGTTAATAAAAAAAAGTTTTATAGTCTGTGGTGCTAGTTTGACGTAGTATTTAGTTTGACGTACGCTACTCGCCGTGACATTAGCCGCAGTTAGGGAATAATAGATAAGCGCCCTTTGGCGGACAGTAGCGGCATCAAATACAGAGTATAAAGCGACAGGCACAGTCTTAAGGTCTATCGCGTCACAACAGAGTTGCGGCCGAAAGTCCGACAGATTTCGCCACCGGACCGGAAGACCCACTAGCGCCGCCTAGCGGTAAATAGCGCAACTAGCGCTCTCGAATATTCCATCCTTGTTAGTAAGTGTCACTGTCACATGAAAACTCACAGAATTTGGGGGTATACCCGCCAAACGTCACTGTCGCTAACCACAACAACCGTCACTATAAAAAATCTAAATTAAGTTTTTATAGTTTTAGGCACTAAAACTAAGCTAACACTAATAGGTATAAGCATAACAAAAGTACTGACGCAAGGATAGTTCACACACTGTAATCACAGATAACACTGTAATCACAGAAACGACACGAAAGCACGCGGGCGAACGGACACGTACCCGACGTGACAGCCGGAACCGAAGTAGCGAAGTAGTAAGAACCAAGGCCGGGACAGTGGGAATTTAGTCAACTGATTCAATAGAAGACATTTGTCTATTATATCGCGGACTCGGTACCGCCCGCCAGTTAAAGATAGAGGCCACCACGTTCTCTGCAGTGAGGGCATTATCAGCAGCACCATCCTCTATCAAGTCTATAATATCGACTTCAGTTCACTACAGGACCTTAACAGATCGGCCCTTCTCCGTAATGGCCGCCTCACAGCGTGCGGCTATTTAAGACCGTAGCATTCATTTTAGATACATTCATACCAGTCACGCCTTTTTCCCATATAAGAGGTCGGTAGAGGCTACACACGTAGCCCACTTGTCGCCCTCGCGGGAAATGGGACGTGACGGGTGGCGAACCACATCGCCGCCGTTTTGGTACGAGTCAAAAAATTCTTACTCCCCATTGCGTTCCCAAGAGCAGTACAGTGACAGCACAGCATATTATATTGTTATTCTGCACGAATAAAGGCTGTCTGTACAATACCTTTGTCGCCTCTTACGACACCTCAGTAGGGAAAAAGTCGGTGCTATTCTACTCTGCCAGTTTAATGCAATAAAAAGAAGAGGCCTTCCCAAGACATTCAGAATGCTTTTGTTTGTCGGCGCCATCTATGAGAACGCGCCACATACATTTACAGTAATAATCTATATTTATTTTCGCGTTGGTCGTATTCTTACAATAACAAATACAACCTGTTTTAATTTTACTGTTTTTGAAAGAAAGAAAGAAAGAAAGAAAGAAAACATTTATTGCGTAAATACGCCACAGACACAAATACATAAAAAATTAGGCACTAGACATACAAGTAAACAATGTATTTACAGACAAACAGAAAGAAACATTAAACAACATTTTTGATTATCATTACATATTTTTTTGTACAAAAACTTTTCAGTTTCTCAAACAAATCTTTTTCTCAGAAATAGAAAGTTTCTTAAAAATATCATAAGCTTTAATATTTACGTGACACGGTATGAACGCGCTGCACACACACGCACACATATGTACTTAAAAGCAAAATATGTACCCGAGACAGTTCGCGTGGGCTTCAAATTATTCTCACTTCAGAACAATTTAAGATATTACGATGAAACAAATACTAGTTTGATCGCAAAGTTCCCGTTCGCAATCTGTGTGCGTGTGCGTGAATTACATGGAATTAACGTTTTTAATTTTCATCGTTTCAGGCAAATAGACAATTATTTTTCAATCCAGATTATATCAAATGTATTACATATTTGATATAATCTGGACAAACTAAAAGAAAATGCAAAAGCCTCCAAACAATAACGGGCACAAAGTTGTAAAAGTGTAAAAACCTAACATTAAAGTCAAAGACAATCATCATAAATACATCTGACAAGACGCCCTGTCCTGGCAGATCACTCCGGCGGTTAAAACGCATCCGATGCTCTCCTCCTTGCTTGTCTCCTCGATGAAGTTTCAGTAGTATTGGTTGACCAGAAGCGTGATGGACTTCTCCATGTAAGAATGACTTCATAATTTTCTCAAGTAAAACTTATTACACGGGCGAAGCGGCGGCTACAGCTAGTACCATATAACTTTTGTTTATGTTCTGTCTCTAGTCTATTTAAAGAAGTGTACTTTATATCCTCCACGTACTGGTCGTCACTCTCTCTGCGGGAAGAGTACAAAAGAGTCCATTGTATTCGCGGCCATCCGCTCCCGCGTGCTTCTGCAGTCTGCGCCGCAGCTCGTCGCGGTCTCCGACATCGCTCCTGGAAAACCATTTTACTTTCAGATTTATTTCGATCCTAAATTAGTATGGAAATGAGAGGTACATATTGTTGACGACTGCCTGGTCTAGTAGCCAGAGTACCTGACTACTACGCCGCGGTCCTGGGTTCGAAGCCAAAACCAATATTTACGACAACAATCGATCACAAAGGGTTTTTTTCGAGTCGAGTTGTATTATGATTGTCCCCGTGTCTCTGACACTGCACCCTTGCCTACCTCTTATCGCATGGGCTTCACGACGCGCGCGGGTAGGTAAGGACGAGTGAGTGCCTCGAGGACGAGGACATCACTCGTAGTGCTCAGCGGTCATAGGCAAGTGTCTGCCTACCCCTTTATGCGAAAAAGGCGTGAATGTATGTATGTAAACTATTGTTTTTCAAGTATGGATGTATGTTCACCGACATCCAGTCTCAGTCAGTGCATCCGAACCTTTCATCAATTGAATCAGTGAAGCGTCACATCAGATTCAGGGAGATGAGAACCAGTGAGTTCCTGTTAGCGTCAATACTTACGCACCGCAGTTGCAGAGAAGAGACATATATGTGCCACAACATATATCTCTCTTCTCGCGTGACGTCAGAGCTAGCAGTTAGAATAGTTCTGCTACTGGAACGCCGCCACGCGAGCTTCTTCGAGAACTTTTACAATAACCCCCTCCCACCCCGACGGAAGCCATTATTTATAACAAATGTTGAATACGCGACAACGTGTTTTGTGTTTCTGTGTTTATTTCTACAATTTAATAAGATGTAATTGATTTCCTCCGTAATTCTGTCCACACCAAACTCCACAAAACAGGTAATTAATTCTTGCATTTTAAGAATAATATGACTAATAATAAATAAAGAATAATATGACATAATATGATTATAACTAATTGGTCGTGATTATATTTAAACAAATTATTTTCATCAATGTTTCTTTATGACGTTATCACGTAAAACTAGCGTCCGTAAACCGACTTTACAGACAACCAATTTCTTTTAATGAGTTGTTAATAATGCGTTAACTAAGATTGCAATTTGTTATAATTAATTCAATATAAAATACGAAGGCACTGGGTTTTGGCATATCGAGACCACCATCTATCCGGGGGCCCACCCCGGGGGGGCAAACAAAGACGTTGCCAGAGTCGATAAAACGATCGGAAGCACATCGATACGTTATTCAATCAAAAAACCCGACTAATCCAATAGCTCTAAACATGTTTAAGCTAATCTAAGAGTTTCATGTTTTTCTCATGTCAATTCTGACAGTAGGTACAGCTATTGTCAGAACTTGACCAAAATTATTTGGAACCATTCTTACGGTGTCCCCTTCCGACATAAAAAAGATTTAAAAAAATTGTTCTACAATTGATGAAAATATCGGTGATAATATATAAAAAATACATACATTTGGTGCGAAGAGATTTTCCAAAAAAGGCTTATGATTGGACGAAACGTATAAGCGTTTTCAATGACGCTCTGTACTCTAAAGTGAAATGATGAAACTCACTTTTTCATAGGAGAAGGGCCAAACGTGCAAGCGGTTCACCTGATGGTAAGTGGTCACCGCCGCACAGGAATTCCGGGTGCGTTGCCGGCCTCGAACTTAGGTCAGCGGGCGCCGGCACTGCTGCGGTCACTGCTGCAGCCCCCGCACCTCATCGTTAACTGAAAGAAACACAGAGCTTATGAAGTCGCTGTAATCCTAACTGTTGGCAATCTATGAATTTTAATATTAGTCTGTAAATAAAATACTATAAGTTAATTAAACAGCGATCGAATAGACGATCTCATGCCATTTGTGAGCCATTCAGGCATATTGTTATATAATTACTTCGCACAAGTAGCTCGCAACATTTATTATTATATAATTACGTAATACAAGTAAGCCTCGCAAAATGCCCTTATATGGGCATAATGTGTCCGAAAGTAGGCGACCAATCAGAGCGAAGCAACATTAGTAAACCAGGCTCGTGCTCTGATTGGTCCGCACCTAGCGCGCACGATGCGTCTATACTCGGTGACTTGAGAAACCACTTAGAATGTATATATATAGGATTAAAACGAAATAAAACGCTCTCATTTTCTCTGCGACTCAATTGTGTTTTTTACTCAACCCGCTCAACTTCTACTCAACAGTGGTCCTTCTAGAAGCCGAATAAAGAAGATTATAAGAACTCAAGAACAATTATAGAATATAAGAAGAATATTTTCATAAAGAAAAAAGAAGACTAAGAGAATTGTTTTTGAAGAAAACTATCCAGCGTCAAAGCCAAGAAATAAATCCGAGGCAGCGTCGTGAACCATCGTGTTGCGTCGTGAACCATCGTGTTGCGTCGTGAACCATCGTGTTGCGTCGTGAACCATCGTGTTGCGTCGTGAACCATCGTGTTGCGTCGTGATCCGTCGTGTAACATCGTGTGGCGTCGTGAAGCGTCGTGCAGCGTCGAGTTAAGTGTTACAAATAACAGAACGTCAAACTAACACGGCTGGTGTCGTGGCTTACTGCGTACCACCTAACGGTGCCAAACGGTACGTTTGTAAGTAAACGCCGTTCAAGGCGGGAGCGATCATTCAAGCGGGATCGCCGGTCGTCTTTCTGAAGACGCCGTATAGCTTGGCCGTGTCAGTACGTTGCGTGTGTAGCCCAGGGCCGGACTGTAGGCACTGCCGACGGAGCTGGGTATTCCCCCCGGTTCCTGAGCACCTGGACTCGCACGTATTCCTCTGCTGAACGGCACCCACCTTCCCATCCTTTGCGTTTCCATCCCCGTTTCGAGCATATCCCTTAGGGGCCCTCGAGCGGGATTGTTAGGATTAGGGACCGTTAGGATTAGGGCACGTTAGGATTAGGGCACGTTAGGATTAGGGCACGTTAGGGACGGGATACAAGAAGAATGAAGACCCGATCTCAAAAGGACGCAGAAAGCACCGAAGGGAACACTACGAGTACAGAAAACTCTTCGGCAACAACAGACACAGCAACAGACGCGACGAGAACAACAACTGGAACAATGACTGAGACGACGACAGAAACGAACGCAACAACAACCTCGGCAAATAGCGGGGGTGAGGGGGAAAGAGAGAGAGTCAAGGAAAATGAGGATGTCACACAGCAACCGGAAGAATCTAAGAATGAAAAGGCAGAAATTACCGTCACCAAGAGGACATCAAGAAAAAAAGGAACGTCAGTGGCACCCTCAAGAACAGCGCGCCGAAGAACGGAATTAGAAGCTCAGCTAGGACTTCAACGCTTGAAATTAGAACAAGCACGAGCGGCGGCTGAACATGCAGCTACGAGACTCCAATTGCTTCGACTAGATGACCAAGGTGAAGAAACCGACCCAAGTGAAGACGAGGGCGGCAGCCAGCGGCGGGTAGCCGACTGGATAGAGAAGTCATCAGCCGAGAAGCGCGGCGACTTGTTAACCCAGGTGTCGGAAAACAAAGTGATTCACAAGGGGGAGAGGGCCAAGGAGGCTCTCCCCGCCTCAAAGTGTAATGAAACACTTTCGTTAGCGAATGCAATCATGGAAGCTATCAAGACCAGCAACAAGCAAAGCGGATTCGCACCCAAATACCTAGGCGAGTTACATTCATTCGATGGAGACTTAAACGAATGGATGGCATTCAAAACGACGTATGAAGATACGGCTAATAATTTCACGAATGTGCAAAACGTGACGAGGCTACGGCGAGCCGTGCAAGGAAAAGCGCGGGAAGCTGTTAAAGCGCTGCTGTACACCCAAACCGATCCGATTGAGATTATTACAGCGCTAGAAAGAAGATTCGGCCGACCTACGTATCTGATCAGGAATGAAATCGTCAACATCGACAGGTTACCTGCGTTAAGCGAAGATGCGAAGGAAATAGTGAAGTTCGCCGGGGTGGTATCCAATACGGTAGCCACCATAAAGAAAATGCAAAAACCTAACTTCCTGCACTCGAGTGACATATCAGAGCGTATAATTGAGAAAATGAGTACTATAATAAGATTTAAATGGTTCGAATATCACTCTATTCGCAATGAAGAACCGATACTCATCGCTCTGTCCAACTTTTTGAATGGTATGGCAGATCAGCTCGGGGCTTACGACATAGGCTTCAAGAACCAATTCAAGAAAGAAGGCATCAGAAGCAGGACTAGAGGAGTTCACACTGCCAAGCAGGCCGAGAACTCCGAAATAGAGTGTCTTGAAGAAGTTAACGCTACAGTAGCGTTTCAGAAGAAAACCAAGGAGACATGCCCGGCCGGCACGGATGACAGGTGGGATATGGTTAAGAAGAGCAACGTGTGCTTTAAGTGTTTGAAGGCAGGACGCCACAGAGGTTTCGATTGCAAAGCGAAAGGATGCGCCAAATGCAATAGGAGGCACCATACGTTGTTGCACTCAGAAAACAAGCCACTAACCACCCCACCTCCCCTCTGTGAGGAAGCGAAAACAGCGCCATCAGTGAACACTTTAACAACTACGAAGGCGTACTTAAAAATCATACCGGTAGAGGTGCACGGACCTAAAGGAAAAAGAACTGTACACGCGCTGCTGGACGAAGGCTCGACCATCACCCTGTTAGAAGAAGAAGTTGCAAACGATATAGGAGCGGACGGTCCGAGAGACGACCACAATATCGAGGGGGTCGGGGGTCAAAAGTTAAAAAGCCAAAGCGCCAGGAGACACCAGCTGCGAGTGAAGGGTCTGTACGCTCGACAATACAACGATTTGAGCGCGTACACGATGGATGGCCTACATCTGTCACCGCAAGCGGTCAGCAAAGGAGAGCTGACCGACTGTTCACATCTCACGGGATTGATAGAAGAAATAACATACGACGCCGAGAAACCGTGAAAAATTAATAGGGCAAGATTACTGGCATTTAATAGTGTCTCGAGACATACGCAGCGGCAAAAGGAATAAGCCCGTAGCGTCTCTCACAAAATTGGGATGGGTACTACACGGATGTAGTGCCAGTATAGCAAGACCGATTCGTTTGATAAACCATTTGAGGCTTCAATTACGAGAAGAGGACAAACTAGAAGACTTAATAAAATCTTACTTCGCCATAGAAGCGATGGGAGTCGCGCCAAAGAAGCCGATCAACGACCCGGAAGAAAGAGCCTTAAGAATTTTGAACGAAACCGCGAAACTGTTACCCGACGAAAACCGTTATGAGTGCGGATTACTCTGGCGAAGCGACATTGAAACGATGCCGGAAAGCAAAACGAACGCCCTGAAACGCTTCGTTAACCTAGAAAAACGTATGAAAGCAAACAAAGAATTGAAAGCAGAATATTCAAAACAGATAGAGAATCTTCTTCGAAGCGGATACGCAGAGGTAGCACCACAACGGACGACATCATCACGCACGTGGTATCTGCCTCACTTCGCCGTCGTACACCCTCAGAAAAAGAAAATACGGTTGGTGTTCGACGCAGCGGCCAAAAGTAACGGGAAGAGCTTGAACGACGCGCTATTATCCGGACCTGACCTACTTCAATCGTTGTTCGGCGTGCTCATACGCTTCAGGGAAGGACCCATAGCCGTCATGGCCGACATAAAAGAAATGTTTTTAAGAATAAAAATACGAGAAGAAGATCGTGACAGCCAGCGATTCTTGTGGCGAGATGAAGACAGCCACGAAATAAATGAATACAGAATGACGTCACTTATATTCGGAGCAACGTCTTCGCCTTGCTCCGCGATATTTATAAAAAATAAAAACGCCGAGAGAGAGAGGCAACATTCAGAAATAAAGGAAGCCATCGAAACCACCACGAAAGTCACCGGCGAGGAGCGAACCTGTGCTACCGGAAGCGAGCAGATTCTCAACGTGGGAACGCTTGCTTCGAGCCACCGCACGTCTATTTCAGTCTATAGAGAAATTTAAAACGTTACGAAAATCAGCACGCATACTAATCGTTAACAAGAAAGAAAATGACTCCGCCTGGCGTCGGCATGCAAGAAAAACTCATAAGAAAATGAAAATCGAAAACAAGAACTCAAAAAGCTCCGAAAACTCTCTCTCTACCCTGTTGCCTCCGTTAGGCGTCGAATTGTTGCAAAAAGCCGAAAACGAGCTTATCAAAGTCGTACAGCGGGAAAGTTTCCGCAAAGAAATCGACGATCTATCCAAACAAAGATCGATACATAGAGGTTCGAGATTGAACAAACTCAAGATAGAGTTGTGCGAGGGAGTGCTAATCTTGAACACTAGAATCAGCGCAGCGACTTACCTAGATCGCAACTACGTATCACCCATCGTGATGGATGGTAAACACAAGATCGTTGGTCTTCTAATCGACAGTTATCACCGAAAGTTCAATCACGCCAACCACAACACAGTAATGAATGAACTACGACAGAAATATTATATATTGTCGCTTCGCACTACGACTAAGGCTATAATAAATAATTGCCAATGGTGCATTTAAAGGTGCACCACGAGAGGCTCCATACGGAAATCTACCAGCCGAGCGACTAGCATTGAAGAGCTATCCATTTACACATACAGGCGTCGATTACTTCAGACCTATGTACATAACCGTCGGAAGAAGAAAAGAAAAAAGATGGGGTGTGCTATTTACTTGCCTAACAACACGCGCCATACATCTAGAGCTAGCCGCGTCTTTAAGCACTAACTCTATGATACTAGCTCTAAGCATTAAGACGAACGAAGGCTATCCTAACAGACGTCCTCAGTCCGACTACTTTCAAGACGCTTACGAAGAACCTCGCTCAACGAACTTTCGTTAGGGAGTGGTGTGTAGTTTGTGTCCTTTATTATTATTTTTTTAAAAGTGTTAAATGAGTTAGTGTCCATTCTAATTATGTCACCTAGGCCGCCGTGAAGGCACGGCTTAGGTTGCTAGGTACGGGGCCGCTAACGCGGTAACCCGAAGTCTGAGCCCTGCAGGGCAGCAGATCGATATCGTGCTCCAGAGTTCCAGAGCTTCGTTTCAGCGGCGTCACACGCCGCCTCACGTGAGTACATCAGCTAGTCACACTAGGTACTACATACATTTGTGTCACACACCTCCCCGCCGTAAGGTGGGGAGTCATTGCCGGTTCCAACTAGATTAGTTTTTTAGTGTTAGTGTTAGGGAGCCTTCCCGGAGCCACTATGGCCCAGGAAGTTATCGCCGTTAGGGCGATATTCCGCCTTATGGCGGAAAACCACCCGGGGCTAGACCATGAGGCCGTCGCACGCCTCCTAGCCCAGGGCCCCGATGCCGTCGCGCCGGGCCCTCGCGCTGTAGCAGCCGTTGCCGCCGCGCGCGATAATCGGCCGTTAGGCCCCCCCGGCTCCTCCGGCCACCCCGGCCCCTCCGGCCCCCCCGGTAAGGGGAAAAAACCGTTAGGCTTCCCCGGGCCCCCCGCGGTAGCAAGCCCCTCTGGCCTAAATTACACGACCAAGCCGGCCTCTGCGGCCGCCGCGATTGCCGCGCGCGCCCTTCAGGCCCCGCTGCGCGACTCGCCGTGCAGCGATTCAGATTCGGTGACACCTTCGAGAGCGTCCTCGCGCGCGTCGTCTCGCGCGCCATCACCAGCACTTTCGTGCATTTCCATGGCCTCCAGGCCATCGTCCGCCGCGTCGTATTACTCCGGGCCGTTAGAGGACTCATCCTCAACGGAATCAACTGAGGTCGACGCCTCCACCAAAACGATCGGTGACGACGACTTCACCGTCGTCACAGGGCGCAAACGGCGCCAGCGTAAGGATGCAGAGGCCAGGCCCCCGCGGAAGGTGCCTGCCGCAGCTCCTCGTCCAAAGGTGAGAGCCAAAAAGGCCTCACAACGTACAGTCCCTATGGACACCACCGCGCCCTCACAGGAGGCCGGTGCACCCCCTGCTCCCCGAGCGCCTCCTCCTGTAGTAATACAGGACAAGGCCGCCTGGGGCAAAATTTCCGGTGCGCTTAATGAGAAGCGCATCTACTTCACTAAGGCTAGGCCAACAGCGACGGGGATCAGTGTCACGGTATCCACACCGGCTGATCACCGTGCGCTCACCAAGTGGCTAGGTGAGAGGAAAATTAATTTCCACACCTACGCCCTTCAAGAGGACCGCATCCTCCGTGCAGTAATCCGCGGAGTTCCGCGTGAACTCGATACTTCATACGTCCTTGATGACCTTAAGTCACAAGGCGTCCCTGTGCTGCAGGTGCATCGCATGTCAAATATGCGCACCAAGGCACCCTACAATCTCGTGCTTGTCCATCTGGAACTCTCTCCAGAGGGCGAAAAAATATTCGATATCAAAAGTGTATGCCACCTCTCTGGCATATCGGTAGAGGCTCCGCGTAAGCGCACCTCCCCAGGGCAGTGTCACCGCTGCCAATTATACGGTCATTCTGCCAGAAACTGCTTCGCTGACCCCCGATGCGTTAAGTGCATAGGAGGCCACGCGACAGCGGACTGCAGTCGTACGCCCGACACTAACGAGCCCCCGAGCTGCGTGCTCTGCGGAGCTGAGGGACACCCCGCGAATTATCGCGGGTGCCCGAAGGCCCCGCACGGCAAGCGGCGTCGTGGGAAACGTGGAGCTCGCAAGGGGGCGCCAAATAGGGCGAACCCCCCTGCGCACGCACCAAATAGGGCCCCGGCGGCCCCTTCTCAGGGACCCCAGGAGCTTCCTCCTCCTCCGCCGAAGACTAATGCGTGGACCTGGCCTCTGTCTATGGTCAGCGCAAAGTCAACGCGCCCCCCCTTCCCCGCGGCATCGGTGCCCTCTGCACCCCCCGCGTCTTCCGCGCGGCGCCCCGCGGCCCCCGCGCCCCTACCAAAGCTCACTACCAAACCCAAGAAATCGGCGGCATGGGGACACAATCTTCAGGAAGACTTCGACCTACTAGGCGACTTCCTTGAAGCAGTAGATGTAGACGAATTAATAGAATTCGCCTACAAAATTAGAAACGCACGCTCAACAAAAGAGCGTATGATGGCGTCCGTAGAGCACGTTAAAGTGCTAAAGGCGCTTAAAAACTTTAGAATTAAATAGGCGCGCTATTTAACCACCAATTATATAATTAATTACTTTGCTGGAGCTTAGCTCCTAAGTTAAATATTAATTAAATTTTAATTTTATTTAATTATGGACGCACAACCCAGAGTCAAACCTCGAACTTTGGCTGTCGGCTTTTTTAATGCATACGGCCTCAAACATCAAAGAGATGAGATGAGTGAATTTCTCACCACTCATCAATTAGATATAATGTTAATGCAAGAAACATTATTAAAACCTAGCATACGCGATCCGAAAATCGCTAATTATAGATTAATTAGGCACGACCGCCTCGCAAAACGCGGAGGCGGAACTCTAATTTATTACAAGTCATCCTTGCACTGCATTCCTATAGACAATCCTCCCCTCACAAACTTAGAGGCTTCAGTTTGCAGAATAGCTATGACAGGCCATCAGCCCGTCACAGTAGCATCTGTCTATCTATCTCCGAATAAAAGAATTACGCAGGGCGACATTGAGTCACTACTTAACCTCAGCGACTCAGTGATCATCGCCGGAGATCTTAATAGTAAACATTCAGCTTGGAATTCGATTAAGGAGAACCAAAACGGACGCATCCTGTTTGACTTGAGCTACAGGTGTGTTTTCGATGTTATAGGGCCCCTAGAACCTACTAGGGTGCCCACACACTCGAACCAAAGTCCGGACATTTTAGATATTGCACTTCTTAAGAACGTAGCACTACCACTGCGGTCTATAGAATTGCACCATGAACTAATTTCAGACCATCGCCCGGTCACTACGATTTTAGGACAGTCCCGCGACGAGGTCACTCTGACCAAAACCGTGACGGACTGGCATAGGCTCGAGTCTAGCCTCGAGTCTATGTGCTCTACAGAGCTAAACGCCATCCCTGACGTATTAAACTCACCGTCGGAGGCCCTTCAGGCTGCCGACCACCTAACCGATTGCCTTAAGGCTGCCGTAAGGAAATCCTCGAAGCAGGTCAGGATAGCGAGCGATCGCCGTTTTGTGCTGCCAGAGGTTCTGCGGGAAGACACTAGGGCATTTGACAGATACCGGTCTGACGCAAATCGCGCCAGGTTGCGCCTCCTCCAAAGGGAAGTCAAAGAGCGCATGGCAGAACTCAGAGGTACGCGCTGGGACAGGTTGATGGAAGATATCACGCCATCCCATACCGCCTATTGGGCACTGGCGAGATCTCTGAAATCAGAAACGGTCGCAGATATGCCACCCCTGATCCGCCCCGATGGCAGCACTGCCTTCGACGACGTCGAAAAAGCAGACTGCTTAGCCGACAGCCTAGAGCTCCAATGCTCTCCCAGCACCCAGCCCATAGACCCCCTCCACCTTCAGAAGGTGGAAGAGGAAGTGGCGCTGAAAGCGGCGCTGCCACCGACGGGTGACCCCCTAGCGCCGGTCACCGTCGACGAGGTCAAGACAATTGTCAAAAACTTCAAGACCCGTTCAGCACCAGGCGCTGACGGAATCTGAAATAGGGTGATCAAAACCCTCCCTCCGCCATGCATTCAACTGCTAGTGGCCATATTCAATGCCCTCCTTGCCAGCTGCTCCTTTCCGGATGCCTGGAAGGAGGCCAATGTCATAGGCATTCACAAGCCTAACAAACCTAAAAACCAGGCCTCGAGCTATAGACCCATCAGTCTCCTCAGCTCTGTGGGGAAAATCTATGAACGGATTATTCAAAGACGGCTATACGATAACATTAAAAGTCTCAACTGCATCCCAGATGAGCAATTCGGCTTCCGAGCCAAACACTCTTGTGTCCAACAAGTGCACCGACTCACGGAGCACGTACTCGAGTGCCTAACTTCTGGACCAGGTCACTGCGTCGGAGCGCTCTTCTTCGACGTAGCGAAGGCTTTCGACAAAGTCTGGCATAGCGGCTTAATCTATAAGCTGCACATGCTAGGCATGCCAGACAGGCTTGTGCGCATCATACAGGCCTACCTGTCGAATCGCTCCTTCCGCTTCAGGGTCGAGGGGTCCTTCTCCAGCGCCAGACCCCTGAGAGCCGGCGTCCCTCAAGGATCCGTCCTCTCTCCAATTCTCTACTCGCTGTACACCAGCGACATTCCAAAAACCCCGAAAGTCGAACTTGCACTTTTCGCAGACGACACCACCCTATTCACGACGGATATTAGCATATCACGTACTTGCATTCGACTCCAATCCGCAGCCAACGCATTAGGCGACTGGTTTAGGAAATGGAGAATCGAAATTAATCCCGATAAGAGTAAAGCTATTCTATTTACTTATAAAAACGTCCCTAAAATACTTCCGCGCTTAAAACACGCGAAAATATCCTTATTTGATCAACCCGTTCCATGGGTTTCAAATCTAAAATACCTAGGTGTTACGTTAGACAGTAGAATGTCTTTTGCTCAACACATTAAAAGAGTCAGGGATAGAGCGGCCTTCATATCCGGCCGACTTTATTCCCTCACTAATAAAAGTAATAAAATGTCATTAAAACATAAGTTGCAATTATACACGACCTGCGTGCGTCCTATTATGACTTAGGCGGGCGTAGTATTCGCACACGTTCCCCCTGGCCGACTTAAAAAATTTCAAACGATTCAAAATCGTTTCATGCGCCGAATTACAGGCGCTCCTCCCTACGTTCGCAATGTCGACTTACATCGCGACCTTAACTTACCTACAATTGCAACTTTTCTTAAGCAATCGTCGCAAAGACACTTTGATAGATTAAAAGATCACCCTAACCCGTTAGTGGCAGCGATCGATAATTACATCCCCGCGCAGGATGCACCTCTCTCAAAAAGACGTCCAAAAAACGTTTTACTTGATAATTATGATAATATAACCACTATAACTAACTCGTACGTCGCCCCCGCGCCGTCCCCTCAGGACACGCCCCCGCCTATTGCGGTCACGCGTACCCGTACACACCCGCTACCTCAGCGGACACCCCGCGCTCGCCGGCGAGCGCGCGCACATAGGTACACGGCCTACACGAGGTTCAATCAAAACAAAAACACATTCGCACCGATGCTCTCTTATGAGACTGACGTGTCATTATATAAGAACGAAAAAACGTCTTCGCGCTCTCTAGTCGCGTTGTTAGTTCCCGGCCTGGAGGTGTGCGTCCCTGGCGTCTCAACTCGTCTAGGCGGTCGTCTAGGCGGTCGTCTCAGACGACCGTGTTCTTCGGGCCCCGCTTAAGCGGGTCCCCGACTGTTGTGTAGGAGATAGCGGGCTCCCTTCGCGACGTTTCATCGTCGCCGATAAAATCGTAAGTACATACACTCGCTCATAGGCACACTCACACCTTATTTACACACCTCCCTGCCGAAAGGTAGGGAGTCCACGGCTCAGTGCGCGCAATAGTGCTAGTGTTGTTATAGTGCGTGTGTAGGAAAGCCCCCTGGGTCCGGTATGGCCCAGGAGCAGGCTTTAGGGCCGGAAGTTGGCCGTCTGCTGGCGGCAAACTTTCCCGGCAAAACGTTGGAGAAAGCGTTCATCGCCCTCCTGGGTGGAGCCGGAGTCAAAGCACCGGCCCCCCTCCCTCCGGCTTCAACAGCCGGAAATCAAAAACGGACGTTAGGCTCCTCCGGCCCCTCAGGCCCGTCCGCCCCCTCCGGGCGCAAAACTCCGGCCCCCGCGGGCCCCTCGGCCCCCTCTGGGCCCCCCCCTGCCGTTGCAGGCCCCTCTGGCCTGCAAAAGCAGACTCCGCCGCCCTCTGTGGCAGCCGCGCTAGCCCGTAGGGCTTCGCAGCGCAATTCGCCGTCGCCGGACCGCATGTCGGGATGTTCGTCGGCATCGTCGCGCGCTACATCGCGCGCCTCCTCGTGCTCCCGCGCGACTTCGGAGTTAGCTTATTACTCCGACCTACCGGGAAGCTCTTCGTCGACTGAGTCGACCGAAATCGACGCCGCAAAGGCAACCGGAGACGACGACTTCACCGTCGTCACCGGACGTAAGCGTCGGCAGAGGAAGGAGGCCGAAAGCCGGCCCCCCCGCAAAGTAGCAGCCGCGACGCCACGGCCTAAGATCAAGGCTAAAAAGGCTCCCGCGGCCCCCAAAGCAGTCCCTATGGACACCGCGCCCTCTCAAGAGGCCGGTAAACCGCAAACCCCCCGCGCACCTCCCCCTGTAGTAATACAGGATAAGGCGGCGTGGGTACAGTTTTCGGGTGCGCTCAATGAGAAGCGCATCCACTTTACAAAGGCAAAACCAACCGCCAATGGTATCAGTGTCCAGGTTTCGACACCTGACAATCACCGCGCGCTCACCAAATGGTTGAGCGAGCGGCGAATTAACTTTCATACTTACGCGCTTGAGGAGGAACGTATCCTCCGTGTAGTTATTCGCGGCGTTCCTCGCGAACTAGACACTAATTTTATCCTGGAGGACCTTAAGTCCCAAGGATTCCCAGCCCTTCAGGTTCACCGCATGACTAACATGCGGACTAAGGCAGCCTACAATCTGGTGCTAGTTCACCTCGAACTAACGCCGGAAGGCAAAAAAATCTTTGACATGCGCAGCGTATGTCATTTGTCAGGCATAACTGTCGAGGCGCCGCGTAAGCGCACCTCACCAGGCCAATGCCATAGGTGCCAACTTTACGTCAAACAAGACGAACCCCCCCGCACCCGCACCCTCCGCAAGTAGGTCGACTAAGGGGCCCACTGTGACCCCAGCACCTCCGCCAAAGACGAATGCCTGGACCAAGCCTCTTCCTATGGTCCAGGCTGCGACTAAGCGTCACCTCCCCCCGCCCCCCGCGCCCTCTGCGCGACCGGCGGCGGCTCAACCGCCGCTCGCCGCGCGGAAGGCGCGGGTCAGGTCTACAGGAAGACTTCGATTTAATTAGCGACTTCCTAAACTGCGTAGACATGGACGAACTTCGTTTGTTCGCCCATAAACTGCGCACCGCGCGCTCCGGACACGAGCGACTACAAGCGTCAATCGACCACTTTGGTGTCATTGACGCTATAAAAAATTATAAAGCCAAATAGTCTATGCACGTAGCTATTAAATCACTTAAGTAGTAGCTTACGCTACAGAACTGGAGTTATAACTCCTAAGTTAATTTAATTTTATTTTTTTTTGATTCTTAATGGACGCACGACCTAGGATCAAACCCCGTTCTTTGGCTGTCGCCTTTTTTAATGCCAACGGCCTTAAAAAACAAAGAGATGAGTTGAGTGACTTTCTCACCGCTCATCAAATAGATGTATTGTTAGTGCAAGAGACATTCTTAAAACCTAGCATGGCAAATCCGCGCATCGCCAATTATAAAATAATTAGGCACGACCGCCCCAACAAGCGTGGAGGCGGGACTCTAATTTATTACAAGGCGTCCTTGCACTGCATACCGATAGACACTCCAACCCTAATTAATTTAGAGGCTACTATGTGCAGAATCGCTATGACGGACCATCAGTCCGTCACAGTAGCTTCTGTATATCAACCGCCGAAAAAAACCTTATTAAGGAGCGACATCGAGTCGCTACTTAACGCGAGCGACTCGGAGATTTTGGCGGGCGACTTAAATAGTAAACATTCGGCCTGGAATTCGGCGAAGGATAACGCTAACGGTCGCATATTATTCGACCTTAGTTCTAGACTTAATTTTGATATAATAGGCCCCCTAGAACCTACTAGGGTGCCCATAGAACATAATCAGTCTCCGGACATTTTAGATATTGCACTGTTGAAGAGCGTAGCATTACCGCTGCGCTCCTTAACGGTGCATCACGAATTAAATTCAGACCATCGCCCGGTCATTATGAAATTAGGACAGTCCGACGGTGAGGTCACTCGAACCAAAACCGTAACGGACTGGCGTAAACTCGAATCTAGCCTCGAGTCTATGCGTACTCCCGATCTAGATGCCATCCCTGACATTTTAGACACCCCGGAAGTGGCCCTTCTGGCCGCGAACCGTTTCACCGCTCATGTTAATACAGTTGTCAGAGACTCCTCGAAGCAGGTCACGGTGGCGAGTGATCGTCGCTTTGAACTGCCACAGGAGCTCAGACAGCTGATGACAGAGAAAAACAGCTACATAAGAGCTTATTCCAGATACCGGTCTGTCGCAAATCGCGTCAGAATGCGCCACCTCCAAAGGGAGGTTAAAGAGCGCATGGCCGAACTCAGAGGTAGTCGTTGGGACAGGCTGATGAAAGACATCACGCCATCCCACACCGCATTCTGGGCTCTGGCGAGACGTATGAAGTCAGAAACGGTCGCAACGATGCCTCCTCTGATACGCTCCGATGGCAGCCTAGCCTTTGAGGATACCGAAAAGGCAGATTGCTTGGCAGACAGCCTAGAGCTTCAATGCTCTCTCAGCTCCCAGCCAGCCGACCCCCTCCACCTTCAGAAGGTGGAAGAGGAAGTGGCCCGTAAATTGCCACTGCCACCAGCGGGTGACCCGCTGCCACCCGCCACAGTTGATGAGGTTAAGACGATAGTCAAAAACCTCAAAACTCGTAAGGCGCCCGGCGCCGACGGAGTCTCTAATAGGGTGATCAAGTCCCTCCCCTTGCCACTAATCCAATTGTTAGTGGCTATTTTCAATGCCCTACTTGCCAGCTGCACCTTCCCGGATGCCTGGAAAGAGGCAATAGTTATCGGTATTCCGAAACTAAATAAACCGCGCAACCAGGCCTCGAGCTACAGGCCCATAAGTCTCCTCAGCAGTCTGGGGAAAATCTATGAACGACTGATCAAAAGTAGGCTAAAGGACAGCGTTCAATCCCTTAATCTCATTCCGAACGAGCAGTTTGGCTTTCGAGCTAAACACTCGTGCATCCTCCAAGTGCACCGCCTCACGGAGCACATACTCGAGCGCCTCGCCGCAGGTCCTAAAAACTGCGTGGGAGCCCTCTTCTTAGACGTGGCGAAGGCCTTTGACAAAGTCTGGCACACCGGCTTATTATATAAGCTGTATTCCCTAGGGGTGCCAGATAGGCTTGTGCACATCATACAGGCCTACTTGTCGAATCGCTCCTTCCGCTACAGAGTCGAGGGGGCGCTCTCGAGCAGCAGACCCCTGAGAGCCGGAGTCCCTCAAGGATCCGTTCTCTCTCCAATCCTATACTCGCTGTACACCAGCGATATACCAAAACATCAAAAAGTCGAACTGGCACTATTCGCCGACGACACCACGCTTTTTGCATCCGATGTCAATATATCGAGAATATGCATTCGACTCCAAACTGCAGCCAACACGATAGGTGATTGGTTCCGGAAATGGAGAATCGAAGTCAATCCCGACAAAAGCCAAGCCGTACTTTTTAGTAGACTACTCTACCAAAAAAATCTTATGCGACTTTATCGCAGACAAATTAAATTATTCGATACTCCCGTCCCTTGGGTGTCTCATGTCAAATACTTAGGTGTAATTTTAGACAATAGATTGTCTTTCGCCAAACACATCAAAGCTGTAAGAGATAAAGCGGCATTTGTTTCCGGCCGCCTTTTCTATCTTACTAATAAACATAGTAAAATGTCCCTCAGACATAAGCTGCTTCTATATAAATCCTGCATACGTCCCATAATGACTTACGCAGGAGTCACCTTTGCGCACACTCGCAAAAGTCATATAAATAAACTTCAAGTGATTCAGAATCGCTTCCTGCGTCGTATCACAGACGCACCTTACTATATGCGGAACGTAGATTTACACCGCGATCTTGAGCTCCCTACCATAGCAGCTTACTTCAAAGAAATGTCGATAAGACATTTCGACCGAATAAAAGATCACCCTAACCCGTTAGTGGCAGCAATAGATAATTACATCCCCGCGAGGGATGCCTCTTTTAGACAAAGACGTCCAAAAAATATACTAATTGACGACTGTGATGAAATCACAGCAACTAATAAACTATACGACGTGGGCGCGCCGTCCCCTCAGGACACGCCCCCGCCTATTGCGTACACTCGCACCGACACACACCCACTAACTCAGCGGACACAGCGCGCTCGCCGGCGGGCGCGTTCACATAGGTACACGGCCTACACAAGGTTCATCCCTGTGCAAGGTCGATTTTAATATCGACACACATTTTTATAATTTTATATTGCCAGGTCGCGGTGTTGTAAAATAATACTTATTGTTTTATAATACTTAGCGAGTACGTAATGTATCATTATAAAAAAAAATTTTTTCTCTTCGATAGCAGTCCAAGCCGAGGCATCGACCTCCTTCAGAGGGGCCCTTGGATTGCATCGAGCCCCATGTTAGTCGGATTCCATTCGTCTACAGGGGTCGGAGTACAGCGGAGCAGCAGAGCGACGTCGAGACGCAGAGCGCCGAGTCAACGCTAGCAGCGACGTTGTACCCATACTTGCGAGCCTTCTGCTCGCGAGTCTCTTCCGACGAAGTTGTAAAAGCCGCCGGGCTAACAACGTTAACACATTCAAAAAAAAAAAAAAAACAAAGAGGTTCAATCAACTTCGCCTCTACAAGACATGCATTAGACCCGTAATGTCCTATGCATGCGTCGCGTTCGCACACGCGACGGGCAACCATATAAAGAAATTGCAGACGGTGCAAAATAGATTCTTGCGAAGTGCCACCGGAGCCGGCTGGTACCAACGCAATGTCGACCTTCACAGCGACTGTGAATTCTCTCTGAACACTTCAGAGAAGTATCACGGCGGTTTTTCGAAAAAGCCGCGGTTCATCCAAACCCGCTGGTGGTTAAAGCAGCGAATTATCGATCTAATAAAAACGCGACCGAACGCAAACGTCGACCGCGAAATGTGCTAGACGACACGGACGTCTCAGCACTCCCTGACCACGATACGGTCAGCCACGATCCGAACAACACTGTACACACAGTTAATAGTTTTAACATCACACGCACAACGTCGCGCGACCGCCGTAGAGAGCGGCGCGCAGCTATCGTTAATAACACCGCGTACACCAGATACACCCGTGTTCCAGGGCGGTTCTCACCGCCCAGAGTTTCCGACACACAAGTCGACAGTCCGAACGGAGGCCCGCAGTCTCCCTCGGACGGTCATTAGATGACTTTATACAATAAATTTATGGAGATATTCACTGTAGCGCAAGCACGCTAGCGAACGCAACGGACCGAATTTAGATGTTTAGTAGGAGTCTTTCTATTTATGTATTTATGTTTGGGTCAAACCAAACCTGGCACGCGGGCCCCGGGCCCGCGAGCACAGCATCCGATGAAGCTGTAAAAGCCAAAAGGCTAACAGCGATCACTTCACCGAAAAAAAAAAAAAGAGGTTCAATCCCGTGCCAGGTCGATTTTAATGGTCATTACACAAATTTTTTTAATTATGTATTGCGGAGTAGTAGTATATTTATATTGTAATTTCATATTACTTTATAAGTAAACATAACGCTACGTAATATATACTATAAAATAATTTCTTTTCGATAGCATCCAAGCCGAGGTTTCTACCTCCTTCTGAGGGGCCCATGGATTGCTACGAGCCCCCCCTGTAGGTCGGATATGTCTATTATTCGTTACAGGGTAATTGGAAGACACCGGAGCAGCGGGCGAAGCTACGCCTCTCGTCAGCAGCGACGTTGTCTTTCACACTCGTGTGCCTACCTGCACGCGAGTCGCTTTCGACGAAATTGTAAAAGCCTCCCGGCTAACAATACACTCCACATACAAAAAAAAAAAAAACTAGCTCTAAGAAGATTAGCGTCCCGAAGGGGGACCCCGCACACGATGTACAGCGACAACGGAACTAATTTCGTCGGCGCAAATAAAGATTTAATCGAATACACTGAGAACAAAGGAATACGGTGGAAATTCACACCACCGGGCGCGCCCCACATGAACGGCGTATGCGAACGTCTAGTACGCTCAGTGAAGGCCGCGCTAACCCATACGATGAAAGAGAGAGCGCCGAACGAAGAAACACTTCATACTATATTGTTAGAGGCCGAGCACGTAATTAACTCTAGACCGCTTAACCCCATAAGTCTAGATGCAAACGACGAAGAAAGCTTAACGCCGAATCATTTCTTAACAGGGAGATCGAATGGCACACCCGCCCCCGGGCAATTCGATGACGGAGTTCTGGTAAATACGAACACCTGGAGGTCGGCGCAACGATTAACAGACTATTTCTAGAAACGATGGTTGAAAGAATACGTACCGACATTAATCGCTTCACGCCAGAAAACGACCGAATATAAAGATCCCGAAGTCGGAGATATAGTATTAATAGCTGACGCAACGTTACCAAGAGGAATTTGGCCCAGAGGCGAAGTAATCAAAACTTACCCAGGAACAGACAACAGAGTGCGCATAGTAGACGTACGCACAGCAGGTGGGACGTTTCGACGCCCGGCGTCGCGACTCATCATCCTTACGAAGATTGCCTCCAAAGAAGACGGCGCAAGCGCCAAGGGGGAGACTGTTGGCAATCTATGAATTTTAATATTAGTCTGTAAATAAAATACTATAAGTTAAATAAATAGCGATAGAATAGACGATCTCATGCCATTTGTGAGCCATTCAGGCATATTGTCTAATAATTACTTCGCACAAGTAGCTCGCAACTTTTATTATTATATAATTACGTAATACAAGTAAGCCTCGCAAAATGCCCTTATATGGGCATAATGTGTCCGAAAGTAGGCGACCAATCAGAGCGAAGCAACATTAGTAAACCAGGCTCGTGCTCTGATTGGTCCGCACCTAGCGCGCACGATGCGTCTATACTCGGTGACTTGAGAAACCACTTAGAATGTATATATATAGGATTAAAACGAAATAAAACGCTCCAATCATTCGCACCGATGTTCTCTTACGAGACAGACGTGCCACATTATAAGAGCGAAACGGCTTCTCTCGCGTTATTAGTTCCCGGCCTAGAGGCGTGCGTCTCTGGCGGATTCAGCTCGACTAGGCGGTCGTCTCCGTCGACTGTGCTCTTCGGGCCCCGCTTAAGCGGGCCCCCGTCCATCGTGTAGGAGGATAGCGGGCTCCTTTCGCGACGTTTTCAACGTCGCCGTTACAGGTTTGTACATAGTGCAGTGACATATTAGGTACACTAACACAAGTAGTGCCAACAACACACCTCCCTGCCGCGCGGCAGGGAGTCACGAGTTAAAATAGTCTCATTCGCGACGTAAATTCTTCCCCGGTTCTCGGTATGGACCAGGTGGAAGCCGCGCAGTCGGAACTTCGTCGCCTCCTGGCGGCGAAGTACCCCGCAATTAACCCGGAGGCGCTTGTAATTCTTCGCCCTCTATCTCCGATCGCCGTCGGTGAAAAACCGTTGGCCCCCCGCGCCGCCGCGTCCCCCGCGACCGCCGCCTATGCTATGCTGGTCCTCTGCATCAGCGCTGAAGTGCACTGTGCAGGTACGGGCCTCGAGGCGAACCTCTTTGCCCGAGAAATCATCGCGGGGGGGCACTGCTCCCCCCGGGCTTGGGTACCGCTTGTGCGGGTTTGAAGGGAAGGGTGAATGCTGCAGTGAAGATTAATAAATAAATAATAAATACTATACATATACATAATGGTTGCTGCAGCATTCACGGACACAAAGAGCAAGAAAGGAGATAGGCAGACACCAAGGACATCGACAACCACAGCAAGACGCCCACTCGAGCGAGCGAGACGCCCAGCCGAAAACGACGAGCACTACTCCCTAGAGCGAGCGAAAGCGATGGCCGGAGCCTGGTGTAAGCCTACGAATGCTGCATCGATCCACTAATATGGCAGACCGACACAGCAAAATCGCTTGTGCAATGAAGAAATTAGCCTGAAAGTACATATATTGATATATAAATGTATGACAATATGACAACACATTAAATAAACATAACAACATACATCCAGGCAGAGCTATTAGGAAGAGAATTAATAATATAAATCAGATTACGATACATATATAAAACGATTTAAATTTGTGTAACTTGTGTACAATAGTACAGCAAGATTACGAGAGCTAAGGAAATGTAGAGAAGAAAAATTGTATAGATTATAGAAAGTAGAAAAATGGTGTAGGCAGACTCTACAACCTCTATAAAAAATGAAAATAAGTTTACGCCTTGCTGAAACGATAGAATGTTACGACAAGGCGGGAGGAAGTTTTACACCGACGATGCGTCGATTCGGGCGATCCCCTGCTGAGTCGTCGGGCCTGCCGCTTGACTCTGGCCCCTTTGGGCGGTCGGCGGCGGCTGCAACAACTCGCGCGGGAGCGGTCGTCCGTCAGCAGGTCTGGCATGGAGCGGCGCAAAGCCGCGCAGGTGGTCGTGTGGTCCATTGTCGGCTCTATCATAGAGCCGACGTGCCACCCGGGTGATGAATTTATGGATGGATTCGATTTGTAGGTCCCGGGCTATGACGTCATTCCTGACGTAGCGACCTGCTCCTACGATTGTACGTAGCGCGAGATTTTGCTGGGCTTGAAGTCTTCTTCGCTGCGTCACCGAGGTAAGCGCGTACCAGGCGGGCGCGGCGTACGTAAGCCTGGAGCGGACGTAGGTCTTGTAGACGGCCATCTTGGTTCGGGTTGGCAGATGGGATGCCAATACTGGCCGGAGAACCGCCCGCGCGCCCCTGGTGTTGCGGATTAGAAGATCCACATTAGGCACCATGCGCAGCGAGCGGTCTATAATGCACCCGAGATACTTGACGGCCGTCGACCACTCTACGTCCTGCTCACAGAGACGCAGCGTTTTTCTTCGGCGAGGCCGGAGCGTTATAAGTGCGGTGGTCTTGTCGACATTCACGACCGTCCGCCACTTATTCAGCCACTCCGGCAATAGGTCCAGCAATTGTTGCAGTTTGCTTATGGCAAGCTCGGCCCGACGAGACGACGCAAAGTAGGCACTGTCGTCTGCAAACAGCGCCAACATGACATCCTCTGATCCTTCCTGGAGGCGACCTTCCAGGGTTGGGATGTCGTCGGTGTAGGCCGCGTACAGAAGTGGAGATAAACAGCCGCCCTGGGGAACTCCTGCACCTATAGATCGTGTTGCCGAGTTGACTCCCTCGACGCACACGAAAAATGTCCGCCCCTCGAGGTACGACGCTATGAGCCGCACGATCACGTGAGGCAAGGTGGTATTCTCTTGAAGTTTGTAGATAAGCCCCGCATGCCAAACTCTATCGAAGGCTTTCTCAATGTCTAGAAAGACCCCCGCGGTCTGTCGGCCGCGATTTTTCTCGGCCGACATGTAATGTAGCACGCGGGTTAACTGCGTAGTGGTGGAGTGGCCGCTGCGAAAGCCATGCTGCTCAGCCCGTAGCGGTATGCACGGGCGAGTTCGTCTCAGCAGCAGCCGCTCAAACAGCTTAGCGATGTGCGGCAACAGCGTGATCGGTCGATAGCTCGAGGGGTAGCGCCGTTCCTTTCCTGCTTTAGGCAACACGATCACTTTACCCGTTTTCCAAACGGACGGGAAGTATCCTGTGCGGAGCACCCCATTAAACAGCCGCGCCATTGCGACTACAGCTCTTCTTGGCAGCTGTTTAATTGCGGCGTTCGTGATCCCGTCAGTCCCGGGCGCCTTCCGCGCCGGGAGGCGACGTATTGCTCTCCTAACTTCCGCCGGGGAGATGAACGCGTCACCCGGTAGAGGCGAGACTACGTCGGACAGGATCTCTTGTACGCGGTTTTCAACAACGCTATAATGTTCTTCGTGATTGGCATCCTTGGGGTTGGGGCTGAATACTTCCTCCAGGTGTTCAGCCAGTACTTCAGCCCGGTCGATGGCCTCGTAACAACGTCCGCCTTGCTTATTGAATAGCGGGCAGACGGGTGCTTTTGTCCGAGAGAGCGCGCGATTAAGTTGGTAGAGCGACGTCATCTGCTCCCCAGCTGCGTCTATACGTCGCTCCCATTGTTCACCTCTGAAGCTCTTCATTCCTTCAGAGAGTCTCTCGGACAGGCAGTTGAGCTCTGTTTTTAATCTCGGACATCGTGTCCGGGCCCAGAGCTTACGGAGTGCGCGCTTCTTATTTAATGTAGCGCGCAGAGATTGTGGTAGTTGCTCTCGACGGCCGGCCGGCACTATCGTAGAGGCATCTATGTTAGCTTTTTGAACAGCTGTGTTAAATTTAAGAGCTGCGGCCTCTACGTCTTCCTTGCTGTGTAGAGGGGCGCCGAGAGTAAGGCTTTCTAGGGCATTATGAAATATGCCAGTCCGTACGGTGTTTAGGCGCTCTGGGCAGGATAGCTCCTGTTACGAGGCCTAATGTTATAAGTAGTGGGAGGTGCTGTGTGTCCTACTTCATGTAGCACCTCTATGTCGACCGGGTAATTCCATTGGTGACTTAGCACTATGTCCAGTACGTCCGGATAGCAATTATCCCGGAAGGGGTGGTGTGTGGGTTCGTCCGGCCCTCGCACCATGTACTCCCCTTCCTCGGCATCTTCATACAGCTCTCTCCCCGCTACGTTGATTAGCCTTGAACCCCAGGAAGGGTGTTTGGCGTTCAAATCTCCTGCTATAATAGCGGGGGAGCTTCCGTCAAATATAGTCCGGACGTCGGTCGGGTGAAAGTGTCCGCCGGGAGGGCGGTAGGCTGCAAAAATCCGAAATTCCTTCCCGGCTGTGCTAAGCCTGATGCCAATCGAGCGTGTTGTTATAAATTCCGGCAGGTCCAATTCTTCGTGTATTAAGTCCCTGCGCACCAGCACCGCCGTACCTCTGTATGGTATGCCTAGTGGTGAGACTTCATCGCGCCGATACACGAAGAAATTAGGTATTTTAAATGTAGATCCCGGCTTTAACTTCGACTCGCCCAATAATATAACCTGTATGTTATGTGTTTGGGCGAGGAGGCGCAGCTCTGCAGCTCGAGTCTGTACGCCGCCGGGATTCCAATACATAATATTTAAGCCGGTGTGCGCCATTGGATAGCCAGTAGTTGGGTTAGTGCCCTAATTAGGGCGTCAATGGGATTCGAACCCGCCGTAAGGGCGGTTAGCACTTCAGTCAGCAGTTGCATCATCAGCCGCACTATGTTTTCGTCAATGTTGATAGTGACGTTGCCGCTCTCGGCGCGAGGGGCGGCACGCTGTGGCTGTGTCTGTTGTTTTTGTTGATGCTGCGGCGGTTGACGTTGTTGCCGTTGTTGCTGCTGGCTGCTATGTTGCTGTTGTTGGCTGTTAGTTGCTCTCGGCAGGGGTCTCGGGTCCCCTGTCTGGCGGTTGCTTACGGTAATACGTAATCCTCCTGTAGATGAACCTATGACGGTACGCTCTCTGAGTTTAGTACGCCCAGTGCGTTGCGTACGCTCTATCGGTACGGAGGTTCGTGTTCGAGTCTCTGGCTGGGTTGAATATTCGGACTGTCTGGTTATCCCTGTTCGTGTCCATGTTGGTATTCTTGAGTGCCTCAACGGGCGGAAGAAACAGATCGAAACAGGACAGACGTTTGCCTCGTAAGGCACACTATTTACCCCTTTTTCACAAAAAAGGGCGTAGATAGTGCTGTGATTGCGGTCTGTGTGACGTTAGGCACAGACGGTTACTGACACACAGTAGCGCAATATGCCGAGTGTTTTTGGGTGATGCAGTTCCTGCGCGAACGTGGGAAGCTGCCGTTCACCTTTCCACAAACGGCGCAATGGTACACGCTACGCACTGCCGTCAACGAGCGTACGCTCAAATCGTCCGAATCACACCGATTTCGATCTTTGCTATTGAAAATAACAAAGCGTCGCAACCGATGATCAACGAGCCGACGAGTGGGCACACAAAGCTGACGAGCAGATACGCGGTAATACGCACTGCAAGGGCGTCCTAGATACGTGGTCGGGGAGACGTCTCGACGCCTTGGAAAAGGCGGAGTGCGTCGTCCGACGGGTGCCGTGAAAGTTCTTTCTAAAAAGAAAAAAGTTTCGATCGCACCGCTACACGAACCCGGGACTATCCAATAACTCGAGGCCAGTACGACGTTCTCAACGTAAAGCGGAGCGAACTCAACGCTAGACGGAAAATCGTCGACCGGCGGGTGTCAGAGGGGCTAAGTTCTCGACCCGGGGGGAGAAAGTAGTTCCTGATTACACCACAGCTCAAGTATCAGATGCGACCGCCGCCGCGCTCGATAAACGGCCGTTAGGCCCCCCCGGCCCCTCAGGCCCCTCAGCCCCCTCCGGGCAAAAACCGTTAGGCCCCTCCGGCCCCGCAGTCGTCGCAGGCCCCTCCGGCCTCGCAAAATCGACGCCGTTGCCGGTCGCCTCCGGTTCACAGCGTCCTCCGTCGCGCGATCCGCCGCCTTTCTCTTGGCGCGACCCGCCGCAATCGCCAGACGACGTTGTGATGCAAGCGATGCACTCCGCGCAGTCGTCGCGCGCATCATCGCGTGCTTCGTCGGTAGCGAGTCACCACTCCGACGAATACTACAGATCGGACCAAGAGAGCTATTGCTCCTCTCCAACTCCATCCACGGAGCCAGACATGGCCGCCCCCGGAGACGATGGCTTCACCACCGTCACCGGTCGCAAGAGGCGCCAAAAAAAAGAAGCCGACGCCAGGCCTCCTCGTAAGGTGGCCGCCGCGATGCCGCCTCCGCGCCCGAAAATATCCGCCAAAAAGGCGACGCGCCCTGTCCCGATGGACACCTCCGCGCCCTCCCGAGAGGCCGGAGCCCCCCGCGCCCCTAAGGCGCCGCCTCCTGTAGTAATACAGGATACGGCTCCCTGGGGCAGCATTTCGAAAGCGCTCGACGAAAAGCGCATAATTTTCACGCGTGCTAGGCCGATCGCAAACGGCATTAGTGTCACGGTGCCGACACCGACTGACCATCGCGCGTTGACGAAATGGTTAGCCGACAGAAAGATCGGCTACCATACATACGCACTCGAGGGGGAACGCATCCTCCGCGTAGTTATCCGCGGCGTCCCGAAAGACATCGAGACGCAACTCATTTTAGAGGACCTTAAGTCCAAAGGCCTCCCCGCTTTACAAGTACATCGCATGACTAACATGCGAACTAAGGCGCCGTACAACCTAGTGCTCGTGCACTTAGAGTTGTCGGACGACGGAAAGAAGATTTTTGACATACCTAGTGTATGCAATCTCTCTGGCATCGTTGTCGAGGCACCGCGTAAGCGGTCCTCGCCTAGCCAGTGCCACCGCTGCCAACTTTATGGCCATTCCGCGCGCAACTGCTTCGCGAATCCTCGCTGCGTTAAATGCGTAGGGAGACACGTGACAGCGGAGTGCAGTCGCGACCCAAATACCGCGGATCCCCCTACCTGCGTGTTGTGTGGGACGGTGGGCCACCCTGCGAAGTATCGCGGGTGCCCTAACGCCCCCCGCGGCAAGCGGCGTCGCGGGAAACGCGGTAACCGCAAAGGAAAGCCTAAACAGGCTAACCCCCGCGCCCCTCCCACCCCCGCGGGTAATAAAACTACGACGGCGGAGCCTCCTCCGCCGCCGAAAACAAACGCGTGGACCCGGCCCTTGCCTATGGTCAGCGCGGCCACTACTCGCCCCTCGGCCCCCGCACCCTCCGCTAGGAGCGCCGCGACGCCGGTGGCTGCCACACCTGCCCATAGCCTGCAAGAAGATTTCGACATCCTACTGCAGTATATGGACAGTGTCGACATTGATGAACTAACGTTGTTCGCTAATAAAATTAGGACGGCAAGCTCTCCTAAAGAGCGCTTACAAGCGTCGATTGAGCACATCGGTGTGCTCAACGCAATTAAAAATCTTAAAGCCAAATAGGCAATTAAATTCATCCGCGTTATTATAATTTTTAATTTTTAAATCTAATAATAAATGTTAAAGTCATTCGCTAATAAATAACGCGTTTGAGGCCCTCGCCTCAACACATACACCCGCGTACACATACACGCACCCGCTAGCACAGCGGCGCACCGCACTCGCCGGCGAGTGCGAAGTCTTAGGTTCATAGCCGCTCGATTCTTTCGAGTTCTCAGGCTACTTTATTTTCAGATGGTTCTTATTAGTTATTGTTTGTTTTGTATTGCATATATTATTGTATGCAATATAAAATAAATAATATTCTGCTCCGATGGTGATCCAAGCCGAGGTTCGTACCTCCTTCAGAGGGGCCCTTGGATCACTTCGAGCCCCCCCTTGTTAGTCGGATACCTTTTATTCGTTTTCAGGGGTCGAAGTGCAGCGCAGTTGCTCAGCAGCGACGTTGTCCTTCTCACTCGCGGGCCTTCTGCTCGCGAGTCGCTTTCTATGACGCAGTAAAAGCCATAAGGCTAATTGCATACACACACACAAAAAAAAAAAAAAACGCTCTCATTTTCTCTGCGACTCAATTGTGTTTTTTACTCAACCCGCTCAACTCCTACTCAACACTAACAAATTTTCAATTCCGCTATATAACGTAATTTTTAAAACTACATACATTTTTTTAAATAAAACGTAAAAATTTGCGTATTTTAAAATTACTGTCGTTGAACGTTCATCTCCGCGCTGGGGGATTTTAGAGGAGTAATTTCCCATCCGCCACATATCCCCTCCGACACTCCTCTACTCTTAACGAAGGTGTTCGACAGTAAAACCCAATCTTATGTCTGTCCCGTGCAGGGATCGAACCCGCAACTCATAGCGCAGAAGCCAGTCGCCTAGCCACCGCGTTAGCTGCGGTAAACTACCCAAAGTTAAATACCTATTTTAATTTGCAGAGATGGATGTCGCTTATATCGCCATAAGAACTCTGCATGATGTGAAATGATTTAAGCGCGAAGATGTGAATAAGTAGGCACCTCATCGATCTAATTCAAGTAGGCATCATCCTTAAATAAATTGGAGTGATAAAAATGCGAGCAGAAAATGTAAATGTCAATGCTACATGTGACAGTTCAACTCGACGACTCTTAAGACATTCAATACTAGAATAAGTAACCGATTACCGCCCCAATAAAAATAAATGTATTCGTAAACTAGCTCCGATACCCGCCCGCTTGCTTCGGCGTAAATTCAAATTTCATAGACTTATAAAAACTATACTATGTCCTATTCCTCGATATAATTTACCACTGTGCCAAATTACATTAGATTCGCAAAGGCGTTTGAGCATAATTGAGTGACAAGCATCTCAAAACACAAACTTTCATATTTATAATATTAGTAAGCAATATTCTGCACGCTTTATAAAAATAATTGAAATACTACAAACCATCTTGAATTTAGAATCCACTGTGTGATTTATCACAGTTACAGTTTATATGGAGAAGGAATGCAGAAAGCTAAAATTTATATATAATATATGATGCAAATACATTAACTTCCATTAAAAAAAATCTAAATTCATAATAGCAGCATAAAAATACATAGTAAAAGGAGTTTGCTGAATATTTTATAAGTTTGTACGTTTAAAGCATCGATTTGGTTTTTTAACTGTTATGTTGTTATAATTTGTTGTAAGAAATAAATAAATAAATAATTGTATGACGGCTGAATTTCGATCATTGGCTTGGGCGACCACTATTTAATAATAATTGTCTCAAAATAACAATTAAAAAACAACTCAAATTAACACATTACATACAGAATGTACTTATCAATAAACTATATCTAAATAAATTCATAAGCTCACTTAACATTATCAAGCTTTAGGTTATGTTTTGCTTATACCAAAATGCACATCGCGAAATATGAAGGCAGAATGTCTCAAGTAATGTAACATCTTCCTATATCATTGCAACTAACCGCAGTTTTGCACATTCGAAGTACCTGTTTACTATAATTGTAGAAAAACAGAGAAAATAAATAGTTTTTTAATTTAAATAATTTAATTGACACAACCAGTAAATTAATTTACATACTATGCGATTTAGTTATTTCTCTTTAATAACACATAGATGGATTAAACACTAGTTGTTTTTATTTAATACGCACGGACTAGAAAAATGTCTCTTTTTTTTCCAGTCCGTGTTAATAGGATGCTTATTTTTGTATCAAAAGTTCACAGTAATATTATTGAACGAATTCTTTCGAATAATCTTCGTTTTAGAGAAAAAGTCTTCTAGCACATACATTTCTTTTTTACTACATTTATTACTTCTTATATTACAGAAGAGGGTCTGGAAACCAACGCATTCGGAACTTCTTCCGGCACCATTTTGTTTTTGTGCAATTACTGAACATTATTTCCCGTAAAGTAATGAAAACGGAACTTTAAAAATATTTGCATTGCACATTTAGTGTTAAAAATTTAATTAAAACTCAGATCATCCGAAGCAATTTATTGCAATGTAGTGGTAAAAACACTAAGCTGGCAACACTGCGTCCCCAAACTACCTCCGCCATTTTTTACTTTTATTAATTTCTTCTTTGTTAATTTCTTGATTAAACCTAATTATGATTTATATGTGTATATAAAAGAAGTAACAGGCTAGTAGTCAACACTAATATTATAAATGCGACAGTAGCTCTGTCTGTCCCTCTATTGAACCGATCCTAGCTGAACCGATATTGACGAAACTTAGCACCGCATCCTGTTTTATCCCGAAAAATCAGACAGATCCCACGGGATATTTAATAAGCCTTTGTCTTTACGCAGTGTATTGTAAAATGCAAGATATAAATAATCGATTAACGAATGGATTTGAATGATTTGATGGATAAAAAAAAATAGTTAAAAAAGTTTATAACAAAAACCTTTTTTGTTGCAAGTTTTTACATGTGAGGCTTATCTCCAGTAGTGGGTCGTCTTATCCGATTTGCGATTCCACATAAAATCTACCACCCCATATCATCCCGTGTGTTGGCAATCTATGAATTTTAATATTAGTCTGTAAATAAAATACTATAAGTTAAATAAATAGCAATCGTATCGACGATCTCATGCCATTTGTGAGCCATTCAGGCATATTGTTATATAATTACTTCGCACAAGTAGCTCGCAACATTTTTTATTATATAATTACGTAATACAAGTAAGCCTCGCAAAATGCCCTTATATGGGCATAATATGTCCGAAAGTAGGCGACCAATCAGAGCGAAGCAACATTCGTAAACCAGGCTCGTGCTCTGATTGGTCCGCACCGAGCGCGCACGATGCGTCTATACTCGGTGACTTGAGAAACCACTTAGAATGTATATATATAGGATTAAAACGAAATAAAACGCTCCCATTTTCTCTGCGACTCAATTGTGTTTTTTACTCAACCCGATCAACTCCTACTCAACACCGTGGGTGTCGCAAAAGTCGACAGAGTGAAAATAAAAACTAGGAGATGGGCAGCAGCATCTTCCGGGAACACCTGAATAAATAAACTGCTGTTGCTAACCCGCCTGCCAAGCGTGGCACCTATGGCAAAATCCCCCCAAAATGAGAGCTACTTACTTTTGTGGCTCTCTATGGGGGAGGCCTGTGTTCAGCAGTAGTCTAGTGATAGGCTGAAACGACGACGACGACGACTCAAAAAGAAAAATAAAATAAATACTCGTAACTCAACAATAAATAAAAAAAGAGATAACCCTAATATATAGGTATAGGTACTTAGGCATTTCAATGGTCAAAGTGGGAAACTAGCGACCTCTGTCCGTGAGTGATTAGAATCATCCATCAGTAAAAATCTAATGTATAACCATTAGGGTTAGATGGCGTTGACGTCCTAATCAATATTTATGGAATCCATTAATTTTATTATTTTTACGACAAACAAAAAAAAATAAGAAAACGATTACGGATTTAGTAGTCTGTTTTGATTGAAGAAGAAAGATTGAGGGAGGCTAAAAATAAGTAAGTCAATACATTTCTACCATTTTTAGAAAAGTCTGTCTGTTAAATTTAATCAAAAGACACGATAAGAAAATCGTAGAGGGGATCTTCGTGTAACATTTTGTCTTTGTTTTATTAAAATCGGTTTATTCTAGGAAAAGTTATGAGTATTTTAAGTTTACAAATTTGTTCAATGGTGGCGATGAATCAATGCACTTCATTTAAATCTAATCTAAGACATGGTAATAAAGTGACGTAAAATTAGGTTGTATAATTAAACCTAATACCATGAACACAGTTAATGAAAATATAATTTTGTAATATCTTTACACAAAGAATATCCTTTATACAAAGTACAATATTTAATCAGTAATCACTAGATGGCGTTAAATTACGTTATTTTTTGAATAAGGTTAAGATTCCCCGCTGTTTAAATGTCGTTGAGATTTTAGCTTTTAATATGGACACGATGAATATTCCGATTCAGGGTAGGTCCAACTGCATTCTAAAGATCAGATTTTAAAATATTGTACTAATTATACTAATTTAACATTACGCTTTAAAACATAATTTTTTTATCTAATACATATAATAAAAATGTAAACTGCTCCTGTCTGTACATTTTAAAATTTTGTGAAATAATTTATTGAAGGGGGCTAAAAATGAGTAACTAAACACATTTCTATCATTTTTAGAATTGTGTGTCTGTCTGTTTCTTTGTGAACGCAATACGCCTAAAGCATTAAATTTGTTCAAAAAATTGGTTGTCTGTAAAGTCGGTTTACGGACACGTCATATAGAAAAATTGATGAATAAAAACATTAATTTTTAATTATTAATATATATAATACTTATTATTTACAGTTTTTGAAAATTTACTTTAAATAAGTTGTTTAAATATAATCACTACCAATTAGTTATAATCATATTATGTCACATTATTCTTTATTTAATATATCTCAAAAAGTTCTTGAAGAAGCTCGCGTGGCGGCGTTCCAGTAGCAGAACTGCTAGCTCTGACGGTACGCGAGAAGAGAGATATGTGTGTGTGTCACAAGCCAACGCTTGGGCCGATCGTGCCTCTCTATCGCTTATTGCGCGCTCTCACTTGCACGCACGGGCTCAGGCGGAACGTGGCGGAACGGGACACTTTTTCGTGCGCGCTGCCGGTGTTCATCAATTTAAAAGACATTATGTCGTCAAAAACTCAGTACGAAAATTATAAAGTATCTTCCCGTAACATTTAGTTTTTGTTTTATTAAAATCGGTTCATTGTATAATTTTTTTTTTAAAAGTATGAGTATTTGAAGTTTACGAATTTGTTCAATGGTGGTGATGAGTCATTAAGTAATCTAAGAAATGGTAATAAAAGATGTAAAATAAAGTTCTATAGTATTACCAACTAATGAAACTAACACCTGAATCTGAAACAGCAAATGAAAAATTATTATTATATTTTCTTACAAAGAATATAATATAGATAAAGTGCAATAGTTAATTACGTATTTTCGCCGTCAAAGTTAATTAGCACTATCAATAGACGGCGTTGTTGTTCAAATTATCGTTATATTGACTGAGACACATTTTTCATAATGTTTTCACCTGGCCCGCGAGTTCAGCTGTACTATGAAGCTCTGTAATGTATATATATCGATGGCCCCAACGAATAAACGTGCAATCGAAAAACGACAACTTTTGAGGAAGATATAAAAACGTTTGGAATCACATAACTTTAATTACATAATAAATAGACAAATATAATGTGTGATCAAATTAAAGGTAAAAAAGATATCTTTCAGCTCATATACTCGTATTTATTATAAATGAAATATTATCGGTTTACTACATTATTTAAGAAAAACCGTATTAAATTATTATTCTAGTGAATAATATGTGACTTGTTAACATTATTGTATCACTGCACGTTTATTCGTGTCATAAATGAAGCTTAAACAAGTGTAGTGAAATGTTGCATGGTTATTCCACGTATATCTTTTTTTCCCTGAGCCTTGCTCTGGTCATCTACACACTTATTCTTGTATATTTTGTTGCTTTTACATATTTGTAAAGATAATGGCCCGTATATTTGTGTTAACAAGATCGATTCAATATTTATGTAATACGACTTTATTAGTGCATGGTATATAATGTAAATTAGCTATTTTTTTTTTGTTGAAGGTTCATTAAAAAATATTGTTAATAAGAATAATTACTATTTATTTATCCAATTTAGAACGAAGTAGGTACTTATCAAGTATATTATTACTAAAACAAAAACAAGAAAAATCTAACAGAAAACAACTAATAAGTGGTTACTAATAATTCTCCTCGTCACTATCGTTGGTAACTAAGGTGGAATTTAATGGCACTAGATTTCTGTAAAAACACTGGTAATGGTTTGGTATGGCTCCCGAGTCACACAGACTTATTAAATCTCTATATAAAGGAAGAGGTATGGGTAGCATTCCAGTGTATGCGAGTTTTAGGTTTTCAGCGTGTTCTATAGGTTCCCCTCGTCGCCTTCGTGAGTTAGTCCTCGTAATAGCAAGCTATTGTATCTCTTGTAATTCGTCTTCAAAACTGTATCAGGTTGATTATAAGGAAAAACTACTTCTTTAATTTTGCTCCAGTATATTTTATTTAAAACATGCTACAACACTGTCCCTGAACAAATTTTTTCCTTTTCTTGTTCCTTTAATTGCCTTACCATTTGTTTTTCTTTCAAGTGCTTTTCATAGTCAGCTTTTAACTGTTCTTTTCTAACATTATCAGAAGTTTGGTAAATTGAACATATTTCACATAAATCTTTTTTAGGTTTGTGAAAGGATAGGTTAAACTTCGTATTAAATATTACTTCATACTGCCGTTTAGTTGCTTTGCATGTTTGATTGTACTGCTGGTTTGTATCTATCCATTCTAAATATAGTCGGTGCATTTTAGAGACATTCAATGTTTCACACAGATATTGCTTTTGACTATCTTTACGAGTATAGTGTGATTCAACTCTTTCAAATAGATTTATATGGTCAATTATACTTTTCTCAGTCTCTTCTGACATTCTTCTTGGCCTGTTCTTATGAGTTCCTCTGTAATCTTTTAAATAATGTCATCTATCAATTTATCAATAGCTGTGTTTACTACTTGCTGTGTAATAGACAAGGTACTTAAAAACATAGTTTTACAAACTTTAATCATGGAATTAGTATCATCGAATAGTTGATATGTTAATGTTTGAGTACGATTATTTTTAAGTTCAACTGTAATTTTTTTGACGTTTTCTTTTTTTACATGGCGGTTAACAAAATCCCACTGTCTTTCGTGGTCCCAGATAGCCCAAAAATTTTGAAAAATTTTACTCCTCATATTTTGCTGTATCTTTTCGTAACATTTCAGTTTGCAGTTGCACGGTGGACCTATAGATTTTTCTACGTTTTGCTTTTTAGTTCTAACACTTTCATAACTTTTACCAGAATTTTTAAGAGTTTTATTTTTGCGATCTTTCCATAAATTAGGATCTATTTTTCTCTTTTTCATAAGCCCTGCCGTTGCAGGCCCCTCTGGCCTGCAAAAGCAGACTCCGCCGCCCTCTGTGGCAGCCGCGCTAGCCCGTAGGGCTTCGCAGCGCAATTCGCCGTCGCCGGACCGCATGTCCGGATGTTCGTCGGCATCGTCGCGCGCTACATCGCGCGCCTCCTCGTGCTCCCGCGCGACTTCGGAGCTAGCTTACTACTCCGACTTACCGGGAAGCTCTTCGTCGACTGAGTCGACCGAAATCGACGCCGCAAAGGCAACCGGAGACGACGACTTCACCGTCGTCACCGGACGTAAGCGTCGGCAGAGGAAGGAGGCCGAAAGCCGGCCCCCCCGCAAAGTAGCAGCCGCGACGCCACGGCCTAAGATCAAGGCTAAAAAGGCTCCCGCGGCTCCCAAAGCAGTCCCTATGGACACCGCGCCCTCTCAAGAGGCCGGTAAACCGCAAACCCCCCGCGCACCTCCCCCTGTAGTAATACAGGATAAGGCGGCGTGGGTACAGATTTCGGGTGCGCTCAATGAGAAGCGCATCCACTTTACAAAGGCAAAACCAACCGCCAATGGTATCAGTGTCCAGGTTTCGACACCTGACAATCACCGCGCGCTCACCAAATGGTTGAGCGAGCGGCGAATTAACTTTCACACGTACGCGCTAGAGGAGGAACGTATCCTCCGTGTAGTTATTCGCGGCGTTCCTCGCGAACTCGAAACGAACTTGAACGAAAATCTTTGACATACGCAACGTATGTCATTTGTCAGGCATAACTGTCGAGGCGCCGCGTAAGCGCACCTCGCCAGGCCAGTGCCATAGGTGCCAACTTTATGGCCATTCAGCGCGGAACTGTTTCGCGAGCCCCCGATGCGTCAAATGCATCGGCGGACACGCGACGGTAGACTGTAGCCGCGCTCCAGACTCCGCGGACCCGCCGAGCTGCGTGCTCTGCGGGGGGGAGGGACACCCCGCGAATTATCGCGGGTGCCCCAAAGCTCCGCACGGCAAGCGGCGTCGCGGTGGAAAGAGGAACGCGAGGCGCGGGGCGTCAAACAAGACGAACCCCCCCGCACCCGCACCCTCCGCAAGTAGGTCGACTAAGGGGCCCACTGTGACCCCAGCACCTCCGCCAAAGACGAATGCCTGGACCAAGCCTCTGCCTATGGTCCAGGCTGCGACTAAGCGTCACCTCCCCCCGCCCCCCGCGCCCTCTGCGCGACCGGCGGCGGCTCAACCGCCGCTCGCCGCGCGGAAGGCGCGGGTCAGGTCTACAGGAAGACTTCGATTTAATTAGCGACTTCCTAAACTGCGTAGACATGGACGAACTTCGTTTGTTCGCCCATAAACTGCGCACCGCGCGCTCCGGACACGAGCGACTACAAGCGTCAATCGACCACTTTGGTGTCATTGACGCTATAAAAAATTATAAAGCCAAATAGTCTATGCACGTAGCTATTAAATCACTTAAGTAGTAGCTTACGCTACAGAACTGGAGTTATAACTCCTAAGTTAATTTTATTTTATTTTTTTTTGATTCTTAATGGACGCACGACCTAGGATCAAACCCCGTTCTTTGGCTGTCGCCTTTTTTAATGCCAACGGCCTTAAAAAACAAAGAGATGAGTTGAGTGACTTTCTCACCGCTCATCAAATAGATGTATTGTTAGTGCAAGAGACATTCTTAAAACCTAGCATGGCAAATCCGCGCATCGCCAATTATAAAATAATTAGGCACGACCGCCCCAACAAGCGTGGAGGCGGGACTCTAATTTATTACAAGGCGTCCTTGCACTGCATACCGATAGACACTCCAACCCTAATTAATTTAGAGGCTACTATGTGCAGAATCGCTATGACGGACCATCAGTCCGTCACAGTAGCTTCTGTATATCAACCGCCGAAAAAAACCTTATTAAGGGGCGACATCGAGTCGCTACTTAACGCGAGCGACTCGGTGATTTTGGCGGGCGACTTAAATAGTAAACATTCGGCCTGGAATTCGGCGAAGGATAACGCTAACGGTCGCATATTATTCGACCTTAGTTCTAGACTTAATTTTGATATAATAGGCCCCCTAGAACCTACTAGGGTGCCCATAGAACATAATCAGTCTCCGGACATTTTAGATATTGCACTGTTGAAGAGCGTAGCATTACCGCTGCGCTCCTTAACGGTGCATCCGAATTAAATTCAGACCATCGCCCGGTCATTATGAAATTAGGACAGTCCGACGGTGAGGTCACTCGAACCAAAACCGTAACGGACTGGCGTAAACTCGAATCTAGCCTCGAGTCTATGCGTACTCCCGATCTAGATGCCATCCCTGACATTTTAGACACCCCGGAAGTGGCCCTTCTGGCCGCGAACCGTTTCACCGCTCATGTTAATACAGTTGTCAGAGACTCCTCGAAGCAGGTCACGGTGGCGAGTGATCGTCGCTTTGAACTGCCACAGGAGCTCAGACAGCTGATGACAGAGAAAAACAGCTCCATAAGAGCTTATTCCAGATACCGGTCTGTCGCAAATCGCGTCAGAATGCGCCACCTCCAAAGGGAGGTTAAAGAGCGCATGGCCGAACTCAGAGGTAGTCGTTGGGACAGGCTGATGAAAGACATCACGCCATCCCACACCGCATTCTGGGCTCTGGCGAGACGTATGAAGTCAGAAACGGTCGCAACGATGCCTCCTCTGATACGCTCCGATGGCAGCCTAGCCTTTGAGGATACTGAAAAGGCAGATTGCTTGGCAGACAGCCTAGAGCTTCAATGCTCTCTCAGCTCCCAGCCAGCCGACCCCCTCCACCTTCAGAAGGTGGAAGAGGAAGTGGCCCGTAAATTGCCACTGCCACCAGCGGGTGACCCGCTGCCACCCGCCACAGTTGATGAGGTTAAGACGATAGTCAAAAACCTCAAAACTCGTAAGGCGCCCGGCGCCGACGGAGTCTCTAATAGGGTGATCAAGTCCCTCCCCTTGCCACTAATCCAATTGTTAGTGGCTATTTTCAATGCCCTACTTGCCAGCTGCACCTTCCCGGATGCCTGGAAAGAGGCAATAGTTATCGGTATTCCGAAACTAAATAAACCGCGCAACCAGGCCTCGAGCTACAGGCCCATAAGTCTCCTCAGCAGTCTGGGGAAAATCTATGAACGACTGATCCAAAGTAGGCTAAAGGACAGCGTTCAATCCCTTAATCTCATTCCGAACGAGCAGTTTGGCTTTCGAGCTAAACACTCGTGCATCCTCCAAGTGCACCGCCTCACGGAGCACATACTCGAGCGCCTCGCCGCAGGTCCTAAAAACTGCGTGGGAGCCCTCTTCTTAGACGTGGCGAAGGCCTTTGACAAAGTCTGGCACACCGGCTTATTATATAAGCTGTATTCCCTAGGGGTGCCAGATAGGCTTGTGCACATCATACAGGCCTACTTGTCGAATCGCTCCTTCCGCTACAGAGTCGAGGGGGCGCTCTCGAGCAGCAGACCCCTGAGAGCCGGAGTCCCTCAAGGATCCGTTCTCTCTCCAATCCTATACTCGCTGTACACCAGCGATATACCAAAACATCAAAAAGTCGAACTGGCACTATTCGCCGACGACACCACGCTTTTTGCATCCGATGTCAATATATCGAGAATATGCATTCGACTCCAAACTGCAGCCAACACGATAGGTGATTGGTTCCGGAAATGGAGAATCGAAGTCAATCCCGACAAAAGCCAAGCCGTACTTTTTAGTAGACTACTCTACCAAAAAAATCTTATGCGACTTTATCGCAGACAAATTAAATTATTCGATACTCCCGTCCCTTGGGTGTCTCATGTCAAATACTTAGGTGTAATTTTAGACAATAGATTGTCTTTCGCCAAACACATCAAAGCTGTAAGAGATAAAGCGGCATTTGTTTCCGGCCGCCTTTTCTATCTTACTAATAAACATAGTAAAATGTCCCTCAGACATAAGCTGCTTCTATATAAATCCTGCATACGTCCCATAATGACTTACGCAGGAGTCACCTTTGCGCACACTCGCAAAAGTCATATAAATAAACTTCAAGTGATTCAGAATCGCTTCCTGCGTCGTATCACAGACGCACCTTACTATATGCGGAACGTAGATTTACACCGCGATCTTGAGCTCCCTACCATAGCAGCTTACTTCAAAGAAATGTCGATAAGACATTTCGACCGAATAAAAGATCACCCTAACCCGTTAGTGGCAGCAATAGATAATTACATCCCCGCGAGGGATGCCTCTTTTAGACAAAGACGTCCAAAAAATATACTAATTGACGACTGTGATGAAATCACAGCAACTAATAAACTATACGACGTGGGCGCGCCGTCCCCTCAGGACACGCCCCCGCCTATTGCGTACACTCGCACCGACACACACCCACTAACTCAGCGGACACAGCGCGCTCGCCGGCGGGCGCGTTCACATAGGTACACGGCCTACACAAGGTTCATCCCTGTGCAAGGTCGATTTTAATATCGACACACATTTTTATAATTTTATATTGCCAGGTCGCGGTGTTGTAAAATAATACTTATTGTTTTATAATACTTAGCGAGTACGTAATGTATCATTATAAAAAAAAATTTTTTCTCTTCGATAGCAGTCCAAGCCGAGGCATCGACCTCCTTCAGAGGGGCCCTTGGATTGCATCGAGCCCCATGTTAGTCGGATTCCATTCGTCTACAGGGGTCGGAGTACAGCGGAGCAGCAGAGCGACGTCGAGACGCAGAGCGCCGAGTCAACGCCAGCAGCGACGTTGTACCCATACTTGCGAGCCTTCTGCTCGCGAGTCTCTTCCGACGAAGTTGTAAAAGCCGCCGGGCTAACAACGTTAACACATTCAAAAAAAAAAAAAAAACAAAGAGGTTCAATCAACTTCGCCTCTACAAGACATGCATTAGACCCGTAATGTCCTATGCATGCGTCGCGTTCGCACACGCGACGGGCAACCATATAAAGAAATTGCAGACGGTGCAAAATAGATTCTTGCGAAGTGCCACCGGAGCCGGCTGGTACCAACGCAATGTCGACCTTCACAGCGACTGTGAATTCTCTCTGAACACTTCAGAGAAGTATCACGGCGGTTTTTCGAAAAAGCCGCGGTTCATCCAAACCCGCTGGTGGTTAAAGCAGCGAATTATCGATCTAATAAAAACGCGACCGAACGCAAACGTCGACCGCGAAATGTGCTAGACGACACGGACGTCTCAGCACTCCCTGACCACGATACGGTCAGCCACGATCCGAACAACACTGTACACACAGTTAATAGTTTTAACATCACACGCACAACGTCGCGCGACCGCCGTAGAGAGCGGCGCGCAGCTATCGTTAATAACACCGCGTACACCAGATACACCCGTGTTCCAGGGCGGTTCTCACCGCCCAGAGTTTCCGACACACAAGTCGACAGTCCGAACGGAGGCCCGCAGTCTCCCTCGGACGGTCATTAGATGACTTTATACAATAAATTTATGGAGATATTCACTGTAGCGCAAGCACGCTAGCGAACGCAACGGACCGAATTTAGATGTTTAGTAGGAGTCTTTCTATTTATGTATTTATGTTTGGGTCAAACCAAACCTGGCACGCGGGCCCCGGGCCCGCGAGCACAGCATCCGATGAAGCTGTAAAAGCCAAAAGGCTAACAGCGATCACTTCACCGAAAAAAAAAAAAAGAGGTTCAATCCCGTGCCAGGTCGATTTTAATGGTCATTACACAAATTTTTTTAATTATGTATTGCGGAGTAGTAGTATATTTATATTGTAATTTCATATTACTTTATAAGTAAACATAACGCTACGTAATATATACTATAAAATAATTTCTTTTCGATAGCATCCAAGCCGAGGTTTCTACCTCCTTCTGAGGGGCCCATGGATTGCTACGAGCCCCCCCTGTAGGTCGGATATGTCTATTATTCGTTACAGGGTAATTGGAAGACACCGGAGCAGCGGGCGAAGCTACGCCTCTCGTCAGCAGCGACGTTGTCTTTCACACTCGTGTGCCTACCTGCACGCGAGTCGCTTTCGACGAAATTGTAAAAGCCTCCCGGCTAACAATACACTCCACATACAAAAAAAAAAAAAACTAGCTCTAAGAAGATTAGCGTCCCGAAGGGGGACCCCGCACACGATGTACAGCGACAACGGAACTAATTTCGTCGGCGCAAATAAAGATTTAATCGAATACACTGAGAACAAAGGAATACGGTGGAAATTCACACCACCGGGCGCGCCCCACATGAACGGCGTATGCGAACGTCTAGTACGCTCAGTGAAGGCCGCGCTAACCCATACGATGAAAGAGAGAGCGCCGAACGAAGAAACACTTCATACTATATTGTTAGAGGCCGAGCACGTAATTAACTCTAGACCGCTTAACCCCATAAGTCTAGATGCAAACGACGAAGAAAGCTTAACGCCGAATCATTTCTTAACAGGGAGATCGAATGGCACACCCGCCCCCGGGCAATTCGATGACGGAGTTCTGGTAAATACGAACACCTGGAGGTCGGCGCAACGATTAACAGACTATTTCTAGAAACGATGGTTGAAAGAATACGTACCGACATTAATCGCTTCACGCCAGAAAACGACCGAATATAAAGATCCCGAAGTCGGAGATATAGTATTAATAGCTGACGCAACGTTACCAAGAGGAATTTGGCCCAGAGGCGAAGTAATCAAAACTTACCCAGGAACAGACAACAGAGTGCGCATAGTAGACGTACGCACAGCAGGTGGGACGTTTCGACGCCCGGCGTCGCGACTCATCATCCTTACGAAGATTGCCTCCAAAGAAGACGGCGCAAGCGCCAAGGGGGAGACTGTTGGCAATCTATGAATTTTAATATTAGTCTGTAAATAAAATACTATAAGTTAAATAAATAGCGATAGAATAGACGATCTCATGCCATTTGTGAGCCATTCAGGCATATTGTCTAATAATTACTTCGCACAAGTAGCTCGCAACTTTTATTATTATATAATTACGTAATACAAGTAAGCCTCGCAAAATGCCCTTATATGGGCATAATGTGTCCGAAAGTAGGCGACCAATCAGAGCGAAGCAACATTAGTAAACCAGGCTCGTGCTCTGATTGGTCCGCACCTAGCGCGCACGATGCGTCTATACTCGGTGACTTGAGAAACCACTTAGAATGTATATATATAGGATTAAAACGAAATAAAACGCTCCAATCATTCGCACCGATGTTCTCTTACGAGACAGACGTGCCACATTATAAGAGCGAAACGGCTTCTCTCGCGTTATTAGTTCCCGGCCTAGAGGCGTGCGTCTCTGGCGGATTCAGCTCGACTAGGCGGTCGTCTCCGTCGACTGTGCTCTTCGGGCCCCGCTTAAGCGGGCCCCCGTCCATCGTGTAGGAGGATAGCGGGCTCCTTTCGCGACGTTTTCAACGTCGCCGTTACAGGTTTGTACATAGTGCAGTGACATATTAGGTACACTAACACAAGTAGTGCCAACAACACACCTCCCTGCCGCGCGGCAGGGAGTCACGAGTTAAAATAGTCTCATTCGCGACGTAAATTCTTCCCCGGTTCTCGGTATGGACCAGGTGGAAGCCGCGCAGTCGGAACTTCGTCGCCTCCTGGCGGCGAAGTACCCCGCAATTAACCCGGAGGCGCTTGTAATTCTTCGCCCTCTATCTCCGATCGCCGTCGGTGAAAAACCGTTGGCCCCCCGCGCCGCCGCGTCCCCCGCGACCGCCGCCTATGCTATGCTGGTCCTCTGCATCAGCGCTGAAGTGCACTGTGCAGGTACGGGCCTCGAGGCGAACCTCTTTGCCCGAGAAATCATCGCGGGGGGGCACTGCTCCCCCCGGGCTTGGGTACCGCTTGTGCGGGTTTGAAGGGAAGGGTGAATGCTGCAGTGAAGATTAATAAATAAATAATAAATACTATACATATACATAATGGTTGCTGCAGCATTCACGGACACAAAGAGCAAGAAAGGAGATAGGCAGACACCAAGGACATCGACAACCACAGCAAGACGCCCACTCGAGCGAGCGAGACGCCCAGCCGAAAACGACGAGCACTACTCCCTAGAGCGAGCGAAAGCGATGGCCGGAGCCTGGTGTAAGCCTACGAATGCTGCATCGATCCACTAATATGGCAGACCGACACAGCAAAATCGCTTGTGCAATGAAGAAATTAGCCTGAAAGTACATATATTGATATATAAATGTATGACTATATGACAACACATTAAATAAACATAACAACATACATCCAGGCAGAGCTATTAGGAAGAGAATTAATAATATAAATCAGATTACGATACATATATAAAACGATTTAAATTTGTGTAACTTGTGTACAATAGTACAGCAAGATTACGAGAGCTAAGGAAATGTAGAGAAGAAAAATTGTATAGATTATAGAAAGTAGAAAAATGGTGTAGGCAGACTCTACAACCTCTATAAAAAATGAAAATAAGTTTACGCCTTGCTGAAACGATAGAATGTTACGACAAGGCGGGAGGAAGTTTTACACCGACGATGCGTCGATTCGGGCGATCCCCTGCTGAGTCGTCGGGCCTGCCGCTTGACTCTGGCCCCTTTGGGCGGTCGGCGGCGGCTGCAACAACTCGCGCGGGAGCGGTCGTCCGTCAGCAGGTCTGGCATGGAGCGGCGCAAAGCCGCGCAGGTGGTCGTGTGGTCCATTGTCGGCTCTATCATAGAGCCGACGTGCCACCCGGGTGATGAATTTATGGATGGATTCGATTTGTAGGTCCCGGGCTATGACGTCATTCCTGACGTAGCGACCTGCTCCTACGATTGTACGTAGCGCGAGATTTTGCTGGGCTTGAAGTCTTCTTCGCTGCGTCACCGAGGTAAGCGCGTACCAGGCGGGCGCGGCGTACGTAAGCCTGGAGCGGACGTAGGTCTTGTAGACGGCCATCTTGGTTCGGGTTGGCAGATGGGATGCCAATACTGGCCGGAGAACCGCCCGCGCGCCCCTGGTGTTGCGGATTAGAAGATCCACATTAGGCACCATGCGCAGCGAGCGGTCTATAATGCACCCGAGATACTTGACGGCCGTCGACCACTCTACGTCCTGCTCACAGAGACGCAGCGTTTTTCTTCGGCGAGGCCGGAGCGTTATAAGTGCGGTGGTCTTGTCGACATTCACGACCGTCCGCCACTTATTCAGCCACTCCGGCAATAGGTCCAGCAATTGTTGCAGTTTGCTTATGGCAAGCTCGGCCCGACGAGACGACGCAAAGTAGGCACTGTCGTCTGCAAACAGCGCCAACATGACATCCTCTGATCCTTCCTGGAGGCGACCTTCCAGGGTTGGGATGTCGTCGGTGTAGGCCGCGTACAGAAGTGGAGATAAACAGCCGCCCTGGGGAACTCCTGCACCTATAGATCGTGTTGCCGAGTTGACTCCCTCGACGCACACGAAAAATGTCCGCCCCTCGAGGTACGACGCTATGAGCCGCACGATCACGTGAGGCAAGGTGGTATTCTCTTGAAGTTTGTAGATAAGCCCCGCATGCCAAACTCTATCGAAGGCTTTCTCAATGTCTAGAAAGACCCCCGCGGTCTGTCGGCCGCGATTTTTCTCGGCCGACATGTAATGTAGCACGCGGGTTAACTGCGTAGTGGTGGAGTGGCCGCTGCGAAAGCCATGCTGCTCAGCCCGTAGCGGTATGCACGGGCGAGTTCGTCTCAGCAGCAGCCGCTCAAACAGCTTAGCGATGTGCGGCAACAGCGTGATCGGTCGATAGCTCGAGGGGTAGCGCCGTTCCTTTCCTGCTTTAGGCAACACGATCACTTTACCCGTTTTCCAAACGGACGGGAAGTATCCTGTGCGGAGCACCCCATTAAACAGCCGCGCCATTGCGACTACAGCTCTTCTTGGCAGCTGTTTAATTGCGGCGTTCGTGATCCCGTCAGTCCCGGGCGCCTTCCGCGCCGGGAGGCGACGTATTGCTCTCCTAACTTCCGCCGGGGAGATGAACGCGTCACCCGGTAGAGGCGAGACTACGTCGGACAGGATCTCTTGTACGCGGTTTTCAACAACGCTATAATGTTCTTCGTGATTGGCATCCTTGGGGTTGGGGCTGAATACTTCCTCCAGGTGTTCAGCCAGTACTTCAGCCCGGTCGATGGCCTCGTAACAACGTCCGCCTTGCTTATTGAATAGCGGGCAGACGGGTGCTTTTGTCCGAGAGAGCGCGCGATTAAGTTGGTAGAGCGACGTCATCTGCTCCCCAGCTGCGTCTATACGTCGCTCCCATTGTTCACCTCTGAAGCTCTTCATTCCTTCAGAGAGTCTCTCGGACAGGCAGTTGAGCTCTGTTTTTAATCTCGGACATCGTGTCCGGGCCCAGAGCTTACGGAGTGCGCGCTTCTTATTTAATGTAGCGCGCAGAGATTGTGGTAGTTGCTCTCGACGGCCGGCCGGCACTATCGTAGAGGCATCTATGTTAGCTTTTTGAACAGCTGTGTTAAATTTAAGAGCTGCGGCCTCTACGTCTTCCTTGCTGTGTAGAGGGGCGCCGAGAGTAAGGCTTTCTAGGGCATTATGAAATATGCCAGTCCGTACGGTGTTTAGGCGCTCTGGGCAGGATAGCTCCTGTTACGAGGCCTAATGTTATAAGTAGTGGGAGGTGCTGTGTGTCTACTTCATGTAGCACCTCTATGTCGACCGGGTAATTCCATTGGTGACTTAGCACTATGTCCAGTACGTCCGGATAGCAATTATCCCGGAAGGGGTGGTGTGTGGGTTCGTCCGGCCCTCGCACCATGTACTCCCCTTCCTCGGCATCTTCATACAGCTCTCTCCCCGCTACGTTGATTAGCCTTGAACCCCAGGAAGGGTGTTTGGCGTTCAAATCTCCTGCTATAATAGCGGGGGAGCTTCCGTCAAATATAGTCCGGACGTCGGTCGGGTGAAAGTGTCCGCCGGGAGGGCGGTAGGCTGCAAAAATCCGAAATTCCTTCCCGGCTGTGCTAAGCCTGATGCCAATCGAGCGTGTTGTTATAAATTCCGGCAGGTCCAATTCTTCGTGTATTAAGTCCCTGCGCACCAGCACCGCCGTACCTCTGTATGGTATGCCTAGTGGTGAGACTTCATCGCGCCGATACACGAAGAAATTAGGTATTTTAAATGTAGATCCCGGCTTTAACTTCGACTCGCCCAATAATATAACCTGTATGTTATGTGTTTGGGCGAGGAGGCGCAGCTCTGCAGCTCGAGTCTGTACGCCGCCGGGATTCCAATACATAATATTTAAGCCGGTGTGCGCCATTGGATAGCCAGTAGTTGGGTTAGTGCCCTAATTAGGGCGTCAATGGGATTCGAACCCGCCGTAAGGGCGGTTAGCACTTCAGTCAGCAGTTGCATCATCAGCCGCACTATGTTTTCGTCAATGTTGATAGTGACGTTGCCGCTCTCGGCGCGAGGGGCGGCACGCTGTGGCTGTGTCTGTTGTTTTTGTTGATGCTGCGGCGGTTGACGTTGTTGCCGTTGTTGCTGCTGGCTGCTATGTTGCTGTTGTTGGCTGTTAGTTGCTCTCGGCAGGGGTCTCGGGTCCCCGGTGTCTGGCGGTTGCTTACGGTAATACGTAATCCTCCTGTAGATGAACCTATGACGGTACGCTCTCTGAGTTTAGTACGCCCAGTGCGTTGCGTACTGTTATACCCCGTACATGTAGGAACATATGCCAAAACGCAACTCTGTCTATCGCCAGGTTGCAGAGTCAGCATAACAGAGGATTGAGAATCATTGTTAGCTATCTTAGAGTCAGTCCGCTTCCAACATCCAAGACGCGCAGACGGGGCTGCCTAAGGACTCAATATCCAACTTAAACTCAGTGTATTATTTCTAGTTCTTTATGAAACCTTTTTTTTAAAAAGGCTAAATCTAAGACCCGTATAACATTTGGTGGCAGCTTAAGGGATTTTGAATAAAATCCTCGGGACGTTTCCGAAGTATCCAAGTGAAAAAAAAAAAAAAAAAACTTTAAAGTGAACTTTGAAACATAAATAAGTGATTCTGCGATTTAAATAATCGTCAATTCGAAAATACAATAATCGAATAAAATAGTCCACGCGTGTAATATCGCCATAATAATTCAAATTCTGTACATCGAACCTGAGAATTTCATACGACGAGCCAAAACAACGCCAACGAGTCACCAAGTACTCCGAGTCGCCTTATCGGTTCCGAGAATGCAGCTTATCTTAGTGCTCGCCGTACTGTGAGTCTTTGGTCACTACTTTATGTACTATAATATTATTTCTTAGGACAATTTAAATGCTTAATTAAAGAGGCGATCATTTAAATGCAACAAATTAATTAATTATAATATTCGTCTTAATATTGTAACAACTATTCAACTGTAATTGTTTTTTATTTTTTGTTGTTGTTTTCTTTTAAATAACTTTTATTCAAAATGTCCAAATCAAAAGAGGACATCTCTGTACGGAGGGAAGAAACAATGCCAGCTATCGACTTAAATGTTTTAATTAAATTTATTGGCACCTTTGACGGAACAAGGGAAAAACTAAACCCGTTTTTAAATAATTGTCGCAACGCGGTCTCTCTAGCTTCCTCCGCACAGAAAGATATCCTCTTCAAATACATTCTAAGCCGATTAGAAGGTAGAGCTGAGACTGCATGTGCAATCAAAGAATTTGACGATTGGTCCCAACTTGAAGAATTCTTAAAAACCCAATTCGGGGAAAGAAAACATTACAGTCACCTTTTGTCTGATCTTCAAGATTGTAAACAAAATAGTAACGAGTCGGTTAACCAGTTCGCACTTAACGTAGAGACTTGTCTAGCAAAATTATTGACGGAAATCAATCTCTCAATCCCAACTAAAAAGAAAACCGAACTGGCTGGCCGGATCGCTGCTATGGAAGACCTCGCTCTACACACTTTTATAACAGGCCTTAATCCTAAGCTTTCTATGATTGTAAGATGTCGTAATCCCGAAACTTTAAATTCTGCTATCAATTTTGCTGTAGCAGAGGAAAAGATACTCCAGAGTATCAATAGGAAGCAAGCGTCGTACTCATTTAATCAAAACCAATTTAATCAGCCTCGTCACACTCCCAACAGGGATTCTTTTAATAAACCACATGCGCGTCCTTTACCCCAGGTTGCACGTCAACCCAAAATAGAAAGATCATTTAACAATATCGTGTGTCGTTATTGTAAATTCACGGGTCACTCAATCGAAAATTGTCATAGACGAAACTTTAATAACCGACGCTATCCACAACCTAGTTATAATCAACCTTCATCGTCGGGCTATGAACAAAACTCAAGAAGAGTTAATTATATTAATGAACCGTCCAATGAAATCGAATCTCGCGACGAAATTGATAATTCTTGCGAACAACCCGTAAATGATCATTTAAACGAATAAATGTCTCGCCCCGGTGTCGTGCGAGACACCTAAATTCAAAAAAATTCGACGCCTATCCTAATTCTTTTCCTAAAAACAGTACTTTATGTTCGAATAAACCAAGGCAGATTACACAACAGGGTAACCAGCCCCAAAACGGAAATCTTGCCGTAAAACTAATTAAACCGTCATTGCAAACGGTCAAACCTTACAGTTCTACTGTCTCTGAATCCAGGCAGATTACACAACAGGGTAACCAGCCCCAAAACGGAAATCTTGCCGCAAAACTAATTAAACCGTCATTGCAAACGGTCAAACCTTACAGTTCGACTGTCTCTGAATCCAGGCAGATTACACAACAGGGTAACCAGCCCCAAAACGGAAATCTTGCCGCAAAACTAATTAAACCATCACTGCAAACGGTCAAACGTTACAGTTCTACTGTCTCTGAATTCAGGCAGATTACACAACAGGGTAACCAGCCCCAAAACGGAAATCCTGCCATAAAACTAATTAACTCATCGATTCAAACGGTTAAATTAAATAATTCAAGTTCGCAAATTAATAATACGTCAAACGTGAATACTAAATCAAATCTTGAAATCTACGAAATCACTACGGATCCATCTAAAAAACTATTACCACATATCCTCGTGTATACTCCAGTAGCCGATGTCCCTCTGTCTCTGTTAGTTGATTCAGGATCCTCAATAAGCCTAATTAAACAATCGAGCATACTACGATTACCAGATCTTATAAAAGAACCAATTCACTTAAAGGGTATAGACCCCGTCCAGGAGTCTACCCCAACGTTAGGTCATTTTAAACTAAAACTGTTTATTTCCGATACTAATCCTGAAAAGTATATAACTAACAAATTCCATGTCGTAAATAATATCAACTTACCTTATGATGGCATAATCGGCAGCGACTTGCTCACTCACTTCGGTTGTAATATAGACTATACACGTGACAGTTTAAAAATAGGAAAATTCGAAATTAAACTTCATTTTTCTGAACCTACATACATTATTCCTCCTAGAACGGAAAAGGTGATAGAATGTTCAGTCTCTAATCCTAAATTAATGGAAGGACTCATATTAGACCAGAGTCCTTCGGAGAACATATTAATCGCAAATTGCATAGTAAAAGTAAAAGAAAATAGAAGAGTTAACATTTCAGTCGTAAACATCTCCGAATCACCAGTCACCCTGAAATCAAACTTAAATCTAATACTTACCTCTATTGACTGCAATCACGTAGACGATGAATACTCTGTCAATACCCTTCGCGCATCTGAAAATAAAAATAACGTATTCTATCGCACTCAGGAAGTACTTAATCAACTTAGAACATCACACTTAAATCGCGAAGAAGCCACAGCTCTCAACGACTTATGTTCTCATTATTCAGACATCTTCCATCTTCCTGGAGAAAAACTTAGTTATACAAACACTGTAAAACATTCCATTAAAACAACTTCCGACACTCCTATTCACACGAAATCCTACCGTTTCCCTGAAGTTCATAAGGCCGAAGTCAATAAGCAAATTGACCAGATGCTAGAACAGGGCATAATCACACCTTCTATATCTCCATGGTCCTCACCAATATGGGTGGTACCCAAAAAACTCGACGCCTCTGGTCAACGCAAATGGCGTGTCGTCATTGATTATAGGAAGCTTAATGACGTCACAATCGGTGATACGTATCCTATTCCTCAAATAGCAGAGATTCTCGACCAGTTAGGAAATAGTAAGTACTTTTCAACCCTAGATCTAGCCTCGGGTTTCCACCAAATCTTGGTAAATGAAGAAGATGCTTCCAAAACAGCTTTCAGTGTACCACAAGGGCACTACCAGTTCACACGTATGCCGTTCGGGTTAAAAAATGCCCCATCTACCTTCCAGAGGCTGATGAACACAGCTCTTTCCGGGCTCCAGGGCATCCGCTGTTTTGTCTATCTCGATGACGTTGTAATTTATTCACACGACTTAGATTCCCATGTCGAAAACCTATCTTCTGTCTTTCAAAAACTACGAGACTTCAACCTAAAATTGCAACCCGACAAGTGTGAATTCCTAAGACGTGAAGTTGCGTATCTTGGCCATATAATCACTAAAGAGGGAGTGCGTCCAAATCCGGAAAAAATCAAAGCCGTTACCGAATTTCCAAGGCCTAATTCCCCTAAAGATATAAAATCATTCCTAGGCCTCGTTTCCTATTATCGCCGATTTATTCCCGAGTTTTCCAAGATCTCTAAGCCCTTGACGTCACTCCTAAAAAAGGACGTTACGTTCAACTGGCAAAACGAACAACAATTAGCCTTCGATGAACTCAAACACAAACTTACTTCTGCACCCGTGTTAATTTATCCTGATTTTACACAACCTTTTATCCTAACAAGTGATGCATCAAACCACGCCGTAGGCGCAGTTTTATCACAGGGACCTATAGGTAAAGATAAACCTGTAGCTTTTGCGTCCCGTACTCTTAACAAAAGCGAGTGCAACTATAGCACTACGGAAAAAGAGCTGTTAGCCATACTATTCGGTTGCAAGACGTTTCGTCCATACCTATACGGTCGTAAATTCATAATCGTCACCGATCATCGTCCATTGAAATGGCTCTTTAATCACAAAGACCCTAGCAGCAAATTACAAAGATGGCGCCTAAAACTGGAAGAGTATGAATACGAGATTACTTACCGTAAAGGCTCACTTAACGCAACTGCTGATGCATTATCCAGATTTCCTGTGAATCCCATCTTACCTGAAAATCCTGTCGACATTCCCGTAAGCATAGATCCTGCTCATCAACCTAGCACGTCATCTTCAGCTCCAACCTCTGAAATAAATTGGGAAAACCTACTAAATCCTGACTATCCTTATGCTGTTTCTAGTCCAATACCTGCGAACCTCGAGATTCCACAAGGAGATCCGAGTCATTTCCTACCAGATCCTGAAAATGAATTGTTAGATCTTAATCTCCCTAACCTTAGCCCACACAGCGAGGATTTGAACCTCGATTTCAACAGTGCTGACATACCATCTCTACCAGAAAGCACTGACACACAAATTCAACAACCAGACACATGTACAAATACTAATAATTACACCAAGTTCTTAAAATCTATCTCTGACAAAAACACTATATTCAACACTTACCTTAAAGAACACAACGAAAACTTACTAAAAACCTCATGCGAAAATATAATCATCCCAACATCATTGGACTTAGACGAATCAAACCCATATGTCCAAGAAATAATAAGCAATATGGACCAACCTAATGAATTAATTCAATGCGAAAGGGAGCTACATTCATTTAAAAAGATTGAATTCAAAAATAAAAATTATTACCTACTATTTATAAAGGTCCATCACTTTGACGAATGTCTATATAAAGATTTATTTAACTGTTTAGAAAAATTAAAAAATGAAATATTACTGCCTACCTATATAAATAAAATCGCTATATCAGACTTTAAAAATCCCTTTGAAAAGCATTCGTTTGTGAAGATTTACAATATCCTTACATACATATTTCATAATACAAATATCTCAGTAAACATTTATCATAACAAAATAATTTATCCTTCTTTAAGTGAAATAAAAAAGATCTTACGAGATAACCATGACCTACCTATTGCCGGTCACTTAGGCTCCGTAAGGATGCTTAAAAGGATTCAGGAAAAATACTATTGGAAAGGAATGCGCAATGATATCGAGTCTTATGTTAAACAATGTGTGTCTTGCCAAGAAAACAAAGCATTAAGGAGAATTAACCGCGCTCCGATGCAAATCACAACAACATCCACCGTACCTTTCCAACGTTTAGCAATCGACATTGTAGGGCCTCTTCCTGAATCCGGTACTGCCAAGTTAAAATACATTCTCACCATGCAGGATGACCTCACCAAGTTCTCTGCAGCATATCCAATACGCAGTACCTCAGCTGAAGAAACCAGCGACTGCCTAGTTCATTTTATTTCCCTATTCGGAATACCTAAATCAATCCTAACCGACCAAGGAACCAATTTTACGGCAGATCTCTTTAAAAGGACTTGTGATTTACTAAAAATCAAACAACTATGGTCAACGCCCTACCATCCACAAACTCAAGGGGCACTTGAACGTAGTCATTCTACTCTTAAGGAATACCTTAAGTCATTCACTAACGAAAACCAAACGAATTGGCCTCGTTATATTTATACTGCAATGATTTCTTATAACTCCGCTGTACACAGTACCACGAATTTCACTCCGTTTGAATTAGTATTCGGTCATAAGCCTCATATCCCTGACTCGATATATAACCAAAGTTCCGATACAACATACCCCGAATACATAAAAATGCTTCAACATAGGTTGAAACATTGTCGAGATAAAGCTATCGAAAATATAAGCAATTCTAAAACAAATTCTAAAACATACTATGACTCAAGTTCACGCCCTATGCAATACAAAGTGGGCGAATCAGTTTATTTGAAAAACCACCTACGTCTTAGAAAAGCCTTATCCCCGTTGTGGAAAGGGCCCTATAAAATAGTCAAAGTGCACGGAAACAACACTTTATCCTTGTTAATAAACAGACGCCATATCAAACATCATTTCGACGAAATTAAACCAGCAACCACGTAACATAATGTGCAACACTTATTTTACGCACATATATAAACACAAATCATTATACCTTTTGTCTACACCCTTATTAATACACATGAAATAAATAAAGTAACACTTTTACAAAATTAATTTATACACACTATTATCAAATAATATATACTAAACCATAGGAAACATATATAATTAATATGTTAATATAAAGCAACATATGCATAGTTACTTAAAATATAAATATAAGAATAAAATATGAATAGTTAAACATATACTTTATTAAAATAATACAACTTAAATAAATATAATATGAATATAGTATTTCTCTATTACAGTGCCGGATCACAAGCACATCCAGATTATGTCCAGCGCATAACGTCGAGCGCCGGCCTTTATTTCGATTACATAGGAACCCTAAAAATACATAATGGTTACCTTAATGTTCTCACCCCTATCGACATATCCTACATAAGTCCACATATTCAAAACATTAATAGTGTGTTAGTAACCATAAAATACCTATGTAAACAAAATAATGCAATAGACTACGTAGGATGCCATAACATGCTAGAACCGCTATCCGTCCGATATCAGGACATTATAAAAGAGTATGAATCCATATCATATTTAACATCAAAAAGAAATAAGCGAGCAGCCTGGTTCGGTGGTATAGGAACTGTATTTAAACACATTTTCGGTACTCTAGATGAGGACGACGCTTCAAAATATGACAGTGCCATCGAATCTGTACAGAACGATGAGAAGAAGATAGCTTCATTAATAAAAGAAAATATTTTAGTAACCACGTCTTCGTTATCTGAATTTAATAAAATTTTACATACAATTAAAATTAATGAAGCTAACTTAAACGAAGTTATCGACAAACTCTCGGTGAATATAAAAAATATTTCAGTAATTTCTAACAAACTTCTTTTAAAATCACAATTAAGTTCTATTCTTAACAGCTTAGAAACTTCGTTATTAACTTTGTCATTCCAACTCGAAGACATAACAAACGCTATGATATTCAGTAATCAAAACATCCTGCATCCGTCGTTGATAACACCGCAACAACTTTACCAAGAGCTCGCCGATAACTATAGGCACCTACCTAGTAATATAGAATTACCTATAACTTTAAGCATAGATTTAATACATGTCATACTAAATGTATCTAGGTTAACTTGCTATTATATTAATAATAAAATAATTTTTGTCCTACAGATTCCATTAGTAGATACAAAAGAATATAGATTATATCATAACATACCGTTGCCAACGCCACATGACCCTGAAAAACCATCCTCTTATAGCACTATTATACCTACCAATAAGTACATAGCGATGACCAAAGACAACCTAAATTATTGTAATCTAAATGATTTACACACCTGTAAAGAAATTAACTCACAGTACTATATATGTAACATTATTAACGTGTATCCTTCAAGTGCAAACCCAACCTGTGAAAGTGAATTGATAACAAAAGTGATTAAAAAACTACCAGTGCAGTGCGAAACCAAGTTCATCCACGGAAATATAGACATTTGGAAATCAATATCGAACAATAAGTGGCTTTTTGTTCAGTCTCATTCAAGCAAACTCTCCGTAGATTGTTTAAACTCCGAACTTTATGAGACGGATATCTTAGGAACAGGCATACTTACCGTGCCGAAACATTGTACAGCATATTGTAAAAACACTAGACTTCTATCTGAAATTAACGTTTTAAATGTTACCTCCAAAAGTATAAACTATTCTAATTTTAATATTATTAATGACTCCTGTTGTAATTTAGAAAACGCAAATAAATTCATATCAAGTATGTCACCCATCCCACTGCTTAATGTAGATCTAGATAACTTAAGCTCAAAAAATAAAGAAATAAAAACAATGTTAAATAAAGTAGAAAAATTAATTGAATTACCTCATATTATAAAATATGGGACACACTATTCCATTTTTAATATTATTATATTTTGTTTATTTTTATGTTTTATTACTTTTAAAATATATTCTCTATTGAAATCTGGCAGCAGCTTACGCAAATCTCTCAAAAAAAAGAAACCCGTTACCATTTCCGCGGAAAAAGATGATGATTCTCAAACAATTGACGATATTTCCCTACCTAAATTACGGGAAGTAGCTTAAATAATTCATCACTTTAAAATTCTGTATAATTATTATTTGATTTTATTAATGTAATATCTTAATTGAATACGACCTTAATATTTTATAAAAAAAAAAAAAAATCTTTTATATCTCCTTCACATAAACTTCGAGAATCGACCCCGAAGTTTAGTCTTTTGCGGGGGGCTGTTATACCCCGTACATGTAGGAACATATGCCAAAACGCAACTCTGTCTATCGCCAGGTTGCAGAGTCAGCATAACAGAGGATTGAGAATCATTGTTAGCTATCTTAGAGTCAGTCCGCTTCCAACATCCAAGACGCGCAGACGGGGCTGCCTAAGGACTCAATATCCAACTTAAACTCAGTGTATTATTTCTAGTTCTTTATGAAACCTTTTTTTTAAAAAGGCTAAATCTAAGACCCGTATAACAGTACGCTCTATCGGTACGGAGGTTCGTGTTCGAGTCTCTGGCTGGGTTGAATATTCGGACTGTCTGGTTATCCCTGTTCGTGTCCATGTTGGTATTCTTGAGTGCCTCAACGGGCGGAAGAAACAGATCGAAACAGGACAGACGTTTGCCTCGTAAGGCACACTATTTACCCCTTTTTCACAAAAAAGGGCGTAGATAGTGCTGTGATTGCGGTCTGTGTGACGTTAGGCACAGACGGTTACTGACACACAGTAGCGCAATATGCCGAGTGTTTTTGGGTGATGCAGTTCCTGCGCGAACGTGGGAAGCTGCCGTTCACCTTTCCACAAACGGCGCAATGGTACACGCTACGCACTGCCGTCAACGAGCGTACGCTCAAATCGTCCGAATCACATCGATTTCGATCTTTGCTATTGAAAATAACAAAGCGTCGCAACCGATGATCAACGAGCCGACGAGTGGGCACACAAAGCTGACGAGCAGATACGCGGTAATACGCACTGCAAGGGCGTCCTAGATACGTGGTCGGGGAGACGTCTCGACGCCTTGGAAAAGGCGGAGTGCGTCGTCCGACGGGTGCCGTGAAAGTTCTTTCTAAAAAGAAAAAAGTTTCGATCGCACCGCTACACGAACCCGGGACTATCCAATAACTCGAGGCCAGTACGACGTTCTCAACGTAAAGCGGAGCGAACTCAACGCTAGACGGAAATTCGTCGACCGGCGGGTGTCAGAGGGGCTAAGTTCTCGACCCGGGGGGAGAAAGTAGTTCCTGATTACACCACAGCTCAAGTATCAGATGCGACCGCCGCCGCGCTCGATAAACGGCCGTTAGGCCCCCCCGGCCCCTCAGGCCCCTCAGCCCCCTCCGGGCAAAAACCGTTAGGCCCCTCCGGCCCCGCAGTCGTCGCAGGCCCCTCCGGCCTCGCAAAATCGACGCCGTTGCCGGTCGCCTCCGGTTCACAGCGTCCTCCGTCGCGCGATCCGCCGCCTTTCTTTTGGCGCGACCCGCCGCAATCGCCAGACGACGTTGTGATGCAAGCGATGCACTCCGCGCAGTCGTCGCGCGCATCATCGCGTGCTTCGTCGGTAGCGAGTCACCACTCCGACGAATACTACAGATCGGACCAAGAGAGCTATTGCTCCTCTCCAACTCCATCCACGGAGCCAGACATGGCCGCCCCCGGAGACGATGGCTTCACCACCGTCACCGGTCGCAAGAGGCGCCAAAAAAAAGAAGCCGACGCCAGGCCTCCTCGTAAGGTGGCCGCCGCGATGCCGCCTCCGCGCCCGAAAATATCCGCCAAAAAGGCGACGCGCCCTGTCCCGATGGACACCTCCGCGCCCTCCCGAGAGGCCGGAGCCCCCCGCGCCCCTAAGGCGCCGCCTCCTGTAGTAATACAGGATACGGCTCCCTGGGGCAGCATTTCGAAAGCGCTCGACGAAAAGCGCATAATTTTCACGCGTGCTAGGCCGATCGCAAACGGCATTAGTGTCACGGTGCCGACACCGACTGACCATCGCGCGTTGACGAAATGGTTAGCCGACAGAAAGATCGGCTACCATACATACGCACTCGAGGGGGAACGCATCCTCCGCGTAGTTATCCGCGGCGTCCCGAAAGACATCGAGACGCAACTCATTTTAGAGGACCTTAAGTCCAAAGGCCTCCCCGCTTTACAAGTACATCGCATGACTAACATGCGAACTAAGGCGCCGTACAACCTAGTGCTCGTGCACTTAGAGTTGTCGGACGACGGAAAGAAGATTTTTGACATACCTAGTGTATGCAATCTCTCTGGCATCGTTGTCGAGGCACCGCGTAAGCGGTCCTCGCCTAGCCAGTGCCACCGCTGCCAACTTTATGGCCATTCCGCGCGCAACTGCTTCGCGAATCCTCGCTGCGTTAAATGCGTAGGGAGACACGTGACAGCGGAGTGCAGTCGCGACCCAAATACCGCGGATCCCCCTACCTGCGTGTTGTGTGGGACGGTGGGCCACCCTGCGAAGTATCGCGGGTGCCCTAACGCCCCCCGCGGCAAGCGGCGTCGCGGGAAACGCGGTAACCGCAAAGGAAAGCCTAAACAGGCTAACCCCCGCGCCCCTCCCACCCCCGCGGGTAATAAAACTACGACGGCGGAGCATCCTCCGCCGCCGAAAACAAACGCGTGGACCCGGCCCTTGCCTATGGTCAGCGCGGCCACTACTCGCCCCTCGGCCCCCGCACCCTCCGCTAGGAGCGCCGCGACGCCGGTGGCTGCCACACCTGCCCATAGCCTGCAAGAAGATTTCGACATCCTACTGCAGTATATGGACAGTGTCGACATTGATGAACTAACGTTGTTCGCTAATAAAATTAGGACGGCAAGCTCTCCTAAAGAGCGCTTACAAGCGTCGATTGAGCACATCGGTGTGCTCAACGCAATTAAAAATCTTAAAGCCAAATAGGCAATTAAATTCATCCGCGTTATTATAATTTTTAATTTTTAAATCTAATAATAAATGTTAAAGTCATTCGCTAATAAATAACGCGTTTGAGGCCCTCGCCTCAACACATACACCCGCGTACACATACACGCACCCGCTAGCACAGCGGCGCACCGCACTCGCCGGCGAGTGCGAAGTCTTAGGTTCATAGCCGCTCGATTCTTTCGAGTTCTCAGGCTACTTTATTTTCAGATGGTTCTTATTAGATATTGTTTGTTTTGTATTGCATATATTATTGTATGCAATATAAAATAAATAATATTCTGCTCCGATGGTGATCCAAGCCGAGGTTCGTACCTCCTTCAGAGGGGCCCTTGGATCACTTCGAGCCCCCCCTTGTTAGTCGGATACCTTTTATTCGTTTTCAGGGGTCGAAGTGCAGCGCAGTTGCTCAGCAGCGACGTTGTCCTTCTCACTCGCGGGCCTTCTGCTCGCGAGTCGCTTTCTATGACGCAGTAAAAGCCATAAGGCTAATTGCATACACACACACAAAAAAAAAAAAAAACGCTCTCATTTTCTCTGCGACTCAATTGTGTTTTTTACTCAACCCGCTCAACTCCTACTCAACACTAACAAATTTTCAATTCCGCTATATAACGTAATTTTTAAAACTACATACATTTTTTTAAATAAAACGTAAAAATTTGCGTATTTTAAAATTACTGTCGTTGAACGTTCATCTCCGCGCTGGGGGATTTTAGAGGAGTAATTTCCCATCCGCCACATATCCCCTCCGACACTCCTCTACTCTTAACGAAGGTGTTCGACAGTAAAACCCAATCTTATGTCTGTCCCGTGCAGGGATCGAACCCGCAACTCATAGCGCAGAAGCCAGTCGCCTAGCCACCGCGTTAGCTGCGGTAAACTACCCAAAGTTAAATACCTATTTTAATTTGCAGAGATGGATGTCGCTTATATCGCCATAAGAACTCTGCATGATGTGAAATGATTTAAGCGCGAAGATGTGAATAAGTAGGCCACCTCATCGATCTAATTCAAGTAGGCATCATCCTTAAATAAATTGGAGTGATAAAAATGCGAGCAGAAAATGTAAATGTCAATGCTACATGTGACAGTTCAACTCGACGACTCTTAAGACATTCAATACTAGAATAAGTAACCGATTACCGCCCCAATAAAAATAAATGTATTCGTAAACTAGCTCCGATACCCGCCCGCTTGCTTCGGCGTAAATTCAAATTTCATAGACTTATAAAAACTATACTATGTCCTATTCCTCGATATAATTTACCACTGTGCCAAATTACATTAGATTCGCAAAGGCGTTGAGCATAATTGAGTGACAAGCATCTCAAAACACAAACTTTCATATTTATAATATTAGTAAGCAATATTCTGCACGCTTTATAAAAATAATTGAAATACTACAAACCATCTTGAATTTAGAATCCACTGTGTGATTTATCACAATTACAGTTTATATGGAGAAGGAATGCAGAAAGCTAAAATTTATATATAATATATGATGCAAATACATTAACTTCCATTAAAAAAATCTAAATTCATAATAGCAGCATAAAAAATACATAGTAAAGGAGTTTGCTGAATATTTTATAAGTTTGTACGTTTAAAGCATCGATTTGGTTTTTTAACTGTTATGTTGTTATAATTTGTTGTAAGAAATAAATAAATAAATAATTGTATGACGGCTGAATTTCGATCATTGGCTTGGGCGACCACTATTTAATAATAATTGTCTCAAAATAACAATTAAAAAACAACTCAAATTAACACATTACATACAGAATGTACTTATCAATAAACTATATCTAAATAAATTCATAAGCTCACTTACCATTATCAAGCTTTAGGTTATGTTTTGCTTATACCAAAATGCACTTCGCGAAATATGAAGGCAGAATGTCTCAAGTAATGTAACATCTTCCTATATCATTGCAACTAACCGCAGTTTTGCACATTCGAAGTACCTGTTTACTATAATTGTAGAAAAACAGAGAAAATAAATAGTTTTTTAATTTAAATAATTTAATTGACACAACCAGTAAATTAATTTACATACTATGCGATTTAGTTATTTCTCTTTAATAACACATAGATGGATTAAACACTAGTTGTTTTTATTTAATACGCACGGACTAGAAAAATGTCTCTTTTTTTTCCAGTCCGTGTTAATAGGATGCTTATTTTTGTATCAAAAGTTCACAGTAATATTATTGAACGAATTCTTTCGAATAATCTTCGTTTTAGAGAAAAAGTCTTCTAGCACATACATTTCTTTTTTACTACATTTATTACTTCTTATATTACAGAAGAGGGTCTGGAAACCAACGCATTCGGAACTTCTTCCGGCACCATTTTGTTTTTGTGCAATTACTGAACATTATTTCCCGTAAAGTAATGAAAACGGAACTTTAAAAATATTTGCATTGCACATTTAGTGTTAAAAATTTAATTAAAACTCAGATCATCCGAAGCAATTTATTGCAATGTAGTGGTAAAAACACTAAGCTGGCAACACTGCGTCCCCAAACTACCTCCGCCATTTTTTACTTTTATTAATTTCTTCTTTGTTAATTTCTTGATTAAACCTAATTATGATTTATATGTGTATATAAAAGAAGTAACAGGCTAGTAGTCAACACTAATATTATAAATGCGACAGTAGCTCTGTCTGTCCCTCTATTGAACCGATCCTAGCTGAACCGATATTGACGAAACTTAGCACCGCATCCTGTTTATCCCGAAAAATCAGACAGATCCCACGGGATATTTAATAAGCCTTTGTCTTTACGCAGTGTATTGTAAAATGCAAGATATAAATAATCGATTAACGAATGGATTTGAATGATTTGATGGATAAAAAAAAATAGTTAAAAAAGTTTATAACAAAAACCTTTTTTGTTGCAAGTTTTTACTTGTGAGGCTTATCTCCAGTAGTGGGTCGTCTTATCCGATTTGCGATTCCACATAAAATCTACCACCCCATATCATCCCGTGTGTTGGCAATCTATGAATTTAATATTAGTCTGTAATAAAATACTATAAGTTAAATAAATAGCAATCGTATCGACGATCTCATGCCATTTGTGAGCCATTCAGGCATATTGTTATATAATTACTTCGCACAAGTAGCTCGCAACATTTTTTATTATATAATTACGTAATACAAGTAAGCCTCGCAAAATGCCCTTATATGGGCATAATATGTCCGAAAGTAGGCGACCAATCAGAGCGAAGCAACATTCGTAAACCAGGCTCGTGCTCTGATTGGTCCGCACCGAGCGCGCACGATGCGTCTATACTCGGTGACTTGAGAAACCACTTAGAATGTATATATATAGGATTAAAACGAAATAAAACGCTCCCATTTTCTCTGCGACTCAATTGTGTTTTTTACTCAACCCGATCAACTCCTACTCAACACCGTGGGTGTCGCAAAGTCGACAGAGTGAAATAAAAACTAGGAGATGGGCAGCAGCATCTTCCGGAACACCTGAATAAATAAACTGCTGTTGCTAACCCGCCGTGCCAAGCGTGGCACCTATGGCAAAATCCCCCCAAAATGAGAGCTACTTACTTTTGTGGCTCTCTATGGGGGAGGCCTGTGTTCAGCAGTAGTCTAGTGATAGGCTGAAACGACGACGACGACGACTCAAAAAGAAAAATAAAATAAATACTCGTAACTCAACAATAAATAAAAAAAGAGATAACCCTAATATATAGGTATAGGTACTTAGGCATTTCAATGGTCAAAGTGGGAAACTAGCGACCTCTGTCCGTGAGTGATTAGAATCATCCATCAGTAAAAATCTAATGTATAACCATTAGGGTTAGATGGCGTTGACGTCCTAATCAATATTTATGGAATCCATTAATTTTATTATTTTTACGACAAACAAAAAAAATAAGAAAACGATTACGGATTTAGTAGTCTGTTTTGATTGAAGAAGAAAGATTGAGGGAGGCTAAAAAGTAAGTCAATACATTTCTACCACCATTTTTAGAAAAGTCTGTCTGTTAAATTTAATCAAAAGACACGATAAGAAAATCGTAGAGGGGATCTTCGTGTAACATTTTGTCTTTGTTTTATTAAAATCGGTTTATTCTAGGAAAAGTTATGAGTATTTTAAACAAATTTGTTCAATGGTGGCGATGAATCAATGCACTTCATTTAAATCTAATCTAAGACATGGTAATAAAGTGACGTAAAATTAGGTTGTATAATTAAACCTAATACCATGAACACAGTTAATGAAAATATAATTTTGTAATATCTTTACACAAAGAATATCCTTTATACAAAGTACAATATTTAATCAGTAATCACTAGATGGCGTTAAATTACGTTATTTTTTGAATAAGGTTAAGATTCCCCGCTGTTTAAATGTCGTTGAGATTTTAGCTTTTAATATGGACACGATGAATATTCCGATTCAGGGTAGGTCCAACTGCATTCTAAAGATCAGATTTTAAAATATTGTACTAATTATACTAATTTAACATTACGCTTTAAAACATAATTTTTTTATCTAATACATATAATAAAAATGTAAACTGCTCCTGTCTGTCATTTTAAAATTTTGTGAAATAATTTATTGAAGGGGGCTAAAAATGAGTAACTAAACACATTTCTATCATTTTTAGAATTGTGTGTCTGTCTGTTTCTTTGTGAACGCAATACGCCTAAAGCATTAAATTTGTTCAAAAAATTGGTTGTCTGTAAAGTCGGTTTACGGACACGTCATATAGAAAAATTGATGAATAAAAACATTAATTTTTAATTATTAATATATATAATACTTATTATTTACAGTTTTTGAAAATTTACTTTAAATAAGTTGTTTAAATATAATCACTACCAATTAGTTATAATCATATTATGTCACATTATTCTTTATTTAATATCTCAAAAAGTTCTTGAAGAAGCTCGCGTGGCGGCGTTCCAGTAGCAGAACTGCTAGCTCTGACGGTACGCGAGAAGAGAGATATGTGTGTGTGTCACAAGCCAACGCTTGGGCCGATCGTGCCTCTCTATCGCTTATTGCGCGCTCTCACTTGCACGCACGGGCTCAGGCGGAACGTGGCGGAACGGGACACTTTTTCGTGCGCGCTGCCGGTGTTCATCAATTTAAAAGACATTATGTCGTCAAAAACTCAGTACGAAAATTATAAAGTATCTTCCCGTAACATTTAGTTTTTGTTTTATTAAAATCGGTTCATTGTATAATTTTTTTTTTAAAAGTATGAGTATTTGAAGTTTACGAATTTGTTCAATGGTGGTGATGAGTCATTAAGTAATCTAAGAAATGGTAATAAAAGATGTAAAATAAAGTTCTATAGTATTACCAACTAATGAAACTAACACCTGAATCTGAAACAGCAAATGAAAAATTATTATTATATTTTCTTACAAAGAATATAATATAGATAAAGTGCAATAGTTAATTACGTATTTTCGCCGTCAAAGTTAATTAGCACTATCAATAGACGGCGTTGTTGTTCAAATTATCGTTATATTGACTGAGACACATTTTTCATAATGTTTTCACCTGGCCCGCGAGTTCAGCTGTACTATGAAGCTCTGTAATGTATATATATCGATGGCCCCAACGAATAAACGTGCAATCGAAAAACGACAACTTTTGAGGAAGATATAAAAACGTTTGGAATCACATAACTTTAATTACATAATAAATAGACAAATATAATGTGTGATCAAATTAAAGGTAAAAAAGATATCTTTCAGCTCATATACTCGTATTTATTATAAATGAAATATCGGTTTACTACATTATTTAAGAAAAACCGTATTAAATTATTATTCTAGTGAATAATATGTGACTTGTTAACATTATTGTATCACTGCACGTTTATTCGTGTCATAAATGAAGCTTAAACAAGTGTAGTGAAATGTTGCATGGTTATTCCACGTATATCTTTTTTTCCCTGAGCCTTGCTCTGGTCATCTACACACTTATTCTTGTATATTTTGTTGCTTTTACATATTTGTAAAGATAATGGCCCGTATATTTGTGTTAACAAGATCGATTCAATATTTATGTAATACGACTTTATTAGTGCATGGTATATAATGTAAATTAGCTATTTTTTTTTTGTTGAAGGTTCATTAAAAAATATTGTTAATAAGAATAATTACTATTTATTTATCCAATTTAGAACGAAGTAGGTACTTATCAAGTATATTATTACTAAAACAAAAACAAGAAAAATCTAACAGAAAACAACTAATAAGTGGTTACTAATAATTCTCCTCGTCACTATCGTTGGTAACTAAGGTGGAATTTAATGGCACTAGATTTCTGTAAAAACACTGGTAATGGTTTGGTATGGCTCCCGAGTCACACAGACTTATTAAATCTCTATATAAAGGAAGAGGTATGGGTAGCATTCCAGTGTATGCGAGTTTTAGGTTTTCAGCGTGTTCTATAGGTTCCCCTCGTCGCCTTCGTGAGTTAGTCCTCGTAATAGCAAGCTATTGTATCTCTTGTAATTCGTCTTCAAAACTGTATCAGGTTGATTATAAGGAAAAACTACTTCTTTAATTTTGCTCCAGTATATTTTATTTAAAACATGCTACAACACTGTCCCTGAACAAATTTTTTCCTTTTCTTGTTCCTTTAATTGCCTTACCATTTGTTTTTCTTTCAAGTGCTTTTCATAGTCAGCTTTTAACTGTTCTTTTCTAACATTATCAGAAGTTTGGTAAATTGAACATATTTCACATAAATCTTTTTTAGGTTTGTGAAAGGATAGGTTAAACTTCGTATTAAATATTACTTCATACTGCCGTTTAGTTGCTTTGCATGTTTGATTGTACTGCTGGTTTGTATCTATCCATTCTAAATATAGTCGGTGCATTTTAGAGACATTCAATGTTTCACACAGATATTGCTTTTGACTATCTTTACGAGTATAGTGTGATTCAACTCTTTCAAATAGATTTATATGGTCAATTATACTTTTCTCAGTCTCTTCTGACATTCTTCTTGGCCTGTTCTTATGAGTTCCTCTGTAATCTTTTAAATAATGTCATCTATCAATTTATCAATAGCTGTGTTTACTACTTGCTGTGTAATAGACAAGGTACTTAAAAACATAGTTTTACAAACTTTAATCATGGAATTAGTATCATCGAATAGTTGATATGTTAATGTTTGAGTACGATTATTTTTAAGTTCAACTGTAATTTTTTTGACGTTTTCTTTTTTTACATGGCGGTTAACAAAATCCCACTGTCTTTCGTGGTCCCAGATAGCCCAAAAATTTTGAAAAATTTTACTCCTCATATTTTGCTGTATCTTTTCGTAACATTTCAGTTTGCAGTTGCACGGTGGACCTATAGATTTTTCTACGTTTTGCTTTTTAGTTCTAACACTTTCATAACTTTTACCAGAATTTTTAAGAGTTTTATTTTTGCGATCTTTCCATAAATTAGGATCTATTTTTCTCTTTTTCATAAGCCCTGCCGTTGCAGGCCCCTCTGGCCTGCAAAAGCAGACTCCGCCGCCCTCTGTGGCAGCCGCGCTAGCCCGTAGGGCTTCGCAGCGCAATTCGCCGTCGCCGGACCGCATGTCCGGATGTTCGTCGGCATCGTCGCGCGCTACATCGCGCGCCTCCTCGTGCTCCCGCGCGACTTCGGAGCTAGCTTACTACTCCGACTTACCGTGAATCTCTTCGTCGACTGAGTCGACCGAAATCGACGCCGCAAAGGCAACCGGAGACGACGACTTCACCGTCGTCACCGGACGTAAGCGTCGGCAGAGGAAGGAGGCCGAAAGCCGGCCCCCCCGCAAAGTAGCAGCCGCGACGGCCACGGCCTAAGATCAAGGCTAAAAAGGCTCCCGCGGCTCCCAAAGCAGTCCCTATGGACACCGCGCCCTCTCAAGAGGCCGGTAAACCGCAAACCCCCCGCGCACCTCCCCCTGTAGTAATCAGGATAAGGCGGCGTGGGTACAGATTTCGGGTGCGCTCAATGAGAAGCGCATCCACTTTACAAAGGCAAAACCAACCGCCAATGGTATCAGTGTCCAGGTTTCGACACCTGACAATCACCGCGCGCTCACCAAATGGTTGAGCGAGCGGCGAATTAACTTTCACACGTACGCGCTAGAGGAGGAACGTATCCTCCGTGTAGTTATTCGCGGCGTTCCTCGCGAACTCGAAACGAACTTGAACGAAAATCTTTGACATACGCAACGTATGTCATTTGTCAGGCATAACTGTCGAGGCGCCGCGTAAGCGCACCTCGCCAGGCCAGTGCCATAGGTGCCAACTTTATGGCCATTCAGCGCGGAACTGTTTCGCGAGCCCCCGATGCGTCAAATGCATCGGCGGACACGCGACGGTAGACTGTAGCCGCGCTCCAGACTCCGCGGACCCGCCGAGCTGCGTGCTCTGCGGGGGGGAGGGACACCCCGCGAATTATCGCGGGTGCCCCAAAGCTCCGCACGGCAAGCGGCGTCGCGGTGGAAAGAGGAACGCGAGGCGCGGGGCGTCAAACAAGACGAACCCCCCCGCACCCGCACCCTCCGCAAGTAGGTCGACTAAGGGGCCCACTGTGACCCCAGCACCTCCGCCAAAGACGAATGCCTGGACCAAGCCTCTGCCTATGGTCCAGGCTGCGACTAAGCGTCACCTCCCCCCCCCCCCGCGCCCTCTGCGCGACCGGCGGCGGCTCAACCGCCGCTCGCCGCGCGGAAGGCGCGGGTCAGGTCTACAGGAAGACTTCGATTTAATTAGCGACTTCCTAAACTGCGTAGACATGGACGAACTTCGTTTGTTCGCCCATAAACTGCGCACCGCGCGCTCCGGACACGAGCGACTACAAGCGTCAATCGACCACTTTGGTGTCATTGACGCTATAAAAAATTATAAAGCCAAATAGGCTATGCACGTAGCTATTAAATCACTTAAGTAGTAGCTTACACTACAAAACTGGAGTTATAACTCCTAAGTTAATTTTTTTTTTTTTTTTTTGATTCTTAATGGACGCACGACCTAGGATCAAACCCCGTTCTTTGGCTGTCGCCTTTTTTAATGCCAACGGCCTTAAAAAACAAAGAGATGAGTTGAGTGACTTTCTCACCGCTCATCAAATAGATGTATTGTTAGTGCAAGAGACATTCTTAAAACCTAGCATGGCAAATCCGCGCATCGCCAATTATAAAATAATTAGGCACGACCGCCCCAACAAGCGTGGAGGCGGGACTCTAATTTATTACAAGGCGTCCTTGCACTGCATACCGATAGACACTCCAACCCTAATTAATTTAGAGGCTACTATGTGCAGAATCGCTATGACGGACCATCAGTCCGTCACAGGTAGCTTCTGTATATCAACCGCCGAAAAAAAACCTATTAAGGGGCGACATCGAGTCGCTACTTAACCGCGAGCGACTCGGTGATTTTGGCGGGCGACTTAAATAGTAAACATTCGGCCTGGAATTCGGCGAAGGATAACGCTAACGGTCGCATATTATTCGACCTTAGTTCTAGACTTAATTAATTTGATATAATAGGCCCCCTAGAACCTACTAGGGTGCCCATAGAACATAATCAGTCTCCGGACAATTTTAGATATTGCACTGTGAAGAGCGTAGCATTACCGCTGCGCTCCTTAACGGTGCATCGAATTAAATTCAGACCATCGCCCGGTCATTATGAAATTAGGACAGTCCGACGGTGAGGTCCACTCGAACCAAAAACCGTAACGGACTGGCGTAAACTCGAATCTAGCCTCGAGTCTATGCGTACTTCCCGATCTAGATGCCATCCCTGACATTTTAGACACCCCGGAAGTGGCCCTTCTGCCGCGAACCGTTTCAATCCATTCACCACCGCTCATGTTAATACAGTTGTCAGAGACTCCTCGAAGCAGGTCACGGTGGCGAGTGATCGTCGCTTTGAACTGCCACAGGAGCTCAGACAGCTGATGACAGAGAAAAACACTCCATAAGAGCTTATTCCAGATACCGGTCTGTCGCAAAATCGCGTCAGAATGCGCCACCTCCAAAGGGAGGTTAAAGAGCGCATGGCCGAACTCAGAGGTAGTCGTTGGGACAGCTGATGAAAGAGACATCACGCCATCCCACACCGCATTCTGGGGCTCTGGCGAGACGGTATGAAGTCAGAACGGTCGCAACGATGCCTCCTCTGATACGCTCCGATGGCAGCCTAGCCTTTGAGGATACTGAAAAGGCAGATTGCTTGGCAGACAGCCTAGAGCTTCAATGCTCTCTCAGCTCCCAGCCAGCCGACCCCCTCCACCTTCAGAAGGTGGAAGAGGAAGTGGCCCGTAAATTGCCACTGCCAACCAGCGGGTGACCCGCTTGCCACCCCGCCACAGTTGATGAGGTTAAGACGATAGTCAAAAACCTCAAAACTCGTAAGGCGCCCGGCGCCGACGGAGTCTCTAATAGGGTGATCAAGTCCCTCCCCTTGCCACTAATCCAATTGTTAGTGGCTATTTTCAATGCCCTACTTGCCAGCTGCACCTTCCCGGATGCCTGGAAAGAGGCAATAGTTATCGGTATTCCGAAACTAAATAAACCGCGCAACCAGGCCTCGAGCTACAGGCCCATAAGTCTCCTCAGCAGTCTGGGGAAAATCTATGAACGACTGATCCAAAGTAGGCTAAAGGACAGCGTTCAATCCCTTAATCTCATTCCGAACGAGGCAGTTTGGCTTTCGAGCTAAACACTCGTGCATCCTCCAAGTGCAACCGCCTCACGGAGCACATACTCGAGCGCCTCGCCGCAGGTCCTAAAAACGGCGTGGGAGCCCTCTTCTTAGACGTGGCGAAGGCCTTTGACAAAGTCTTGGCACACCGGCTTATTATATAAGCTGTATTCCCTAGGGGTGCCAGATAGGCTTGTGCACATCATACAGGCCTACTTGTCGAAATCGCTCCTTCCGCTACAGAGTCGAGGGGGCGCTCTCGAGCAGCAGACCCCTGAGAGCCGGAGTCCTCAAGGATCCGTTCTCTCTCCAATCCTATACTCGCTGTACACCAGCGATATACCAAAACATCAAAAAGTCGAACTGGCACTATTCGCCGACGACACCACGCTTTTGCATCCGATGTCAATATTCGAGATATGCATTCGACTCCAAACTGCAGCCAACACGATAGGTGATTGGTTCCGGAAATGGAGAATCGAAGTCAAATCCCGACAAAAGCCAAGCCGTACTTTTAGTAGACTACTCTACCAAAAAAAATCTTATGCGACTTTATCGCAGACAAATTAAATTATTCGATACTCCCGTCCCTGGGTGTCTCATGTCAAATACTTAGGTGTAATTTTAGACAATAGATTGTCTTTCGCCAAACACATCAAAGCTGTAAGAGATAAAGCGGCATTTGTTTCCGGCCGCCTTTTCTATCTTACTAATAAACATAGTAAAATGTCCCTCAGACATAAGCTGCTTCTATATAAATCCTGCATACGTCCCATAATGACTTACGCAGGAGTCACCTTTGCGCACACTCGCAAAAGTCATATAAATAAACTTCAAGTGATTCAGAATCGCTTCCTGCGTCGTATCACAGACGCACCTTACTATATGCGGAACGTAGATTACACACCGCGATCTTGAGCTCCCTACCATAGCAGCTTACTTCAAAGAAATGTCGATAAGACATTTCGAACCGAATAAAAGATCACCCTAACCCGTTAGTGGCAGCAATAGATAATTACATCCCCGCGAGGGATGCCTCTTTTAGACAAAGACGTCCAAAAAATATACTAATTGACGACTGTGATGAAATCACAGCAACTAATAAACTATACGACGTGGGCGCGCCGTCCCCTCAGGACACGCCCCCGCCTATTGCGTACACTCGCACGCGACACACACCCACTAACTCAGCGGACACAGCGCGCTCGCCGGCGGGCGCGTTCACATAGGTACACGGCCTACACAGGTCATCCCTGTGCAAGGTCGATTTTAATATCGACACACATTTTATAATTTTATATTGCCAGGTCGCGGTGTTGTAAAATAATACTTATTGTTTTATAATACTTAGCGAGTACGTAATGTATCATATAAAAAAAAATTTTTTCTCTTCGATAGCAGTCCAAGCCGAGGCATCGACCTCCTTCAGAGGGGCCCTTGGATTGCATCGAGCCCCATGTTAGTCGGATTCCATTCGTCTACAGGGGTCGGAGTACAGCGGAGCAGCAGAGCGACGTCGAGACGCGAGCGCCGAGTCAACGCCAGCAGCGACGTTGTACCCATACTTGCGAGCCTTCTGCTCGCGAGTCTCTTCCGACGAAGTTGTAAAAGCCGCCGGGCTAACAACGTTAACACATTCAAAAAAAAAAAAAAAACAAAGAGGTTCAATCAACTTCGCCTCTACAAGACATGCATTAGACCCGTAATGTCCTATGCATGCGTCGCGTTCGCACACGCGACGGGCAACCATATAAAGAAATTGCAGACGGTGCAAAATAGATTCTTGCGAAGTGCCACCGGAGCCGGCTGGTACCAACGCAATGTCGACCTTCACAGCGACTGTGAATTCTCTCTGAACACTTCAGAGAAGTATCACGGCGGTTTTTCGAAAAAGCCGCGGTTCATCCAAACCCGCTGGTGGTTAAAGCAGCGAATTATCGATCTAATAAAAACGCGACCGAACGCAAACGTCGACCGCGAAATGTGCTAGACGACACGGACGTCTCAGCACTCCCTGACCACGATACGGTCAGCCACGATCCGAACAACACTGTACACACAGTTAATAGTTTTAACATCACACGCACAACGTCGCGCGACCGCCGTAGAGAGCGGCGCGCAGCTATCGTTAATAACACCGCGTACACCAGATACACCCGTGTTCCAGGGCGGTTCTCACCGCCCAGAGTTTCCGACACACAAGTCGACAGTCCGAACGGAGGCCCGCAGTCTCCCTCGGACGGTCATTAGATGACTTTATACAATAAATTTATGGAGATATTCACTGTAGCGCAAGCACGCTAGCGAACGCAACGGACCGAATTAGATGTTTAGTAGGAGTCTTTCTATTTATGTATTTATGTTTGGGTCAAACCAAACCTGGCACGCGGGCCCCGGGCCCGCGAGCACAGCATCCGATGAAGCTGTAAAAGCCAAAAGGCTAACAGCGATCACTTCACCGAAAAAAAAAAAAAGAGGTTCAATCCCGTGCCAGGTCGATTTTAATGGTCATTACACAAATTTTTTTAATTATGTATTGCGGAGTAGTAGTATATTTATATTGTAATTTCATATTACTTTATAAGTAAACATAACGCTACGTAATATATACTATAAAATAATTTCTTTTCGATAGCATCCAAGCCGAGGTTTCTACCTCCTTCTGAGGGGCCCATGGATTGCTACGAGCCCCCCCTGTAGGTCGGATATGTCTATTATTCGTTACAGGGTAATTGGAAGACACCGGAGCAGCGGGCGAAGCTACGCCTCTCGTCAGCAGCGACGTTGTCTTTCACACTCGTGTGCCTACCTGCACGCGAGTCGCTTTCGACGAAATTGTAAAAGCCTCCCGGCTAACAATACACTCCACATACAAAAAAAAAAAAACTAGCTCTAAGAAGATTAGCGTCCCGAAGGGGGACCCCGCACACGATGTACAGCGACAACGGAACTAATTTCGTCGGCGCAAATAAAGATTTAATCGAATACACTGAGAACAAAGGAATACGGTGGAAATTCACACCACCGGGCGCGCCCCACATGAACGGCGTATGCGAACGTCTAGTACGCTCAGTGAAGGCCGCGCTAACCCATACGATGAAAGAGAGAGCGCCGAACGAAGAAACACTTCATACTATATTGTTAGAGGCCGAGCACGTAATTAACTCTAGACCGCTTAAACCCCATAAGTCTAGATGCAAACGACGAAGAAAAGCTTAACGCCGAATCATTTCTTAACAGGGAGATCGAATGGCACACCCGCCCCCGGGCAATTCGATGACGGAGTTCTGGTAAATACGAACACCTGGAGGTCGGCGCAACGATTAACAGACTATTTCTAGAAACGATGGTTGAAAGAATACGTACCGACATTAATCGCTTCACGCCAGAAAACGACCGAATATAAAGATCCCGAAGTCGGAGATATAGTATTAATAGCTGACGCAACGTTACCAAGAGGAATTTGGCCCAGAGGCGAAGTAATCAAAACTTACCCAGGAACAGACAACAGAGTGCGCATAGTAGACGTACGCACAGCAGGTGGGACGTTTCGACGCCCGGCGTCGCGACTCATCATCCTTACGAAGATTGCCTCCAAAGAAGACGGCGCAAGCGCCAAGGGGGAGACTGTTGGCAATCTATGAATTTTAATATTAGTCTGTAAATAAAATACTATAAGTTAAATAAATAGCGATAGAATAGACGATCTCATGCCATTTGTGAGCCATTCAGGCATATTGTCTAATAATTACTTCGCACAAGTAGCTCGCAACTTTTATTATTATATAATTACGTAATACAAGTAAGCCTCGCAAAATGCCCTTATATGGGCATAATGTGTCCGAAAGTAGGCGACCAATCAGAGCGAAGCAACATTAGTAAACCAGGCTCGTGCTCTGATTGGTCCGCACCTAGCGCGCACGATGCGTCTATACTCGGTGACTTGAGAAACCACTTAGAATGTATATATATAGGATTAAAACGAAATAAAACGCTCCAATCATTCGCACCGATGTTCTCTTACGAGACAGACGTGCCACATTATAAGAGCGAAACGGCTTCTCTCGCGTTATTAGTTCCCGGCCTAGAGGCGTGCGTCTCTGGCGGATTCAGCTCGACTAGGCGGTCGTCTCCGTCGACTGTGCTCTTCGGGCCCCGCTTAAGCGGGCCCCCCGTCCATCGTGTAGGAGGATAGCGGGCTCCTTTCGCGACGTTTTCAACGTCGCCGGTTACAGGTTTGTACATAGTGCAGTGACATATTAGGTACACTAACACAAGTAGTGCCAACAACACACCTCCCTGCCGCGCGGCAGGGAGTCACGAGTTAAAATAGTCTCATCGCGACGTAAATTCTTCCCCGGTTCTCGGTATGGACCAGGTGGAAGCCGCGCAGTCGGAACTTCGTCGCCTCCTGGCGGCGAAGTACCCCGCAATTAACCCGGAGGCGCTTGTAATTCTTCGCCCTCTATCTCCGATCGCCGTCGGTGGAAAAACCGTTGGCCCCCCCGCGCCGCCGCGTCCCCCGCGACCGCCGCCTATGCTATGCTGGTCCTCTGCATCAGCGCTGAAGTGCACTGTGCAGGTACGGGCCTCGAGGCGAACCTCTTTGCCCGAGGAAATCATCGCGGGGGGGCACTGCTCCCCCCGGGCTTGGGTACCGCTTGTGCGGGTTTGAAGGGAAGGGTGAATGCTGCAGTGAAGATTAATAAATAAATAATAAATACTATACATATACATAATGGTTGCTGCAGCATTCACGGACACAAAGAGCAAGAAAGGAGATAGGCAGACACCAAGGACATCGACAACCACAGCAAGACGCCCACTCGAGCGAGCGAGACGCCCAGCCGAAAACGACGAGCACTACTCCCTAGAGCGAGCGAAAGCGATGGCCGGAGCCTGGTGTAAGCCTACGAATGCTGCATCGATCCACTAATATGGCAGACCGACACAGCAAAATCGCTTGTGCAATGAAGAAATTAGCCTGAAAGTACATATATTGATATATAAATGTATGACAATATGACAACACATTAAATAAACATAACAACATACATCCAGGCAGAGCTATTAGGAAGAGAATTAATAATATAAATCAGATTACGATACATATATAAAACGATTTAATTTGTGTAACTTGTGTACAATAGTACAGCAAGATTACGAGAGCTAAGGAAATGTAGAGAAGAAAAATTGTATAGATTATAGAAAGTAGAAAAATGGTGTAGGCAGACTCTACAACCTCTATAAAAAAATGAAAATAAGTTTACGCCTTGCTGAAACGATAGAATGTTACGACAAGGCGGGAGGAAGTTTTACACCGACGATGCGTCGATTCGGGCGATCCCCTGCTGAGTCGTCGGGCCTGCCGCTTGACTCTGGCCCCTTTGGGCGGTCGGCGGCGGCTGCAACAACTCGCGCGGGAGCGGTCGTCCGTCAGCAGGTCTGGCATGGAGCGGCGCAAAGCCGCGCAGGTGGTCGTGTGGTCCATTGTCGGCTCTATCATAGAGCCGACGTGCCACCCGGGTGATGAATTTATGGATGGATTCGATTTGTAGGTCCCGGGCTATGACGTCATTCCTGACGTAGCGACCTGCTCCTACGATTGTACGTAGCGCGAGATTTTGCTGGGCTTGAAGTCTTCTTCGCTGCGTCACCGAGGTAAGCGCGTACCAGGCGGGCGCGGCGTACGTAAGCCTGGAGCGGACGTAGGTCTTGTAGACGGCCATCTTGGTTCGGGTTGGCAGATGGGATGCCAATACTGGCCGGAGAACCGCCCGCGCGCCCCTGGTGTTGCGGATTAGAAGATCCACATTAGGCACCATGCGCAGCGAGCGGTCTATAATGCACCCGAGATACTTGACGGCCGTCGACCACTCTACGTCCTGCTCACAGAGACGCAGCGTTTTTCTTCGGCGAGGCCGGAGCGTTATAAGTGCGGTGGTCTTGTCGACATTCACGACCGTCCGCCACTTATTCAGCCACTCCGGCAATAGGTCCAGCAATTGTTGCAGTTTGCTTATGGCAAGCTCGGCCCGACGAGACGACGCAAAGTAGGCACTGTCGTCTGCAAACAGCGCCAACATGACATCCTCTGATCCTTCCTGGAGGCGACCTTCCAGGGTTGGGATGTCGTCGGTGTAGGCCGCGTACAGAAGTGGAGATAAACAGCCGCCCTGGGGAACTCCTGCACCTATAGATCGTGTTGCCGAGTTGACTCCCTCGACGCACACGAAAAATGTCCGCCCCTCGAGGTACGACGCTATGAGCCGCACGATCACGTGAGGCAAGGTGGTATTCTCTTGAAGTTTGTAGATAAGCCCCGCATGCCAAACTCTATCGAAGGCTTTCTCAATGTCTAGAAAGACCCCCGCGGTCTGTCGGCCGCGATTTTTCTCGGCCGACATGTAATGTAGCACGCGGGTTAACTGCGTAGTGGTGGAGTGGCCGCTGCGAAAGCCATGCTGCTCAGCCCGTAGCGGTATGCACGGGCGAGTTCGTCTCAGCAGCAGCCGCTCAAACAGCTTAGCGATGTGCGGCAACAGCGTGATCGGTCGATAGCTCGAGGGGTAGCGCCGTTCCTTTCCTGCTTTAGGCAACACGATCACTTTACCCGTTTTCCAAACGGACGGGAAGTATCCTGTGCGGAGCACCCCATTAAACAGCCGCGCCATTGCGACTACAGCTCTTCTTGGCAGCTGTTTAATTGCGGCGTTCGTGATCCCGTCAGTCCCGGGCGCCTTCCGCGCCGGGAGGCGACGTATTGCTCTCCTAACTTCCGCCGGGGAGATGAACGCGTCACCCGGTAGAGGCGAGACTACGTCGGACAGGATCTCTTGTACGCGGTTTTCAACAACGCTATAATGTTCTTCGTGATTGGCATCCTTGGGGTTGGGGCTGAATACTTCCTCCAGGTGTTCAGCCAGTACTTCAGCCCGGTCGATGGCCTCGTAACAACGTCCGCCTTGCTTATTGAATAGCGGGCAGACGGGTGCTTTTGTCCGAGAGAGCGCGCGATTAAGTTGGTAGAGCGACGTCATCTGCTCCCCAGCTGCGTCTATACGTCGCTCCCATTGTTCACCTCTGAAGCTCTTCATTCCTTCAGAGAGTCTCTCGGACAGGCAGTTGAGCTCTGTTTTTAATCTCGGACATCGTGTCCGGGCCCAGAGCTTACGGAGTGCGCGCTTCTTATTTAATGTAGCGCGCAGAGATTGTGGTAGTTGCTCTCGACGGCCGGCCGGCACTATCGTAGAGGCATCTATGTTAGCTTTTTGAACAGCTGTGTTAAATTTAAGAGCTGCGGCCTCTACGTCTTCCTTGCTGTGTAGAGGGGCGCCGAGAGTAAGGCTTTCTAGGGCATTATGAAATATGCCAGTCCGTACGGTGTTTAGGCGCTCTGGGCAGGATAGCTCCTGTTACGAGGCCTAATGTTATAAGTAGTGGGAGGTGCTGTGTGTCTACTTCATGTAGCACCTCTATGTCGACCGGGGTAATTCCATTGGTGACTTAGCACTATGTCCAGTACGTCCGGATAGCAATTATCCCGGAAGGGGTGGTGTGTGGGTTCGTCCGGCCCTCGCACCATGTACTCCCCTTCCTCGGCATCTTCATACAGCTCTCTCCCCGCTACGTTGATTAGCCTTGAACCCCAGGAAGGGTGTTTGGCGTTCAAATCTCCTGCTATAATAGCGGGGGAGCTTCCGTCAAATATAGTCCGGACGTCGGTCGGGTGAAAGTGTCCGCCGGGAGGGCGGTAGGCTGCAAAAATCCGAAATTCCTTCCCGGCTGTGCTAAGCCTGATGCCAATCGAGCGTGTTGTTATAAATTCCGGCAGGTCCAATTCTTCGTGTATTAAGTCCCTGCGCACCAGCACCGCCGTACCTCTGTATGGTATGCCTAGTGGTGAGACTTCATCGCGCCGATACACGAAGAAATTAGGTATTTTAAATGTAGATCCCGGCTTTAACTTCGACTCGCCCAATAATATAACCTGTATGTTATGTGTTTGGGCGAGGAGGCGCAGCTCTGCAGCTCGAGTCTGTACGCCGCCGGGATTCCAATACATAATATTTAAGCCGGTGTGCGCCATTGGATAGCCAGTAGTTGGGTTAGTGCCCTAATTAGGGCGTCAATGGGATTCGAACCCGCCGTAAGGGCGGTTAGCACTTCAGTCAGCAGTTGCATCATCAGCCGCACTATGTTTTCGTCAATGTTGATAGTGACGTTGCCGCTCTCGGCGCGAGGGGCGGCACGCTGTGGCTGTGTCTGTTGTTTTTGTTGATGCTGCGGCGGTTGACGTTGTTGCCGTTGTTGCTGCTGGCTGCTATGTTGCTGTTGTTGGCTGTTAGTTGCTCTCGGCAGGGGTCTCGGGTCCCCGGTGTCTGGCGGTTGCTTACGGTAATACGTAATCCTCCTGTAGATGAACCTATGACGGTACGCTCTCTGAGTTTAGTACGCCCAGTGCGTTGCGTACTGTTATACCCCGTACATGTAGGAACATATGCCAAAACGCAACTCTGTCTATCGCCAGGTTGCAGAGTCAGCATAACAGAGGATTGAGAATCATTGTTAGCTATCTTAGAGTCAGTCCGCTTCCAACATCCAAGACGCGCAGACGGGGCTGCCTAAGGACTCAATATCCAACTTAAACTCAGTGTATTATTTCTAGTTCTTTATGAAACCTTTTTTTAAAAAGGCTAAATCTAAGACCCGTATAACATTTGGTGGCAGCTTAAGGGATTTTGAATAAAATCCTCGGGACGTTTCCGAAGTATCCAAGTGAAAAAAAAAAAAAAAAAAACTTTAAAGTGAACTTTGAAACATAAATAAGTGATTCTGCGATTTAAATAATCGTCAATTCGAAAATACAATAATCGAATAAAATAGTCCACGCGTGTAATATCGCCATAATAATTCAAATTCTGTACATCGAACCTGAGAATTTCATACGACGAGCCAAAACAACGCCAACGAGTCACCAAGTACTCCGAGTCGCCTTATCGGTTCCGAGAATGCAGCTTATCTTAGTGCTCGCCGTACTGTGAGTCTTTGGTCACTACTTTATGTACTATAATATTATTTCTTAGGACAATTTAAATGCTTAATTAAAGAGGCGATCATTTAAATGCAACAAATTAATTAATTATAATATTCGTCTTAATATTGTAACAACTATTCAACTGTAATTGTTTTTTATTTTTTGTTGTTGTTTTCTTTTAAATAACTTTTATTCAAAATGTCCAAATCAAAAGAGGACATCTCTGTACGGAGGGAAGAAACAATGCCAGCTATCGACTTAAATGTTTTAATTAAATTTATTGGCACCTTTGACGGAACAAGGGAAAAACTAAACCCGTTTTTAAATAATTGTCGCAACGCGGTCTCTCTAGCTTCCTCCGCACAGAAAGATATCCTCTTCAAATACATTCTAAGCCGATTAGAAGGTAGAGCTGAGACTGCATGTGCAATCAAAGAATTTGACGATTGGTCCCAACTTGAAGAATTCTTAAAAACCCAATTCGGGGAAAGAAAACATTACAGTCACCTTTTGTCTGATCTTCAAGATTGTAAACAAAATAGTAACGAGTCGGTTAACCAGTTCGCACTTAACGTAGAGACTTGTCTAGCAAAATTATTGACGGAAATCAATCTCTCAATCCCAACTAAAAAGAAAACCGAACTGGCTGGCCGGATCGCTGCTATGGAAGACCTCGCTCTACACACTTTTATAACAGGCCTTAATCCTAAGCTTTCTATGATTGTAAGATGTCGTAATCCCGAAACTTTAAATTCTGCTATCAATTTTGCTGTAGCAGAGGAAAAGATACTCCAGAGTATCAATAGGAAGCAAGCGTCGTACTCATTTAATCAAAACCAATTTAATCAGCCTCGTCACACTCCCAACAGGGATTCTTTTAATAAACCACATGCGCGTCCTTTACCCCAGGTTGCACGTCAACCCAAAATAGAAAGATCATTTAACAATATCGTGTGTCGTTATTGTAAATTCACGGGTCACTCAATCGAAAATTGTCATAGACGAAACTTTAATAACCGACGCTATCCACAACCTAGTTATAATCAACCTTCATCGTCGGGCTATGAACAAAACTCAAGAAGAGTTAATTATATTAATGAACCGTCCAATGAAATCGAATCTCGCGACGAAATTGATAATTCTTGCGAACAACCCGTAAATGATCATTTAAACGAATAAATGTCTCGCCCCGGTGTCGTGCGAGACACCTAAATTCAAAAAAATTCGACGCCTATCCTAATTCTTTTCCTAAAAACAGTACTTTATGTTCGAATAAACCAAGGCAGATTACACAACAGGGTAACCAGCCCCAAAACGGAAATCTTGCCGTAAAACTAATTAAACCGTCATTGCAAACGGTCAAACCTTACAGTTCTACTGTCTCTGAATCCAGGCAGATTACACAACAGGGTAACCAGCCCCAAAACGGAAATCTTGCCGCAAAACTAATTAAACCGTCATTGCAAACGGTCAAACCTTACAGTTCGACTGTCTCTGAATCCAGGCAGATTACACAACAGGGTAACCAGCCCCAAAACGGAAATCTTGCCGCAAAACTAATTAAACCATCACTGCAAACGGTCAAACGTTACAGTTCTACTGTCTCTGAATTCAGGCAGATTACACAACAGGGTAACCAGCCCCAAAACGGAAATCCTGCCATAAAACTAATTAACTCATCGATTCAAACGGTTAAATTAAATAATTCAAGTTCGCAAATTAATAATACGTCAAACGTGAATACTAAATCAAATCTTGAAATCTACGAAATCACTACGGATCCATCTAAAAAACTATTACCACATATCCTCGTGTATACTCCAGTAGCCGATGTCCCTCTGTCTCTGTTAGTTGATTCAGGATCCTCAATAAGCCTAATTAAACAATCGAGCATACTACGATTACCAGATCTTATAAAAGAACCAATTCACTTAAAGGGTATAGACCCCGTCCAGGAGTCTACCCCAACGTTAGGTCATTTTAAACTAAAACTGTTTATTTCCGATACTAATCCTGAAAAGTATATAACTAACAAATTCCATGTCGTAAATAATATCAACTTACCTTATGATGGCATAATCGGCAGCGACTTGCTCACTCACTTCGGTTGTAATATAGACTATACACGTGACAGTTTAAAAATAGGAAAATTCGAAATTAAACTTCATTTTTCTGAACCTACATACATTATTCCTCCTAGAACGGAAAAGGTGATAGAATGTTCAGTCTCTAATCCTAAATTAATGGAAGGACTCATATTAGACCAGAGTCCTTCGGAGAACATATTAATCGCAAATTGCATAGTAAAAGTAAAAGAAAATAGAAGAGTTAACATTTCAGTCGTAAACATCTCCGAATCACCAGTCACCCTGAAATCAAACTTAAATCTAATACTTACCTCTATTGACTGCAATCACGTAGACGATGAATACTCTGTCAATACCCTTCGCGCATCTGAAAATAAAAATAACGTATTCTATCGCACTCAGGAAGTACTTAATCAACTTAGAACATCACACTTAAATCGCGAAGAAGCCACAGCTCTCAACGACTTATGTTCTCATTATTCAGACATCTTCCATCTTCCTGGAGAAAAACTTAGTTATACAAACACTGTAAAACATTCCATTAAAACAACTTCCGACACTCCTATTCACACGAAATCCTACCGTTTCCCTGAAGTTCATAAGGCCGAAGTCAATAAGCAAATTGACCAGATGCTAGAACAGGGCATAATCACACCTTCTATATCTCCATGGTCCTCACCAATATGGGTGGTACCCAAAAAACTCGACGCCTCTGGTCAACGCAAATGGCGTGTCGTCATTGATTATAGGAAGCTTAATGACGTCACAATCGGTGATACGTATCCTATTCCTCAAATAGCAGAGATTCTCGACCAGTTAGGAAATAGTAAGTACTTTTCAACCCTAGATCTAGCCTCGGGTTTCCACCAAATCTTGGTAAATGAAGAAGATGCTTCCAAAACAGCTTTCAGTGTACCACAAGGGCACTACCAGTTCACACGTATGCCGTTCGGGTTAAAAAATGCCCCATCTACCTTCCAGAGGCTGATGAACACAGCTCTTTCCGGGCTCCAGGGCATCCGCTGTTTTGTCTATCTCGATGACGTTGTAATTTATTCACACGACTTAGATTCCCATGTCGAAAACCTATCTTCTGTCTTTCAAAAACTACGAGACTTCAACCTAAAATTGCAACCCGACAAGTGTGAATTCCTAAGACGTGAAGTTGCGTATCTTGGCCATATAATCACTAAAGAGGGAGTGCGTCCAAATCCGGAAAAAATCAAAGCCGTTACCGAATTTCCAAGGCCTAATTCCCCTAAAGATATAAAATCATTCCTAGGCCTCGTTTCCTATTATCGCCGATTTATTCCCGAGTTTTCCAAGATCTCTAAGCCCTTGACGTCACTCCTAAAAAAGGACGTTACGTTCAACTGGCAAAACGAACAACAATTAGCCTTCGATGAACTCAAACACAAACTTACTTCTGCACCCGTGTTAATTTATCCTGATTTTACACAACCTTTTATCCTAACAAGTGATGCATCAAACCACGCCGTAGGCGCAGTTTTATCACAGGGACCTATAGGTAAAGATAAACCTGTAGCTTTTGCGTCCCGTACTCTTAACAAAAGCGAGTGCAACTATAGCACTACGGAAAAAGAGCTGTTAGCCATACTATTCGGTTGCAAGACGTTTCGTCCATACCTATACGGTCGTAAATTCATAATCGTCACCGATCATCGTCCATTGAAATGGCTCTTTAATCACAAAGACCCTAGCAGCAAATTACAAAGATGGCGCCTAAAACTGGAAGAGTATGAATACGAGATTACTTACCGTAAAGGCTCACTTAACGCAACTGCTGATGCATTATCCAGATTTCCTGTGAATCCCATCTTACCTGAAAATCCTGTCGACATTCCCGTAAGCATAGATCCTGCTCATCAACCTAGCACGTCATCTTCAGCTCCAACCTCTGAAATAAATTGGGAAAACCTACTAAATCCTGACTATCCTTATGCTGTTTCTAGTCCAATACCTGCGAACCTCGAGATTCCACAAGGAGATCCGAGTCATTTCCTACCAGATCCTGAAAATGAATTGTTAGATCTTAATCTCCCTAACCTTAGCCCACACAGCGAGGATTTGAACCTCGATTTCAACAGTGCTGACATACCATCTCTACCAGAAAGCACTGACACACAAATTCAACAACCAGACACATGTACAAATACTAATAATTACACCAAGTTCTTAAAATCTATCTCTGACAAAAACACTATATTCAACACTTACCTTAAAGAACACAACGAAAACTTACTAAAAACCTCATGCGAAAATATAATCATCCCAACATCATTGGACTTAGACGAATCAAACCCATATGTCCAAGAAATAATAAGCAATATGGACCAACCTAATGAATTAATTCAATGCGAAAGGGAGCTACATTCATTTAAAAAGATTGAATTCAAAAATAAAAATTATTACCTACTATTTATAAAGGTCCATCACTTTGACGAATGTCTATATAAAGATTTATTTAACTGTTTAGAAAAATTAAAAAATGAAATATTACTGCCTACCTATATAAATAAAATCGCTATATCAGACTTTAAAAATCCCTTTGAAAAGCATTCGTTTGTGAAGATTTACAATATCCTTACATACATATTTCATAATACAAATATCTCAGTAAACATTTATCATAACAAAATAATTTATCCTTCTTTAAGTGAAATAAAAAAGATCTTACGAGATAACCATGACCTACCTATTGCCGGTCACTTAGGCTCCGTAAGGATGCTTAAAAGGATTCAGGAAAAATACTATTGGAAAGGAATGCGCAATGATATCGAGTCTTATGTTAAACAATGTGTGTCTTGCCAAGAAAACAAAGCATTAAGGAGAATTAACCGCGCTCCGATGCAAATCACAACAACATCCACCGTACCTTTCCAACGTTTAGCAATCGACATTGTAGGGCCTCTTCCTGAATCCGGTACTGCCAAGTTAAAATACATTCTCACCATGCAGGATGACCTCACCAAGTTCTCTGCAGCATATCCAATACGCAGTACCTCAGCTGAAGAAACCAGCGACTGCCTAGTTCATTTTATTTCCCTATTCGGAATACCTAAATCAATCCTAACCGACCAAGGAACCAATTTTACGGCAGATCTCTTTAAAAGGACTTGTGATTTACTAAAAATCAAACAACTATGGTCAACGCCCTACCATCCACAAACTCAAGGGGCACTTGAACGTAGTCATTCTACTCTTAAGGAATACCTTAAGTCATTCACTAACGAAAACCAAACGAATTGGCCTCGTTATATTTATACTGCAATGATTTCTTATAACTCCGCTGTACACAGTACCACGAATTTCACTCCGTTTGAATTAGTATTCGGTCATAAGCCTCATATCCCTGACTCGATATATAACCAAAGTTCCGATACAACATACCCCGAATACATAAAAATGCTTCAACATAGGTTGAAACATTGTCGAGATAAAGCTATCGAAAATATAAGCAATTCTAAAACAAATTCTAAAACATACTATGACTCAAGTTCACGCCCTATGCAATACAAAGTGGGCGAATCAGTTTATTTGAAAAACCACCTACGTCTTAGAAAAGCCTTATCCCCGTTGTGGAAAGGGCCCTATAAAATAGTCAAAGTGCACGGAAACAACACTTTATCCTTGTTAATAAACAGACGCCATATCAAACATCATTTCGACGAAATTAAACCAGCAACCACGTAACATAATGTGCAACACTTATTTTACGCACATATATAAACACAAATCATTATACCTTTTGTCTACACCCTTATTAATACACATGAAATAAATAAAGTAACACTTTTACAAAATTAATTTATACACACTATTATCAAATAATATATACTAAACCATAGGAAACATATATAATTAATATGTTAATATAAAGCAACATATGCATAGTTACTTAAAATATAAATATAAGAATAAAATATGAATAGTTAAACATATACTTTATTAAAATAATACAACTTAAATAAATATAATATGAATATAGTATTTCTCTATTACAGTGCCGGATCACAAGCACATCCAGATTATGTCCAGCGCATAACGTCGAGCGCCGGCCTTTATTTCGATTACATAGGAACCCTAAAAATACATAATGGTTACCTTAATGTTCTCACCCCTATCGACATATCCTACATAAGTCCACATATTCAAAACATTAATAGTGTGTTAGTAACCATAAAATACCTATGTAAACAAAATAATGCAATAGACTACGTAGGATGCCATAACATGCTAGAACCGCTATCCGTCCGATATCAGGACATTATAAAAGAGTATGAATCCATATCATATTTAACATCAAAAAGAAATAAGCGAGCAGCCTGGTTCGGTGGTATAGGAACTGTATTTAAACACATTTTCGGTACTCTAGATGAGGACGACGCTTCAAAATATGACAGTGCCATCGAATCTGTACAGAACGATGAGAAGAAGATAGCTTCATTAATAAAAGAAAATATTTTAGTAACCACGTCTTCGTTATCTGAATTTAATAAAATTTTACATACAATTAAAATTAATGAAGCTAACTTAAACGAAGTTATCGACAAACTCTCGGTGAATATAAAAAATATTTCAGTAATTTCTAACAAACTTCTTTTAAAATCACAATTAAGTTCTATTCTTAACAGCTTAGAAACTTCGTTATTAACTTTGTCATTCCAACTCGAAGACATAACAAACGCTATGATATTCAGTAATCAAAACATCCTGCATCCGTCGTTGATAACACCGCAACAACTTTACCAAGAGCTCGCCGATAACTATAGGCACCTACCTAGTAATATAGAATTACCTATAACTTTAAGCATAGATTTAATACATGTCATACTAAATGTATCTAGGTTAACTTGCTATTATATTAATAATAAAATAATTTTTGTCCTACAGATTCCATTAGTAGATACAAAAGAATATAGATTATATCATAACATACCGTTGCCAACGCCACATGACCCTGAAAAACCATCCTCTTATAGCACTATTATACCTACCAATAAGTACATAGCGATGACCAAAGACAACCTAAATTATTGTAATCTAAATGATTTACACACCTGTAAAGAAATTAACTCACAGTACTATATATGTAACATTATTAACGTGTATCCTTCAAGTGCAAACCCAACCTGTGAAAGTGAATTGATAACAAAAGTGATTAAAAAACTACCAGTGCAGTGCGAAACCAAGTTCATCCACGGAAATATAGACATTTGGAAATCAATATCGAACAATAAGTGGCTTTTTGTTCAGTCTCATTCAAGCAAACTCTCCGTAGATTGTTTAAACTCCGAACTTTATGAGACGGATATCTTAGGAACAGGCATACTTACCGTGCCGAAACATTGTACAGCATATTGTAAAAACACTAGACTTCTATCTGAAATTAACGTTTTAAATGTTACCTCCAAAAGTATAAACTATTCTAATTTTAATATTATTAATGACTCCTGTTGTAATTTAGAAAACGCAAATAAATTCATATCAAGTATGTCACCCATCCCACTGCTTAATGTAGATCTAGATAACTTAAGCTCAAAAAATAAAGAAATAAAAACAATGTTAAATAAAGTAGAAAAATTAATTGAATTACCTCATATTATAAAATATGGGACACACTATTCCATTTTTAATATTATTATATTTTGTTTATTTTTATGTTTTATTACTTTTAAAATATATTCTCTATTGAAATCTGGCAGCAGCTTACGCAAATCTCTCAAAAAAAAGAAACCCGTTACCATTTCCGCGGAAAAAGATGATGATTCTCAAACAATTGACGATATTTCCCTACCTAAATTACGGGAAGTAGCTTAAATAATTCATCACTTTAAAATTCTGTATAATTATTATTTGATTTTATTAATGTAATATCTTAATTGAATACGACCTTAATATTTTATAAAAAAAAAAAAAAATCTTTTATATCTCCTTCACATAAACTTCGAGAATCGACCCCGAAGTTTAGTCTTTTGCGGGGGGCTGTTATACCCCGTACATGTAGGAACATATGCCAAAACGCAACTCTGTCTATCGCCAGGTTGCAGAGTCAGCATAACAGAGGATTGAGAATCATTGTTAGCTATCTTAGAGTCAGTCCGCTTCCAACATCCAAGACGCGCAGACGGGGCTGCCTAAGGACTCAATATCCAACTTAAACTCAGTGTATTATTTCTAGTTCTTTATGAAACCTTTTTTTTAAAAAGGCTAAATCTAAGACCCGTATAACAGTACGCTCTATCGGTACGGAGGTTCGTGTTCGAGTCTCTGGCTGGGTTGAATATTCGGACTGTCTGGTTATCCCTGTTCGTGTCCATGTTGGTATTCTTGAGTGCCTCAACGGGCGGAAGAAACAGATCGAAACAGGACAGACGTTTGCCTCGTAAGGCACACTATTTACCCCTTTTTCACAAAAAAGGGCGTAGATAGTGCTGTGATTGCGGTCTGTGTGACGTTAGGCACAGACGGTTACTGACACACAGTAGCGCAATATGCCGAGTGTTTTTGGGTGATGCAGTTCCTGCGCGAACGTGGGAAGCTGCCGTTCACCTTTCCACAAACGGCGCAATGGTACACGCTACGCACTGCCGTCAACGAGCGTACGCTCAAATCGTCCGAATCACATCGATCTTTGCTATTGAAAATAACAAAGCGTCGCAACCGATGATCAACGAGCCGACGAGTGGGCACACAAAGCTGACGAGCAGATACGCGGTAATACGCACTGCAAGGGCGTCCTAGATACGTGGTCGGGGAGACGTCTCGACGCCTTGGAAAAGGCGGAGTGCGTCGTCCGACGGGTGCCGTGAAAGTTCTTTCTAAAAAGAAAAAAGTTTCGATCGCACCGCTACACGAACCCGGGACTATCCAATAACTCGAGGCCAGTACGACGTTCTCAACGTAAAGCGGAGCGAACTCAACGCTAGACGGAAATTCGTCGACCGGCGGGTGTCAGAGGGGCTAAGTTCTCGACCCGGGGGGAGAAAGTAGTTCCTGATTACACCACAGCTCAAGTATCAGATGCGACCGCCGCCGCGCTCGATAAACGGCCGTTAGGCCCCCCCGGCCCCTCAGGCCCCTCAGCCCCCTCCGGGCAAAAACCGTTAGGCCCCTCCGGCCCCGCAGTCGTCGCAGGCCCCTCCGGCCTCGCAAAATCGACGCCGTTGCCGGTCGCCTCCGGTTCACAGCGTCCTCCGTCGCGCGATCCGCCGCCTTTCTTTTGGCGCGACCCGCCGCAATCGCCAGACGACGTTGTGATGCAAGCGATGCACTCCGCGCAGTCGTCGCGCGCATCATCGCGTGCTTCGTCGGTAGCGAGTCACCACTCCGACGAATACTACAGATCGGACCAAGAGAGCTATTGCTCCTCTCCAACTCCATCCACGGAGCCAGACATGGCCGCCCCCGGAGACGATGGCTTCACCACCGTCACCGGTCGCAAGAGGCGCCAAAAAAAAGAAGCCGACGCCAGGCCTCCTCGTAAGGTGGCCGCCGCGATGCCGCCTCCGCGCCCGAAAATATCCGCCAAAAAGGCGACGCGCCCTGTCCCGATGGACACCTCCGCGCCCTCCCGAGAGGCCGGAGCCCCCCGCGCCCCTAAGGCGCCGCCTCCTGTAGTAATACAGGATACGGCTCCCTGGGGCAGCATTTCGAAAGCGCTCGACGAAAAGCGCATAATTTTCACGCGTGCTAGGCCGATCGCAAACGGCATTAGTGTCACGGTGCCGACACCGACTGACCATCGCGCGTTGACGAAATGGTTAGCCGACAGAAAGATCGGCTACCATACATACGCACTCGAGGGGGAACGCATCCTCCGCGTAGTTATCCGCGGCGTCCCGAAAGACATCGAGACGCAACTCATTTTAGAGGACCTTAAGTCCAAAGGCCTCCCCGCTTTACAAGTACATCGCATGACTAACATGCGAACTAAGGCGCCGTACAACCTAGTGCTCGTGCACTTAGAGTTGTCGGACGACGGAAAGAAGATTTTTGACATACCTAGTGTATGCAATCTCTCTGGCATCGTTGTCGAGGCACCGCGTAAGCGGTCCTCGCCTAGCCAGTGCCACCGCTGCCAACTTTATGGCCATTCCGCGCGCAACTGCTTCGCGAATCCTCGCTGCGTTAAATGCGTAGGGAGACACGTGACAGCGGAGTGCAGTCGCGACCCAAATACCGCGGATCCCCCTACCTGCGTGTTGTGTGGGACGGTGGGCCACCCTGCGAAGTATCGCGGGTGCCCTAACGCCCCCCGCGGCAAGCGGCGTCGCGGGAAACGCGGTAACCGCAAAGGAAAGCCTAAACAGGCTAACCCCCGCGCCCCTCCCACCCCCGCGGGTAATAAAACTACGACGGCGGAGCATCCTCCGCCGCCGAAAACAAACGCGTGGACCCGGCCCTTGCCTATGGTCAGCGCGGCCACTACTCGCCCCTCGGCCCCCGCACCCTCCGCTAGGAGCGCCGCGACGCCGGTGGCTGCCACACCTGCCCATAGCCTGCAAGAAGATTTCGACATCCTACTGCAGTATATGGACAGTGTCGACATTGATGAACTAACGTTGTTCGCTAATAAAATTAGGACGGCAAGCTCTCCTAAAGAGCGCTTACAAGCGTCGATTGAGCACATCGGTGTGCTCAACGCAATTAAAAATCTTAAAGCCAAATAGGCAATTAAATTCATCCGCGTTATTATAATTTTTAATTTTTAAATCTAATAATAAATGTTAAAGTCATTCGCTAATAAATAACGCGTTTGAGGCCCTCGCCTCAACACATACACCCGCGTACACATACACGCACCCGCTAGCACAGCGGCGCACCGCACTCGCCGGCGAGTGCGAAGTCTTAGGTTCATAGCCGCTCGATTCTTTCGAGTTCTCAGGCTACTTTATTTTCAGATGGTTCTTATTAGATATTGTTTGTTTTGTATTGCATATATTATTGTATGCAATATAAAATAAATAATATTCTGCTCCGATGGTGATCCAAGCCGAGGTTCGTACCTCCTTCAGAGGGGCCCTTGGATCACTTCGAGCCCCCCCTTGTTAGTCGGATACCTTTTATTCGTTTTCAGGGGTCGAAGTGCAGCGCAGTTGCTCAGCAGCGACGTTGTCCTTCTCACTCGCGGGCCTTCTGCTCGCGAGTCGCTTTCTATGACGCAGTAAAAGCCATAAGGCTAATTGCATACACACACACAAAAAAAAAAAAAAACGCTCTCATTTTCTCTGCGACTCAATTGTGTTTTTTACTCAACCCGCTCAACTCCTACTCAACACTAACAAATTTTCAATTCCGCTATATAACGTAATTTTTAAAACTACATACATTTTTTTAAATAAAACGTAAAAATTTGCGTATTTTAAAATTACTGTCGTTGAACGTTCATCTCCGCGCTGGGGGATTTTAGAGGAGTAATTTCCCATCCGCCACATATCCCCTCCGACACTCCTCTACTCTTAACGAAGGTGTTCGACAGTAAAACCCAATCTTATGTCTGTCCCGTGCAGGGATCGAACCCGCAACTCATAGCGCAGAAGCCAGTCGCCTAGCCACCGCGTTAGCTGCGGTAAACTACCCAAAGTTAAATACCTATTTTAATTTGCAGAGATGGATGTCGCTTATATCGCCATAAGAACTCTGCATGATGTGAAATGATTTAAGCGCGAAGATGTGAATAAGTAGGCACCTCATCGATCTAATTCAAGTAGGCATCATCCTTAAATAAATTGGAGTGATAAAAATGCGAGCAGAAAATGTAAATGTCAATGCTACATGTGACAGTTCAACTCGACGACTCTTAAGACATTCAATACTAGAATAAGTAACCGATTACCGCCCCAATAAAAATAAATGTATTCGTAAACTAGCTCCGATACCCGCCCGCTTGCTTCGGCGTAAATTCAAATTTCATAGACTTATAAAAACTATACTATGTCCTATTCCTCGATATAATTTACCACTGTGCCAAATTACATTAGATTCGCAAAGGCGTTTGAGCATAATTGAGTGACAAGCATCTCAAAACACAAACTTTCATATTTATAATATTAGTAAGCAATATTCTGCACGCTTTATAAAAATAATTGAAATACTACAAACCATCTTGAATTTAGAATCCACTGTGTGATTTATCACAATTACAGTTTATATGGAGAAGGAATGCAGAAAGCTAAAATTTATATATAATATATGATGCAAATACATTAACTTCCATTAAAAAAAATCTAAATTCATAATAGCAGCATAAAAATACATAGTAAAAGGAGTTTGCTGAATATTTTATAAGTTTGTACGTTTAAAGCATCGATTTGGTTTTTTAACTGTTATGTTGTTATAATTTGTTGTAAGAAATAAATAAATAAATAATTGTATGACGGCTGAATTTCGATCATTGGCTTGGGCGACCACTATTTAATAATAATTGTCTCAAAATAACAATTAAAAAACAACTCAAATTAACACATTACATACAGAATGTACTTATCAATAAACTATATCTAAATAAATTCATAAGCTCACTTACCATTATCAAGCTTTAGGTTATGTTTTGCTTATACCAAAATGCACTTCGCGAAATATGAAGGCAGAATGTCTCAAGTAATGTAACATCTTCCTATATCATTGCAACTAACCGCAGTTTTGCACATTCGAAGTACCTGTTTACTATAATTGTAGAAAAACAGAGAAAATAAATAGTTTTTTAATTTAAATAATTTAATTGACACAACCAGTAAATTAATTTACATACTATGCGATTTAGTTATTTCTCTTTAATAACACATAGATGGATTAAACACTAGTTGTTTTTATTTAATACGCACGGACTAGAAAAATGTCTCTTTTTTTTCCAGTCCGTGTTAATAGGATGCTTATTTTTGTATCAAAAGTTCACAGTAATATTATTGAACGAATTCTTTCGAATAATCTTCGTTTTAGAGAAAAAGTCTTCTAGCACATACATTTCTTTTTTACTACATTTATTACTTCTTATATTACAGAAGAGGGTCTGGAAACCAACGCATTCGGAACTTCTTCCGGCACCATTTTGTTTTTGTGCAATTACTGAACATTATTTCCCGTAAAGTAATGAAAACGGAACTTTAAAAATATTTGCATTGCACATTTAGTGTTAAAAATTTAATTAAAACTCAGATCATCCGAAGCAATTTATTGCAATGTAGTGGTAAAAACACTAAGCTGGCAACACTGCGTCCCCAAACTACCTCCGCCATTTTTTACTTTTATTAATTTCTTCTTTGTTAATTTCTTGATTAAACCTAATTATGATTTATATGTGTATATAAAAGAAGTAACAGGCTAGTAGTCAACACTAATATTATAAATGCGACAGTAGCTCTGTCTGTCCCTCTATTGAACCGATCCTAGCTGAACCGATATTGACGAAACTTAGCACCGCATCCTGTTTTATCCCGAAAAATCAGACAGATCCCACGGGATATTTAATAAGCCTTTGTCTTTACGCAGTGTATTGTAAAATGCAAGATATAAATAATCGATTAACGAATGGATTTGAATGATTTGATGGATAAAAAAAAATAGTTAAAAAAGTTTATAACAAAAACCTTTTTTGTTGCAAGTTTTTACTTGTGAGGCTTATCTCCAGTAGTGGGTCGTCTTATCCGATTTGCGATTCCACATAAAATCTACCACCCCATATCATCCCGTGTGTTGGCAATCTATGAATTTTAATATTAGTCTGTAAATAAAATACTATAAGTTAAATAAATAGCAATCGTATCGACGATCTCATGCCATTTGTGAGCCATTCAGGCATATTGTTATATAATTACTTCGCACAAGTAGCTCGCAACATTTTTTATTATATAATTACGTAATACAAGTAAGCCTCGCAAAATGCCCTTATATGGGCATAATATGTCCGAAAGTAGGCGACCAATCAGAGCGAAGCAACATTCGTAAACCAGGCTCGTGCTCTGATTGGTCCGCACCGAGCGCGCACGATGCGTCTATACTCGGTGACTTGAGAAACCACTTAGAATGTATATATATAGGATTAAAACGAAATAAAACGCTCCCATTTTCTCTGCGACTCAATTGTGTTTTTTACTCAACCCGATCAACTCCTACTCAACACCGTGGGTGTCGCAAAAGTCGACAGAGTGAAAATAAAAACTAGGAGATGGGCAGCAGCATCTTCCGGGAACACCTGAATAAATAAACTGCTGTTGCTAACCCGCCTGCCAAGCGTGGCACCTATGGCAAAATCCCCCCAAAATGAGAGCTACTTACTTTTGTGGCTCTCTATGGGGGAGGCCTGTGTTCAGCAGTAGTCTAGTGATAGGCTGAAACGACGACGACGACGACTCAAAAAGAAAAATAAAATAAATACTCGTAACTCAACAATAAATAAAAAAAGAGATAACCCTAATATATAGGTATAGGTACTTAGGCATTTCAATGGTCAAAGTGGGAAACTAGCGACCTCTGTCCGTGAGTGATTAGAATCATCCATCAGTAAAAATCTAATGTATAACCATTAGGGTTAGATGGCGTTGACGTCCTAATCAATATTTATGGAATCCATTAATTTTATTATTTTTACGACAAACAAAAAAAAATAAGAAAACGATTACGGATTTAGTAGTCTGTTTTGATTGAAGAAGAAAGATTGAGGGAGGCTAAAAATAAGTAAGTCAATACATTTCTACCATTTTTAGAAAAGTCTGTCTGTCTGTCTGTTTGTTAAATTTAATCAAAAGACACGATAAGAAAATCGTAGAGGGGATCTTCGTGTAACATTTTGTCTTTGTTTTATTAAAATCGGTTTATTCTAGGAAAAGTTATGAGTATTTTAAGTTTACAAATTTGTTCAATGGTGGCGATGAATCAATGCACTTCATTTAAATCTAATCTAAGACATGGTAATAAAGTGACGTAAAATTAGGTTGTATAATTAAACCTAATACCATGAACACAGTTAATGAAAATATAATTTTGTAATATCTTTACACAAAGAATATCCTTTATACAAAGTACAATATTTAATCAGTAATCACTAGATGGCGTTAAATTACGTTATTTTTTGAATAAGGTTAAGATTCCCCGCTGTTTAAATGTCGTTGAGATTTTAGCTTTTAATATGGACACGATGAATATTCCGATTCAGGGTAGGTCCAACTGCATTCTAAAGATCAGATTTTAAAATATTGTACTAATTATACTAATTTAACATTACGCTTTAAAACATAATTTTTTTATCTAATACATATAATAAAAATGTAAACTGCTCCTGTCTGTACATTTTAAAATTTTGTGAAATAATTTATTGAAGGGGGCTAAAAATGAGTAACTAAACACATTTCTATCATTTTTAGAATTGTGTGTCTGTCTGTTTCTTTGTGAACGCAATACGCCTAAAGCATTAAATTTGTTCAAAAAATTGGTTGTCTGTAAAGTCGGTTTACGGACACGTCATATAGAAAAATTGATGAATAAAAACATTAATTTTTAATTATTAATATATATAATACTTATTATTTACAGTTTTTGAAAATTTACTTTAAATAAGTTGTTTAAATATAATCACTACCAATTAGTTATAATCATATTATGTCACATTATTCTTTATTTAATATATCTCAAAAAGTTCTCGAAGAAGCTCGCGTGGCGGCGTTCCAGTAGCAGAACTGCTAGCTCTGACGGTACGCGAGAAGAGAGATATGTGTGTGTGTCACAAGCCAACGCTTGGGCCGATCGTGCCTCTCTATCGCTTATTGCGCGCTCTCACTTGCACGCACGGGCTCAGGCGGAACGTGGCGGAACGGGACACTTTTTCGTGCGCGCTGCCGGTGTTCATCAATTTAAAAGACATTATGTCGTCAAAAACTCAGTACGAAAATTATAAAGTATCTTCCCGTAACATTTAGTTTTTGTTTTATTAAAATCGGTTCATTGTATAATTTTTTTTTTAAAAGTATGAGTATTTGAAGTTTACGAATTTGTTCAATGGTGGTGATGAGTCATTAAGTAATCTAAGAAATGGTAATAAAAGATGTAAAATAAAGTTCTATAGTATTACCAACTAATGAAACTAACACCTGAATCTGAAACAGCAAATGAAAAATTATTATTATATTTTCTTACAAAGAATATAATATAGATAAAGTGCAATAGTTAATTACGTATTTTCGCCGTCAAAGTTAATTAGCACTATCAATAGACGGCGTTGTTGTTCAAATTATCGTTATATTGACTGAGACACATTTTTCATAATGTTTTCACCTGGCCCGCGAGTTCAGCTGTACTATGAAGCTCTGTAATGTATATATATCGATGGCCCCAACGAATAAACGTGCAATCGAAAAACGACAACTTTTGAGGAAGATATAAAAACGTTTGGAATCACATAACTTTAATTACATAATAAATAGACAAATATAATGTGTGATCAAATTAAAGGTAAAAAAGATATCTTTCAGCTCATATACTCGTATTTATTATAAATGAAATATTATCGGTTTACTACATTATTTAAGAAAAACCGTATTAAATTATTATTCTAGTGAATAATATGTGACTTGTTAACATTATTGTATCACTGCACGTTTATTCGTGTCATAAATGAAGCTTAAACAAGTGTAGTGAAATGTTGCATGGTTATTCCACGTATATCTTTTTTTCCCTGAGCCTTGCTCTGGTCATCTACACACTTATACTTGTATATTTTGTTGCTTTTACATATTTGTAAAGATAATGGCCCGTATATTTGTGTTAACAAGATCGATTCAATATTTATGTAATACGACTTTATTAGTGCATGGTATATAATGTAAATTAGCTATTTTTTTTTTGTTGAAGGTTCATTAAAAAATATTGTTAATAAGAATAATTACTATTTATTTATCCAATTTAGAACGAAGTAGGTACTTATCAAGTATATTATTACTAAAACAAAAACAAGAAAAATCTAACAGAAAACAACTAATAAGTGGTTACTAATAATTCTCCTCGTCACTATCGTTGGTAACTAAGGTGGAATTTAATGGCACTAGATTTCTGTAAAAACACTGGTAATGGTTTGGTATGGCTCCCGAGTCACACAGACTTATTAAATCTCTATATAAAGGAAGAGGTATGGGTAGCATTCCAGTGTATGCGAGTTTTAGGTTTTCAGCGTGTTCTATAGGTTCCCCTCGTCGCCTTCGTGAGTTAGTCCTCGTAATAGCAAGCTATTGTATCTCTTGTAATTCGTCTTCAAAACTGTATCAGGTTGATTATAAGGAAAAACTACTTCTTTAATTTTGCTGCAGTATATTTTATTTAAAACATGCTACAACACTGTCCCTGAACAAAATTTTTCCTTTTCTTGTTCCTTTAATTGCCTTACCATTTGTTTTTCTTTCAAGTGCTTTTCATAGTCAGCTTTTAACTGTTCTTTTCTAACATTATCAGAAGTTTGGTAAATTGAACATATTTCACATAAATCTTTTTTAGGTTTGTGAAAGGATAGGTTAAACTTCGTATTAAATATTACTTCATACTGCCGTTTAGTTGCTTTGCATGTTTGATTGTACTGCTGGTTTGTATCTATCCATTCTAAATATAGTCGGTGCATTTTAGAGACATTCAATGTTTCACACAGATATTGCTTTTGACTATCTTTACGAGTATAGTGTGATTCAACTCTTTCAAATAGATTTATATGGTCAATTATACTTTTCTCAGTCTCTTCTGACATTCTTCTTGGCCTGTTCTTATGAGTTCCTCTGTAATCTTTTAAATAATGTCATCTATCAATTTATCAATAGCTGTGTTTACTACTTGCTGTGTAATAGACAAGGTACTTAAAAACATAGTTTTACAAACTTTAATCATGGAATTAGTATCATCGAATAGTTGATATGTTAATGTTTGAGTACGATTATTTTTAAGTTCAACTGTAATTTTTTTGACGTTTTCTTTTTTTACATGGCGGTTAATAAAATCCCACTGTCTTTCGTGGTCCCAGATAGCCCAAAAATTTTGAAAAATTTTACTCCTCATATTTTGCTGTATCTTTTCGTAACATTTCAGTTTGCAGTTGCACGGTGGACCTATAGATTTTTCTACGTTTTGCTTTTTAGTTCTAACACTTTCATAACTTTTACCAGAATTTTTAAGAGTTTTATTTTTGCGATCTTTCCATAAATTAGGATCTATTTTTCTCTTTTTCGTAAGCCCTGCCGTTGCAGGCCCCTCTGGCCTGCAAAAGCAGACTCCGCCGCCCTCTGTGGCAGCCGCGCTAGCCCGTAGGGCTTCGCAGCGCAATTCGCCGTCGCCGGACCGCATGTCCGGATGTTCGTCGGCATCGTCGCGCGCTACATCGCGCGCCTCCTCGTGCTCCCGCGCGACTTCGGAGCTAGCTTACTACTCCGACTTACCGGGAAGCTCTTCGTCGACTGAGTCGACCGAAATCGACGCCGCAAAGGCAACCGGAGACGACGACTTCACCGTCGTCACCGGACGTAAGCGTCGGCAGAGGAAGGAGGCCGAAAGCCGGCCCCCCCGCAAAGTAGCAGCCGCGACGCCACGGCCTAAGATCAAGGCTAAAAAGGCTCCCGCGGCTCCCAAAGCAGTCCCTATGGACACCGCGCCCTCTCAAGAGGCCGGTAAACCGCAAACCCCCCGCGCACCTCCCCCTGTAGTAATACAGGATAAGGCGGCGTGGGTACAGATTTCGGGTGCGCTCAATGAGAAGCGCATCCACTTTACAAAGGCAAAACCAACCGCCAATGGTATCAGTGTCCAGGTTTCGACACCTGACAATCACCGCGCGCTCACCAAATGGTTGAGCGAGCGGCGAATTAACTTTCACACGTACGCGCTAGAGGAGGAACGTATCCTCCGTGTAGTTATTCGCGGCGTTCCTCGCGAACTCGACACTAATTTTATCCTGGAGGACCTTAAGTCCCAAGGATTCCCAGCCCTTCAGGTCCACCGCATGACTAACATGCGGACTAAGGCAGCCTACAATCTGGTGCTACTTCACCTTGAACTAACGCCGGAAGGCAAAAAAATCTTTGACATACGCAACGTATGTCATTTGTCAGGCATAACTGTCGAGGCGCCGCGTAAGCGCACCTCGCCAGGCCAGTGCCATAGGTGCCAACTTTATGGCCATTCAGCGCGGAACTGTTTCGCGAGCCCCCGATGCGTCAAATGCATCGGCGGACACGCGACGGTAGACTGTAGCCGCGCTCCAGACTCCGCGGACCCGCCGAGCTGCGTGCTCTGCGGGGGGGAGGGACACCCCGCGAATTATCGCGGGTGCCCCAAAGCTCCGCACGGCAAGCGGCGTCGCGGTGGAAAGAGGAACGCGAGGCGAGGGGCGTCAAACAAGACGAACCCCCCCGCACCCGCACCCTCCGCAAGTAGGTCGACTAAGGGGCCCACTGTGACCCCAGCACCTCCGCCAAAGACGAATGCCTGGACCAAGCCTCTGCCTATGGTCCAGGCTGCGACTAAGCGTCACCTCCCCCCGCCCCCCGCGCCTTCCGCGCGGCGAGCGGCGGTCCCCCCGCCAAATAACAACGGCGGTAAAAAACAGACCTCAGGTCTACAGGAAGACTTCGATTTAATTAGCGACTTCCTAAACTGTGTAGACATGGACGAACTTCGTTTGTTCGCCCATAAACTGCGCACCGCGCGCTCCGGACACGAGCGACTACAAGCGTCAATCGACCACTTTGGTGTCATTGACGCTATAAAAAATTATAAAGCCAAATAGGCTATTCACGTAACTATTAAAACACTTAAGTAGTAGCTTACGCTACAAAAACGGAGTTATAACTCCTAAGCTAATTTTATTTTATTTTATTGATTCTTAATGGACGCACGACCTAGGATCAAACCCCGTTCTTTGGCTGTCGCCTTTTTTAATGCCAACGGCCTTAAAAAACAAAGAGATGAGTTGAGTGACTTTCTCACCGCACATCAAATAGATGTATTGTTAGTGCAAGAGACATTCTTAAAACCTAGCATGGCAAATCCGCGCATCGCCAATTTATTTATTTATTTATTTTTACCATAACTTCTTTACAATGATTGAAACTCCGACCCCCACACTAGGCAAATGCCTGTCCTGTGAGGGAAGTAACTACGATTTCCATTACAGAATACGGCAAGTAAACAATAACTCAAAACTATTAACAAAGATAATCTGAGGGAAAAGCTATTGAATGAATATAGTAAACCTAATGTAGTTAACAATTTAAATTAAAATGTTTATGGATTTAACTCTAGAAACAAGAAGTATATAATAAAATTTATAAAGGGCATATTGAGAGTCCATGAGCATGTACGAGTCTGATTGTGTGTGTGCATGTGTATGTGTGTGTGTGAGTGTGGGAATGATGGTTGTGTGTGTGGGCACGAGTGGCATTACCTAATTTTTTTTTTTGTAGACTCTGAATCATCGTAGGGATCAAACAGATGTGTTTAAGTTCAAATTGTCATTAGAAAACAGTTTTCATAATGTTTTCTGACTCAGCATATGACCATTTTAAAATGATATCTGTGAGGGAGAATTTAAATTGCCTCACCGAGCTATGTTTAAAATCAGACAAGCTTACTAATTTGTTGTATATACGTGGAAAAAGGTATAATCTAAATCTTTTTCCAAAATTAGTCCTTGATGCTGGTGTAGGAACTCTAAAAATCCTCCTCTTAAGCATCTCACCATAGTTGGCAGAGGTGACAACGGATTTGTGGACAGCCACTGCAACCCTAACCAGGAATAATCGTCTAACACTAAGAACCTTCGCAATTTCATAAAGATCATCAGTCGGGAATCTAATAGGTTTATTTAGAGCTACCTTTAAAACAGCTCTTTGTGCCCGTTCGAGAATAATAAGAGTTGAAGTAGTCACTCCGCCCCAAGCTAGAATACAATAGTTTATGACTTATTGACACAATGCTAAATACACAACTTTTAGGGTTTGGTAGTCAGCTATCTGACGAAGACTCTTCATCACGTGAATAAGTTTTCTCAGACGGCCAGACATTGCGCACACATGCTCCTTGAAAGTCAATCTGTCATCCAGAACTATACCTAGATACCTTATATATCGTTTAATTATAAAATAATTAGGCACGACCGCCCCAACAAGCGTGGAGGCGGGACTCTAATTTATTACAAGGCGTCCTTGCACTGCATACCGATAGACACTCCAACCCTAATTAATTTAGAGGCTACTATGTGCAGAATCGCTATGACGGACCATCAGTCCGTCACAGTAGCTTCTGTATATCAACCGCCGAAAAAAACCTTATTAAGGGGCGACATCGAGTCGCTACTTAACGCGAGCGACTCGGTGATTTTGGCGGGTGACCTAAATAGCAAACATTCGGCCTGGAATTCGGCGAAGGATAACGCTAACGGTCGCATATTATTCGACCTTAGTTCTAGACTTAATTTTGATATAATAGGCCCCCTAGAACCTACTAGGGTGCCCATAGAACATAATCAGTCTCCGGACATTTTAGATATTGCACTGTTGAAGAACGTAGCATTACCGCTGCGCTCCTTAACGGTGCATCACGAATTAAATTCAGACCATCGCCCGGTCATTATGAAATTAGGACAGTCCGACGGTGAGGTCACTCGAACCAAAACCGTAACGGACTGGCGCAAACTCGAATCTAGCCTCGAGTCTATGCGTACTCCCGATCTAGATGCCATCCCTGACATCTTAGACTCCCCGGAAGTGGCCCTTCTGGCCGCGAACCGTTTCACCGCTCATGTTAATACAGTTGTCAGAGACTCCTCGCCGCAGGTCCTAAAAACTGCGTGGGAGCCCTTTTCTTCGACGTGGCGAAGGCCTTTGACAAAGTCTGGCACACCGGCTTATTATATAAGCTGTATTCCCTAGGGGTGCCAGATAGGCTTGTGCACATCATACAGGCCTACTTGTCGAATCGCTCCTTCCGCTACAGAGTCGAGGGGGCGCTCTCGAGCAGCAGACCCCTGAGAGCCGGAGTCCCTCAAGGATCCGTTCTCTCTCCAATCCTATACTCGCTGTACACCAGCGATATACCAAAACATCAAAAAGTCGAACTGGCACTATTCGCCGACGACACCACGCTTTTTGCATCCGATGTCAATATATCGAGAATATGCATTCGACTCCAAACTGCAGCCAACACGATAGGTGATTGGTTCCGGAAATGGAGAATCGAAGTCAATCCCGACAAAAGCCAAGCCTTACTTTTTAGTAGACTACTCTACCAAAAAAATCTTATGCGACTTAATCGCAGACAAATTAAATTATTCGATACTCCCGTCCCTTGGGTGTCTCATGTCAAATACTTAGGTGTAATTTTAGACAATAGATTGTCTTTCGCCAAACACATCAAAGCTGTAAGAGATAAAGCGGCATTTGTTTCCGGCCGCCTTTTCTATCTTACTAATAAACATAGTAAAATGTCCCTCAGACATAAGCTGCTTCTATATAAATCCTGCATACGTCCCATAATGACTTACGCAGGAGTCACCTTTGCGCACACTCGCAAAAGTCATATAAATAAACTTCAAGTGATTCAGAATCGCTTCCTGCGTCGTATCACAGACGCGCCTTACTATATGCGGAACGTAGATTTACACCGCGATCTTGAGCTCCCTACCATAGCAGCTTACTTCAAAGAAATGTCGATAAGACATTTCGACCGAATAAAAGATCACCCTAACCCGTTAGTGGCAGCAATAGATAATTACATCCCCGCGAGGGATGCCTCTTTTAGACAAAGACGTCCAAAAAATATACTTATTGACGATTGTGATGTAATCACAACTACTAATAAACTTTACGACGTGGGCGCGCCGTCCCCTCAGGACACGCCCCCGCCTATTGCGTACACTCGCACCGACACACACCCACTAACTCAGCGGACACAGCGCGCTCGCCGGCGGGCGCGTTCACATAGGTACACGGCCTACACAAGGTTCATCCCTGTGCAAGGTCGATTTTAATATCGACACACATTTTTATAATTTTATATTGCCAGGTCGCGGTATTGTAAAATAATACTATTGTTTTATAATACTTAGCGAGTACGTAATGTATCATTATAAAAAATTCTTCTCTTTCGATAGCAGTCCAAGCCGAGGCATCGACCTCCTTCAGAGGGGCCCTTGGATTGCATCGAGCCCCCCCCCCCATGTTAGTCGGATTCCATTCGTCTACAGGGGTCGGAGTACAGCGGAGCAGCAGAGCGACGTCGAGACGCAGAGCGCCGAGTCAACGCCAGCAGCGACGTTGTACCCATACTTGCGGGCCTTCTGCTCGCGAGTCTCTTCCGACGAAGTTGTAAAAGCCGCCGGGCTAACAACGTTAACACATACAAAAAAAAAAAAAAAATCTTTTTCGTAAGCGGTTCTATAGGAGTGACGGGTCTTTCCTCCGATTCTGTAGTTACAATATCCTGTAATATATTTTGTGTTTCAATACTATGTAAAAAACCCTCTAAGTCGGAAATATTTCTTAGATCGTAATCATTATTAATGTATAAAACAGTCGGCGTGGCTATAAAATCTATTTTTTGTTGGGTTGATGGAGTCATTACAATAGAATTATCAGTAGTCTGTAAATCATCATTATTATTTACAGGATGCAATGGAGTAGGGTATTCCGTTTCAGGTAGTAATGATTCAATAACATTATGAGAAATATCTAAAATGTCATTTGTTGGTACATTTGGTGGTGAGGTATTATTATCATGTGGAGATACATTTACTACTATTAATGGAGCCGGTGTAATAAAATCATCAGGTTCTGAGTTGACTTCTTTGAGGTCTGATATGCCACCAATAGGGAAAGAACTTGGCGAAAGATATGTGAAATTTTCTGAAACAAATTACTCAAATGACTACATTACTATGTTTTCAATAACTATTTACTTACATTTACACTCAGCCCCTCACCCCCACGCAGCCCTTGGTAAGTTGGTTAGATATAATATATATATATATATATATATATATATCTAACCAACAACCAACGAAAAAGTTTCATCATTCTTACCTTTAATTTCGTTTTGTTCTTCAATACTGCTGTCATCTTCATTAATAATATTGTCTGAAAAAAAAAGTACTTCACATGGATCAAAAAATGTTTACTCGATACAATATCAGCTGAGCCTGTAAAAGCAAATAATCCTTCTAAAGAGAATAGTTACATAATACATAAGACAATAAATTAGCTAAATAATAGGCAACCGCCGCGCGGTGCCTGTGTCAGGTGATTTTCGTTCTTATTACATTTAACTTAAAAGGTTGTCGGAGTCCACATAACATGGTACCACCTGTTATAAAGGGAAAGAATAATAAGAATCCAATTTCCATTGATTAAAGTGTGTATCCTCTTACTTACAAAAGTAGTTAATCAATAATATGTAGGTACATACCGTGTATCCTTCACATACACTCGGCGTCAAAAAAATCGCACATCCGAAAAAAATAATTTAAATACTATTTTAACACAACAGGCCAATGGCAATGTTGTGGTTTGAGGGTATCATTCGAAAGGTAATTTCATTAGCTTTCAGGAATTTCAATTGAATTTTACTTTTATAACGAGACGAAAGAGAAATTAAAGAAAAAGACAGGGTATGTACAAATTAATATTTTAATAAAAATACTTAATAAATACAAAAAAAGCTCTTAAAACCTAGTGTTACCCCCCCTTGCCTTGATAACGGCTTCCATGCGATCTTTCATGGACCTTACAAGGATCGCAACAGCCTCTTGGGGTATTTGTTCCCACTCTTCAAGTACCGCATCTTGGAGCTCTTGAAGAGTGCCTGGAGCTGGATCTCGAGCTCGCACGCGCCGTTTTAGGTCATCCCAGAGATGTTCTATTGGGTTAAGGTCTGGACTTCGTGCTGGCCAATGCATAACAGGGATATCGACCTCCTGTAAATAATCCCGTACAATAGCCGCGGTGTGGCAACGAGCATTATCATGCATTAACATGGATCCATCACCGACATAACCAGCATACGGGACCACATGTTCCTCCAGGAGGTCCGCCACTGTTCTAGAGTCCACTCGCAATGATTGCGAGCAAACTCTAGGCGATCTCTGCGATGCTGTGCAGTAAGTTTTGGACCTTTAGCAGGTCTATGGGCTGTTAAACTCTTTTCGTGTAACCTTCTTCTTATCGCAGAAACACTCACAGATGTTCTCCGAGTTAATCGAAGCTGTTGTTGCAACTCAACAGCATTTGTAAAACGGTTTCGTAAAGATGTCGTAACGATGAAACGGTCATCTCTTTCCGATGTGCACCGTTTTCTTCCAGATCCCGGTTTTCTAACATAACCACCAGTTTGCTGAAAACGTTGGAACATCCGTCGAACTGAAATATTTATATAAATATAATTCGTTTCTAGCCATTACAGCCATTTTTCGCGCAAACTCAGAGAGGTGCGATTTTTGTGACGCTGAGTGTAGTTCACCAATTTTAATATCTTTCTGCAACGACTTGAAGTACGTCTGTGTAATTATACTTATCACTCATTAATGATTTAATATGAATATTAACAACAATGCATGTGCTCAGTAAACAAACGAAATTACGTAATAACTCGAGCAAATTCGCATCCGGACTGACTTACCCCTATAATAAGTTACTCTATGGGACTGATATATTTTCGGTGATGTAATTGCTGTTAGCCGTCTCGGCTTTTACAGCTTCATCGGATACTCTTCATCGGATACTTCTATGGGACTGACCTTCCGTGGTCTAGCGATGTCAAGCGCATCTTACATACCCCGCCCCCGCTTCGCCCCTTTTGTAACGAGCGATTGCAATAGATACTATTGGGAAAGTATCCGCTTATTAAACGGTTACTACCAATAACTTCAAATTCATGATCGAATAATATTAGGGCTTAAACCTTTACAAAAGTAGATAAAACAAGAGAAAACGTTAAAAGACAATAGCATAGCTGTACTTATTATATTCAAAGTTTTGCCGCCTGCAATGAGGCATTACTGATAAAAGTCGCTTGCGTTTTTACACGAAAAATCGTGCAAGAGTTATTACCCAAAGGAAAGGATAGACACGAGCGGCAGATTGATTTAACACGCTTATTCTGGTGAACTCAAATAAACTAATAATCGGCAATAAGCGCATGTTTTATTATTCATGTGATATGTAAATATTTTTTTCCGTACATTAAAGGAATATTGTGCTAAAAAAGGCTTATTCGAAATCTAAAATATTTAAAAAAAAATATATAGGTGTATAATAGGCCAAGCAAACGAAAAATACGAAAAAAAAAAAAAAAAAAAAATGGGTAAGAGCTCTTGCACGTTTATTCGTTGGGGCCATCGATATATATATCTTAAAACTCTGTATGTTATTGATTAGATAGTCTGGATAAATGTTGTACTTAACTTGTAGCGACATCTATGTCACCACTTAAGAAGCTCAAGAAATATTTAATACATTCCATAATCGCGCTATGAAAGTTTTCTGAAATGCGACCTATATAATATATAACATCCAAATAATTTTATGATATATCTCACTCGCGAGTCTCTCACTCGCGGGCATTCTGCTCGCGAGTCGGTACCTATGACGCAGTCAAAGCCATAATGGCTATTTGCATATACACATACAAAAAAATAATAATATAGTAGACGTCGTCCTCAGATCAGACCCTTCAATACGGCGGCTAGCCTACTCTTTTCAATGGCATTTTCATCCTCCAAAAATAGCAATTGCCACAAACTTTGTATTTTATAGTCAAATTTATTTATTTATTAATAATTGTAGGATTATTATTATAGGTTAGTTGGTTTTGGTTTACATATTTTTCATTAACTGTAAATAATTATTTTGAATTGTGTTGTAAATATGTACAAATAAATAAAATTGGAGTGTATATCTGTGATTTCGCAATAAAGTGTTTTTTCTTAAACTCATATAATGCATAATTATGAGTATAAAAAAATAAAAACAATTTGCAGGGTACCGAAACTCAAACACGCGTTTTAATCATTTTGTCTGTCTGTCTGTTTGTTTGTCCAAGCTAATCTCAGAAACTTTCATTGGCGGGTAAGGGACTTTTCAGAGAGTAATGTAAGGTAATTTTTGTTTATAATAATAATATCTCATTTAATCAATCCAGCACATATGGTACGTAAAACACAAAAGAAAAATGTAACACAATAGATTTTTTTACCTTAAATCTATAGTACATTTAAAAATAAAAATTGTGATGCTGGATCGATTTGGTTTCAGCTCAGCAATACGTTGGCCAGAAAGCCAACGCTGGTATTCTGCTGACACCGGTACCTTCCGTGTGTCAATGGCAGAATTTACTTGTACTTGTAGTTCATAACGCAATCACCTATCGAAAGAATATAATAAAATAATTAATACGTACTATGTGTAGAAAGGAAGGAATAAAATTAAATAGACAAGAAATTATACAATCAAGATAATAAGATAATATGATGAGATAATATATTTATTTACGATTATTATTGAATTTATTTAAAACACAGCAGGCGCTTTAATAATTTCTCTGCGTTTTCATTAAAAATATTTTCATTTTTTGACCCGCAGGACTCTAACGGGCGGTGGAATATTGTTCCAACACTTGGCTGCTGCATATCGGAAGCTACCTCGGAATGCTGCGGATCCATGTTTCTGTGTGGAGAGTTGTTGACAGCGCTGCCGAGCCTCACAACGCCTTCCCTCACCAATTCACTTCAGTTTGCGTTCTAGCTACCTGAGTTTATGGTGTTTAATTATATCAAAAAGTAGACACGCTAAAAGGAGTCTCCTGCGCTGTTTCATTTTCAAAATATTATGTTTATTGAGGAAAGGCGTTACGTGGCTCCGCGGTGGTATAAGTAGTAAAGCAGAAACGTGCACAGGCGTTTTGAACACGTTGAATTAGTTACTATATATACGAGGACCATATATTTTCGGAAATATTTAGTTTCTGCGTAAAATCTGAGCTTTGGTCATCATTATTTTCGTTCACGGCAGTTTTAATACTTACATATAACCACGTCTTTTTCCGATACAAGGGGTAGGCAGAGGCTCATTTCTTTTAGTATAATTTTGAACACCACTGTTTAGATATTTAAAGGTCAAAGTTAAAACATATTATTACGTAAAACGTTTAAAACGTACCCGAATGTACAATTTGCATTGTACGTTGGTCAGACCACTTATCTTTCTTTCAGAACTTAACAGTGAGCCCGCTTGCTGGTTTAGAACGTTTGCGACTGTGATATTTCTTTTATTTAATAAAGTGACGAGACGAGCAAAACGTTCAACTGATGGTAAGTGCAACGTCTACCCATTAAAGATGCTGTGTTACTCAGAATATTTCTGTGTACACCACACTGCGCCTGTCACCCTGAGACATAAGTTCTTAAGTCTCATATGCCCCGTGATTACGCTAGTTCTAAGTGCCCTTCAAACCGAAACACAGTAATGTTTGCACACTACTGCTTACAGTATGCACAAGGTGTATTGTGTCCAAACACACATATACTTATGTTGTATCGGCATGGTCTGCACGACGGGAGTCATTGTGAATAAAAAGCAACTGAATTGTTTGAGGATCGATTTAATTCTCATAATATATTGTTAGTACACACTATACAATGAATACAAATACAACAAGTTGACAACAAATGTCTTAAAGTTGGTTGTAAATTCAATAAATTTTAATTTATAAAACCAAGTTTCATTTACTTTTTCAATGCATCGTACCATTATGTTAGGTTGGCATAATGAAAATGTCGCAATTCTACATCTTTTACGACAAAAAATAACAATAACGTGGCGACTTTCTTTTAAGAGCAGCCATTAAACAAAGAAAAAATAATGATAACATGGAGCACTGCTTCATAAGTAATATTTTTTTAATTTACAAGAAAGACATAAGTACAAAAGTTTCTTACACTAATTAGGTTGCTGGTAAAAGGAAAGTTTTGAAAATTATTATTTTTTTTCAGGTAAAGTTAGTAAAATGGTTTACAGCTAACTTATTTTACTACATTGTTTTATTTAATTTATTTTGTACAAAAAAGGCACAACTACATAATACAAATTTATATCCTTATAATACTTATCCATCTCTCTCTCTGTCCCCCCGTATGTTTGTTACCTTTTTACGGCTAAACCGTTAAACCGATCTTGACGAAATTCGGACCGACGGACAAAGAATACTTTTTATTAGAGTTCACATGTATTTAAAAAGAAAACGTAAATTCACGTGAACGTAGTGGCGGGCTTCAGCTAGTAACATTACAAATGTGAAAGTTGGCGTTTGTTTGTTTGACTTTCAATCACACTTAAACGACAGAAGAGATTTTTATAAAATTAGGCACAGACGAACACAAGGTAATTAATTCTTGCATTTTTTTAATCTGCATTTCACAGTAACATGACTAAAAATAAATAAAGAGTAATATGACATAGTATGATTATAACTAATTGGTTGTGATTATATTTAAACAAATTATTTTAATTAAATTTGCAAAAACTGTAAATACTATTTGAAAAATAAAAATTAATGTTTTTATTTATCAATGTTTCTTTAGGACGTTATAACGTAAAACTATCGCCCGTAAACCGACTTTACAGACAACAAATTTTATTTAATCAAAAAAATATTATAATAGTTAGTCATACAGTAAAGAAATTGTGCGTGTCAGCTCCGAGGCGCGACTGGAGTTTTGATTGAGATTGTCATTGAATATAGAATATACAATCGGCAAAAGGGGTAAATAAAAGCATCTATACAAATAAAAAAAAATGGAGGTGTCTGTTTGTAATAACAAAATAACAAATTTTTACTTAATGCTTATGAAAGTTTATACGGTACTTATAAGAAAATAAGAATTTTAAAAAAAGTCCTCAGTTAAGGTCGATTGATCGGACAGACCGGGGAATGTGATCAGGCTTGTGACCGGGTTTGCTAGATTCGTTCAGTATGAGAGACGTTCTCCAACTAAAACGTAACCTGGACCAAATTCAAAGTGTGATTCCTCGAATATTCCCAAAGGGTGGACCACCGTGTTCACCAAGTCCAATCGCTTCTGTTCGGTTGGGGCACAACGAAAGCGATGGGCGCACCAGGCGGTCGGGTTTGCACCCCGGCCGCTATGGGCATAAAAACAAGCAATGGACAAGATTAAGAGAATATTTTGCCACCCCGACCTCCCACAGGAGTCGGGGAGCTTGGCCCATTCTCCGGCCGCACAGACTGAGGCCCTGGCCGAGGTCCCTGTGGTCAGTTGGACGTGTCCGGTGTGTGAGCGAACGTTCACAACCAAGACGGGATTAGGGGTCCACAAGCGTAGGGCCCATCCCGTCGAAGCAAACACGGAGGCCGCTCCAAAAGCGGCGAAGCGCAGATGGCGCGACGAAGAGCTGGCGCTGATGGCGCGTTTGGAGGCCAGGCTGATGGAGGAGACTGGCGAGTGCTCGAACGTACACCTGCTCAAGGCCATGCCGGGGTCCGAGCGGACCCTGGATGCCATAAAGGCAAACGGCGCTGTGGGCATATAAGAGTCTGGTACAAGCGTACCGGGCTGAGTACAGAGACCCCAAAAACACGAGCACAGCGTCGATGAGCATGAGTTCGGCACTGCCACAACCTCAAGCAGCCGAACCTGCCGACCAGCCAATGCCAGCCATAGTCGAGCCACCTGCAGCTGATGAGCCGCAACCGTGCTCACATGGTGTCCCAGGCGACACGTGTGCAGCTCGTATCCTCGACGAACTCCTTGAGAGGGTGGCGGCGAGAAGAGCGCGACACGACCTGGGTTCCAGAAGCGCGAGGCGCCTTCGTGTCAAAACCCCGGATATGACTCGGGCTGACACCGCACTGGCCGGTTTGTCGAGCCGCAAGAGGAGACAAATACAGTACGCCAGGGTGCAGGAACTGTATAGGAAATGCCGAAGTCGGGCAGCAGCCGAAGTGATTGACGGCGTGCACAGGCAAGTCCGACACAGCCTCGAAGAGCTGGAAGCCTATTGGCGGCCAGTTCTAGGGAAGGTGTCGGATGCTGGCGGGGCAACACCGGAGGCTCTTCGAGCCTTACGGCGACAAGAGTCCTCGTCGGAGGCCCAAAGGGCCGGAACAACCGAGACTGCGTGCACGCGGGACTTCACCCGGCTGTAGTCGCCTTTCACGACCGACGAAGTAAAGGCGGCCAGCTTCGACTGGCAAACCGCGCCTGGTCCGGACGTAATACGTTCGGACGAGTGGCGTGTGGTTCCTGCAGCCCGAAAAGCGGAGGTATTCAACTCTTGGTTGGTCTCTGGCGTAGTCCCAGAGCCCCTCCGGTAATGCCGGACGATCTTCGTGCCAAAGACGGACGAACCTGCTGGGCAGGGCGAGCATAGGCCGATTTCGATTGCGTCTATACCGCTCAGGCACATGCACTCGATTCTGGCGCGGAGACTTCTGGCTTGCTGTCCCCCGGACGCACGACAGCGCAGATTCGTCGTCGTCTGCGCCGACGGCACGCTGGAGAATTCCGCCGTGCTGGACGCTGTGCTGGGGGATTGCAGGAGAAAGTTGCGGGAGTGTTATGTGGCGGTCCTCGATTTCTCGAAGGCGTTCGACACAGTGTCCCACCGGGCACTGGTTGGGCTTCTTCGGGCCCGGGGCCTGCCCGAGGCCTTCTGCGACTATGTTGACCGGCTGTATAGCACGGCAACCACCGTGATGGTGGTTGACGGAAAGCCAGGCAACCCTGTAAGAGTGGGCCGTGGAGTGCGTCAGGGAGACTCACTGTCGCCGATACTGTTCAACAGGGTGATGGACATAGTCCTCGCCTCTCTACCGTCAGTGTAGGCTATAGGCTAGAAATGGAGCGAGTCTCGGCTCTAGCCAATGCCGATGACCTAGTCCTGCTTGCAGGCTCTAAGGTAGGGATGCAGGAATCCATCAATCGTGTGTGCAGTGTCGCCGCGACTAAGGGTCTCTTGATCAACCCAAAAAAGAGCTCCGTCTCGTCGATGGTGCCTGACGGTAAGCGCAAGAAGCACCACTACTTGGCCGAGAAAACCTTCAGGTTCGGCCGAATGTGGTTGCCGCAAATATCTTGCGTGGAACGTTGGCGGCCTGGCGATCCCAGCACTTCGGGCAACCGTCCCGGACCTCATATCGAAGAGGTTCGGGCGGCTTGACTCATCGAGCTGGCTAGTGTCTAAGGCCGCCGCCAGTACGGAAAGAATCCGGAAGAAACTGCGCTGGGCCGACAGGCAACATCGGCGCAAACAAAACCGATTTTGGAGCCCAACATCAAAAATTCACCCTTGCTGGCCTTAGCGCGGGTAAACGGCGGGAGTAACTATGACTCTCTACCCCACAGCCCTAACGGGCGAAGATAGTAGTTGCTCTTAGCTTGACTCGATAAATGTGGTGGTCTGGGAACCGCCAGCCATTTTTAGACCACCAATACACGAACGAGCTCTTGCTAACAAGGGGGTCTTGCATTCTGGGCGACCAACTTCCAGGTATGTAAGGCTCAACTCCTACGCGAAGCCTGCACGTGGCGCCGCTGCTTCTAACAGATACGGGAGGGGGGGACGTGCCTAAATCAGTGACTCCGTTAGCGGCTGTTGCGGAGTAACATGAGTCGTTGGCACAACCTTTCATTCGAGGCCAAGCGCATTTCCGCCACAGTCCACGGTCTAGGTCGATTTATCGGCCAGACTGGGGAATGTGGTCAGGCTTGTGACCGGGTTTGCTGGATTCGTCCAGTATGCGCGACGCTCTCCACCTAGAGCGTAACCTGGGCCAGGTTCGAGGTGAAATCCCTTGAATAGCCCCAAAGGGTGGACCACCGTGTTCGCCAAGTCCAATCGCTTTTCTTCGGTTGGGGCATACGAAAGCGATGGGCGTACCAGGCGGTCGGGTTTGCACCCCGGCCGCTATGGGCACATACACAAGCAATGGACAAATATAAGAGAATATTATGCCACCCCGACCTCCCGACAGGAGTCGGGGAGCTTGGCCCATTCTCCGGCCGCACAGACTGAGGCCCTGGCCGAGGTCCCTGTGGTCGGTTGGACGTGTCCGGTGTGTGAGCGAACGTTCACCACCAAGACGGGATTGGGGGTCCACAAGCGTAGGGCCCATCCCGTCGAAGCGAACACGGAGGCCGCTCCAAAAGCGGCGAAGCGCAGATGGCGCGACGAAGAGCTGGCGCTGATGGCGCGTTCGGAGGCCAGGTTGATGGAGGAGACTGGCGAGTGCCCGAACTTACTTCTGCTCAAGGCCATACCGGGGTCCGAGCGGACCCTAGAGGCCATTAAAGGCAAACGGCGCTGTGGGGTATATAAGAGCCTGGTACAAGCGTACCGTGCTGAGTACAGGAACCCCAATGAAACGAGCACAGCGTCGATGAGCAGGGGTTCGGCACCGCCACAACCTCAGACAGCTGAACCTGCCGACCAGCCAATGCCAGCCGTAGTCGAGCCACCTGCAGCTGATGAGCCGCAACCGTGCTCACATGGTGTCGTCCCAGGCGACACGTGTGCAGCTCGTATCGTCGACGAACTCCTTGAGAGGGTGGCGGCGAGAAGAACGCGACACGGCCTGGGTTCCAGAAGCGCGAGGCGCCTCCGTGTTAATACCCCGGATGTGACTCGGGCCGACACCGCACTGGCCGGTTTGTCGAGCCGCAAGAGGAGGCGGATACAGTACGCCAGGGTGCAGGAGCTATACAGGAAATGCCGAAGTCGGGCAGCAGCCGAGGTGATCAACGGCGTGCACAGGCAAGTCCGACACAGCCTCGAAGAGCTGGAAGCCTATTGGCGACCAGTTTTAGAGAAGGTGTCGGATGCAGGCGGGGCAACACCGGAGGCTCTTCGAGCCTTACGGCGACAGGAGTCCTCGTCGGAGGCCCAAAGGGCCGGAAACACCGAGACTGCGTGCACGCGGGACTTCACCCGGCTGTGGTCGCCCTTCACAACCGACGAAGTGAAGGCGGCCAGCTTCGACTGGCAAACCGCGCCTGGTCCGGACGGTATACGTTCGGACGAGTGGCGTCTGGTTCCTGCAGCCCGAAAAGCGGAGGTATTCAACTCTTGGTTGGTCTCTGGCGTAGTCCCAGAGCCCCTCCGGCAATGCCGGACGATCTTCGTGCCAAAAACGGACGAACCTGCTGGGCCGGGCGAGTATAGGCCGATTTCGATCGCGTCTATACCGCTCCGGCACATGCACTCGATCCTGGCGCGAAGACTTCTGGCTTGCTGTCCCCCGGACGCACGACAGCGTGGATTCGTCTGCGCCGACGGCACGTTGGAGAATTCCGCCGTGCTGGACGCTGTGCTGGGGGATTGCAGGAGAAAGTTGCGGGAGTGCCATGTGGCGGTCCTCGATTTCTCGAAGGCGTTTGACACAGTGTCTCACCGGGCACTGGTCGGGCTTCTTCGGGCCCGGGGACTGCCGGAGGCTTTCTGCGACTATATTGACCGGCTGTATAGCACGGCAACCACCGTGATGGTGGTTGACGGAAAGCCGGGCAATCCTGTGAGAGTGGGCCGTGGAGTGCGTCAGGGAGACCCACTGTCGCCGATATTGTTCAACATGGTGATGGACATAATCCTCGCATCTCTACCGTCAGAGTAGACTGCAGGCTAGCAGCAGAGGTAGGCTATAGGCTAGAAATGGAGCGAGTCTCGGCTCTAGCCTATGCCGATGACCTAGTCCTGCTCGCAGGCTCGAAGGTAGGGATGCAGGAATCCATCAACCGTGTGTGCAGTGTTGCCGCGACTATGGGTCTCGTGATCAACCCTAAGAAGAGCTCCATCTTGTCGATGGTGCCTGACGGAAAGCGCAAGAAGCACCACTACTTGGCCGAGAAAACCTTTAGGGTCGGCCGAATGTGGTTGCCGCAAATAACTTGCGTGGAACGTTGGCGCTATCTAGGCATCGACTTTACGGCGTCTGGATGCGCGACGTTAGAGCATAGCGTCAAATTAGCCTTGAATAACATCTCTAAGGCACCCCTAAAGCCGCAGCAGCGACTTGAGATTGTAAGGGGGAACCTGATTCCGAGATTTTTGCACGGCCTTGTACTGGGCAATATCTCGGATGATAGGTTAAGCATGCTCGACGTCCAGATCCGGGGTGCGGTAAGGAAGTGGTTGAGGCTCCCAAAGGATGTGCCTGTCGGGTACTTCCATGCGGCAGTTAAAGACGGCGGCCTAGCGATCCCAGCACTTCGGGCAACCGTCCCGGACCTCATATTGAAGAGGTTCGGGCGGCTTGACTCGTCGAGTTGGCCAGTGGCTAAGGCCGCCGCCAGTACGGAGAGGATCCGGAAGAAACTGCGCTGGGCCGACAGGCAACATCGAAAATTCACCCTTGCAGATCCGGTCACGGGCCTTAGGTCCGTCACACGGTTTTGGAGCGAGAGGCTGTGAGGCTCGGTGGACGGGTTCGAGTTGCGCGAATCCGGCCGCACTCCCGCGTCCACTAAGTGGATAAAGGAGGAGTCCTCACGAGTCTCGGGTCGGGACTACGTGCAGTTCGTCCATATCCACATAGGAGCACTGCCCTCTAAAATAAGAACCTCTAGAGGACGCAGGGTCGGTCGTGAGTCGGAGTTGAGCTGCCGCGCTGGGTGCGCGGTTAGGGAGACAACGGCTCACACCATCCAACAGTGCTGGCGGACGCACGGTGGTCGGATCGAGCGACATGACCGTGTAGTGAGGCTAGTAGCGGAAGCGATGGCCTCAGACCAATGGTCGGTGGTGAAGGAGCCTCGACTCCACGCCTCGAAAGGCCTTCGAAAGCCCGACATCATTGCCGTAAAGGGAGACGTCGGAGTAATCGTGGATGTGCAGGTGGTCTCGGGCCAGCGACCTTTAGACGAGGCACATCGTGACAAACGTAATAAGTACGGGAGTCACGATGAGCTGGTCGAAATGGTTGCAGGCAGACTAGGACTGCCTAGTAAGGAGAACGTCCACGCCACCTCCTGTACGATCTCCTGGAAGGGAGTGTGGAGCCATGCTTCATACAAGGAGATGAAGCGGCTCCTAGGGCTTAAAGAGAGTCTATACCGGGTGATTCCATGCTTTGTGCTGCGGGGCTCACATATGAACTGGACACGGTTCAATAAGATGACGGGGACCACGGTTGGGACGTCGGACTGAGGGGCCGGAGTCCTGTGGGGATTGGGCTGCTGTCGAGCCCAAGGCTGTTGCAGCCTATAAGATGCCTTTGTTAAGGCAAACGAAGACCACGCCCCAAAAAGAACGAGCAACAGCCATCACCAACAATCGGCAAAATGCTGGTCTGCCAAGCCTCAATGGACGGGGGATGGGGGCAGAGGGGTCTCTCGTGGCAACCATGATGATTACGAACTCACGTGGTCACTCCTAGTCAATGTGGGATTATACGACCGACTTAAAAATCCGGTAAATGTATGTACGCGTAGCTATAATTAGTTTTAAGCACACACCTGAGTGTGCAAAATAAGATTCACACAGGGACGCACTAGGGCTACACACCTAGGCACTCATCCCGGGCCACACACCCCGGCGGCCACTTTCCCGGAATTTCGGAATTAGAACGGATCAGGAATTAGTTAGGAAAAGATGGAGATGGAGTTAGCGTGAGCAAACCTGCCGATCCAGGTATCACAGCCGGAATTGTTCCGCCAGCTTGCGAACACTCCGAGCTTCGCCTCGGCATGTGAGGCGCTATCTAGGCCCCCGTCTGGGGCTTCGTCCTCGGGCTCCGAGATGGAGTTCGATTCTCCCTCGTCGCCCGAGGAGCCCCGCGATACCGGCTGCGACACCGGAGACGACACCGCCTTCCTGCTAGAGCAGAAGTCGAAAAAGAAGCGCAAGAAGCGCGCCTCGCCCACACCCGACAGTCACGCCAAAGCTGCCAGTCTTAGACAGTACGCCAATCCCGCAACCGCAGGTCGTCCCATCAGCCTCCCAAGAGGCACCCGCTGTCTCACAGCAGGCCCCCGCCTCACGCAATCCTTCGCAGTTCGCTGCTCAATCACGGCGGCCACCGCCCATCTTCATTCGGGCACGGGACAGGTGGCAGAAAATAACATCGGCCATGTCTAGGCTAAAGTATATCGCCGTACCTACTTCTAACGGCATAAATCTTCAGGTGGAGACCGCAGATGTCTACCGCCAGGTAACCCGTTACCTATCTGACAAAGGTGTGTATTTCCACATCTACACTCCAGCCCATGAGCGGCAACTCAGTGTGGTTCTAAAGAACCTACCTAGAGAAATAAGCGCGGAAGAGGTGAAAAAAGACCTCATCGCTCAAAGCGTCCCCGACTTCGCTGTACACCGCATGTACAGCGGGCGCACTAAGGCGCCCTATAACATAGCGCTAGTCGCACTTGAACGCTCCCCCGCAGGAAAGCAGATATTTATTCTGCGGACCTGCTGTAACCTTTCTGGGCTCTCAGTTGAGGCCCCACATAAAAATGGCCCTGCCAGCCAATGCCATAAGTCCCAATTGTACGGCCACTCGGCAAGAAATTGCTACACCCGTCCCAGGTGCGTTAAGTGCCTAGGCGATCACGCCACAGCAGACTGTCCTCGTTCAAAGTACAAAGCACTCTTAGCCTCCTTCGTCCCGCCTGCCTGCGTACTCTGCAACGCAGACAGTCATACGGCAAACTACCTCGGCTTCACGTACACAAAGGTAAAAAAGAAAAAAAAATCAGACATTACCTATACGAAATGAATAAAAAACAAGCACACACAATAGTAAGAGTACTTGCGATCTTACCATCTAACAGAGAAAGGACTGTAAAAAAAAAAGTTGTCAAAGTCCGGAAAACAGTTAAGGAAAGTCTCCGACCAGTGTTGGAGGACACCTAAGCGGTGCACACATTTAAATAAAAAAAAACATCGGCTGCCCGACGGCGCCAAAACTTAAAAGGCCTGCGGTTAAACAGGCCCCATCACAGAGGTCTATAGTACCACCCCCACCACCCTCCGTATGGAGGTCACTTCTGACCCGCGCAACTTTAAACGCGCCTCCTCCGGTTGCTACCACGCGGAACATACCGGCTCCTTCACAGGTCGCACCAGTCGCGAGCCGACCGGTCGCAGAGCGATCTACACCTAGTCTGTCGCTTCGCCACCGCCTCCAACGGTGCCGACATCTCGGCTCTCGCCACGGCTCTCCGAAATACTAATAACAATTCCAACGGGAGGATCGCCACAACGGTGCGTTATCAAAGCGTGATAAACGCTATTGTCAATTTTAGGGCATAAAACTCGTGCAAGAGACTTTTTTGAAACCGCACACTCGCGATTCCAAAGTCGCAAATTACAACATCATTCGGAACGATAGAGTTACCGCTGCGAACGGCGGCACTCTTATCTACTACAAAAAGTCTCAGCCATCTCGAAACATCGGTATGTCAGCTAGCCATGATCGGCCACTCTCCCATTACTATCGCATCCGTCTACTTACCATGTAGACATGACGCTGAAATCAAACGCAACGACTTTGAAGCACTTCTCTCCCTCGGGAGCTCAACAATCCTTGCCGGAGACTTCAATAGCAACCACTCCCGGTGGAACTCTATATCAATATCGAACTCGCCCTTTTCGCAAACGATACCTGCCTCTTAGGTAAAAAAAAGTAAAGTTTCAGCCTATAAATGTCCCACTGCTGAGCACAGGCCTCCTCACATTTCTGAGAGGGTTTTGGAGCTAAGAAGAATCCGCCAATGCGGGTTGGCGGACTGCACATGTCTTCGAAATATTTTTTATTTCTCAGACATGCAGGTTTCCTCACGATTTTTCCCTTCACCGCCGACCACGTGGTAAATCAGCACTTAAAATTGCAATTAACAATTTTAGTAGTGCCGGCACCGGGAATCGAACCCAGGTCACTCGCGTACTATGAAATTTAAAGCGAGCGCCTAGCCCCGGAGCTCTTCTGAGCCTCATGTGTCTGAACTTAATCCAGACACTATCTCTAAACGTCTCCAATCCGCAGCCCGAACCCTCGGGAACTGTTTTCGGAAATGGAGGATCGAGGTCGACCCCACCAAAAGTGCAGCCATTTACTTCTCGCGGCGCATAACGCCGTCCATAGAGTTATTTGATCTTCCAATCCCCTGGGAAAAGACAGACAAATACTTAGGCGTCCTATTAGACTCGAGACTCTGCTTCGGTCCACATATTTACTGAGTAAAGAACTACTAATCTACTCAGCACGACACACTATCATACCATCCGATCTAAAAAAAAAATTAAAAGTTACACCATTTGTGTGTAACATTGGTGATATGATCAATTTACACGTGAATAATAAAAACTGGCAGTAAATATATTCTCGGATACTTTGGGTAACGTTAGTGACTAGTACCGAGGTGGAAAGACGATTTCTAAACTGTTTCAAGAAAACCAAATAACATACATTATCGAGTACTTGATGCAATGACTTTTTTGCTTTTGCGTGACATTAATTTCTCCAGTTTCCTATAAAAATGTTTCTCCGTGACCATCTATGAAGCTCCATAAGCAAACATTGAATGCAGCTAGCTTAGACCTTAGCGTCCAATACTTTTGACATGAATAGTACACGTGTAACATCCAAACAATTTATTCGCTCTGACCTACCGACACTCAGACCTCAATGTGACGTAAAAATATGTTAAATATAGTACCTTAAAATAAGTTGCACGGGATGTTTTTCTCTAGACACACAACAACGACTTCCGTTTGAAGCCGGAGTCGGACAATAAGTTTGTCATAAATTGTAGGCAATCTTTTGGAATTTAGACAACTAGCATATAAATGGTCTATTGCAGTGTTCAAAATGAGGGAGAAATTTAAAAAAATATTAATGTAAAGATACACAACTTAATAAGAGGAAACATCAGTTCGATGAAAACCCACAGATGTAAAACAGTATTGTGTGCGGCAGCTCGTGTCCCGTGCCAGTGTGCCTGCAGCCGAGCGACTCTCAGCGGACGCCGCGCACCTGCAATCATGTTACAGGAGCCTCAGCTATCATCTTCTTAAATTATTAAAGCCTACAGCCGACGTACGTCCCACGGCTGGGCACAGCCCCCTTTAATTTTTTCGGAGTTTTTCCAAAGGGTTTTCGAGCGGAAGGAATCCGCCATGCTGCTCTACTGCTATATCTTAGTATTCAACATGTGAAAATGTGTTTTTCTGTTTGTCCTTGCATTACGCTCGAACGGCTGGACGAATTTAGCATAAAAGTCGATAACGTAGTATAATAAAACATAGGATAGTAATTTTAGTCATAGAAAATCACAACTGTATCCCATAAGGGGTAATCAGAGACTGGGCACTCACTGCAAAAACAGATGACTGCCACAATCCACGTTTCACCAAAACAATATAATGCACTTGGTGTGATAGGTGGTGAGCCCATCGCCACCATGCGCTGTTGGCTGCACAGTGCAGTTTAATTCCTTACTCGCCTTTTACGAGATCCATTGGATGAGATGGAGTGGTAGTATTCTTTTATCGAGCCGCCACCACACGGCATCAATCATCACAATATTTATTTTACGCTCTGCGATGCGGGCGGGAGATTTTATATTTCTAAGATGTATACCAGGTTTCCTTGCAATGTTTTTCTTCACCACAAATATCTTCACATAAATTATATCTAATTAAATTATTTATCTGTATATAGAAGATACTGTAGGCTTTTAAAGGATAAACGTAGACATGATACAGTCGGCGTATCACTTAGCACTTGTAATACACAGCAATGTTGACACTGGCTATATCACTTTAGAAGCAGACAGCTAACATGTGCACAGGACATGGGCCTCTTGCCGCATGACCATTGTGAGCAGGTACTCGTAGATTTTTTTTTAATGGAGAATTTAATATTAACAATTCGAGCAAAACGTTCATCGTGTGCCCGTAACAAAAGCTGTGTCACGCAGAACATTTCTGCGTGGTACCACACTGCACCAGTCCCCTGGGACATAAGTTCTTAAGTCTCATAAGTCCAGTAATTACACTAGCTTTCACATGCCCACGTCCGAATAACTGACCCTGCAGTGGTACCTACCTAGACGGATGACGGACTTGCATATGAATCCACCAGAAAAACAAATTACACAGAGATAAATTTGGTCTGATACATAAAAGATTGTTGCGTACAAAAAATTTACAAATACGTGCTTAGGTTAAATTTACCTCGGTCAGCTCTTACGACATCCACATGACATATTTACACACAGACAAATTTTCAGACATTTCCACACGACGGACCAGGCGGCAAGACACAGACAGACATACAGACACAGAAACATGACTTTGTTTGTAGTTACTAACGTGCGGCGGAGGAAAGACAGCTGTGGCAAATTGCAAGTTGCATAATAGCACTAGAGATTTTGGAGTTCATAATCTATGAAACGTGTGAAGCTCGGCGTCCGGCGATGGCTTTAAGCGTCCCCTGTTCAGTGGGCGGACGCTTCAGGAACAGATTCAGTTTACAAAAAGTATGTAGTAGGTTAGATTACAAACTGCATCGCGGCAGTAGTCGTTTGAAAGCGCTACGACGTAGCTAACGTAGCCCGCCTACGTCGTAGCGTGTAGCGACATCTATGTCGCCACAGGACAAGCTCAAGAAACATATCGTACGTCCATAAATCACGCTCTGAAAATTTTGAGATGCGAGCTATGTATACAACATCTAAATATTACTAGGAGGAGACTACCTCCCCAGATCATAACACCCATCAGGCGGGTAGCTACACCCATTCCCCTTGGCAATATCATCCGCCCATATAGCGCTTGCGCTAGGGTTGGTAGACGAAATTTACAGCGGATAGAATTAAGAATATGACATTTAATAGACGTGTACCGATTCGCTTAACAATATTACTTACATATGTGAGTGACGTGCTCCTTGCAACGTGAACAGGCGGCTCGCAAACTACTCATAGAAAAACGTTCTTATCGGCTGTAATGAAAAATAGTAGTGTCAATTTTGCTAAAATTTATATATTGATTTTTTTGACAGTTTTGTGAATTAAAAAAAAATGAAAATAAGTTATTAACTAGTATTAAAATGTCCTGCAATTGTTGCAGGACGTAGTGGCGCAGCTACCCGTGAAAACATTGAAAGAAAGAAAAAACGCCTTTTCGGGAACATTGTTTTGAGAATAAAAGTGTAAGTAGCTGGTATTCGGTAGAGTAGAATAGCACCTACCTCTTTCCTACCGAGGTGTCGTAAGAGGCGACTAAATTATTGTACGGGCAGCCTTTACTCGTGCAGAATAACACCATAAGTACGATGCCACATAACTAGCAGTCATTTTTCAAATTATGATAAGTAGTTAAGAAGTTTTTAGGGATATGAACATACAAAATACATAGTATACTGGTTGAAATCATAACCCTTCTGTTGGTTTCGCCGTAGTCGGGTAAATAAGTATTTATTATATATGTATTTTGGGTAGGTTAGGAGAGAAAATATGTTTATTATTCCCAATTATCATGTATAGCGCGAGCAATAGCTAATATATTGAAACGTGCTAATTAAGCCCTTTCATTTGTTACCCAACACAGCATGCATATTTTAATGTCGCACGTCACGTCACATTACCAGCGGACGCTCAAGACACTTCCAACAAAACATCATTTGTCGAAGAAGTAGTTTAGAAGTTATGAGGGAACAGATGAACGGACATACATCTAAATCATAACCCTCGTTTTTGCTTTGCCGTAGTCGGGCGTACAAGCGGTCTTCCAAAAACAGAGTGCTGTTGTATGTCCGCGCCTTCTATGACACCGCGCCTTCTATGACACCGCGCCACATATTTACACTAATAATCTATATTTAATTTCGCGTTTGACATATTATTACAACAACAAATGCAACCGGTTTCAAATTCACTCTTTTTGATCATCATTAAGAGTATTTTTTGTAAATTCGCACAGAAGCTTTAATATTTACGTGACACGACAGGAGCGTGCAGCAAACTCACACACACACCCACACCCACCCACACTCACACACACACACACACACACACACACACACACACACACACACACACACACACACACACACACACACACACAAGAACTTACAGACTTAGGTTGATGGGCGCAGTGTGGTGTCACACAGAAATTTTCTAGGTAACACAGCATTTGTTATGGGCAGACATTGCACTTACCATCAGGTGAACGCTCGTTTGCTCGTTTTATCACTTTATCGAATTAAAAAAATAGCAATTTAAGATATTACGATAAAACAAACACGATAGATCGATCGCCGAGTTCCTGTTCGCAATCTGTGTTAATTACATGTAATTAACGATTTTAACTTTAATCGTTTCAGGCAAAATGAAACATTTTTCAATCCAGATTATATCAAGTATATAATTAAGCTATTAAAAATGTATATAACATACAAAAAGGTGCACCTTAAAAAAAATGCGCCCTCCAAATAGCAACGGGCAGAAAGTTGTAGAAGTGGCCTATCGTCAAAGGCAAAGACAATCGTCATCAATACAGACAGTGTTACCTAAACCACTACTACTAGATCTAGCGAGACGTCCTGTTGCAGATCACTGCGGCAAGTACGAAGCACCCGATGCTCTCCTCCTCGCTTGTCTCCTCGTCGAAGTTGTAAGAATGATGTTCATAAGTTCCTATCTCCTCATGGGAAGTACTTTAATAAAACATATAGACGCGCGAAGCGGTGGCTAAGGCTAGTACTATGTAATTTTTGTGTTTTTATTTTCATTTTTAATAAGAACGATGCCCCACAGTAGGATTTCTCCTGTAACGTGGGTGCGGTTTACAGACATATATTTCACATGCACAACACAACCAGCCCCGAAAAACCTAAAATTTGTGTTTAGCACAAATGTCGGCTCCGGCTTGGATTCGAACCCAGGACCCGCGGCGTCGAAGTCAGGTACGCTAATCGCTTAGCCACGCGGTCGTCTGTTTGTTTACTTCTCTATTCCATCATTATAATTTCAGCCTATCACTAGTCCACTGCCCAACATAGGCCTCTCCCATAGATTTCGACAAAACACGGACCCGAGCCACCGCGCATTTTGGAAGGATTTTGCCATTGTTGGCATGCTTGACAGGCGGGTTGGCGACCGCAGTTTATTTGTTCAGATGTTCCAGGAAGATGCTGCTGTCCATCTCCAAATTTAAACCACTTTTACAACACCGAAGAGATCAGATGGGGTGGTAGATTCTCTTAAGCCACCACACGGCACTATATTTACAGAATTATAAAATAGATTTTCTTACGGGCCAATTTCATCCTTGTACTGGTCGTCACTCTATGGGAGTAGTACAAAAAGACTGGACAGTATTCGCGGCCATCCGCTCCCGCGTGCTTCTGCAGTCTGCGCCGCAGCTCATCGCGATCTATCTTCTCCGACATCTCTCCTGGAAAATGCATTTTACTTTCTGATTTATTTTGGAAATACATTGGAATAAATTAAATTTGACTACTGCAATAAGCTGGCTTGAAATGAGAGCGTTATATCGCTAACGACCGCCTAGCCTTTCGTCACAGTACTTGACTGCTACGCCACGAGTTCTGGGTTCGAACCCTAGCCGAAGCCAACATTTACGAAACAACACAAATTGTTTTTTTATTACATAATGTGATGAAACGAGCAAAACCGTTCACCCGATGGTAAGGGCAATGTCTTCCCATAACAAATGTTTCACCCAGAACATTTCTGTGACACCACACGTTCTTAAGTTTCACATGGCCAGTAATTACACTAGCTCTCAGTGCCCTTCAAACAGAAACAGTAATGTATCCATTGCTGCACATTACTACTGTAACGTACTGCTTCACGTCAATAACTGGCCCTGTGGTGGTAGCTACCTAGACGGATTCCTGCATAGGAATCCTACCACCAGTTATTGGTGAGGTGAGCTGAACTCTAATCCATATCTTCACACTTAAATGTTTTGAAGAGCATGCAGAGTTTTTACGTCGTTATACTTGTAAGTGACATCGATAACTTTAAAGTAAGAAAGGAAGGGTGAAGTGCCGGTACAGTGAGCTAAATACACTCGGCGTCAAAAAAATCGCACATCCGAAAAAAATAATTTAAATACTATTTTAACACAACAGGCCAATGGCAATGTTGTGGTTTGAGGGTATCATTCGAAACGTAATTTCATTAGCTTTCAGGAATTTTAATTGAATTTTACTTTTATAACGAGACGGAAGAGAAATTAAAGAAAAAGACAGGGTATGTACAAATTTGCAAATTAATAATTTTTAAAAAAACTTAATAAATACAAAAAAAGTTCTTAAAACCTAGTGTTACCCTCCCTTGCCTTGATAACGGCTTCCATGCGATCTTTCATGGACCTTACAAGGATCGCAACAGCCTCTTGGGGTATTTGTTCCCACTATTCAAGTACCGCATCTTGGAGCTCTTGAAGAGTGGCTGGAGCTGGATCTCGAGCTCGCTCGCGCCGTTTTAGGTCATCCCAGAGATGTTCTATTGGATTAAGGTCTGGACTTCGTGCTGGCCAATGCATAACAGGGATATCGACCTCCTGTAAATAATCCCGTACAATAGCCGCGGTGTGGCAACGAGCATTATCATGCATTAACATGAATCCATCACCGACATAACCAGCATACGGGACCACATGTTTCTCCATGATTTCAGTAATGTACCGACCAGCATTTAATGACCCTTGCCCACGGCCACCCCGAGTCCGGGAAACGCACACAAGTTCCGTTCCGTTCCGTTCCCGTCGACGAAAATGCCGCCCCAAAACATACACGAGCCACCCCCGTATTCGACGGATTCTTCGAAGCAAGGTTGTGTGAACCTCTCCCCCTGTCTTCTGTAGACCCTTCTATGTCTGTCATTGCAGAAGAGACAGACCCTCGTCTCATCAGAGAAGAGTACGGTCCGCCACTGTTCTAGAGTCCACTCGCAATGATTGCGAGCAAACTCTAGGCGATCTCTGCGATGCTGTGCAGTGGACCTTTAGCAGGTCTATGGGCTGTTAAACTCTTTTCGTGTAACCTTCTTCTTATCGAAGAAACACTCACAGATGTTCTCCGAGTTGATCGAAGCTGTTGTTGCAACTCAACAGCATTTGTAAAACGGTTTCGTAAAGATGTCGTAACGATGAAACGGTCATCTCTTTCTGATGTGCACCGTTTTCTTCCAGATCCCGGTTTTCTAACATAACCACCAGTCTGCTGAAAACGTTGGAACACCCGTCGAACTGAAAAACGGGACAGGTTCAACTGTCGAGCAGCGTCACACTGCCGCATCCCCGACTGCAATAGGGCAATCACTTGAGCGGCTTCTTCAGAGCTGGTGTCCATCTTTACTTGTTCTTACTTGGGTTACTAGTTCACGTGTGTTCACTGCAAAGTCTAAATTACGACTGGCCCATATTTCATCCAGATCGACCCTTTTATACCCTTTTTATGTGGTGTAACTAGCGTCCTTACTAACGAGCATTTGACAGTGTTTATTTTTGACGCTCTATAATGATTAATGTTTTAATGATTTCATGATTTTTTTATTAATAATGTAAAGCTATTCAAATACCCATTTCAAACATACCAATATTTATATAAATATAATTCGTTTCTAGCCATTACAGCCATTTTTCGCGCAAACTCAGAGAGGTGCGATTTTTGTGACGCTGAGGGTAGCTGACACCCTCTTCACCCTTGTATTAAAGATATTATTCGGTTAGCGCGGCTTTTAGTACTTATTTTCAAACAGTGTTTGTGTACAGTAATGTTACAATAGGATTCCCTTACGAGTACGGAACCGAATTGTAGAAAGGTGTAATTGAAAAGATTGGATTTGAAGATCTGCCTAGTTCGTCGTCGTCGTTTCAGCCTGTCACTAGTCCACTGTAGAAAAAAAGCCTGCCTTATAGATAGCCACAAAAGTTTGTAGCTCTCATTTTGGAGGGATTTAGCCATAGTTGCCACGCTTGGCAGGCGGGTTGGCAACCGCAATTTGTTTATTCAGATGTTCCAGGAAGATGCTGCTGCCCATCTCCTGCTTTTCATTTTCGCTCTGAAGACTTTTACGACACCCACGGGATGAGACGGGGTGGTAGATTCTCTTAGGCCGCCACCACACGGTCCTAGTTAGCCTAGTTGTTGGAAGGATACGGTATTAACAGCTAAACTCCACTCAGATCGATTTGACGACGATATAATCAGTAAGCGGGATTGCTGGAGAGCCTTTGCATCAGTGTAGACAACGGACAGGCGTTAAGTCAAAAATGTAGAAGACGAACATCATTTCCATAAATATAATTTTATATATATATTATATTTCTATAATATAATAATCTCGTTAAAGCGACCAATCGGAATGCTATCTGATTTTCTTCCCAACTGCACCAGAGGAACGACCACGTGTACTTAAGTAACAATTATCTACATTATTTACAGTTTCTGAGCGGCATGCACTCATCACTGCATTTCCATACATGTACGGACAGTCGCACGCACAATAAAATAACTGTAGCAGACTGGATTGTACACTCACGTATTCATTTCCGTGCGCCTGTTGTCTATCTCTATGCCGCAGCTCACTGCGGGCTCTCTGTCGTCGCTCCTGAAAAATGCATTTTCTCTTCTTGACATTTCAGAATACATTTTTTTAAACTGAATACACACAGAACAGAACAGAACAGAATATACCCGACATGTCAATGTCAAGCGATTCGGCGGTCTTCCAATGCCTATATCACAATTATATTGCACTTACATGCTAATTTGAAGAGATTCATATCAAGAAAACGCTTTAATTGATTCATTTAAATTATTTTTAAAAATCATCTAATATTGCTACTTTGAAAAAAAAAGTAAAAAAAAATAGTGACGTGTACGTCCGGATATTTTTAGGGATGTGGTCACAATAACTCCCAAAAAAATGGACGTATAGAGACCGGGTTTTTTTTTATCGTGTCCAAAATTAAGAAAAATCATTTTTATTAGTTTTCATCTGAAATGGAAATGACTCGAAATTTTTTTTTCTAAAGAGTTAAATGAGCGTCATGAGACGTGCACTTTTGGATTTTTTTTTTAATACATTGCACTCAATAAAGATTTAATACTACTTCAAACAGAGTGCGGAAATAATAGCGTCGTTTATTGATATCTCAATTTATGATTCTGGCAACCGACCTGCCACGTCGACCCTGCTGCAGGAAAACCCACTAGTTTACCAGCAAGCGGGCGCTGGGTACACTTGACCAAAAACACAAATTGTTGGTTTTCTGCTGTGGATGTGTTGTTACAGGAGACATCCTAGTAGGCGGCAGTTTTTTCAACCAAAAACTAAACATTACGACATACATACATACTATCACGCCTTTCTCCCATATAAGGGGTAGGCAGAGACCATACACGTAACCCACTTTTCGCCACCGCGAGAAACAAGACGTGACGGGTGGCGACATACAAACAGTACGGCAATCAAATTATGTAAGGTTAGCAATAAAGATAGGTGTCCGGCAGAGTAGAATAGTACCTTGTTACATCCGCCTGACGGCGGGTACAATTAAACACAACAAAAATGTTACAATTATTTATTATGTAATAAAGAAATTAATATCTCAACTCAAAGAAAATTATATCAAATTAAAATAATCTCTAAGTTTCTAGATAAAACTACACCGGGGTGTGGATTCTAAGCACAGGGGAATCTTCTGTCTTTAACAACCTATGCGCGCTGGGAACTTATCTTGGGACTGTCCGATCTGTGCAGCTCGTAGTTCACAATCTGTGCGGTGGACATGCAACCCGTAGTTTACAATCCGTACAGTGAACGCGCAACTTGTAGTTCACTATCCGGCCAACCCGTAGTTCTCAATCCGTACGGTGGGCGAGCAGCCTGTAGTTTGCTATCCGTACGGTGGACCCCCAGTCTCCTGGAACGCGTCGAAATCACACTTGAAGCGCGAAAGATCCGATACCCAGGCACTAGGTGAGACCAGGAGTGGGCGTCGGCATCTTTCGCGAAGCCATTAAAAAAATATCCGGAATGGAATGGCGACATTTAGGTCCAGTTAAAAAATAATTTAATGAAATCAAATAAAGGAAATATATTTACCCAACCCAGAATCAAATCCCAAACTGTTTACATGTCGGACAATCACCATTCCACTACGCTATGAGGTACAAAAGAAGGACAACATTTTACTTATACGCAACTACCGTCATTCTATTAATAATGGGAATGTAATAAATGGCTATCTTTAGCTTGTTATTTTTATCTGGTTAATATTAGCAAAACATTAACATTACAAGGGAATCATAATTTAAACTTATGTCTATAACAGATTATTAATTTAAATTATATCCACAATTGTAATATACAGAATTACATTAAATTGGTCTGATACAATTCAATACTAATATTTTAGTGCAAATATGACAATGTGAAATTATGTTTTTTACAATCTAACGAACAATGTTTTAAATAATAACTGAAACGCTGAATGATATATTCAACAGATACAAAGTTTAGAGCACTATGATGTGGTATGTGAATTAGCTGTTAATACAACAACAATTACATTATCATATCATATAATTTGGCAGTGGACAGCAAGCATGTTTGTGGATTGAACTGGCTTTGTATTACAATTTAAGCCAAGGTATATTTTGTCCATTATATACATAATGACAATTTAACATTAATGTGCGTTTGCACGGATATTTATTTAGAAGAAACATAACCATATTACTGAAAGTACTCAAACTTTATTGTGCATGAACATATTTAAAACTTATCGGAATTATAAAAAGTTAAGGTTATATTTTACTAAATTCAAGATACTCCCGTCACATTTCGCCACGTTGTTAACAACTATTATGAAATATATATAGCCATAGCAATTTTTATTCTATTAAGAGGTTGAAGAAATCCAATTAACCCAGACACAAAAAAGCAATTAACAGCAACCAACCTATTGAAATTAATTATATTAAACTTACCAAGGGGGTTGAAAATTGATGCAATCTGCTTTATATTTTCTTCTTGTTTTAGTATAGCATTGATTTTGCTGCTTTTCAAAATGAGAACAAATAATTACGAATATGGATTACGTACAGTTGTCGTGCGAACTCTCTGGCGTCGAAAAGTGTTTCTACCTGCGCGAATTCGTTTTTATATCGGGACGGCCTACCTCCTCCCTGAGGCGCAAATAGGTACTCTCAGAATTCTAGAACCTTCGAATGAGACTGAGATGGAAATATGGAAGGAACGGTTCAACCGAAGGAAGTCACGCCCTAAACTATTGTTTATATTCTAGAACTTTCTTGTGCTACTGAGATAGCAATAATCGAACCGAGCGAAATGGAATCATTTTCGAGTAGTTTACCCGTTGTTCGCTATTGTATTTCTTCTAGATCTTTCCATGTTGTGGGCGTTTGTTATTAGATGTTCTAGAAAGAATCCGACTTCCGGTACCAAAGAATACCTTATATGGTTTTTTTTTTTTTTTTTTTAGGACTGATGGTCACTGTTAGCCCGAAGGCTTTTACAGCTTCGCCGGATTGAAAGGTGGCATAGCGCTGAGGGCGCTTAGCCGAAACCTTTATTTATGGATGACTGGCGCAAGGGCCCCTGAGAGGGGACCTCGGCTTGGACCGTCATCCTGTTCGCGAGAGTAACAGACTCGAGGGTGCCCAAGGGGGCCGGTCTCGGCTCGGTCAGTTACTGCAATCGGGAGGGCAATATTACTACTACTATAATTATTAATACCATGATTATTATTAGATAAGTTTACCACCAATTCGGAATGCGTTTCCGCTGGAGAAGAAATGGCGCAAGAAACTCCAGCGACGCTTCTGTTTATGACACTACTGCTAGGGGAAAACCGGCCTGAGATGCGGCGGTATCGCGAATAACTTTGTCTGATACGCCCACGCCGACGGCGGGGGCGGTATGATGGTGATAATGGGTGTTTGTGTAGTGTTGAGTAGAGCGCTTGGGCAATAGTGGTCGCGTCGTCAGGGTCCTCGAGGACGTGCCTCGGTCTCCTTTTTCCGCGGGTCGAGTTTTGGTGTATCGCGAGGGGGTTGTAAGTGGCGGCACTGACAACCAGTGGGTTGGGGTGCGTGGCGGCAGAGTCGAAGTATCGGCGAGAGGCCAACTTTAGATATTGGGCTATGGTAGGAAGCCCTAAATCGATATGAAGGTTAGCATTACGCACGAACCACGGTGCTCCCGTGGCTTTACGCATGAATCGATTTTGTATTACCTGAAGTCGGTGAATTTGACGCGGGGAGGCATGCGCAAATACGGGGCTTGCGTATGTCATAATTGGCCGAATACAGGCTTTGTAAAGTGTAATTTTATTACGTAGGGACATTTTGCTATTTTTATTTAGTAACGGATGTAATCGACCGAGGACGAACGCCGCTCGGTTCCTTACTCGGTTAATATGTGGACCGAAGCTGAGTCTCGAGTCTAATAGGACGCCTAGGTATTTGACTGTCTTTTCCCAGGGGATTGGACGATCGAATAACTCTATGGTGGGGAGATGCTGCGTTATGCGCCGCGAGAAGTACATGGCTGCACTTTTGATTGGGTTGACCTCGATCCTCCATTTCCGAAACCAGTTCCCGAGGGTTCGGGCTGCGGATTGGAGGCGTTTAGAGATAGTGTCTGGATTACGTCCAGACACATATAGGCAGGTATCATCTGCGAAGAGGGCGAGTTCGACGCCGCTGGTGTGCGGTATGTCGTTCGTGAAAAGGGTGTAGAGCACGGGACCTAGGACTGAGCCCTGTGGTACGCCGGCTAGGATGGGATGTGATTCGGATCGCACCCCCTCGACGCGGTAGCGGAAGGTTCGACTGCGTAAGAAATCTCGTATGATGAGTACGAGGCGATCCGGCACACCGAGTCCATATAACTTGTATATGAGCCCGTTGTGCCAGACCTTGTCGAACGCTTTCGCCACGTCGAAGAAGAGCGCTCCGGTATGAAGCCCGCGTATGAAGCGGGATTGAATGTGCTCCGTTATGCGGTGCACCTGCTGGGTACATGAGTGTTTGGCACGGAATCCAAACTGCTCGTGGATGGGGATCCCTCGAGACTGCATGAAGTCTCTTAAGCGGGCGAGAAGTAGGCGTTCGTATATCTTGCCTAAGGCCTTGAGGAGGCTTATAGGCCGATATGCGGTGGGATCGGACGGGTGTTTAGAGGGCTTTAGAATCCCTACGACCTCTGCTTCTTTCCAGGTGTTCGGAAAGATTGCGTTGGCCAGAGCTGCGTTGTAGATTAATACCAATAGCTGAATGATGGTAGTAGGCAGGAGCTTAACTACTTTGTTAGTGATACCATCGGGACCGGGAGATTTCCTCGGACGGAGGTTTTTAATAATAGACTCTACTTCGGTGCTGTTAACCGGCGGTATGGAATCGCGGAGCGGTTGAGAAGCCCTCCGATCGACCTCGCTGTCGACTAACGCGACGTGGGCGGAGTCGACCACTTGGGGCTTGCTTGGGGAGCATTGAGATTTTAGACTGTCAGCTAGACATTCTGCCTTTTCTTCGTCTAGGAAGGCAGGCGGTTGGTTGGGTCGTACTAAAGGGGGCATTGAACGGGATGTGCCTCCTTTTCGTGATTTTGGAAGTCGCCAGAAGGCGAGGTGAGACGGTTCGATGTTAATGAGACTGTTATCCCACCGATCGTTTCTGAGCTCCTGCATACGTATTCGGACCTCACGTTGCAGGGTGCGTAGTGTTGTTCTATTGTTGACGGTAGGATATAAGTCGTGAGCGCGAGTGGCTGCGTTCTTGCGCCTCATTAGGTCTCTAATGTCGTTAGGCAGGATCCAGCGGTGGTCGTCCGCCACTGGGACCTGTCTCGAGGAATCCTCGACGACAAGTTGGATGTGCCTAGTGAGTGCATGAGCCGCAAGGTTCGTGTCACTGACTGAATTGATGGTGGATGGAATCGCATCAAGGTGCGGAGAAGTTTGCTTAAGTTTTTCGGCTAGCTTTTGCCAGTCGACTACTGTTTTTTTGGGTGGTGAGGCTTGGACGGAAGGTCCTAGCCGAAGTAGAACGGAGCGGTGATCAGATGTTAGTTCGTGGATCACCTCTATATCGCGGATGGCGAGATTTATGTTGCTAAGGATGGCTATGTCAAGCACATCCGGCGTGTGTCCCAGTGTATGCGGGAAGTGGGTCGGTATTGTAGGCGCCAGGACGTCGAAGTCGAGGAGGTCGACTAGCGAGTCTAGGGCCACCCCACGCGGGTTGGTTGTTATTGAGTTCCACCGGGTGTGCTTGCTATTAAAGTCACCGGCAAGGATAGTTGAGCTCCCGAGGGAGAGAAGTGCTTCGAAGTCGCTGCGTGTGATTTTGGCGTCATTTCTACATGGTAAGTAGACAGACGCGATAGTAATGGGGGAGTGGCCGGTCATGGCTAGCTGACAGACCGATGCTTCAAGATGGCTGAGTGGCGGTGTGACGACTGGTACGCAGTGCAAGGACTTTTTGTAGTAGATAAGAGTGCCGCCTTTCGCAGCGGTAACTCTATCGTTCCGAATGATGTTGTAATTTGCGATTTTGGGATCGCGAGTGTGTGGTTTCAAAAAAGTCTCTTGCACGAGTAGTACGTCGACTTGGTGATCGCGAACGAAATTGAAGATTTCGTCGCGCTGGTTTTTTAAGCCGTTAGCGTTAAAAAACGCTACGTTTAGGGAGCGCGGTTTCTCTCTGCCGTTGTGAGTCATTTTTATGCCCTAAAATTGACTATAGCGTTTATGACGCTTTGGTACCTCACCGCCGCGGCGATCCTCTCATTAGGATTATTGTTGGTGTTTCGGAGAGCCGTGGCGAGGGCTGTAATGTCGGCACCGTTGAAAGCGGTGGCGAAGCGACAGACGAGGTCTAGATCGCTCTCTGCGACCGGTCGGCTTGCGACGGGTGCGACTGGTGCGACCTGTGAAGGTGCCGGTATGTTCCGCGTGATCGCGACCGGAGGAGGCGCGTTTGAAGTTGCGCGGGTCGGAAGTGGCCTCCATACAGAGGGTGGTGGGGGAGGTACTATGTACCTTTGTGTTTGGGCCTGTTTAGCCGCAGGCCTTTTAAGTTTTGGGGCCTTCGGGCAGCCGAGGTAGTTGGCCGTGTGACCTTCTGCGTTACATAGTACGCAGGCAGGCGGGCCGAAGGAGGCTAACAGAGCTTTGTCCTTTGGACGAGGACAGTCTGCTGTGGCGTGATCGCCTAGGCACTTGACGCACCTGGGGCGGGCGTAGCAATTTCTTGCTGAGTGGCCGTACAATTGGCACTTATGGCATTGGCCGGGAGGGCCGTTTTTGTGTGGGGCCTCAACTGAGAGCCCCGAAAGGTTGCAGCAGGTCCGCAGATTAAATATCTGCTTCCCTGCCGGGGACCTTATATGGACATTACGATGCTATCACTAGTTAAAGCGCGCGGTTTCCATTCGTTGTAACAACTAGTTATTTTGTTTGTTTGTATGTAATGAATTTATGTTTTTATTTTATATTTTAGAACCTTGTTACAACGTAACAACCTACCACTTTCCTACCGAGGTGACGTAAGAGGCGACAAAGGTTTTATTTATGCAGAATAACATTATAAGCATGCCTTCGCTATACTGCTCGTGGGGAAGCGAATGGGGAGAAAATATTTTTTGACTCTTACCGAAATGGTGGGGAAGTAGTTCGCCACAAGTCAGGCTCGTTCCCGCGAGGGCGAAAAGTGGGCCACGTGAGTGGCATCTGCCTACCCCTTATATAGGAAAAAGGTGTGACTGTATGTATGTATGTAGCAATAAAGATTAGATTATAAATAAAAATAAGAAAGTTCAGTGTGTACAAACTGAGACATAGGGGTCTGGTCACAGAGTTTAAATAACTGCTTAAAGCACTAAGTAACTGTTTAGACAATGGATAGACAAGATTTCTAAATGAGAATATAAATATACAGTGCAATGATGTAATTTACCTGCAGTGAGCTCTGCTGGCACCAACACCGCTGCTGTCACAGCTCCATCACCTGCAGTGTGTGTGCTGTTCATGCCATGTGTCACATCTATTATATACAACACATCTATTATATACAACACATCTGTACGTGACAATTCTTTCCTTACACTAGTTCTATAAATATACATAACTAAAAAGCCTACTCAGCAACAGATATAAGAAGGCAAACATATGCACTGATTATCTTTCTCGACAATTGAACAAAGATAATAAATTATTTCTGGCTGTCCTTATTTCTTCTATTTATATATTTTGTATAACAGTTGCCTAAGAAATAACTAAAATGTACAAATCAAACTAAGAATGATATTTTTGTAAAGTAAACATCTCTAATTACTGCACAGATTATAATCATAACAAGATTTAACAATTCAGTAAAGGGTGGGCAGTGGCAGGACACATGGCAGCACAAGTTTCTTCAGTAACTTTAATTTGTGAAACATACTCGTATTTTTAATTTTAAATAATATAGTAAAAATATGACTAACTATTTTCTTCTACTAAAAGTAAACAATAAATATTTAATATTCAGAACAATCCAAAGTGGTGCCCATATAGTTTACTTTACTTTCTAAAGCTCTGTTACTATTTTTTTCAACTCAGGACATACAAATATAAACTAGCCTGCTTATCAACATTAATATAACAAGCCAAGCATTACAATAAGAATGATTCTCTTTCCCATACAACTGAAGTAAGAAAATATATTCAGTTAACTTATTAACTAACTAACTACACAACATGTGTTGACACATTGTGTATAAACACATTCTAAAGCCAGGATACAATCAGCTCCATTGCTACTGCATCTCAACACTGTCTATTGAACAATATTTATTTTGTAGTCACAATAATTATGCAAAGTATGGTCAGTGATCACAACATTCTATAAATAGTTTCCATTTGTGGAACCTAATTTCTTACAACAAATAAATAAATATATTATAATAATTTTTTTAATATTTAATTATTCAATTTATTTTGATAAATATTCAAAACAACCGAAAATTAGTGTAAATATAACTCTACCTTTTAAAAGGTCCTTAGCCCAGTTACTTCAATTTAGGAGGTCAATAGTAGCGACACATGGAGCCCTGCATACTCAACATAGGATTTAGGCACGAAGACATGAACAAGAATTCTTCTAAACCTAAAATAGAAACCAATATATCAATTGTAAGGAAATATAATAGCAATTAAAGTTGAGCTTCGCTCGTAATACAACACTGGAAAACATAACTACCGCCAACTAAATACGAAAATTAAACGTATTATTATAATTCCCTAAAAGTGACTATTCTCGTGGTGCCGTTTACGACTGTATAACATTACCAAGTTATACATAGTGAAAAATCCGTTCGAATACATTTAGAGGTAACAATGCGAAACAGCAACTCTAATTAGAAGCAGTAGTGATGATAAAGTAATCGTAATTAACACTAAATAAAAGTTAATACACGAAGAAAGTTAGATCACACAACAGAATTCGTTATTTTATAAATATCTGACGGTAAGATTACCCTTCACAACTAAACCTAAATTAACATAACTTAAGTAGATATACCCTATACATTTTTATAAATTATAAAATTATGAGATTTCTTACCAGAGTACAAAGTAAGGTAATGTTAACTTTTTGTTTCGAGTACGTATGTAAAAATTCCGAAAGCAGAATAGGAAAACTTACCTTACGATAAGAAGTGATCCAAATACACGATCGTAAAACACAAAGATGGTAAAACAAAGTAATGAAGTAGTCGATCAATGGTAATGGAGTGAATGGTGATGGAGTGGGTAGTGTTTATATACTCTTTGTGGAGTGAGTCAGAGTGGGTAGTGGTTAGATGGAAAGAATGAAAACGTGAATTTATCAAATTCAACTAACAGTGTTGCCAATTCCACAATTATATTACCAAAAAAACTACATGGTATACTACTCGGAATTCAATCAAATATTTTACATGCTGCATTTATTTCCTCACAAAATTCTTCAATCTTCAATAATTTTCTCAAGTAGTGACTGATTTACGCAGTTATTTATAAAATTTATTTAAAATCTATATTATTTGGTATTCTATTATTACACATCCTTCAGTTTTTTTTTAGGAAGACCAGTGTATATACAGCACTAGCTGGAGCCCGCGACTACGTTCGCGTAGATTTAGCGATTAAATCGCACTCACAATACAGCAGAAATAGTGGTGAAGCATCGTATTTATATTTTTTTTAATCTGTTAAGCGTTTTCAGTTTCTTTATTAACGATGCACCGAAACCTTAATAATCCACGATTAACCATAATATTACATTATTGTAATAGTTGTAGCATTAAATCAAATTATAAACCATCCTCTTCTATATTTATCCGCAAGCTGAAGACCGCGACCTCGTCCGTGTTGATATAGGCTTTTTAAATAACTCGCGATAACTATTTGATTTTTCGAAATAAAAAGTAGTATTATATTTCGGCTAAACCGCGAAAAGGTAACAAACAGACAGAAGGACTGAGAGAGTTACTTTCGTATTTATAATATTAGTATGGATTAACGGACAAGTCAAAACTACTACATATAGTGGTAAAACGACAGCTGGCAACAAAATACGCCTGCCCTCAATAATTCAATTTATTATTTACACAACCAAGACAAAATGGAAGTACAAAACAAAAAGAAGTTGTAAAATAACCATGTGGGTACATAGGTATACGAAAACAGGAGCATTTTGACTTCAATTTTGAAAACAATCTTTTAGCAAAATCGATTCAAAATCAAAATCTAAAAATAATCCTGTTGATTTTGTGACACGTAAAAAGAAAGAAATTTTTAGGGCTTAAATACTTTTTTCTGTCGTATATTGACGACAGCGTAACCTAGTTAGTGGCCAGAATACCTGGCTTCTACGCCGCGGGTCCCGGGTTCGAATTCCAGCCGGAGCCAACATTTGTGCAATCACAAATTATTCGTTTTGGGTCTGGTTGTGTATCGCATGTGCAAAATGATGTCTAAAACGCATTGGCGATACAGCAGAAATCCTACTATAGAGCAATTTGGTTAAGAAAAACAAAAATAAAATTACAGGGCCATCACAGATTTTGCATAAAAATCTAGCAAAACTGCCAAATTATGTCAGAGATTGTTGCATATTTTTATACTGGCTTATTGTAAAGGTGAAGTTTTGCTGTTAGCCCTTTTGGCTTTTACAGCGTCATCGGACAACTGCGCTGAGCTTGGTTTGGTAGGATCCAACATAAATACAGTAAATATGATCATCATACAATCATGTCACACTCGTGCATCACGTGTGTCTCGTGAGATAGTTCGTCATAATGTTCTTTACAAAACTTTTAATTTTCAATGCAGGAAAATCAGGATGCAAGCTATCTCTGTCAAATTTCGTCATGAACGGTTAAACCGTTGAGCCGTTGAAAAAGTAACAAAGTCGGAGGGACTGAGATAGTTCACTTTCGCATTTATAATATTAGTATGGATACACTTCCTACAGATAGTGCTTCCAGGTTTGTGCACGAGCAATTCAAACGCACTCACAATACAGCAGAAACGATTGTGGAGCATCTTATTTACATTTTCTTTTAAGTTAAGCTTTTTCAGTTTCTTTATTAATGATGCATCGGCAAACCTTAATTATCCGCGATTAACGATTACATCACATAATTGCAATCGTTGCACCATTCAATCAAATTATAAACCATCTATACCATGCTATATTTATCCAGTAACGAAGAAGTCCAAACTATATTTAATGATAAAACAACAAAATAGGCCTACCCTCAATAATTCATATTTGCACAACGATGGCAAAATGGATGACCATTACAAAAGGAAGTCTAGCAAAATCAATTCAAAATCAAATTTAATCCTTTTTATTTTGAAGAGTTATTGTACCCAACAAAAATGCTTGGCGTAGATTTTTAATGTTTAGGGTTTAAATACTTTTTCAACAAATTGGTTGGTTTTTGAGTCTGGTTTTGTAGTGCATGTGAAAATGTATGTCTGTAATACGCATTAACGATACAGCAGAAATCCAACAGTGCGGCACGTTGTTTAAAAACACAAGTAAAATTATAAAGAGTCATCTAAACTATAGTAAAAATGACAATATGTACGAGATTATTGCATATTTCTATACTGGCATATTGTATGGGTTAAGATTTCGCTGTTAACCTTCTTAGAGAGCTTGGTTTGGAAGGACTACCTTCCGAAAATAAATACACAAATAAAGTTAATATTACCATTATACATGTCACCCTCGCGCTTTACGTGTGTCTCATGAGATCATCTATTGACCGTCACGGGAAGGTTCCGACAAGTCGGTAGGCATTTTCACATGCACAACGTAACTAAAGCCAAAAACGAACAATTTTTGTTTTTGCACAAATATTGGCTCCGGCAGGGATTCGAACCCAGTTATAATAATTCTAAGTCAGGTAAGCTAACTACTAGGCCACACGGTCGTCTATTTTCTTACTTCTTTTTTTTCCATTTTTGCAATACTTATAATTTTTATTGTATTTTATTAGTGTTATACGTTGGATTGTTTTTATCCTTTTCAAAATATCGCAACTTTTACCAGCTATTCATTTAACGCCATCTAGTGGAAAACATTTTGAAGTGAAACTTCTTACAGAGATAGCCGGTAGGTAAGTAAAGGCTGAAGACGAAGACTTATTTCAGCGCAAAGGAAAAGCCTATAAATATGCATTATCTCGAATTTATATGCATTATGTGTCATCAAAACAAAACCCATTACTTAATTACTTAGATTCCACTGAAAACAAGGAAAGTAGTGAATAAAGATCTTTCTTGCAGTGTTTAATTTAATTCTGTGTAAAATTCTTGTCTTAAATGCTTGTCGAAGTTTCCTTTTCCTCTCGCACCTATTTTTTTGTTATCAAATTTTTTTGGGTGTCATTGTCCCAATGCTTACGAACAGTGATGCGGTTTAAATCACTACTCATTACTGATAACTATTATATTTAATTTGATTATTTAAACGCGATATCGAGATTCACCCAGAACCACAATAAGATTATTTCGGACGTAAACTATCTTTCATTATTCGTAAAAACTTTTAAAAATTACTTTATTACGTAGCTACGTAGTTTGAAACAGTAGTCGACCACAAGTTCACATGTTTCCTCTTCCTATCGCATCTATTTTTTTTGTTGTCAAATGGTATTGTATATACTCGTATAACATACTACACAAGATTGTGGTGATTAAAAATCTTTCTTCCTAATCTTTCCTTCTTTAGAGCAGTCTGTAAGGCTGCCGATTTTATTTATAGGATTAATGTGAATCTTAGAGCGCCTATAGCCTAATGGTTTTCGGCCTTTTGGGTACGGACTGCCAAACATGATGTCGCAATTTCGAGCCCGCCATCCGACTATTGCCGTGAACCATATCCTCACACAAGCTTTTGAGCTTATTTGGAGTGGTTATTAGAAGCAAATGCGTGCGTGTGACATGCAATTGCAATTTTAGGAATAATTATCAAAATAAATTACTTTAAATACAGTAGATGGCGCTGCATGTGTATTAGATAACTAGCGATCCGCCCCGGCTTCGCACGGATAGATAGATATTAGAAAGATAAATTAGTACTTTATTTGGACAAATAGAACAACAAAAATTCCTTACACTAACATTTTTTTGTAGCGACTATTCTCATCGGCGGCTCTGCAGCTGGTCAGATAAGATTACGTTATTTTACCAACATAATGTTTTATTTAGGGGAACATAAGCCATGAAATATAGCCAATAGTCGATGTCGTGGTAGCAAAGTAAAACGACCGCTCTCGACCGCTGCGCAAAAAGAGCCGCGCTCCTCGATGATGCCCTAGTTGCATGAAGCCGGGCGTTCGAGAGACACCGCAGCCGCTGTATTTTTTAAAGAGCGTTTTAAAGTTTTAAATAAAAGAAAATATAATTAAAATTGCAAACCACTATTCAATTGTTTCTAGTTTACAAAAAATAATATGAAATAATATTAATATGTAGTTAAGTAATTAATAGATCTTAGTCTATTCGCAAGTAGCGCGGGTGAGCGTAGGACTGTTCAATCACACCGCGGCATTTTTCTTACTTTTAGCATTTTTATACTTATCGTAACTTCTAAACGATAGGTCCGATTTGAATAATTTAAAGAGGACTTGACATGTACATAATCAACCTTGACTATGAAACTATTTTGTAGGATATGGATTAATATCATGATACGAATGTCATCATCTTCGATTCTACGCGTGTTTTGATTGACTAATTTGAATAAAAGGCGGTTATTGTGATTTAACTATAATAGTTAGACATATAGCTTCGCGGACTTTTTGAGTAATGATGAGTACTAGGAAAATGCAGTACATTATTTTCTTTATCATTAATAGTTTTTGCAGCGCACACCAAATAATGACTTTTATCAGTAAATTTTTGATACCTTGAGTTACATTATAGCAATTTTCGTAGAAACCTCGTTTTTAAAAAAAATTAAATAGAACTCATGTTATTCGGTGATAATGTGAAAGAATTTTTAAAATCGGTTCAGTAGTTTTTGAGTTAAATCATTACAACCAATCATACAAAAAATCAAATCTTTCCTCTTTATAATATTAGTTTAGATAGTTTAGATTATAGCACAACTGGACGAGTGGACGAGCGTTTGAGGCTAACCAAGGTAAGGATTTCTGTTTAGGGAGCAGAAGTTGTTAAGCGTTGCTCACACGGCAGGTTTTAGATGAGTTTAAAAATTCTTGATTAATATTCAAGAATTTTTAAATTTACTGTTTTAATTTTAATTTAACCCAAAATTCCCTCATCTATGGCAATCCGAGCCCAGGTTTCGACCTCCATAAGATGGGCCGTTGGATCGCTGCGAGCCGCCTCTCCCACCCACTTCTCGTGACTTTCGAGTACCTTTACTCGCTAACATGGGGTCGGAATGAAGCTGGGCGGTGATCGGCGTCGCGGCGCCTAGCGTCTAGTCACCGCCGGTAGCGTCGTTGCACTCTTTACTCGTTGTCCTTTGCCGGCGAACGCGAGGTCCCAGGTTTACGGTTCACAAAATGATAAAGAAGTTTTAAAATAACTATTTTATTTAAGCCAATACTTGGTGATATATGCACTCTCAATATCGTAAAAAGGGTGTCGCCCGCCCTCTCCCCTATCTACTACAGACCACGGTTTACTATCGGGCTTAGATCGTCGACTCGTCGACTCAAAGTTCCTTTTGAATTCGATTTTATACAGTAATATTTTCGAGATTTTCTAATAATTATATTTATACTTTAATAAGATCTTTTTCATAACCTATCTCAACAAATTAAAAAATTTACGCGAACGGACTCGCGGGTGCTGCTAGTTTCACATAAAGTTTGTCGTCATTAAATGCTATTTCATCAAGAACATTTCTGTGTGGGACTACATTGCACTTATCACTCGGCGACATCGGTTCTTAAGGGCGGATTTCACCGTTAAAACTAAACGCGATCAGTTCAAGAAAAGATAAATAAATATTCTAGTGCTTCTGATTCATCACTATTACTAACAATTTTCAGTAGTGCGACAGCATCCCGATAAACAGCTGGCTGCGAAGAACACTTCACTGTAAGCAACAGATGGAAAGCAAATTTAAAAGATAGCGGCCCCCTGGAGTCGTTGTGATTCGCCAAACCAAAGCGTTGTGACGGTGGTGGTGGACATCATAGCAGCACCCTCTGTAAGGCTGATCCTTTTAATTCTGTTGACACGGTAATAGCTGATATTCACACCACACAGATCTGACATCTGATTAATACATTAAAATAGGATATACTTAATTTATTTGTAAAAAACTTAAATCAGAGTATTTGCTGCTAAGTGATTTAATAACAAACCCTGGAGCCTGCCGAGCAAAGGCTCCAGGGTACGATTCCCGGCCAAAACAAACATTTATGTATAATTATGTATATGTACCTCGCGATTATACCCCATACTCCCGAGGTGGTTCCATTTCCACCAAGTCAGGATCTGATGCTGGAATCTCATTGAAATCGAGATAAATCTTCAAAGATTATATAGTTCAAGTACAAGGTACTGTAGCAAAGCATATAATTTTTGTTTTACTTGGCACCGACATCAAAATTATAAAACAATTAATAATTAAATAATAAACAATTATCGCTTAATTACATTAAACGAAACAACAAGTATTAGGTTGTTATATAAAACATTTATTTCTTGCTTTTCAATTAAGTTATGACATTTTTGTGTAATTTTAAAGTTGGTTTAGTTTTTTTTTTAATTTACTATCCTACCGAGGTTTCGTAAGAGGCAACTAAGGTTCTTGTACGGACGGCCTTAATTGTGCAGAATAATAACATAATTTATGGAATGCTGTTACATACTAACTACCTACTATATTGCTCGTGAGAACGCAATGGAAAGTAAGAATTTTTAGACACGTACCTTTTTACGCGAGGGCGAAAAGTGGGCTGCGCGAGTTTCATGTGCCTACGCCTCATATGGGAAAAAGGCATTACTGTACGTATGTATTTTTTTTATTGGATAAAGTGACGAAACGAGCAAAACTATCACCTGATGGTAAGTGCAACGTCTGCCATTAACTAATGCTGTATAACACAGAACACTTATGAGTCACCACACTGCTCCCGTCAGTCTCATATGCCCAGTGATTACACTAGCTTTTAGTGCCCTACAGACCGAAACCCAGTGATGTTTGCACACTACTGCTTCACGGCAGAATAATTGGCCCTGAGATGGTACCTAGCTAGACGGGTTCCTGCATCAGAATCCTATCACCAGAAAGTTAAAATATCATAATTTTATTGTATGTACTATTGTATATTGTATGTATCTATCAAGCCTTTTAGGCTACAGGGCGTGCCAAAGAATAAGACATACTCGAAAAACATTACCCTCCTCAAATTATCTAGTACCTACTACATTTCCAAAGACCTTCATCCGTACGCAAGATATTTTCCGACAAATATCTAAGCAACGATAATTTTAAGCTGTCAATTGGTAATAATGATTTCTTATATTTACGCGAACACTAGACAATATAATGCATATTATCTAGTGTTCGCGTAAATATACCGCTGGAATGTTGTTCTCAGCTAGCTTCCTAGATACAATTGAGTCGTCTACCGGTTGGCATGTGAATAGAGACTGGTCATCAAAACTGACCATAGTTTCATTGTCAGTCAGGTGTAGGTCTTTAATCTCACTGACAAAATGGTATGAATCCTTCGTGTGTGCTCTAGTGTGTCCTCTGAGTGGTGAGAGTATTTTAGCCACATGCTGAGCCAATCTGTAGGTTGCAGAATCGATCTGGCTCACTATTGGACGTACTGGAGCATTTGGTTTGTGTATCTTTGGTAACCCATACAACTTCGGTGATTTGGCACAAAATGGTATTATCGAACTAACGTCCAGATTCAATTTCTCGGAGTGTTTCTTAATAAGATCGCTAGTCGTTTTAAGCGTATTAGTGGTTGGGTCTGATTTGACCTTTTTGTATGTACTTTCGTTCGACAAAAGTTCTTGTATTTTAAAATTGTAATCTGACGTATCCATGACTACCGTAGCATTACCTTTATCTGCGCGGAGGATCGCGAGTTCAGGTCTGTTCCGTAGGTTGTTCAACGCTGTTAATTCGTCTTTAGGAAGATTTAGTTTCGCACCGAACTTCGACTTAACATAGACGAAATGTCTTGACGTATGGCCTCCAAATCTTCTTTATTGATATTGTTTTTAAACAGACAATCTTCGATACTACAGATAATTTCCTCGTACGGTATTCTTCGCGGTGTTACTGCGAAATTCATTCCTTTCGATAATACTTTTAGTGTAGATTCATCCAGTGTTTGTAACGTTTGTTTGAAACGGCGGGTTATAAATAGTAAACAATTAAACGCGATAAAATCCGTAAATATAGTCACAAAAAAAATATTTGATCTTAATTCTATTTCATACGACTCGGTAATGTCGCGCGGGTGCGAGATGAACGTGCCGAGAAGGGAGCGCGCCTGGGGCAACCGACAGCGCGGCGCCCGCTCTCAAGACTAGCTACCGCTGCGCTGCTTCGACGGAATGGGGGAAGATCTGCTCGAACTCCACGCAACTAACTGGCAAGAGATCGCAACACGGACGCAATGACGTATTTTGTTGTCGGAGGCCAAGACCATTTCCATGTCTTTAAATATTGCACATTTTATAGTAAACTAGCTGATGCCCGCGACTACGTCAGCATGGATATAGGTTTTTTAAGTACCCGTGGAAACATTTGATTTTCCGGGATAAAAAGTATCCTATATCTGTCTACAAGGTTAAGGCTATCTCTGTACCAAAGTTCGTCAAGATCTGTTCAGCGGTTGGACCGGGAAATAGTAACAAGCAGACAGAGGAACAGAGACATACTTTCGGATTTATAATATTAGGAAGGATTTCTGTAAATATGCTATGTATATAAGTTATATTAGTCGTGAAAATAATGAAAATAGGCTTAAAAAAAAATCATAGTTTTGTTACCAGATTTTATTTGTAAGGCTTAAGTCCAGCAGTTGCCCCTAACATGTTGCTAGGGCTATACAACTTGTTCAAACAAATCCAACGAGCCCAAACGAGTTGTTCCTATAGCCAACTTCTAGCTCCGTGGTACTTTATTATTGCATTGCCATCCGATTTATATGTATGCAAACAACAGGAAGTGGTCAAATTTAACTAGTAAGATTTTATTTATTCATAAAATCTTTGATTATACATACTCGTAAAAGTTTACAAGCTTACAGCAATAAGAAGTAGTATAAGAGTGTTTAAAAAAATGCCCAACAGTAGGGTTTTTTCCTGTATCGTGGATGTGTTTTACACATACATAACATGTACAACACAACCAGACCCGAAAATCAACGATTTGTGTTTTTGGCTGGGACTCGAACCCAGGACCTGCGGCGCAGAAGTCAGGTACGCAAACCAATGCGTCACACGGTCGTCTGCAGTATCCTTCACCTGTTTATTCTTATCTACAACGGAGGAACTTCTGTAGTAAATGATACATTGTCATAAAGAATAAAAGTGAAAGGTTCATGTAATTTAGTTCTAGCTTAATTAGATTTTCGATTCTAAATTTTATACTTAACAATATCTTATAAGCGCGTAAGTTACGCGAAAAAACTTTTTGTTTTTTCTGAAACGTGTACAACATTATTATATCATTTATTGTAATGCACTTTTCCTAAAATGTTAATCCTAACATACTCGTATAATGTATTCTACTTAATAACAACATAGTTATTGTATATTTTATAAGCATTCAGATTCAGACAAGAATCGGTCTAGGTAGGTACCACCCCAGAGCTTTACTGTATTTCGGTTTGAAGGGCACTGAGAGCTAGCGTAATCACGTGACATAAGAGAACTGATGTCTCAGGGTGACGAGCGCAGTGTGGAGCCATACAGAAATGTTCTGCATCTGCCTCATGAGCAGACGTTGCACTTACCATCAGGCGAACGTTTTGCTCGTTCCGTCTTCCAATAAAAACTCGACTTTCTATTTATGAACTTAGTACAGCGCTTGTCAACCAAAACAAGCTTGCTGGCTATGTAGCATATTTTGTCTATGTTTACGTCAGTAAGTTGAAAGTTTTCTTTAAATTAAATAACTAGATCTAAAATTGATGTAAAAATAATAGTTAATTATATTTTGATCTCCCATAGGTAACGGATTAGAAAATATTTTTTGTCAGTTTCATGGTTATCAAAATGGCGCCACACTGTAAGTAGCTAGATGCCACAGACGACAACTAACTTACATATTCTGATTGTCTAACTTAGCATACTCAGAATTTTGTTCTACCAGCCAGACACGCCCATTGTCTATTCTAGACTACTATAGGTATAGATTATAGAATGATGAAAAATCTTTTTAATACAGTTGCTCAAAAAGTGGCGTATTGCAGGGACGTATAGCGTTCGGGATGCGGGGGGTGTATTACATACTCGAGCTTTTTCTTTAACTTTTCCGAACTCGTGCGTTCTCTTTCCCAACTGTCAAAATAATGTCTATTAAAAATAAAAAACCAACCACGAAGTTTTTACTAAAAAAAAAATTCATAGAAGTTTTTATGATTCATGCAAATATTTCTAAAAAGAAGCTCATATCTATTATATTTCAGCATCAGATTTAATGATTTGATTCAATGAGTTAGGTTATGTTTCATTTCATTTCATCTCATTAAATTTCATTTTCATTTCATATCAATAAAAAAATTCTACTGAAGACTTGGCTGTATGGGCATAGTTCCCTTTGCCTACCCAGAATGGGTGAAGAAAACAAAAAAAATCTCTGCCTATATTCTTTCACGGTTGGCGCCATTTTCCAAAAATGTTCTTTGCGAGTTTAGTAGTTTGTTGCACAAAATGAGTAATTTCGACGCTATTTTATTTGAATTAACACCACCGGAACTCAGTATAATTGCACAAAATGCTTCGGAGAATATTTTACCGGAAAAGTCTAAAAGTCGCTACATATCTACATACGACGAATTTATTGCGTGGAGAGAAGAGAAAAAAGCAAATAGTTTTTCAGAAAATGTTATGTTGGCATACTTCTCCGAACTCTCAGCAAATTTAAAACCTTCTACGTTATGGTCGAGGTTTTCGATGATAAAAAGTATGCTGAAAATCAGGAACAACGTGGATATAAATAAATACCCAAAACTAAATGCTTTCTTAAAACGACCATCAGACGGTTTTACAACTAAAAGTCGAAAATATTAACATCGATTGAAGTGGAAAGGTTTTTGAACGAAGCTCCCGATGATCGCTATTTAGCCACAAAGGTAATTTATTAATAAATACTTATGAATTTAAAGCTTTGCCTTGCTTTGGTGGCACCTAGGGTTTTTACAAAAAATATGAGAGAAATAATTTCCTGTTTGAGAAGTCGTGGTCATGATGGTCATTCAGTTATCTATTTAGACGACACTCTTTGTATAGGTAGTAATTATCACATGTGTTCTTCCAATGTAAATGACACATTAAAGTTAATGAAGTATTTAGGCTTTGTTATAAATGTCGACAAAAGTTATTTACAACCTAAAAAAAAACGAGTAAATTTCTAGGTTTTATCTTTAACACCACAAATTCGACAATATCTCTTCCGGAAGAGAAACGTACGAGTATTATTCAATTGGTTCAAAAGTTTTTGCGAATATCTCATTGCACTATCCGTGAATTTGCACAATTGATTGGAGTACTTGTTGCTGCTTGTCCAGCAGTTAAGTATGGTTGGCTTTACACTAAGATGTTAGAAAGATAAAAGTATTGCATTATTGAAAAATAACGATTATGAGAAAGAAATGGAAATTCCAAAAACTATTTTTCCAGATTTAAACTGGTGGAGTTCAAGTGCACTTACTACATCCAACCATATGCGAAATGCGGATTTTAATATGGAGATTTACACTGCCGCATCCCAAACAGGCTGGGCGCAGTTTGCAGCGAAAATCGCGCACATGGTTGGTGGTCAGTGAGAGAACGTTAATTCTACATTAATTATTTAGAATTGTTAGCAATGTTTCTAGGTCTAAAGAGCTTATCACGCAATGAGTCCAACTGTTCAATTCTATTACGTGTCGATAATACCACAGCTTTAAGCTATGTGAACGGAATGGGAGGGATTCACTTCCCTCATTTAAATGATATTACACGTCGAATTTGGCGATGGTGTGAAGAGCGCAACATAGTTATTTATGCATCATACGTTAATACAAAAGATAACCGCGCTGACGCCGAATCAAGGATTGTAAACCCAGACACCGAATAGGAGTTGTCAGACTGCGCCTTTCACTCCATCGTGTCGCATTTTGGTCAACCGGAAGTTGATATATTTGCCTCTCGTACCAACGCCTAATGTCCAAATTTTGTGTCCTAGAAACCGGATCCCGAAGCAATGGCTGTAGACGCGTTTACTATTAATTGAAAGAGTTGCTACTTTTATGTTTTTCCGCCTTTTTCAATTATTTTAAAGTGCTTGAGAAAAATTGTAGATGACAAGGCAGACGGTATTTTCGTTTTTCCATTTTGGCCTTCACAGCCCGTTGTTACAGAGATTAATGGTATCTGATATTATGTACCTCAATCCTCATAAATTTCTATTGCAATCTAATTTCAGGGAACATCACCCCCTGCATGCACACCTTACCCTGGTTGTCGCGAGGCTTTCCAACAAGCCTTCGCTCAACGAGGATGCCCTCCAGACGCTTTAGTTTTAATGCTGGCTTCGCTCTCCGAAAGTACGGTAAAACAATACAATGTGTCTTACAAACTGTGGTGGCAGTTTTGTAACCAACACATTATAAACGTTTTCTCACCATCTTTATCATATATAATGTTATTTTTGACTGAACAGTTTAATACAGGTTGCTCGTACGGTAGTCTAAACTCGCATCGATCTGCGTTGTCATTGCTCGTTGGTAGCAATCTTACTGCCGATGATAGCGTAAAACGATTGCTTAAAGGGGCATATAAATTGAAACCAAGTGTTCCCAAATATATCCAAACATGGGACATGTTCCCATATATTTGGGAAATTGTTTTAAATTACCTAGAAGAATGGTTTCCTAACATAAATTTAAGTTTAGCTTGTTACCTTGTTAGTTATTTGTACTGGTCACAGAGTCCAAACTCTTGTCTCTTATAAAATTGGAAAATATTTCATTCACAAGCAGTGATGCAGAAATAGTAATTTCCGATTTAATTAAGACATTCGCGCCGGGCCGTGATCAACCTGTATTAGTATTACCATTTTTTACACATAATTTAAATATATGCCCTGCAACGACATTAAAAGATTACATTTCTGTTACAGATAATAAAAGATTGCAAAACAATGGTAATCTTTTATTAACTTTTAAACATCCTCACAAACCAGCCACGACTCTAAGAATAAGTCGTTGGATGAAACAAGTACTTTCTGAGAGCGGAATAGACGTGTCGGTGTTCGGTGCCCACAGCACACGACACGCATCTACTTCTGCCGCTTTCAGCGCAGGCGCTAGCGTTGACGCTATACTTAAGGCTGCTGGGTGGACATCCTCGTCTAGCGCTTTTGCTCGTTTTTATATCCGCGTATTGATCGATGATGGGAACTTTGCGAAGTCCGTCTGTTTATCTTCAAGACAATACTTTATGATTATTGCATGAATTACAAATTAAATTATTATTCTAAAATAAAACAATATTACTAAATACAAATAGTTTTATTTAAACCACAGCACAACTTTCTGATGAACTTCTCTAATAATCAAATAAATGTAATATAAGATCAAACACTTCTCAAGTGAAGTTTGATCATTATTATATGAATCGCTTCATTTGAAGATATACTAATTCATTTATCACCCACCCAACCCAAGCTACGCTCTACCCGGGAAAGTTTTGCTTTTAATCTCTAAAGAAAATGAGCTCTGAGCGGCACGGCTCCGCCAAAGAGTATCTAAGTAAGAGTCGGCACTTAGTACATTGAAACGTGTCCCACTCACACATACTCATTTCGAATTCCCTATACATTCTCATGCCAACATAACAAGGATTGTATGTGTACCAACCGTTTAGATAAACTTTATTTTGACGGATAGTGAGGTGAGTGTTCGATGGAATCCATATCGATAGACTAGTGTTGTACAAATATCGATATTTAGATAGAGATTGGGTATATGAATATGGTCAATAATTTTCAATAAATTTGTTTGCATAAAGGAAAAACCTATTTTATTTTTCTTTTAAAGAGCTTTATTTAACACCACTACATATATAATATTACATCATATTGTTATTTACAAGCTTTCCACGCTGTCACAGAAAATACCTATTATAATAAAATTAAAATAAAATGAAAATGTTATTTAAGTACTTGTTTAAATACTGAGGCACATGATACATAGACGTGTATTATTGTTTAAAACTCTTATAAACGTGAAAAAATACAACAGTTCGCAAAAACAAGACTGTCTCAGAGAAGAACAAGCAAAAAACTCTGGGTATATTCTTTTCTTTTAGCGCCGAGGGCGCTTAGCCGAAACCTTTATTTATGGATGACTGGCGCAAGGGCCCCTGAGAGGGGACCTCGGCTTGGACCGTCATCCTGTTCGCGAGAGTAACAGACTCGAGGGTGCCCAAGGAGGCCGGCCTCGGCTCGGTCAGTTACTGCAATCGGGAGGGCAATATTACTACTACTATCATTACTACGAGTAATACCATGATTATTATTAGATAAGCTTACCACCAATTCGGAATGCGTTTCCGCATTGATGGAGAAGAAATGGCGCAAGAAACTCCAGCGACGCTTCTGTTTATGACACTACTGCTAGGGGAGAACCGGCCTGAGATGCGGCGGTATCGCGAATAACTTTGTCTGATACGCCCACGCCGACGGCGGGGGCGGTATGATGGTGATAATGTGTGTTTGTGTAGTGTTGAGTAGAGCGCTTAGGCCCTAGTGGTAGCGTCGTCAGGGTCCTCGAGGACGTGCCTCGGTCTCCTTTTTCCGCGGGTCGAGTTTTGTTGTATCGCGAGGGGGTTGTATGTGGCGGCACTGACAACGAGTGGGTTGGGGTGCGTGGCGGCAGAGTCGAAGTATCGGCGAGAGGCCAACTTTAGATATTGGGCTATGGTAGGAAGCCCAAAAACGATATGAAGGTTAGCATTACGCACGAACCACGGTGCTCCCGTGGCTTTACGCATGAATCGATTTTGTATTACCTGAAGTCGGTGAATTTGACGCGGGGAGGCATGCGCAAATACGGGGCTTGCGAATTTCATAATTGGCCGAATACAGGCTTTGTAAAGTGTAATTTTATTACGTAGGGACATTTTGCTATTTTTACATAGTAACGGATGTAATCGGCCGAGGACGAACGCCGCTCGGTTCCTTACTCGGTTAATATGTGGACCGAAGCTGAGTCTCGAGTCTAATAGGACGCCAAGTATTTGACTGTCTTTTCCCAGGGGATTGGACGATCGAATAACTCTATGGTGGGGAGATGCGGCGTTATGCGCCGCGAGAAGTACATGGCAGGACTTTTGATGGGGTTGACCTCGATCCTCCATTTCCGAAACCAGTTCCCGAGGAACCCTCGGGAACTGGTTTGGCTGGGCTGCGGATTGGAGGCGTTTAGAGATAGTGTCTGGATTACGTCCAGACACATAGAGGCAGGTATCATCTGCGAAGAGGGCGAGTTCGACGCCGCTGGTGTGCGGTATGTCGTTCGTGAAAAGGGTGTAGAGCACGGGACCTAGGACTGAGCCTTGTGCTACGCCGGCTAGGATGGGATGTGATTCGGATCGCACACCCTCGACGCGGTAGCGGAAGGTTCGACTGCGTAAGAAATCTCGTATGATGAGTACGAGGCGATCTGGCACACCGAGTCCATATAAGTTGTATATGAGCCCGCTGTGCCAGACCTTGTCGAACGCTTTCGCCACGTCGAAGAAGAGCGCTCCGGTATGAAGCCCGCGTATCAAGCGGGATTGAATGTGCTCCGTTATGCGGTGCACCTGCTGGGTACATGAGTGTTTGGCTCGGAATCCAAACTGCTCGTGGATGGGGATCCCTCGAGACTGCATGAAGTCTCGTAAGCGGGCGAGAAGTAGGCGTTCGTATATCTTGCCTAAAGCCTTGAGGAGGCTTATAGGCCGATGTGCGGTGGGATCGGACGGGTGTTTAGAGGGCTTTAGAATCCCTACGACCTCTGCTTCTTTCCAGATGTTCGGAAATATTGCGTTGGCCAGAGCTTCGTTGTAGATTAATACCAATAGCTGAATGATGGTAGTAGGCAGGCGCTTAACTACTTTGTTAGTGATACCATCGGGACCGGGAGATTTCCTATTCCGATTTCTATTGCTGACGGTAGGATATAAGTCGTGAGCGCGAGTGGCTGCGTTCTTGCGCCTCATTAGGTCTCTAATGTCGTTAGGCAGGATCCAGCGGTGGTCGTCCGCCACTGGGACCTGTCTCGAGGAATCCTCGACGACAAGTTGGATGTGCCTAGTGAGTGCATGAGCCGCAAGGTTCGTGTCACTGACTGAATTGATGGTGGATGGAATCGCATCAAGGTGCGGAGAAGTTTGCTTAAGTTTTTCGGCTAGCTTTTGCCAGTCGACTACTGTTTTTTTGGGTGGTGAGGCTTGGACGGAAGGTCCTAGCCGAAGTAGAACGGAGCGGTGATCAGATGTTAGTTCGTGGATCACCTCTATATCGCGGATGGCGAGATTTATGTTGCTAAGGATGGCTATGTCAAGCACATCCGGCGTGTGTCCCAGTGTATGCGGGAAGTGGGTCGGTATTGTAGGCGCCAGGACGTCGAAGTCGAGGAGGTCGACTAGCGAGTCTAGGGCCACCCCACGAGGGTTGGTTGTTATTGAGTTCCACCGGGTGTGCTTGCTATTAAAGTCACCGGCAAGGATAGTTGAGCTCCCGAGGGAGAGAAGTGCTTCGAAGTCGCTGCGTGTGATTTTGGCGTCATTTCTACATGGTAAGTAGACAGACGCGATAGTAATGGGGGAGTGGCCGGTCATGGCTAGCTGACAGACCGATGCTTCAAGATGGCTGAGTGGCGGTGTGACGACTGGTACGCAGTGCAAGGAGTTTTTGTAGTAGATAAGAGTGCCGCCTTTCGCAGCGGTAACTCTTATCGTTCCGAATGATGTTGTAATTTGCGATTTTGGGATCGCGAGTGTGTCAATGCGAGGGTTTCAAAAAAGTCTCTTGCACGAGTAGTACGTCGACTTGGTGGTCGCGAGTGAAATTAAAGATTTCATCGCGTTGGTTTTGTATACCGTTAGCGTTAAAAAATGCTACGTTAAGGGAGCCCGGTTTCTCTGCCTATGTGAGTCATTTTTAAGCCCTAAAATTTACAATAGCGTTAATCACGCTTTGATAGCGCATCGTAGCGGCGATCCTCTCACTGGGATTATTGTTGGTATTCCGGAGAGCCGTGGCGAGAGCTGTGATGTCGGCTCCGTTGAAGGCGGTGGCGAAGCGACAGAGTAAGTCTAGATCGCTTTCGACGACCGGTCGGTTCGCGACAGGTGCGACTGGTGCGGCCTGTGATGGTGCCGGTATGTTGCGCGTGATAGCGACCGGGTTAACCGCAGGCCTTTTTTGTTTTGGCGCCTTCGGACAACCGAGGTAGTTAGCCGTGTGGCCTTCTGCGTTGCATAGTACGCAGGCAGGTGGGCCGAAGGAGGGCTACAAGTGCTTTGTCCTTTGGACGAGGACAGTCTATGGTGACGTGGTCGCCTAGGCACTTGACGCACCTGGGACGGGCGTAGCAATTTCTTGCTGAGTGGTCGTATAATTGGCACTAGTGGCATTTGCTGGGAGGGCCATTCTTATGAGGGGCCTCAACTGAGAGCCCAGAGAGATTGCAACAGGTCCGCAGATTAAATATCTGCTTTCCTGCGGGGGAGCGGTCGAGTGCGACTAGCAGCATGTTATAAGGCGCCTTAGTGCGCCCGCTGTACATGCGGTGTACAGCGACGACGGGGAGATTTTGGGCGATGAGGTCTGTTTTGACCTCTTCCGCGCTAATCTCTTCAGGTAGGTTCTTGAGAACCACCCTAAGTTGCCGCTCATCGGCTGGAGTGCAGGTGTGGAAATATACACCTTTATCTGTCAGATAGCGGGTTATTTGTCGGTAGACGTCTGAGGTGTCCACCTGCAACTTGATGCCGTTTGAGGTGGAGACGGCAGTGTATTTAAGCCTGGACATGGCCGATGTTAACTCCTGCTACCTGTCCAGTGCCCGAATGAAGATAGGCGGTGGCCGTTTGGCTTGAGCAGCGAACTGCGAAGAATTGCGCTGTGAAGCAGCGGGCGCCTGCTGTGAAGCAGCGGGGGCTTGCTGTGAAGCAGCGGGGGCCTGCTGTGAAGCAGCGGGGACCTCTTGGGAGGCTGATGGGATGACCTGCGGTTGCGGGATTGGCGTACTATCCAAGGCTTTGGCAGCTTTGGCGTGACTGTCGGGTGTGGGCGAGGCGCGTTTCTTTTTAGACTTCTGCACAAGCAAGAAGCCGATGTCGTCGCCGGTGTCGCGACCAGTGTCGCAGGGGTCCTCAGGCAACGAGGAAGACTCGAACTCCATCTCGGAGCCCGAGGACGAGGCCCTAGAGGGGGGCCTAGGTAGCGCCTCAAAAGCTGAGGCTACTGACGGCAGAGCGGTTAGTAGCGACGGGGTAATTCCGGTTGCTCCGCCTGGGCCGCTAACAGTGCGTTAGCTAACGCCTCCGACATACTTGTCTCTCTCTTTTTTCCTATGGGGAAGTGGCCGCCGGTGGGATGCCGGGGTGTGTGGCCTAACTTCCCTCCCTGCCGGGTATAGGCAGGGAGGATGAATGCCTAGGTGTGTAGCCCTAGTGCGTCCTCGTGTGGATCTTATTTTGCACACTCGGGTGTGTGCTTACAACTAATTACAACTACGCGTGGACTTTGAGTCGGTCGAGTAAACCCGCATTGACTAGGGCACTACCCAAGGCCAATTTCTGTGGGTTACTTCCGATTGCGCGTTTCTCAGATGGGGAACCGCGGGCGTACGGTGCTAGCCTACACTAGTTTCGTTATCACCGTTAGGTAGCCGCTAGTGTAACCACAATAGGTGGATTCGCAAATGACGTGGAAACAAATATGAGAAATTAGTACAATACAACGAAAGTCGCCTTGACTAATTCCCGGAAGGGTTGGGCGCAGGTAGCTGCACGCTTCGATCGGATTACCGGAGCGGGTCGTAGCGGGGCGCTATGCGACCGTCTGGCGTCGAGCGTCGAGCGTCGAGTGCAACTGTTCAGTGAAAGAGCAAAAGAAAATTTTTATATAGCCTATGTTATTTAAGAAATTGAGAAACTTATTCATATCACTAATGGAACATTAGAAAAAGATATAAAAAAAAGGGTATTCGGGAATATATATATTTTGTATAAAAAGTAAATTATTTATCTTTGTTTTTCTGCTACACCTATTTTCTTTTGTCAGCAGTATCAATTTCTAAGTGAGCAAAATCAGCATTTATAATTTTACAGGACTTTCTTATAATTTACTTATTATACAAAACATATATTCCGCCACATCTTTAGAAAAGACCAAACATTTAAACCATTGCATACTGCATTGGGTACTTAGCTGTAAGCAACACCATCTACCAATATTGAGCTCATGTAAATGTGGAACAATGGTAGCTTTTAACAATATCTTATCTTGCCACCGTTATCTTAATGACAGGACTATCAGGACTATCTTCTTTTAAATAACATTGAGACATGTTACAATTAAGTTTTTTACATAACTTAGCAGCTAAAAACCCACTGACATACATAATAGGTTGTTCCTCAAAATTATAAAATAAATCATCTACAATGTCAATCTCTTCTTCTTCTGGCAGTGATGATAGCACAGGATAACAGATTCAATATGAAATAAATAATTTTCTTTAGTGTCAGGCTCTGAATTGTCAAGTGATCTCTTGTCTTTAATTTCCTAGAAGGAAACAAATAATTTATCATCATACAAGTCAAAAAACAAAATAATATGAATGGTATAAGGGTATTTATTTATTTACATACATATATACCCTATACTACACTAATAGCCTATAGGTACTGTCCATTGCAGGAAATAGGCCTCTCCTAAAAGGTTTCCATAAATGCTGTCCTAAACAAGTCGATTGGTAATTGCAGTACCAGAAATATCTCACCTTAGATACTTTCAAGGCTTCCCCTTTACCTTCTTTCAGGTTTACAATAAGAAATTATAAAATGATTAATAACTTACCAATTTTGTTTTGTTGTTGTGAAGCTATTGATTTATAAATGTCTGGGACATCATCACCAGGGATTATAACTGGTTCACCTAGAAATTATTAAAACATTCCCTCCATAATTTATTCTATTTAGAAACTTATATTTTGCATAGATAGTACCAGTGGCTTAAGTCAATCAATTTAATATTAAAACTTACTTTATTTTCTTTTATATGTTTCATGAAATGAAGCCTTTGATGTAGATGCAATTGGTACATATTCAATAAAGTCAGCTATTGTCTCCTTATTACCAACAGGCTCTGATTCACCTGCAATATAATAATACATTAAGTAAGCTAGATAGATTATATAAATTTTTCTTTTACTATAAAAACAGCTGTAGATTATTATACAAAGTCATTTAATTTGATATATATATAACTGACACCCACATGGCTTAGTGTTTAACATATAAAAGCTAGTCTGATCAGAAATGTATGACATCAATGTTGAATATAATATATATAATAAATTTGAAATTGATGTACATACTGGGGTTAACATTTTCCTTTGTGTAATATGATTCCGTAATGGAAACTCGGCAAAAAGATAATCCGGTAAAGGTGGATTTGGTAAATTTAATGATGGGACAGCTGATTTCAGCAAGAGATTTCTCTTATCATTAAAACATTCCTGAGAAAAATGAGAGCCGCAGATGTATTTTAGCTCATGCAGCTTTTCTACTGGTAGGTGAATAAAATTTTTCCTGACGCTTTTTTCCACAATCTGCATCTAAAATTAATAAAAATAGCAATGTCTTTACTATAATATATAAAGAATGAATATGATTGTAGTAAGCAGTGGTATTATACTAGTTTCACTTACCGGTATGGATCAAGGGGAAAACTATACAGAAAAACGTTAGACTTGGGCAATCTGCGAATACCACAAATCGAACACTTCTGATAACGTACACTTTTCATTTTAATATATTTAAGTTATCAAAATTTTCACACACGAAATCTGAAATCTAAAATTTACTTAAATTTTAAATTAATACGGCACAACTCGACGTGATTAGCTGAAATATGAGTAATATAGAAATGTGAGTAATTAGTAATATTGTTTAAGGTAATAAATTATGCAGAATTTAACTAAAAGCGAAAAAAATAGATTCCGATGAAAGTGAACACTTCTCTTCGAAAAAATTCAATTCCATCAAGATAACGTAAAACAATGACAAACTAGGGATGCTCGATGAACATCGATGTTCGATGATCATCGATGTTGAAAGCAAAAACATCGATGTTTTTACATCGATGTTGGTCTTCGAAAAAAATATCGTAACATCGATTTTAACGGAATCGATCATCGACGTTAACTAATGGCCTCACGCACGAGCAATGTAATTTACGAAACAAATTGTCTTGTATGAACGCATCCACAAAAGGTTTATTAAAATTTTGAACGCGTATTCATTCACTGCGCACCAGTCGTTCCCTTTGTTCGTTCTTCGTAGTCTCGCTCGCTCTTTCTCTCTCACACTTCCATTCGTTTGTTGATAAAATTTTGTGTTGTGCGCGTGCGTCGGCTGTTTTAATTTACTCATTTCATAGTATTGTACTGTTGTGCATATAAAATTACATGGAATACAACAATATGTAAGTTTTTATTGATTGATTTCTAAATATTGATTTAATCTGTTGTCTTTCTGTGCATGCTAAACGATATTGTTCTTTTTTAAGGTTAGAAATGATATATATAGACAATTTACCATGGACAATTTATCTCGCTTTTTGTACGGCTGTGGTGTGAAATGTGGATGCTTGCGGTTTTAGTTGCATTGAAAATTGTATATTAAGGTGACATTATTTAATTTTGGGTACTTTTAAATGAATATTTTGTATGTTCCGGTTATTTTGAGTTCATAACTGAATTTTGTTTACACTTAATTGTATGTTTTCAGGGATACAGGAATAGAATTAAAAATGCCGCCAAAAAGTCGCTTTTGGGAATTTTTTGAAAAAATTGTTAATATAATGAAGCCAGATGTCGGTCTTGCTATAAAATCATAAAAACTTGTGGCAACACTACAAATCTAAAGTTACACATTGAAAAAATGCATAGTTCATTATTAGGGAAAAATAGCAGCGAGGAGAACATTGTTCATAAAACATGCTCAAAGAAATCACGCAAAGAGACATTCGTAAAACCTTTAATGACAATTGCTTCTACTTCTGGTGAGATAACTGCATCTGACTCTGCTTTATTTGAAAACAGTGCAGTTGACTCTGATTGTAGTTTTAATGCAAGTGACATAAATGCATCGTCTAGTCACAAAAAAATGTTCCAGCCGACACTAAATCAGAGTTTCAGAAGCATAACTGAATTCTCTGAAAATGGAGCTAAAGGAATTCGCCTTACAAATCCTATCTTGTTTATGATTTGCAAAAATACACAGCCGTTCCAGATTGTTGAAAATGAAGGATTTTTAAACCTAATGAAAGCAGCTGCACCTATATATAAAGTCCCATCCAGGCATACTTTCAAGAGAATGCTAGAGAACCGATACGAAATTACACAGAATCTTTTTAAAAATAAAATCAAAGGGCTAAGTAATAATATAACCCTGACAACCGACATATGGACGGATACCACGCAGACTAGGAGTTTTCTTGGTGTCACTATACACTTTTATGACGAAGAACGCATGACATCAGTGACTCTAGGAGTTTATGAGTTAGCCGAATCACATACTGCTGAATACATTGGAAGAATGCTATTGCAGACATGCCATTAATGGTGTATAGGTCCAGAAAAAGTATCCGCTGTGGTAACTGATGGAGGAGCAAATGTTGTTAAAGCTGTAGATATCGCATTTGGAAGAAAATGCCATATTATTTGTTTTGCTCACCTACTTAATTTGGTAGCTCAAAATCAATTGCAAAAACAAAATAATTGCTAGAATTGATTGGATCTGTCAAAAAGATTGTCACCTGGTTCAAGCATAGTGTAGTGGCGAGTGATGAATTACGTAAGCATTCTGATCTAAAATTAATACAAGATGTCAGCACTCGCTGGAATTCCACCTTTTATATGGTGGAAAGATTTTTAGATCTGCGACCAACGATTAATCAAATTGTTAATTGTCACACAAGTGCTCCTCCAATGATAACTGCAAAAGGTATTGAAGAGTTGACTGAAATTTTTGAAGTTTTACGCCCTATAGAAGTTGCTACAAAGAAATATGGGGAGAAGACTATGTTACCAGCAGCAAAGTCATTCCCATAACACGAATGCTAAACCTGAAAATGAACAACATTAAAACGAACAGTTCTATGGGCCATGATCTTAAGCAGAACATAATGACTGAAATCAGTAAACGCTTGTTACCCTCAGAACATGTTCAAATACTTGCTGTATCTACACTGCTAGACCCAAGATTCAAAATATTCACTTTCAAGATCCCATAGCATGTTTTATAGCAATCAAATATGTCAAAGAATTACTAACTACTGCCACGGAAATGGAAGTAATTGAAGAAGTTATAATTCGTTCGCCAGATTTAACTGAAGCATGTAATTTGTGGAGCGAACATTATAAACTTGTAAATAACAAAAACTCCACGGCTTCGCACAGTGATCACGAAATACCTTCAGAGTTGAGCTTCTTTTTGAAAAATCCAGTGTCTGATCTTAAACACGATCCTATCCAAGTTTGGAATAATGTCATCGGTTCCACTTACCCGTGCCGTGGTAGCTCAGGAGAGCCGTGGTAGCTCAGGGGCTAGGCGCTCGCTTTAAATTTCATAGTACGCGAGTGACCTGGGTTCGATTCCCGGTGCCGGCACCACTAAAATTGTTAATTGCAATTTTAAGTGCTGATTTACCACGTGCTCGGCGGTGAAGGAAAACATCGTGAGGAAACCTGCATGTCTGAGGAATAAAAAAATATTTCGAAGACATGTGAAGTCCGCCAACCCGCATTGGAGCAGCGTGGCGGATTCTTCCTAGCTCCAAAACCCTCTCAGAAATGAGAGGAGGCCTGTGCTCAGTAGTGGGACATTTATAGGCTGAAACTTTACTTTACTTTTTTTCCACTTACCCGAAATTAAAAAAAACTAGCATTGAAATATTTGAGTACTATAGCGACATCAACTCCTTCCGAAAGACTGTTTTCAAAAGCTGGCTCTACTCTTTATCAACAAAGAAATAGATTAAAAGGTTCTTCTTTATCAAAATTACTTTTCCTTCAGTCAGTTGATAATAAATATTGGAATATTTAATAATTTGTTTTATTTTTTCTTAATAAATTTCGAACGATTTCAATGTATTTTATTTCTTTGTCAAAAATGTGTTCAAAAAGATGTTCGGTTTTCGATAAATATCGAACATCGATGTTTTTCTAATATCGATCATCCCTATGACAAACAAGATGGAATCTGGAATTACCAACATAACCGCGGCCCAAATTTTTATTTTATTTGGTTGGCTATGCAAGGTAAAGGGAATTTACGTTTATCTATTCAAACAAAAATAAACCTTATGACCAAAGTCTAAGGATTGAATTACTTACACTGGGCTCCGCTTGGCGGGATGGGACGGTGGTGGGAGTGTGCCGCCACTTTTGTTTTTGAGTCAATTGACTGTCTCTTAAAGCGTGCAAAGTCACCTGTAGGTTTAAATTACTACGTGGTAAATATTATATCTTCAAATGTAGCGATTCATATAATAATGATCGAACCTAACTTGAGAAGTTTGTTTGATCTTATATTGTTTACTGCAGAACACATCATAAAAATATCTAAACTTTAGATTTAGAAAGTTTAGATATTCATAAATGTTCTATTTTCAACAAATGAAATACGTGTTAAATCAAAACGATTGAAAATCGTAACAACCGACTTCAGCATTTGGGACCGCGTTCATAATAGCGGAGTAATCGCCTAAAAAGTATTTCTCGAGTTCATATTTTGAAAAGCACTAAAATGATTTTGATGAATCCCATAAAGATGGGACCTCCTGTGGAGCAAAAAAACTTAGGTGCCTTATATATATTTTGTTGATTACATAAATAAACTTGTAAAAATTCCCATGTCTTTTTAAAAATGTACCTGTTTTATAATTTATATTACTTATATGTAAATATATATTAAAGTAGTTAGATGTGTTGCTTTATTTATGCCTATTTTAGATTAAAGTTTTACAATAAAAATTAAATCATAAAAGATGTATATACAGGCACGTATAGGTAGTGTAGTTATAGATATAGAAAAATGAAATTTCTTCCGGTTTCACGAGATGGCGCTGATCGGCGATAAAGCTGATGACTCTATTCCCCCCCATATAAGTTACCCTATGGACTTGAGCGATGCGTCTTGTAACGTGAAAGAGACAGGGGATGATATTTGGTGCGCGTTTCGCCGCTCGCTGTGTAGCTCAGCTCCGTTATCGGCAAGTAGTTTGACATGCGACGAGTTTGCAACATTATAGATAAGTGTTTGGTTTATTGACATTTTAAAGTGATATTCAGTTTGTTAGGAAGAAAAAAAAAGTACGGGAGCTGTTTGATGGGTGGATCCGATAGGATCTTGGTAAAAAAGGTGAGTTAACTTGTAATTTTGTGTAACTTCGATATAACCTCCAATTTAAGTTTCGTAAATAATCTAGAGTAATGCTTTTAAATTACATTATAATAAACAAACACTTTAAACATGTGAGTGTAGCGTCCATGACATATTTTAAGGTAGGTAGGTAGGTTTCTTATTTGATTTTAACTTAATATTTTAGCAGTTTCCGTCAATTTTGGTTTTTATGTGCAACTATTTTTTTATATTTTAATAAATACTCGTACTTTAATATTGGAGCAAATTCTGTTTCAAATTTAAAACCATACCTAAATTTTGTAAAATAGAAGTTATTGATACATTAACATTAGGTAGGTATTGACGACCCGATTGTTGTAGTGGCGCGATAATTCGCGTTGCACGCAAGGGTCCCGGGTACGATTCCGGTTCCGGCCATTCAGAGAACGATCTTTTCTAAATTGATTTGAGTCTGGGTGTGCTGTGAGACGTCTCTGGCAAAATTCATTGTCTGGTATCTCGTAACACAAGGATATTAAGACCAGTCAGTTTGTGTATTGTCTGGCGCATATTTATATTAGCCTACCTCCGATCTTATCGCATCAGCGTTGCATCGAGCGCGGGTAGGTTGGGACGAGTGAGTGCCTCTGTGTTTGCGCGTACACTTGTGGCACTATAATATCTCCTGCGCAGTTGATGGCTCTCGACAGTATTCGGAAGTTGTCGCCGTGTTCGAAATCGGCTAGGAGAACATCATCATCATCATCATCATTTATATTTATTTATATACTTTAATTAGGTAGGTTTATCTTTTATTAAGTTGGTTCTCGAAAAAAACTTAAATATTGTATTTCAGAATAATGTCAGGACGGGAAAAACGTTTTCAAGGATTAAGAGCGGGTCAGATGTTCAACTTGCTAAAAATAGACGTTTCTGGTGCAAAACGTGAGTAGTTTATTTATTTACATATTATTTTTTATTTATTTTAAGAGAAAGTTTACCTAATTTCGAATAGGTAGATTCAATTATAAATAACTAATCGTTTGCCCACGTTGTTTTCGGACTTTTCCGTAGCGTTGTAAAAATATATTTTCCTGCAGTAAAAACCTATGCCTATAGCCTATGTTCTATTCCAGAACCTAACTTATTTGTGTTCCAAATTTTATCGTAATCCATCCAGTGGTCAAAGTGTGATTGAGTTACAAACATCCAAACTCTCGCATTTATGATCTTTCCGGCCGATTTCGGCCATGGCGACCACTTCGACTCTTAATTGGTCGGGCGCTGGTGTACCCGAAGATGGCTTATGTAGCCAATCTTCGCAGCGAACTCCCGTGCACAATGAGGGCACGTGAGTGCGCCGCTTATATAATTGTAGTTGATGGCCGCGGGTCGACGGGCCTTTAGCTCATCGCGCTTAGCGTCGAGCTCAGCTTTACGCTGCTCCTCGAACTCGCGAACTTGCCTCTTCACAATCCCACGCCATACTGGGCGCTGCGCTGCCAAACCTTCCCATTAAGAGGGCTCAATGTTGCATCTTTTCATGTGTCTTTTCTGAACATCTTTGTAACGGAGGAGTTGATTACGCATTTATACTTTGTGTGGGATAGTAGGATTACTCATTTCATCACTGTCTAGATACTGTAACGTTGTAGTTACACATATGCATAATTAGACAATAAGTGTCTATAATTTGACTGAATTTAATTCTAATTGACTTAAACAATACAGTAATATTAAGATTTAAAATGACATTTTATATAGATTCATACGTCAAACTAAAATTATAACTAAACGTACATACACATTTCAATTTAAATTTATATCTATTTACGTTAAGCTTCGCAATGCATACCCGCGTTTAATTTAAAATAATATTCACACTTACCTACCTATGACTGATCGCGACGGGACAGATTTCTTCTGTCTCCGTTCGCATGACGTCAATAGAAGATTCGAGACCCGAGCGAGGTATTATCTACGGTCATTTCACCGGCGCTACCATTCTACACACTGCTCAGCTACACACGTCTCCTGTCGGACTTAATGTACGTTGTGCTGTACCTACCTTAGCTGCCTTCGGTTGCAAATTCAAATCGCGACGGAGTAAGTTTTACATTTTATCTTCATCCCCATATTGGGTAAGTGTTGAACATATAATTTATTTTGTTATATAGTTTAAATAGGCTTATAATTTTATTAGAAACGCCTTTGCTTTTATATACATATTTATCGATAGTGCTACCCACCTTTAATAATTATTGATTTCTATAAAATTCTATTTTTTTAACGCTAAAATTATAATTCGTTGTCAATTTTGTTTACTTCATAAATTAAAATATGCTAGCTTTGTTTTATTCTAATTTTGAGTAACTTTAATCTTGCTTCTGCTTTATTTTTATTTCTTGTAAAAAAAATTTTTATCATCTCCGTCTGATTGTCTGTAACGGCCACCCCACTTCTACATTTCGGTATTCCCATTCCGCTGTGTAGAGGTGGTCACAGTCAGACGGAATTACAAGAACCTGACTTCAATTTCTGGGACGTAATTTCCAAGGATCAAGGTTCGGATCAAGGTTCGGATCAAGGTTCAAGATCAAGGTTCGGATCAAGGTTCAAGATCAAGGTTCGGATCAAGTTTCGGATCAAGGTTCGCTTTCGAGGTTCGGATTAAGATCCAAGGCTCGAGCGACCGCACAGAAAGAAAGAAAGATAAAATAAATAAAAATAATATAAAGAAATAATAATAATACTACCTTCCGGGAAACATCGAACACCTGCCAGCCGACTGTGACGCCGCGTAATCGTTTAATCACCGGCGTCCCTTCAACGTCGCTGGCAACCCGACGGTGCCTACAGCCACCGTGTCACGCAAAACGCCAGGGGAGTACCGGACTACGTCTGCGAAAATTAGGCGGGCCACTACACCCACGACCTACCATTTTTTTTAAATTAAATTTTATTGTGTTGAAAAGGGTAAGTAGTTCTTTCTTTTTATTAATACAATCACATTAATTTCAACATTAATACAAGTCACAATACATACTTATGTATCAAGCGAGTCAATCTAATAAATTAGGTGATATTGGCTTTGTCCCGAGGTTAATATTAAAACGATAATAGGTATCCGGTATGTTATTTTTTTTAGGTAAATCTCTCGGCAGTGGCAACGAAAAGGAAAACAGAGAAAATGAAAATCATCGCTTTGCAGAAAAGGATGAGAATTTCAGAGATCATTGAATACTAAACGTAAAAAAAGTGACGGTAAAATCATTTCATGTCGCAACAATTAATGAATAAAGCATATTTACACACTGAAAGCCATCGTCATGAAAATGATGATTTGAAAGATGAGCAAAAATATCTTCCTTTTGATTTTTTTAAGGAAAACTAAACTAAGGGGTTGCTTTCAATTCACCGAGGACACGCGACTTCAAATTCACTGGGATCAGCGAAAAATATTTATCACTAACTTAGTGACTCGATCCACTACTTTACTTTTGTACTTTTTACCACTCACTGTTACAGGAGACGAAAAGGTCCAAGTTTGCAAAAATATGTTTCTAAATACCTTGTCTTTAGGAGCATTTACTATCCAGAGTTGGGTTAAAAAAGCAGAATTTGGCATGGGCGCTCACCAGGAATTATTAAACTCTTCTCGAACTTTAATGTTGAGTGATGAGGTTAAAGCAAAAATGCGAAGCCTAAATACCTTTCTTAATAAACTTCTAAAATTGCCATCAGATTATGCGCGTAAAGATACAAATAAGTTGTTCCTTGTACCAATCCACAAGAACTACACCTGTCTGTTTAAAGTCTACCAGGAATATAGTACTTCTGAGGACATGCTTAATGAAGTAAGCAGATGTACTTTTGAAAAACAGTTCCATGAAATAAACCTTTCCCTTATAACATTAAAAAAGGACACGTGTGACGTGTGTTCGACCTACATAGCTGGAAATATGGACGAAGCAGACTATCAAATGCATATTATAAAGAAAGACCGGGCACGAGAAGAAAAATCCATTGATAAACAGAAAGCCGCCAAAAAGGAACGTTTACTTCTTACAATGGATTTAGAAGCTGTGAAGGTATGCCCTTATCGGACAGCAAGCTCACTCTATAATGTCACTACTCACCGCTGCACTTGCTATTGGTTTAATGAAACAGCGGCTGACATGACGTCCAGTACATTTCGTTTTTGATTGATTACTAAGAGCGACATTGTTTACCCCTCAAACTGGCCATAATAATATTTTTAGATGGTTGCACATACCAAAACAGAAATGTGACATTGGCAAATTTGCTCAATCTAAGTAGGGCTACTTAGATTGAGCAAATTGCATGGAATTACTATAATACAAAAGTTTTTAGTGCCCGGTCATACACAAAAGGAGTGACTCCGTGCATAGCGCTGTTGAAAGGAAACTAAAAAACAGAGAAATACATTTACCGAGTTAAAATTGTACTCTAACAAAAGAGGCATGTAAAAGAAATCCATACGAGGTATTGGGAATTGATTATAACGTTGTCAAAAACTAATCTTATCCAAAACATTGGGCTTACAAGAGCATCAGGCCTGGGCGTAAAGCAGGAGAACCGCAAGTAGTTCACATTCGAGCAATCAAATACACATCAGATTCTATTTATACAAGTTCAATTAGACTTCGATGATGACTGGATTGACTTGACTCAGAGGCCAAAAGTTACTCAATGTAATGAACTTTACCAACAGCTTCATTCTGGTCGATTACCAATAGCATCTACTAAAAACGATCATTTGCAACAACTTAATCAGTCATACCTAAAGTTTATTATTTTACGATAATATACCAAAAATACATAAATATTCTGAGTAACTTAGAGTAAGTGTTTGTTTAATTGATAGTTCCTTCTAATTATAGTAGAGAGTTACTAGCCTGATATCATTAATAAACATGATTTTCTTTACTTATTGTATCTTTTATTTATAAATACCTTCTAAATACGAATCACTACCTGTTGTATCTATAATATTGGTACTAATTACTCCTAACTAACACTATCTCTAAATCTGGAAAGTATTCATGTAATGCCAAATAAAAAACGTCTTAAAATTAGAGAGTGTTCGCGTATAGTTAACACCATACTCCCGGGGTTATGTACCGCGCGGAGGGGCATACCTGATAGCTATATACATATAGGTATGAGGGTCGAGCATGACTCTACAGTATCAAGTTGCTTAGTGCTAATGTTCCATACAAAGATGCTATGTAAGTAAAGTATATGATAAAAAAGGTCTATCATTGAAGGTCTCATGTTAGAAATGATATAATAAAGATGAGTTGGAACTTAAAATTATTAAGATAGAGTAGATTGGACTTTCATACCATCACATCAAAGAGGGTGTGGCTTTTAGCATTTCGGTGCTGGAGCTTACTCTTTCACCCCAAGTCTTAGGGCGTCAGTTCTATGATACATGTTCCATACACCGGCGTCTTAGTTGCTTGCTACTATGACACATTGGTAATTTTTAGTTAAACAACTTTTGCCAAAGTCGATATTTATCATATTGGTGTGTTGTGAGGAGGCACCATCTATGTGATAGTCACAATAATACTGACTGGTATTGTGGTATTGTGTTTTAGTGCCGGTTATACTCGTATAAATGAGTCGGGTCTGATTCAATACGACTTATGATTCTGTTTGACGGATGTTTTTGCAGAAGTGTAGATGTCTGCTAAGACGGTATAGAGGCCCTTGTGTTGGCGTGAGTCTGGCGATAGTCGTATTGATGCTTGTTGCACTTATGGCAATGCGTCCTTGTGGCAGTTGTTTAGATATCTGTAGTTATAATGGTTGAGTCTTGCACTTGGTTTGGCTCACATTTCTTTAGCTTTGTCCAAGTCGGGTCTCTCTTTAACAAGACTGCAGACTGTCTGCCCTCCAATGTGTTAAATAACAATAATATTAAATAAACTCTCAGTAAATTCCCACAAATGAATGATAATTGGAAACTTGGTGGTGAGTAAGTGGAGAGTTTAGGGATTAGTAATTAATTAGTATTCGTACGTAGTAGTGAATAAACATCTTTCCATGATACAGCAAAAAGAACAAGTTACTATAAATAAACACAACGTCGATAAAAGGGTAAAAACCTATGACGACCACAATTTATAAAAATATATCATTCAAACGGCCTAGAATGATATAACCTTTAGAAAGTGTCTTGAAAAAGATTAAGTCTATTTTCTAGTCACGAAATTAATTTTAAGTTTTTTTTATTATTTGATAAAGTGACGAAACGAGCAATACGTTCACCTGCTGGTAAGTGCAACGTCTGCCTATAACTGCCTATAAATATATAATGTTTACACACTACTGCTTCACGGCAGAACAACTAGCCCTGGGGTGGTACCTACATAGACGGATTCCTGCATAGGAATCCTACCACCAGAAAAAATCAGCAGCAACTGCCACAAAGACGTATTGCCATAAGTGCAACAAGAATCAATACGAATTTTGCCAGACACACTTCAACACAAAGGCCCTATACGGTCTTAGCAGACATACACTTCTGCAAAAAAACCTCCGTCAAACAATAATACTGTAATAATACTGTTACTTCCGGAACATAGTAGTTTTATTTGTTCCCACAATTTACTTACAACTGCTTTCTCTATTTGCGTGTTGCGGATGTTTGCTTTGCTAAATAGCAGTGCGATATTGTACTGCAGATATAAATTCTTCTGTATTGATATCCATAACGCGGCGGTTAAATCAAAACTGTTGAGAACAACACGCGCAAGTCACTAACCAATAAAAATACTCGCGCAGTATGCGCGTCACTCAGGCCAGGCGCGCGGCTTGCGGGAGCATTGTGCGCAAGTAGTACGCAAGCGGCGTCTACATACATTAAAATTACACGTCCCTCAAGCACCCGCGCCCGCCTCCACTCTGAAAGAGCGCTAATTTATGAAAACATGTCAAAGATGATTTAACAAAAATCTAGTAAGTACTCAACCACCTTAACTATCGCGATGTTACCTTTGGCCGAACACACTCGTGATGATAGAACCAGTAGTCGGCCTCGAGTGATGGATTTTTTATTATTTTATAATTGAAGACATGAGTGGATGAAGGGGTTATGTTACATTTTTAAAAAAATCTGTTTTTTGCATCGAATGAAGGTGTTATGTGCTTACAAATTATATTAAACCATAAAACAACGCAGTTTAAGCTTAGTTTTAGAAAATGCAAGTGATGAAGGGGTTATGTACCAACATAAAATAATATTCACACTGAATGAAAGTGGCATGGGCACTTAGCATATTTTTTAATTTAAAATTATATAAACATATGACTTTCTTGCGCGGATGAATGAGGTAAGTGCCAGCAAACGCGTGGGTGATTTGCATTGTTCTGGATGAAGGTGTTATGTGAAGTACTTGTCTCTTTCTTCCATTTCGCATCGTGTTTAATCTCGCTGGAGCGTTGTGTTGTTTTGGATGAAGGAGTTATGTGATCTACTTGTCTCCTTCTTTCATTGCGCGTCGTGTTTAATTGCGCTGGAGCACGGGTCACGTACGCATTTCCCGAGTGTTTTGTTTATTGTTAATACATTTATTTTATTAAAACCAGTGTTTTTGTTCATTTATTCGTACAATACTGTCAAGAGCTAAAAGGCTTGTAGAAGCTGCTATAAACTCTTATAACAGCAATCCTAACCTCGACATCTTCGAAGAAGGTAAGTTTTTTCTGTGTAAATAATCAATGTATTTATTTAGTTACCTATTAGATTTAAGCTTTAAAATAAGAGTCACTGTTTTTTCTAGATCTACATTCAAAAATGGAACAAAGGTTTATACGTTTAGGATTCTACACGTGATAAAAATGTGGTACACGTAACTCATAATGAGTATATTTTTACCGCCAAGGGTAAGCAGGGAACGACTTTCGTATGGTAATGCAGACTTTTGACATGGGTATTATTTATTTGCCGATTGCTTGATTTATTTAATCTGCTATTTAACATACTTCATCGCCCTGCAAAGCGGGTACCTATAATGTGTTAAATTGTTTTTGTGTTGGGTAATGGCGCCGAGTGAATGTATTTTACGAGTATGAATACTCTGTTGAGTAGATGTTTAACAAGTTGGAAAACATTTTGAGTGCTTTGACCTCTATCGCACACCTTAACACTTCATTCACCTTAATTCATTACATAGTTTCTTGTTTGGCTGGCGTGGATATTCATTTTGCAGCACTAACTGCTTACCTGATTAAGTGCTTATTGGTTATACAGGGTGAAACAATACTAATATAAAATAAGCTTTTATAGCGATATTCACTTATCTTTTGCAGATGGGACTGTAACAGTAGAAAACGTGCCACCAACTTCAAAAGATTATAACAACATTGTAAATTATGAGGTATCACAATCTACCCCTCTGTTGCAATCATCATCACCATCTATATTTACAAATATAATTTCTACAAAACAAAATGATACTGTGTTGAATACCGACAATTCTGATAGTATTATAGAACCCTCAGAAGAAGAAACTTTAGACTTGAATATCCTGCATTCCCTGCGAAGTAAACGTTGTTACTCCAATCTTAATAATGTTTCGCCGTATAATTTAGATGAAATCGAGCATGAATATGTTAATATTCCCGATTTTTCTTCAGGCAGTGACGAGGTATATATCCCTGAGAGTTTCTCGTCCGATACAAATCTCAGTGTCGCTGACAATTTTATAGCTGATGCACACTAATCACAATCCAGTGTAAGAGAAACGCAGCAAAATACAGAAAGCAACGATATAGAAGAGGTCCCAGTTACGTAACGTAAACGCAAACAGTTCCCTCCCAAAGAAAATAAATCAAAAATCCGAGAGCGTCCAAGAAATGCAAACCAATGGAAAAAGAAAAAGTCAGCTTTAGCACGAGAAAAAGGGGTGGAATACTTGTCCTATAAAAATACAGTTATGCCACGGAAAACAATAAAAGAAGGGGTACTATGTCATGAAAACTGTAGAATGAACTGCTCTAGCAAATTTAATAGCGAAGAAAGACAGACTATTCTACAAGATTATTATAAATTAGACATAAATAGTAAAAACGCTTTGCTTTTTAGTTTCATAGTAAGCAAACCTGTTATGAGACGTCGTACTAACGCCAAAAAAAATAAGTCTGCGACTTACAAATATTTTATTAAACACAAAAGCATAACAACAGAGGTTTGCAAATTGGGATTGTGTGATCTGTACCAAATATCGCGGAAGAAGGTGGATATTATAATCCACAAAATCAAGAGTGGTGCTTCTGTTCCACTTCCAGATAGAAGAGGCAGACACAATAATCGTCCCCATAAAACGGATGAAGAGGTTAAACAACGTATAAAACTGCATATATCAACCTTCCCGGCTGAACAGTCTCATTACTCACGTAGCAAAAACTGTGATGCTGGAAATTCAAATGAAAAGCATGTATCAAATTACCACGCTGCGATTAAAGCCGTGGCAACTGATAGAAGCAAACCCAAAGAAGATAATGGAACAGACCATGCCGCTTCCTAAAATACCGACTTCTAAGGCATTCAATTAAGGCCAGATTTGGTTTTATAATCTGGGCATCCATGTTGTTGACCAGACCAAACAAAAAGCTGTCTGCTGCACGTGGACAGAAGATGTAGCCGACAAAGGCAGTGTCGAAGTGGCTAGCTCCCTACTAAGATTTGTTGAAGTGGATCCATCTTGTCGCAATAAAAATCATTTACTTATATGGTCGGACTCCTGCGCTGGACAGAATAAAAATTTTAACATTATAGTACTCTACCAATACATGATCATGAAGGGTTATTTTAAAATCATTGATCACAAGTTTCCCGAAGTCGGTCATTCCTATTTGGACTCTGATAGAGATTTTGGCCGCATCGAAAAGATCATGAGGCAATATATACGCCTGAGCAATATCGAGAGATTATATGTAAAGCATCTCGAAACTTGTTGTTATCGATATGACGGATCATTTTCGTAAAATCAACGAGTTGCAAAATCAACTCAATTTGATAAACAGAAAAAAAGACGAAAATAAGCAAAAGGTTAACTTCAGGGGTCGGTATTAAATGGATAAGGGTAGAAGAATTCGGTGCCTACTTATACAAAGAAAGTTATGATGAAAACATGCCATTTAGAAAAGAGGACAAGTTGGAGACTTGAACGGGTACAAAGAAAATATGGTACAATTTCTGAAGAAAAGAAAGCTAATATTAAAGAACAGATAAAATTTGTGAAACCGGAATATCGATACTATTATGAAAATATTGTAGGTCCAGATTAACCCGACAAACATGTAATTTTTTTTTGTTTTATTACGTTAATTAGGTAGTTGATTCATTCATCCTTAATTAAAGTTTTTTATTATTAAGAGATGAATGAAAAAGTTATGTACATTTTTTTTTTCAATAAATACATATTCTTACACTCTTATCTTATTTTTACACTCCATATTAGTAGATGTGTATTAATTACTATAATTTGATATAAATGGTTAGTAAATAAACAAAAAGAAAAACGATTTATCTCAATAACAAGCAACAAAACTTTGATGTCCGTTTTCTCAACATTTACAAATTATATTATATCCCCTTCATCCACTCATGTCTTCAATTAAAATGTACAGCTCTTTGTATAAATCGCTTTTATTACAGATATGAGTCAGATGCTCAAGTAAAACTCTACTGAATACTTTATGTTATATACTCACAACCTTTAAATAAATACTCTATGTTCACAACACCACCTTGTCGATGGTCACTCCTCAAGAAGATTGTCTATTACTTATTAAGATGTCGGCTTTATCCCGCCTTAAGGGAATACTTTGTAATTTCTTATTTTATTAATAAACAGTAATTTGTGAATTTATCTTTTATTAAAAAAACCAAGGCAGCATACATTACACTTTAAAACATTTAATGTTTGGGCACAGTAACATTCTGGTATACATTATCAACAATGCTCACTTCACTCAGTTACAACTGACTTTTATACAACGCAATCAGTCACAGTAGTCAATACAACAACTCATATTATCAAGTGATACTCATAATTTATTTACTGATTATTCTTATTTACCTTAATTAATGTTATACTCTTATTTATATCACTCATAATCAATAATTAGTACGACGGATGTAGATTGCACTTTATTTACTTTCAGATTCTAGTCATGTCTGTTTAGAGGCCAAAACTGCAGTACCCAGAGGAGAATCTGGTGCAAGCTTTAGATGCTATAATACACGGCAAAAACAAAATTAGAGAAGCCAGCAGAGTTTATACACGTACGTATTTATGTATTTCCCTCGAGGTACGTTGCAAGACCGGCTTCATCTACGAGTAGCTTAAGGTCCTAGAAAATGGGCCCTGATACTGGGCCTTCTGTCATCTAACACCCCATCTCGTTCCGAAAGTCGTGAAAGTCGACAAAGGGCAAATAATAACCAGGAGATGGGTTGCAGCATCTTCCTGAAATATCTAAATAAATGAACAGCTGTTGCCAAACCGCCTGCTAGCGTGACAATTATGGCAACATCCCCCCAAACCATTGGAGGAGGCCTATGTTCAGCAGTGGACTTATGGCGGGCTGAAGTAAGTAATTGAGAATGAGTGAGTATTCTCTGTAAAGCTAACGAAACGACATTGGAAACTGGCTCATGACTCTAGCAACGTGCGTATATCCACTTAAACCTGACAATCTTTTGAATACCGAATTCCTGCTTGCTGCTTTGTTTGCCGAAACGATCACAAAATGAAGAGCAATAGTTACACAGGAAAGTATGGAAATTGTTTGATTATCTCAAAGGATATTAAACATTGGTGAAAAGAGTTTTAATTTGCCTTAAACTGAAGAAGTGAGAGCACCGTGTCGATATAAAAATGTATAGCAAATTTTCAAGGGAAATGAAAAAGAAGCAATCACCGTTCTAGCACCGCTATAGCATGCCTGATAGTTGGTTTCTGGGCAAATCTGACACTGGTTAGATGAAAGCCGATGAATTTTTTGATTATATAAAGAATAAGATTATACACTTATGCTCGTAGACGGCCATAAAAGCCATATGGGGCTTAGTCAACATTGTAACGAAAATAATATTATACTATATGCGCTTCCACCCAACACAACACATCGGATACAACTCGCAGACGTCAGTGTTTTTCATCGCTAAGATCCTAACGTAGAGGTAAACTATTAGGCGAAACTATTCAAGACATAAAAGTAGTCTTCTCAAATATAATTTATATATTAGAACATATTATATATGTCATTTTTTATTTAATTTTATTTTTGTTGTTTTGGAAAACTTACAGCTAATACATCACGAATTACAATAAATTAAGTAGAGAAAGAAGGCCAATTAAAAGTTTTCACAAATTAGTTGAATAAGATAGCAAATCACTATAAAAAATAGCTCAGAACATAAATCAATACACTTCTTCACAAAAGTGGCCAATATAAGGCGGTTATTGTAAACTGTATTGATGATATTGATGATGATTTAAAGACAAAGTAATTCTTATGTGATAAAAATATTTAAACGGTGATGAAGGAATTGACCACGTCTGTTGAGAGTTCTATCATGGCGACATATATATTAAAAGATAATTTAAATTCCGTATGAACTAAAACAACCATTTGCCCGCTTCTTGATAAAGTTTTACGTAAGCCTGCACTCCAAGGGACTATAAAGAATGGCTTCCGCAAATTCGGTCTTTATCTATATAATCCAGACAACTTCGAAAAAAATAAAGTCGATGCGCACTATTCTAAAACATCTCCGATTAAGTCACCGAAGAAAAGAGTTTGATATAGCGAGCAAAATCATAAAGCGTTTAAACAAGGATCAGACTTGTATGTGGTATCAACGTGGAAGTTGTGCTGTGTTGAACTGCTACTCGTATTATCAAAAATGTAAAACTATGCCAAGGATTGAATGATTCAGTTAAAAGTGTTACTGCTGAAAATTAAAATGCACAAAACGGAGTAGATATTGATTGAGAAACGATAATTAATAGAATAGATGAATTTGTTACTCAAAAAGACATGTCTTTTTGAGTAACAAATTCATCCGACAATAAAGAAGAAAAAGAAAAAGGAGAGGCATTTTTAGAAAGCCGAGTTGAAGAAGAAACTACACTCGGCGTCAAAAAAATCGCACATCCGAAAAAAATTATTTAAATACTATTTTAACACAACAGGCCAATGGCAACGTTGTGGTTTGAGGGTATCATTCGAAAGGTAATTTCATTAGCTTTCAGGAATTTTAATTGAATTTTACTTTTATAACGAGACGAAAGAGAAATTAAAGAAAAAGACAGGATATGTACAAATTTGCAAATTAATAATTTAAAAAAAAACTTAATAAATACAAAAAAAGTTCTTAAAACCTAGTGTTACCCCCCCTTGCCTTGATAACGACTTCCATGCGATCTTTCATGGACCTTACAAGGATCGCAACAGCCTCTTGGGGTATTTGTTCCCACTCTTCAAGTACCGCATCTTGGAGCTCTTGAAGAGTGGCTGGACCTGGATCTCGAGCTCGCACGCGCCGTTTTAGGTCATCCCAGAGATGTTCTATTGGGTTAAGGTCTGGACTTCGTGCTGGCCAATGCATAACAGGGATATCGACCTCCTGTAAATAATCCCGTACAATAGCCGCGGTGTGGCAACGAGCATTATCATGCATTAACATACATACGGTGGGAATAATTATTCAGGATATCGTGCAGAATCCGGATCCGGTGTCTGTCAATTTTCTAGCCCTTGTGTACAAGAAAATTCAACAATCGATGAGATTGAGCATGGTAGTTTTTCTGAATTATCCATTACCACCACAAAAACAAACAATCGAAAACGCAGGGCTTTTGAAGAAGTCACTTTTGAAATGCATCCATTTACCAAAAATTAAAAATTACGACCTGGAGTCAGCTAGACATCTCAGAGCTTAATAAAACTCCAGACATTTGAGTAAGTCGACATAGCTGGACGTTACGTGGATGTTATTACATAAATATAAAATATCGGATGTTCCAATGTGGGTAGGATTTTACAGCAAGATTTTGATTGACGATTTACGAGTTCAAAAAGTTTCATATCTTACTCCTTACTTACTTAATCTCCCACCAACAATTCAACTGTCTTGAAAACTCTAGAATTGAGTCAGGATATTGCAAATGAATGTCAAGCTCCCTACATCCAAATCACCTATGATCTAGCTATTTCTCGCACTAGTTATTGTATTTAAGCTCAAGAATCTCCTAGATTTGACGATATTTTTATTCATTTAGGGGCGTTTCATATTCTAATGGCTTTTTTCGAGGCAGTTGGCACTTTTAGCAATATCATGACAGAATGTGAATTGATCGCTAATGGTTGTTCCAGGTTTTATTGGCGGAAAAAATTATAAAGATGTAAACGGTTACATTATCTCGTGGCGTTGGCATTGCAACAATTATATTTCGAAGCATTTTTGGAAAACAAACAATTGACAGTTGGCAAATCAGTGTTAGAATATTTTACCACATTTTTGGCTCATAACGATGTCTCTCCTCAAGCTTAGGATGCTGAAACACAACGTCTGATTCATTTTACGCAATGTACACCGATTTTATAAATATTTACCACTTATTCATTAAAAGTATTAGAGTTGGAGATTTAGACTTGTACATATCGCAGCCTGAGAATGAAAGTGACATCTCAAAATTCTTGTAATTTCTGATTTTGCTATATACTGACTTTGAAAAGCCAAAAAAAGAGACCATACTGTTGGCAATCTATGAATTTTAATATTAGCCTGTAAATAAAATACTATAAGTTAAATAAATAGCGATCGAATAGACGATCTCATGCCATTTGTGAGCCATTCAGGCATATTGTTATATAATTACTTCGCACAAGTAGCTCGCAACATTTATTATTATATAATTACGTAATACAAGTAAGCCTCGCAAAATGCCCTTATAGGGGCATAATGTGTCCGAAAGTAGGCGACCAATCAGAGCGAAGCAACATTAGTAAACCAGGCTCGTGCTCTGATTGGTCCGCACCTAGCGCGCACGATGCGTCTATACTCGGTGACTTGAGAAACCACTTAGAATGTATATATATATAGGATTAAAACGAAATAAAACGCCGCACCCCCTCGTGCACCTACACATGCATTATCGCGGAAAACCGTCGCAACTGCGTCACGACTACCTAGGGCGACGCACACTGCAGACGAAAATAAGCAGACGAGAACGCCGCAATCGCCACGTGCGCCACCAGCGACAATGTCATGGGGCGCACCGAGACCGCAACTCCAACCCCCCTTTTCTGGAAACAGAAATTTGGACCGGAGTGCAATCGCCAGTCAGGAGGCCGATGCTCCTGCCGCCCCGGCACCTCTGCAAGGACCGTCGTATGCTGAAATAGCAATCGCCGGACCAGCTGAGGAGGCCTCGGAAAGTGGCGATTTGGAAAATGTGCGACACATGAAAACTCAAACGCCAATCGCCAATCGCCAAACAGGTTTCATGTGGCGGCGATTTAGCGAAGAAAAAAATTAGATACCCCCCTTTGGTCGTGGAGCAGTTCCCTAACTGGACTAGACACTTTAAAGTCATGGTTCAGGAACTGGGACGCAGACCTAGCGCCCGACCATACGGGAAAGGAGTGAGGTTCGTGCCGGATACTGAAGAGGAGTACCGGTACTTACAGAGGTACCTCACCAAATTGGAAGCCGAAGAGAACATCAGCTGGTTCTCATACTCTCTACCAGCAGAGAGGAGCATAAAAGTGGCGATTAGGGGTCTGCCACTTAACACCTCCCCTGATGAAATAGCAGACTCTCTCCGGGACATGGGATTTGAACCGGAATATGTACGACAGATCCAGGCACGACAAGGACGACCTGGATGTATCTTCTTCGCCCAACTGAAGAGGACTGGTGATGTCGTACCAAAGATTTACCACATCGACGAGATCCTCTACATGCCGGGGATCAAGATTGAAGACTGGCGTGGCAAAAAGGGCCCAGCCCAGTGTCACCGGTGCCAGAAGTTCAGGCACTCCTCACATTGCTGCCACCGCCCCCTGGCGTGTGTACGCTGTGGCGGAGAACACCCGGCAAGAGACTGCCCTCGTCCACTAGAGGACCCACCCACCTGCGCCAACTGTGGGCAGGAGCACACGGCGAACAATGCCGTATGCCCTGTCTACCAGAGAGAGGCCAGGAACTCTAAAGCTGGCACAGTAGCTGTGACCAGAAAAATCCCGCAGCGTGCACAGATGGCCACAGTGGAGGCCAGGTCAGAACAGACCAATCTGATGGCACCAGCAAATGCCCCTCGACCAAGAGGCCCACCTCCTACAGGAGAGGAGGCCAAGAAACCCAAAAAGAGGAAGAGGATTAGGAAGAAGAAGTCCTCACCAACCGAACCCACCAAGGACCAGGCCATTGTGATGGAGGCATCAGCTCCAGCAGCGGTGCCAAAATCAGCGGATCTGGAAAAACAACAGAAACCAACCCGAGCGCAGAAGACCATCAAGCCCAAGGGCATAACAACTACCAGTGATGACAGCATATCCCGCACAGAGGTCATAATGATCCTGTGCGAGATGATGACTGCCATTCAGAATGGGGCTGACCCTCTAGCAGCCATCAGGAAGGGCATCCAAAGGACAAGCACTACCAATGGATAGGAGGCCCCTCCGGATTCTTCACTGGAACGCCAATGGCCTGGGGAGGAAGACTCCTCTTCTTCGCAGCCTCCTCCAGGAACAAGACGTTGACGTGGTGTTGATCTTGGAGACACACCTGCGTCCCACGACCAAGATATACTTTCCAGGATACTTCATCTATAGGCAGGACGAGGAATCCCCACAGGGCAATGCTTACAGAGGACTGATGGTGATGGTGAGAAGAACGATTCTCCACCAAGCCATCACCCCCGTGAGCTTGCAAACGATCTACTTACTCGGCATAGAAGTCTTCCTTGGAGCAAACAGGATCAAACTGTTTGCAACCTACAAACCACCTAGAGGTAGGTTAGATGCCAAGGAAATAAGAAGCGTCTTCCAGGAATCAATACCAACCCTGATAGCCGGCGATTTGAATTGCAAGCACACGGGATGGAACAGCTGCCAAATATGCACAAATGGCCGAATACTGTTTGATGATGCCGAGGCGAAGGACTACCAAGTAACAGGCCCGGAGGTACCAACACATTACCCTGGCTTTGTGAACGGCACTCCAGATGTACTGGACATCATCATCACATACAAGATCACCAGTCAGATCATGCAGGAAGTGCTCTATGAGGACATGGGATCAGACCACCTGCCCGTCCTGGTAGTGGTAAAGGATGCGATCCCGGACGCACCCCCAGCTGCACCATGTCGACGCATCAACTGGGAACTCTTCAAGGATAACATGGAATCGCACATACGCACCCAGCCTGTAACAACATCTGAGGAGGTGGATGCGCTGTGCGCGCATGTTACCGAAACAACGCGAACAGCACTTGAGGAGGCCACCACTTTCACTGAAAGAAGGAACAGATTCCGCCAAATTCCACGCAGTATCCTAGACCTCATCCAGAAGAGGAGGCGCCTGCGAAGAGTTTGGCAAAGAACAAGATGCCCAAATCTGAAAACCGCCCTCAACACCTTGGCGGAGAAGATACAAAATGAACTGCAGGAATATCGAGCAGAGAGCTGGGATTTACATATGGATTCGATAGAGGACGATTGGACCTCGATCCATAAGTTATGCCGCCAGCTCTCAGGGGCCAAGAATCCGAGAAGACCACTCAGGCACAGCGACGGAACACTCCGTCGTAGTGGGTCTGAGCGTGCGGAAATATTTGGAGACCATCTGGAGCAGCACTTCCGGCCCTTCCCGGCTGCGAACCCTGAGCATGTTGCAACAGTAGAGAGGAAACTTCGAGATTACCTCATCAGACCACCTGAAGAAGAGGAAATGGAAAAGGGCAAGAAGATCTTTTTCTCCCCGGCCCAGACCTGGCGCATGATACGGTCCATGAGACTGAGGAAAGCGCCAGGACTTGACGGGATCACCAACGAGGCCATCAGGCACTTGCCACCAAAAGCCATAGCAGCCATCACCAGAATCTGCAATGGCATTATAAGAACCGGCCACTACCCCGTCGAGTGGAAGACTGGCAAGGTCATCATGCTGCCAAAGCCTGGCAAAAATGTCACGCTACCGGGGAGCTACCGCCCAATCACACTTTTACCATGTATCTCGAAGCTGTTTGAGAAACTGCTGTTGCGATACATTAGACCAAATGCGAATCTGCGAGATGAACAGTTCGGGTTTAGGACCGGACACTACAACGCTGCAGCTGTCGAGAGTACTGCACCATATGACCACAGCTGGAAACAGGAAAGAAACTGTGGTGGCAGTGCTCATCGACATGGAAAGCGCATTCGACAGAGTCTGGCACGCAGGACTCCTTTACAAGATGTCGCTGTTGCCTATTCACAGGTCCATCGTGAAAGTGGTGACATCGTTCCTGGAGGACCGCCGATTTGTGGTGGCAGTTGAAGGGACATTGTCATCAGCACGGGTGGCCGCTGCCGGAGTACCACAGGGGAGCTGTATCTCCCCTGTGTGTTATTCAATATTTACTGACGACATCCCCTGTGGCGAGCAGACCAAGCTCGCATTGTATGCTGACGATGCGGCATACATTACAACATCGATGAACGCCGCATTCGCCATAAAGAAGCTGCAAAAAACCTTAGACCAGCTGAAGACCTGGACCACTGACTGGAGGTTGTCAGTGAACGTCAACAAGACGCAGGCCATCGTGCTGGGACAAACGAAGAGACTGCCACCCAAATTGAAGTTTGGAACTGAATCCATAGGCTGGTCCTACACGGTCAAATACCTTGGAGTTATTATTGACCGAAGACTGTCTATGCAGCCCCACGTCAGGGAGACAGTGGCAAAAGCCAGAACAGCCAGAGCTTTGTTGCGTCCAGTGCTGGCCTCTCACCTTCCGGTGAGGGCTAGGCTGAACATATACAGAGCCTACATAAGGAGCAAAATAACCTATGCTGCGCCGGCATGGTATGCCCTGGCTAGCGCAACATCCAAAAAGACGCTTCAGATGCAAGAGAGCCTCAGCCTGCGTACCATTGCCGACGCCCCTCGAGGAGTCCGGAATGCTACCATACTGAGAGACCTGAAGCACGAAAACCTGGACGCATTTGTCAGGCGGCTCGCAACAAATATGTTCGAGCGTGCAGACGCGTCTATACACGGACATCTAGCGAACATCGCACCGCTGCACGCTCGACCTCCCGATGGGAAACCACTCCCACGAGAGCTAAGCAGCCGCACAGAGGACTAACATCTGAGCCAATAGACAACCACATCGAAGCACAGTCTTCGGTGAAAACATCAAAAGAACCAATGCACCAACTGACCGCTGGAAGGCAGGTCGGACTTTTTACATCCGACTAACCAGACCGTGGAAGGAAGTGCCAAGAGCAGAACCCTCACGGGGGATCTGACCGTGCGGACCAGTCATGTGGACCGCGATTGCCAAGAGCCAATTGTGGCGAACCCATGGACCCGTACGTAGTTGCGTGCGGCGAAGAATGTTACTGAGGGGGGCAAGAAGCCCCGAACAGTTTCCCGGTGCCCTGCGAGGGGTACAAGTGATGACTACGTGAGAAATAAAACGCTCTCATTTTCTCTGCGACTCAATTGTGTTTTTTACTCAACCCGCTCAACTCCTACTCAACAGTGGTCCTTCTAGAAGCCGAATAAAGAAGATTACGAGACAATTACGAGAAGAGGACAAACTAGAAGACTCAATAAAATCTCACTTCGCCATAGAAGCGATGGGAGTCGCGCCAAAGAAGCCGATCAACGACCCGGAAATAGAGGAATCTACAAGACCGAGCGAGTGGCGATGGGTACCGACAAAAGACAACGTAGCCGATGACGCGACAAGAGATCCGCCGTTATCCTTCGACGAAAAACATCGATGGTTTCACGGGCCGGAATTCTTGAGAAAACACGAAGACAAATGGCCGGCAGACCGTAGTGAAACCACCACGAAAGTCACCGGCGAGGAGCGAGTCACCGCAAAAATCCACGTCGTCAGAATCGAACCTGTGCTACCGGAAGCGAGCAGATTCTCAACGTGGGAACGCTTGCTTCGAGCCACCGCACGTCTATTTCAGTCTATAGAGAAATTTAAAACGTTACGAAAATCAGCACGCATACTAATCGTTAACAAGAAAGAAAATGACTCCGCCTGGCGTCGGCATGCAAGAAAAACTCATAAGAAAATGAAAATCGAAAACAAGAACTCAAAAAGCTCCGAAAACTCTCTCTCTACCCTGTTGCCTCCGTTAGGCGTCGAATTGTTGCAAAAAGCCGAAAACGAGCTTATCAAAGTCGTACAGCGGGAAAGTTTCCGCAAAGAAATCGACGATCTATCCAAACAAAGATCGATACATAGAGGTTCGAGATTGAACAAACTCAAGATAGAGTTGTGCGAGGGAGTGCTAATCTTGAACACTAGAATCAGCGCAGCGACTTACCTAGATCGCAACTACGTATCACCCATCGTGATGGATGGTAAACACAAGATCGTTCGTCTTCTAATCGACAGTTATCACCGAAAGTTCAATCACGCCAACCACAACACAGTAATGAATGAACTACGACAGAAATATTATATATTGTCGCTTCGCAATACGACTAAGGCTATAATAAATAATTGCCAATGGTGCATTTAAAGGTGCACCACGAGAGGCTCCATACGGAAATCTACCAGCCGAGCGACTAGCATTGAAGAGCTATCCATTTACACATACAGGCGTCGATTACTTCCGACGGTTATGTACTATGTACAAGAAGAAAAGAAAAAAGATGGGGTGTGCTATTTACTTGCCTAACAACACGCGCCATACATCTAGAGCTAGCCGCGTCTTTAAGCACTAACTCTATGATACTCGTACTAGCTCTAAGAAGATTAGCGTCCCGAAGGGGGACCCCGCACACGATGTACAGCGACAACGGAACTAATTTCGTCGGCGCAAATAAAGATTTAATCGAATACACTGATAACAAAGGAATACGGTGGAAATTCACACCACCGGGCGCGCCCCACATGAACGGCGTATGCGAACGTCTAGTACGCTCAGTGAAGGCCGCGCTAACCCATACGATGAAAGAGAGAGCGCCGAACGAAGAAACACTTCATACTATATTGTTAGAGGCCGAGCACGTAATTAACTCTAGACCGCTTAACCCCATAAGTCTAGATGCAAACGACGAAGAAAGCTTAATGCCGAATCATTTCTTAATAGGGAGATCGAATGGCACACCCGCCCCCGGGCAATTCGATGACGAAGTTCTGGTAAATACGAACACCTGGAGGTCGGCGCAACGATTAACAGACTATTTCTGGAAACGATGGTTGAAAGAATACGTACCGACATTAATCGCTTCACGCCAGAAAACGACCGAATATAAAGATCCCGAAGTCGGAGATATAGTATTAATAGCCGACGCAACGTTACCAAGAGGAATTTGGCCCAGAGGCGAAGTAATCAAAACTTACCCAGGAACAGACAACAGAGTGCGCATAGTAGACGTACGCACAGCAGGTGGGACATTTCGACGCCCGGCGTCGCGACTCATCATCCTTACGAAGATTGCCTCCAAAGAAGACGGCGCAAGCGCCAAGGGGGAGACTGTTGGCAATCTATGAATTTTAATATTAGTCTGTAAATAAAATACTATAAGTTAAATAAATAGCGATCGAATAGACGATCTCATGCCATTTGTGAGCCATTCAGGCATATTGTTATATAATTACTTCGCACAAGTAGCTCGCAACATTTATTATTATATAATTGCATAATGTGTCCGAAAGTAGGCGACCAATCAGAGCGAAGCAACATTAGTAAACCAGGCTCGTGCTCTGATTGGTCCGCACCTAGCGCGCACTATGCGTCTATACTCGGTGACTTGAGAAACCACTTAGAATGTATATATATAGGATTAAAACGAAATAAAACGCTCTCATTTTCTCTGCGACTCAATTGTGTTTTTTACTCAACCCGCGCAACTCCTACTCAACACCATACTATTAGTAAAACGAAATGGGAATTCAATGACATTAATATTCTAAATGAAAAAAGAAGACGTAATCTTTTATTCTGATAACTGTTTTCTGAGCAGAATAAAAATAAATTTATAGCTTGTCTCTGTTCATTTGCGGTAGTGTAATTTGAAAATATACAAACCATCAACCATAAATTTTTGATACAAGACCACACAGAAAATGAAGAGGATAATGTGCACAGCCTAATAGAAAAAGAAGTGAAGAAGAACTTAAAATCTGATCCCATATATATCCCACAACAATACGTGACCCTGATCAGAAGTGCAAAGAAACATGGAACCCCATTTCTTGTTCATGAACTTGATTTCAAATACTTTTATGATTTAAAAAATCTACAAGCTCAATAGGACTACAACTATACTGAAAATGAAGACAGAGAAACCTTTTGTGAAATGTTAAAATGTTAGTTTATCAAAGAAGAATCGTTTTTTATCTATTATTAAGACATTTTTGAAAGAAGATTTTAAAAGAATTAACGTCCGAAACAAAAGGAAAAAAACGCGAACACTTGAAGAAGTAGAGCTGCAAAAACTCTATTCGGGAAGGATTGAACAAAGCACTAACAAAATAAAAGATCTCAGTGATTTACTTAACAAAAACATGATTTAAATGAAACTAATTTTACGGATTTCATAGCGTTTATTTTTTACTATTTATAACCCGACGTTTATGCATGATACCAAATGTTTACGCTGTTTATTAGCAAGCTTTTATGTAGGAATAGGTACACCTATTTAAGTTAACTTTACTAGTTTACTTAATAATGTTTATGTATGTAATGGTTTAAAAGCAGCACATAGTAATAAATACTAACTGATTAATAATGAGACTTGAAGAAAAGTTAATGAAGACTACTTTTGAACAGTTTGCTTGGAGAAAGTAAAAAGTCTGGATGGATCTTGGAGTTGGCAATGCACGACGATACATCGACGTATCCGCTTTCTACAAAAAATTAGGCCCAAAAATTTCGAAGGCGTTTGCATGCGTTCACTGATTGCGATTACAACCCGGCATTGTAGCGACGAGGGAAAAGGAAACCTTGGCAATTTCTGATAAATTCAGAAATTTTCCAAAAAGCATTTCTGGATTTGGGATCAAAAGAGCACAATGTGCAGGATTCTTTTAACATCATACAGTCTTTTACATGCCACTTGTATGGGTTGAAAAAGTTAGACGATGTTAATCAAGCCAGGATTGTCATCTTCAATAAGACGTATACAAGGTAAAAGACAAATCACAACCCTTCTCCTTGAGTATCCGGAATTACTATGCGTGCAACTTGCCAACCTGTCAATCGGAGTTACTCCAGCAATCATCAACCATCAAGTATATCTTTTCTCCAATAATTAAAAAAAGACGTTATTCATAAAAGAAAAAAATATTGTTAAATACTCTAATGACAGATACGCAATCTGAGAATGAAATCGAGGCAGAAGAGGAAGATGATTCTACCTATAAAGATGATGATTACATAATGAATTAATAATAAAAAAAAAAAATTTGGAGCAAAAATACTTACTTAAATAAAAGAATTCTACTTAAAAAATAAACAATTTTTTATTTCAATTTTTATTTCCTGAGCTTTTCAATTAAGTTCAATGATTTAAAAACATAAAATTTTTTTGTCAGTTTAGACGAATCCCTCCAGATAATCGTCAGATTATAAGACAGCACGTGTAGGACATAAAGATGAACCATATACTTACTTATATCAGAATCTGACGTGCTGGAGTATTTCAAAATGGCGATTTTTTTGCACATTATAATAATGGGCGCGAGTTTGCGTCACATCGAAATCGTCAGATTATTGAATGAGAATTTTTTTTAGGTTCATCCCCTTAGAAAATCTGACAGAGCTCGATTAAATTATATTTTCCTTATTTAACCCTTACGTACGACCAACCACCATGGATGCTATCAATATCTGAACCGCTCGAAAAACTTGCATGGACATACCATGCAAGTTTTTTTTTACATATTTGAAAATCTATAGCCGCTCCCCCACCGATGAAAAGGTATACATTAGATAACATTTTTTTCTTCTTATCATCTAAACCTTGCAACCCAATAGGTCTCTATGACGCTCGAGTAAATCCCCATTTAGCATCGTGGGCTCCCCTACTATAACCTACAAAAACTTACGATTAGTATTGGTTTTTGGTTTGAACGTAGACAAAATAATTTATGCATTTTCGTTTACAAAATCGTAATTGAGAAAAAGAAAAACTTTTAGTTTTCTCAATTTGCCGTGGTGAAATTGGTTATAAAACACCTATAACATTGTCTATTTACTTTTCAAAATTTTAAACATTGCCCGAGGTAATACCAGAATTGTTTATTTTGTGGCATCATCTACGCACCTACTTAATGCCATTTAAATTCTGTTAGTTCTACACCCAAATTACAAAGTTTTTTTTGTTTAAAACGTACACCACACTACGATTTCTCCTGATTCGTGGGTGCGTTTTACAGATATAAACTGTACAAACACCCAGCAGGAATCGAACCGAGGCACAGAAGCCAAGGGAGTATCCACAGTGCCAATCGAGCTGTCAAATGCACATCTTTTGGTTATAAAGGAAGCAAAAAAAATGTATACATAAACAATATTTTTTTGTCGTGTGGTGGCAGCTTAAGAGAATCTACAAGTGATTATTAGTGAAGATACTTGAATCGGCAAGTGAAAACCAGAAGATGGTCAGTAGCATCTTCCTGAAACATAAGTGCATAAGTAACTAAATAAACTGCGGTTGCCAACCCGCCTGCCAAGCATGGTGACTATGGAAAAATCCCTCCAAAATAAGAGCTACAAGCAATTGTGGCAATCTATGGGTGAGGCCTATGTTCAGCAGTGGACTAGTAATAGGTTGTGGACTAGGCATAAATTATGATGATAATGATGAATTATGTAGTATAGCTTTGAAATAATACAAATTTATGTTTATTTCCTTTATTAGTACATAAACTTATCATTACATAACATATCTCTGTACAATTATAAGTAACAGGCAAAGACAGCTTTGCCCGTTATCAACAGTCGCATCTCCAAGGCGCTACTTCTTCTGAATAAACCCCAAATCAGAACGATCAGTAGTGCTATAACTGGACATGGATCATTTAACAAACATCTGTTTAATTTAGGTGTTACAGACAGCCCTTTGTGCAGAGCCTGTATGGAGACGGACGAAACGGCGGCCCATGTCCTACTGGACTGCCCTGCGCCTTATACCGGGTCAAGCATCTCGGCTCGCCGAGACCGCTCCCTGAGGTCGCGAGGAATATCAAGGGCCTGCTGCGATTTCTGGAGGAGCTTGGTTGGCTCAAGTAGCACAATGTTCCTGCCTACACGCTAAATACGCGCTAGACGTGGAGTTGCGGAAACCGGCCCGTTGCAATCTACAATCTACAATCTACAACACCTATTTAGATTCAACATAATACTTGTGTTTGGGAACCACCTTCTCTAATATTATATGCAGTCTATAAGCTATGTTCTTCTAAACATTGATATTTATTAGTATGTATAAACAGAATTACTATTATTTTTATGTTTATTATTGTGATAAATATAATTTTGTTTTTTTTTTAACATTATTACCTACTATTTCATCAAACAGAGAATATTAATTGTAAAGTTAGGTGAAAGGAAAGTGTATGAAAATAAACTTAGCTACTTCTTTGTTAAAATAAATATATTTTTTTAATGAAATCAGAGAAAGAAACTCCCTTAAAAGTTTAATTACCATTTCTGCTGCTATGTCACTTCTTTGCCACACACTTAACAGACCAAAGAAATTTTTCAAGCAGTCCAGACATTTCTTCAATACTGATTTACCTGAAAACATGAGTACTATGAAAATGTAGTACATTATTTTCTATATCATTAATAGTTTTTGCAGCGCACACCAAATAATGACTTTTATCAGTAAATTTATGATACCTTGAGTTACATCATAGCAATTTTCGAAGGAATCTCGGTTTTTTATTAATTAAATACAACTCATGTTAGTCGGTGATAATGTAGTTGTTTATAGATGAAAGTATTTTTAAAATCGGTGCAGTAGATTTTGAGTTAAATCATTACAACCAAACATACAAAAAATCAAATCTTTCCTCTTAATATTAGTTTAGACTAGACACAATGCACTGTGCACCCAACAGCGCATGGTGGCGATGGGCTCACCACCTATCACACCAAGTGCATTATATTGTTTTGGTGAAACGTGGATTGTGGCAGTCATCTGTTTTGGAAGTGAGTGCCCAGTCTCTGACTACCCCTTACGGGATACAGTCGTGATCTTACGTATGTATCTACAAACAGTAAAGTTTTTTCCACTCACCTTTCCTCCTGTAAAAGCCACTCCACATGAATTGCATATCAGCGTATATAGCTTTTGAGGATTATTTATCAATCAAGCGACATATTGTTCCCACAGATTTTTTGTATTTTGCTCTGCATACATCTTTTAGAAGTGTTTTTTTGGTGTACTGTAGTTTTCATTACCGTCCAATTCCTTGTTTCATGGTCTCGCCGGTATATAGTTGTTTGAAGTGTAGTACTACGTTTAACTTTATCCATCATTCAAAGGTTAAAGGCAAAATATCACAATAAAAATGAATTAAACTTTTAGTTGCACACAACAGAAATGTATCTCTAATAATGAAATGAAATGAAAGAAATGGGAACAGAGAATTGTTTTAGTCGAGCGACTCGAGTGAAATATTCAAAATCGTACAAGAATGAAAAATAACTTGACTCGAGTCCGTTCGCACTCGATATAACTGGATTTAACGAGTCAACTTGGCGCACCGAGTAGATTCGATGACAGGTAGATGTCACTTCGGTGGTCTCACCAGCGACATCTACATCGCTCTGGCATTTTTTTAATTAAAAAAAAAACTAGTATAATCGCATTTAATGCAATTTAAATCGCATATAATGTAACTATAGATACATAGTCATTCTCACATGGAAACTTAAGAAATCATTTTATTTTTATTCGTTGATTTTATAAATAAATGATGTGTAAATAATATTTTGAATTTTATTTCATATTACCACATATCACTAATTTTATAACGATATTTAAAAATTCTTAAACCTAAGCAGTCGAAACTCCACTCGAGTGATAAAATCTTATTCTCTGAATAGTTTAATGGAAGCGTGGAAGTCACTAAACCCTAAGCCTCACAATCATGGTATTACATAGCATACAGACACCGGCACAATTAGCGAAACACAAAAAAACATTATTTTTTCATAATATTTCTTAAACGACTGGCCAGTAATATTACCTTTTTATTTAGAACTTCGATTTAAAAATGGATTGATTTTTTTTGTGTTTCCCGGTAATACTGATTTGTTGGTGGTTCAAGCTCGATCTGAAGAGGAATTTAAAAGTTTTATAAATTCGATAAATTTAGTTCATCAATATGTTTAGTAAAAGTTAATTTTTGGTGTTAATAGGCACCTTAGTTGAAATAAACTAAAAAATGGGTTGTCTGTAAACTCGGTTTTCGGACGATAGTTTTACGTGATAACGTCTAGAAACATTGATGAATAAAAACAGTAATTTTTATTGACGTGATAACGTCTTATAAATTGATGAACATCGGCAGCGCGCACGAAAAATTGTATATATTTTCAGTGATGTAATTGCTGTTAGCCTTCTCGGCTTTTACAGCTTCATCGGATACTGTGCTCGCGGGCCAAGGGCCCGCGTGCCAGGTTTGGTTTGACCCAAACATAAATAAATAAATAAAAACTCATACAAAAACCTCGAAGTTCGGACTGTGTCGCGTTCGCTGCGTGCTTTCGCGATTTCGAAAATCTTAAATATTTTAAGTCGTCTATTGACCGTCCGAAGGAGGCTGCGCGCGTCCATTCGGACTGTCGACTTGTGTGTGGGTAACTCTGGGCGGTGAGAACCGCCCTGGAACACGGGTGAATCTTGTGTACGCGGTGTGATTATTGACTATTGCGCGCCGCTCTACGGCGGTCGCGCGTCGTGGTGCGTGTTATATTAAAGCTATTGACTGTGTGTACAGTGTGGCCTGGATCGTGACTGACAGTATCGTGGTCACGAAAAATTGTCCCGTTCCGCCTGAGCCTGTGCGTGCAAGCGAGAACGCGCAACAAGCGATAGAGAGGCACGATCGGTCCAAGCGTTAGCTTGTGACACATATATCTCTTCTCGCGTGACGTCAGAGCTAGCAGTTAAAATATTTCTGCTAATGGAACGACGCCACGCGAGCTTCTTCGAGAACTTTTACAGTGACCCCCGCCCACCTCGACGCGACAACGTGTTTTGTGTTTTTGTGTTTATTTCTACAATTTAATAAGATGTAATTTATTTCGTCCATAATTTTCAGTCTAATTTCATTTTGTTCACTTCAATTAACTGTTTTCTCAAACAGCGGCAAAAAAGGTAATTAATTCTTGCATTTTAAGAATAATATGACTTATTATGATTATAACTAATTGGTCGTGATCATATTTAAACAAATTATTTTAATTAAATTTGCAAAAACTGTCAATAATATTAGAAAATTAAAAAAATTGGTTGTCTGTAAAGTCGGTTTTCGGACGATAGTTTTACGTGCTATCGTAATATTTAAACATTGATGAATAAAAACATTAATTTTTAATTTTCAATATGGAGAGTCAAAGGAGAACGATATATTCAGACTAATTTTAAAATACGGTGGCACATGGGGGCGGCTCAGTTATGGTGTGGGGAGGGATAACTTTCGGCGCTCGTACGGAGTTCATGATGGCCGAGGGAATATGACTGCTGATAGGTTTATCAGGTATATTAAAGAAGAACGCGTTTTGCCATTTGCCTCCTATAATGGTGACGGCTTATTCTGATGCAGGATAATGCTCAGGCGCACAGTGCTCGCTCAGTCCAAGCATATCTAAACCATTTTGTGTATAACAGTGATGCAGTGGCCAGCAAGATCCCCGGATATGTATCCTATAGAGCATATTTGGGACTTGTTAAAGAAAAGTGTTCAATCCAAAATTTTCCCATTCTTGATTTAACACTTTTTAACAAGTCCAACCCCAAGCCAAACACCTGAGGGAACTGCAAAACGCATTACTTGAAGAGTGGCAGAGCTTGTCCCAAGAAGCAATAGATACGAGTAACATAATTCGCAGCATGCCCAGAAGGATGGAAATGTTACGCTAGCTGCGTCACGCGGTTTCCCCCGAGTAAATAATCCGACCCCGATCGATTTGTTTAGGGAATTACATATGTGTATTACATATGTAATTCCCTAAACAAAATGTTTAAAAATTGTTTTTTTCTTATAAGTAGGTACCGAATATACTTTCATAAGGCATTGAGTAATTTTCAGTCATCCATGCTGTTACTCTCTAAATCCTTATAAGTACTGTACTGAACATTTCAGCCTATTGATTGTTGGAGGATGTTCAAAACATTATACAATTATGTTAGTATATTATAAACATAATAACATTTTAGTGGCAGCATTATAAAAAACGTTGATTTATATGGCAGCATTGGCTGAACACTTCCTTTGCACATTTGCTAACGGCACAGCCACAGTGTGCTTCTTTGAATTTTATATAAAGTTCATTTATAAAATATTATGTAACTTTTCGTTTTGAACAAGTTAAGTTCGAGTTAGAATTAGTGAAATATTGTACATTTCGAAGATTTTTTGAAGATCAGGCTGAGACAGATTCTCGCTTGTGGCTCGGTCAATACTCATCCGGTTCATAGTTTGGGTGTTTTAGTGGTTTCCCGAGAAGTTGTAGCTTCTTTTACATGGTACCGTAAGTCAATTCGCAAGGTTTGTGTGATTTCATCATTTGTTCAACAGAAATATATAATCGAAGGTAAGGTGAAATTTTACTACTCACTACCTACATCGAGAAAATAAAATAATATTTCCGCCCACCATTTTATCTATGAATGGTGAGCTGTCAACGAGATCTTTTTGACAAATGTCTAATGTCAATTTGAGTTTGACAATCTAACAACAATAACAAACAATAACAGAACAGAAATGAATTTTTGAATAAAAACTTGTAAAATATTTTAGTAGGTAAGCATTTTATGGTGGTGTTAAAAATGTCGAAGTTTATAAACTCGCTTACGCATTTTTGTGCGCGATCCTATATAAACATAGTTTCAGCAACAACTGAATTTTAGAAGAGTTAGTGAAAAATTAATTTCGGCTTTAAAGCAGGACGAAGATATTGGTTAATTTATAGTATCAGATATTTTATTCTGACATTCAGGTAAACAGCATTGAATTTCAATGTCTTTGTTAGGATTTTCGATTTTAATTTCATTAACAGGTTCTTGTTTAGTTGAGTGCATTCTTGTTTTTTTTCTCTGTTTGTTTCACTTGTTTCTTGATTGCATTAAAACTTGGATGGCACAGAATACTGTTTACGTAGCGGGTTGGCTGAAATAACATAAGCCTATGATGAAATTCTGAAAATGTCATTGCTATAAATTTTGAAATAGGTAAGAAAATTAACAATATATTCAATATTCCTGCACCATATCATTGGGGCGGCAGCATTCTTCTTTTCTGAAGTTTTTTTTTGCATACTCTTAGATTATTCAGTTGGCTTTAAACAAACAATGAATTGCTACCATCTATTTTTTTCGTAGCACTTTCTCATGTGGAAACTTGTGACCACCAGTTCTTACAGAATAAAGTGGCACTACACAGCATGATGGGATGCTATGTTTATATAGTTGTACATATTTAAAATATTTGAGTAAAATTATAGTCTCTCCGAGATTCCTCTAGAATTTTGAGTTTTGTCAGATCTCAAGTCATTGTGCTGCCATCTTGCAAACATCGAAATATTACTCCTCATTGTTTTGAAAGTAAATCAAGACCTGCTGTATGGGCTACAAATAATTCCACACAGTGCAATATATTGTGTCAAAGGAAAGAACTTTCAGTGTCAAGGGCACTGAGACCTGGTGTTATCACTGGGCATATGAGACTTAATAACTGATGTTTTAAGGTGACAAGCGCTTTGTGGTGCCACACACAAATGTTCTGTGTGACACAGCATTTGTTATAGGCAGATGTTGCACTTAATTTTTTTTTTTTTTTATTGTATAAAGTGACAAAACGAGCAAAACATTCACCTGATGGTAAGTGCAACATCCGCCCACAACAAATGCTGTGTCACCCAGAATATTTCTGTGTGACACCACACTGCGCACGTCACCCTAAAACATCAGTTCTAAGTCTCAAATGCCCAGTGATTATGCTAGCTCACAGTGCCCTTCAAACCGAAACACAATAATGCTTGCACACTACAGCTTCAGGCAGAATAACTGGCCCTGGGGTGGTACCTACCTAGACGGATTCCTGCATAGGTAAATTAGGTGAATGTTTTGCTCGTCTCGTCACTTATCTCTTCCAATAATAAAAAATGCAGTTTTTAACTGTCACAAACTTTATTTTCCATTTGTTTGTGGGGTCAGACAATGTCTGTAGATATAAAATGTGTTGGACAACATACATCGAAAGGTTCCATACTGGGGAATAGTGTGTGACCAAAAATATACCATATCTTAAAAACTTTCAGAGTATGCGAAACCTGGGTTTGATTTCTGTTGTTAGTTACACAGATATTGTTAGTTACAATTTTAAGTGTTTATTTACCACATGCTTGGTGGCTAAGGAAAATATTGTGAGGAAACCTTCACATCTGAGAAATAAAAAATATTTTGATGAACTCTTCCCGTCTCCAAAAACCTATGAGAAATGATAGGATGCATGTGCTTAGCAGTGGAACATTTATAGGCTGTTACTTTTACACAAATGTTTCAGAATTTTCCTCAGCATAGTTGAAAAGTTAGAGGGAGAGAGAGAGAGCACACTATTTGAGACTTTAGAAGTGCATATCTCTCACACTATTGGCGTAAATAAATTTACTTTGTAACTTTACCATTTTTCAAGACCATCTAACAATACCTCATATGGTTTTATGTGCCCTGAAGTTTTTTGATTTTTTTGGTTCAGTTGTATGGATGGTGTAACAAGTTTTACTACACCTGCCTTCAAGATTTCATCCATATACTGCCAGAAAAGAAGTTTAAACAATCCTATGTTAGAACAGTATAAGGACTTCATTGAGCATCATGTGGCATTGGGAGGAGAGAGTGGATATAATTCATATGATGTAAATATCGGCTCTGTTTTTTTTCTAGCACACTATGCTGTCTTCAAGGAAGAGAGAAAGACCACAAGTTTACAAGCGGTTCTTGATGGGAGAATGAAGTCAAATATAAATTTACTTAAATGATGTTATGCAGAATGGGCCTGTAGAGCAGGGTGAGCTTTTCGATTTTTTTTTATTTTGGACATATTTACTTCGATTAATATGATAAATACAATAATAGCATGACTAAGTGTTCAGAGGACCTAACTTCTACACCGTACCAGAGCTAAAATTTGTGCAAAATAGAAGTTGTTTGTTTTCAGTGATTTGATTGTGATGTGAATATGAAATTTGTGTCTGTAAAACGCACCCACGATGCACGAGAAATCCTACTGTATGGCATCATTTTTAATAATGAAATGAAAATGATGAAAAGTGTATAGGCATTTTAAAATAGTCTTCAAAATATTCTTTGTAGAGACAAACAGATGGTGACATATGGACTAAAAAGGGCAAAACAGTAGGCTGAAATGATGATGATGATCTTAAAGAATTTTATTTTGTTTTTCAGATTCTTCCAAGATGGCATCAAGCTATAACAATGACACCGAAACCATTTCGGAAGAATATTACGTCATTAAGAAACGAAATAATATGCAGAGATCTATGAAAGAGTACATTGACCTCTTAGCGACTCTACAGCTGAAAAACTGTAAATGATTTCATCACATGAATAGTAGCTGAAGTGGCAATGGGCCGGACATGATGTCCTCCTGGCGTATTTCGACCTCGGAAATAACTTCCGAATACCATCTAAAGCTATAAGATTTTATAGTGCCACAGGTGTACGCGCAAACAAAGGCACTCACTCGTTCCAACCTTCCTGCGACCGATGTAACGCTCGGCCCAATCTACCCGTGTTCAATGTTAGAAAATCGGAGGTCGGCTAAGTTGCAGTTTCAGAGATACGGGGACAATCACAACACAACTAGACCCGAAAACCAACAATTTGTGTTTTTACACAACTGTTGGCTTCGGTTGAGAATAATACCACAATACGATGCTGTCACTATACTGCTCGTAGGAGCGCAATAGGGAATAAGAATTTTGGTATGAAGCTAAAAGTGGTCTCTGCCTATATCGGAAAAAGGCGTGACTGTAGGTATGAATAAAAATAATTCTGTTCTATTGCCCAGTACCGTCAGTGCATTTTGCACAAATGGCTCCCCTTGGTATTCGAGCCCGGGGCTCGCGGCTAAATATATAGTCATTGTATTCTGTTATTTTGATATAATTTAATTTCGTTTCTGACAGTCTTATAACATTTTGTATATTACCCGCGGGAGCAAAAAGTTTGCTTCAGGTGTGGTCTTTGTCTATATCGGAAAAAAGGCGTGACGTTATGTATGTATGTATGATTAAGATTATTCTTTTGTCCAGTACCGTTAGTGCATTTTGCAGTAGTAAATCTACATGCAAATTACAACCAGACAGAAGAACAAGGATGTGTGTTTATGCACAAATGGCTCCGACTATGATTCGAACCCGGGGCTCGCGGCGTAAAGTTCACTTATTCTATTACTTAAGTTCACTTATTCTCATATAGTGTTAGGTACAGTCTACTTAAAAGAATTACCACCAACCATAGCCTGACCTTTGAAATACAGGTATTAATTCCTTCTAGGGATCGCATACTGCTGAAATTGTGTTGCTCTGTAATTTGGTTTGTCGGTAAAGATTATTATTGTTATATAGTAAGTTTTACAACAGTAATATAAGTTATTTCTTTCCATGCCTACTATGTCTAAGTTATTTTTCGATTATCATATATATTACTTTTCAAGTTGTTTTTTTGTAGCATCGCTATAACTCCCTCAATTCTTTAACAAAATTAATGATTCAAACATCATTTTAAATCTTATGTTTCTCGCTATTGGCGAAAAATAGATAAATAGTTTTGTACTTGAATATTGAACGCAGTCTGCTTACAATTTGTTCAACTAAAATGTACGAGAGGTGTCGGGTGGAGTTGTTAACATTTTTTAAAGAAGGTAGATGGCGCCATCTGTTGATGATCACGATACCGCGCGAAATATTGGCACGGGTCAGCTAGTAGTTTGTCTATCAAGTTAAGGAGTGTAGGACGACTATCTTGAATATATTTCTCGGCAAAGGCATTCACTGCTGTAAGTCGAAGCAAAATAGTAAACATGGTCTTCTTTTGTTTTGTCTCCAATTCATTGGGCAGGCCCCTAACGTGTACGTGTGGAAACTTATATTATTTCCACGCAAATGGCTGGTGACGGCCCTGAAGTCGCTGACTGTGCATAGGTATACGCGGATACCTTGCACTGCCGTCTGCGCCTTCGGGCACACAATTTTCTTACTTGTCATCCAAAGTGACAGATTGTTCCATTGCGCCTTATCCTGTAGGACAGCGGTCCGCAACCTTTTTGATATTGCGACCCCAAAATTCAAAAAAGATTTATGAGCGACCCCAGAAAAAAAAATCACTAAGTTAACAAGTGCAAAGGTTGGTTCAGGTAACGAAGTTAGCTGTTTTTATTTCGTAAATTATTTATATTGAAGAGTTTATTTATTTTGGACAGTAATATTAGAGCAAACTAGAAAATATGCATTTAACATACGAGTAATATTTATGATGGCATTAAATGAGACAAGCAATTATTTTAATATTTTATTTAAAAAAGAAGGTACATATACGTAACCTTACAATCTAATGTGAACCTTGTGCTTGCACACTTGCAGTCAGTATATTAATTCTTGGTGATATATTATCAGAAACAGACACCCTCAAATCAGGTTCTACGTTAAGTCTGGAGCGATATTTTGTTTTTATAGCAGTTAATGCGGAGAAAGCTGTCTCGCAAAGGTATGTACTAGTAGATGCGAATGACAGCAATTTCAGCAGAGATGTTTTGAATAACAGTGGGTATTCCTTTTCCGTCATTATCCAGAACTTGGATAGATCCGTGGTTTTGAAAATAGATCGAAGGCTTTCATCGGACATTAAATCGATCAGCTGCTCCTTTTCTTTTAAGTTCATCTTCACAGTGTTAAGATCACAAGTGAATGGATTAATGACGTATCTGGGAATCTTATTTCCAACTCTTGCTTAAAGTTTGTAAGATACATCATGATTTTGGTTTTAATTTCTTCTTCGAGCTTTATATTGTTTTCTTCAGAAAAATTTTCCAAACATGCAAACATCTCGTAGTTTTCAGCACTGATTTCGCCTATCCACAAACTTATTTTCCCACAAAAAGCTTTTATTTTGTTAGCTAAAATCACTACATTTGTACTCTTCCCTTGCAACGATTGATTTAAATCGTTAAGTTTTTCAAAAATATCCGAAAGATAGCCAACTTTTGCCAACCAATTTTCATTCAAAAAATATTCCGCTAGCTTTGGTTCCCGTTCAAGTAGAAATATTCTGATTTCATCTTTGAGATCAAATACACGTCGGAGTGTTTTTCCTCGCGATAACCACCTGACCTCCGTATGTAACAGTAGATTTTCGTATTCTGATCCCATTTCACGACACATTATTTTGAAAAGGCGACTATTTAATGCACGAGGTTTATTAAAATTTATTATTGTTACGACTTGTTCCAACACTTTATTTACATCTGGTTGCAAATTTTTTGCTGCAAGGTCTTCACGGTGAATCATACAGAGAACAAAGCCTACGTGAGGTGCAATCTCAGTTACTTTTGCTTTGAATCCTGTTTTGGAGCCGGTCAATGCAGCTGCGCCGTCTGTACACACAGATACACAATATTCCCACTTTATTATGTCATGGACTTCAAAAAAGGTATTAACTGCATTAAAAATTGCTTCACCGGTTGTTTTTCCTTCTAATCCCTGACAAAATAACAAATCTTCGCATATGTCGTTTTCATATCGGTATCGGATAAATATCAGAAGTTGAGCTACATTAGCTACATCAGTGCTTTCATCCAGCTGAATAGCATAATAGGGACTCCCTTTCACGCGATCTATAAGTCGTATTTTGATATCATCAGCAAGTAGATTGATACGACGATGAACAGTGTCACTTGATAGTGGAATTGTTTTCAGTAAATTGGCATACTTTTCTCCTTGCATGATCGAAACCATTTTCATTGCAGCTGGCAAGGTTGCGAGGTTTCCTTCTTGATTGCTAGTTTTGGCAATCAAGAAGGAAACCTCGAAAGATGCTTGTAAGGCTTTTTGGTTAACTGTTGTGTATTTTTGGAAATCAACCTGCTGTGACGTTAGTTTGGTGGCAAGTCGTTTAAAATAAGATTCATCTTTATTTTTTAACTGTGGATGCTTAGTTTCTAGGTGCCTTTTCAGTTTGGCCAGCTTCATGCTCTCATTTGCCAAAACCTCCGAACAAACAACGCACTGTGGACGTTGTTCAAAATTCAACACTGTACATTTAAAACCAAACTGGATGTACGATTCTTTAAAGATGCGTTGACGCTTCCCAGTTGTCACCGATGTAGCTGTTGCTTGTTTAGTTGAAGATGAAGCGTCACTCTCTGTATCGATGTGTAAGGTAGATGTGGCTGTTGAACTACAATCATCGCTGTTATGACTAATAGTTATAGTAGTGGAACTAGATGTTTCTCTGCTTTCATCGATAGTAATAACACTACCAGTACTTGAAGTGGTGGCATTGGTCTCACGACTTATATTACTCGTATCAGTAGTTGTCATTGTAGAATCTGAGGCGACACTGCTGTCGAGAACTACGTGTTTAATTCTTTTGATCTGTGATGCGTTATTAGGACTTCCGCCACCTGCATCTGTAGATGTGCGTTTTATTAGCCACTTATCCATTGTTAACTGCAATAATAAATACGTATTAATAAATAAAAAATGTATTCCAAACGATTAATATTAGATTTTTCGTCATATGCTCGCGTGGTAACAGGATTTACTTCAAATTTATTTTCAACGAAGCACAAATAGACAAGCAAAAAAAGTGGCCAAGTGCGAGTCGGACTCGCCCATAAAGGGTTCCGTGGTAGCAAGTAATGATATGACTGGATGTTAGTTGTAACTTTGTTTTTCATAGTGTTTGTATGAATGACAAACATGACTTGACGAAACTATAAGGGTTCCTTGTTTCTCAAACGGAACCCTAAAAATACATAAGTGAACCGTAAAAAATATTTCGCGCTGGTTTTGTTATTGAACCCACGCGTCCAACATGGCCGCGCTGCGATGACGCCTCACTTTATTTTCTAAGTATGAGTGCACAGTTACTTACCGTGTGCGTGGTTATCCACGAGAACACTAATGTTCTAAAAAAACTTTCTACAGAAGTAATCTTCCGTGTTTTGACATCAATTTAGTATGTATTTGCAATCGACAAAGCGGTGATGAGTACGTACGTGCGGATAGAACTGACTGAACAGACAGACTGAACGAAGAAAGAGCGATCGGGGTGGGGGCGCGGGCGCGGGAGCCGGCGGGACTGGACAGGTCGTACAGTCGTAATTATTTTCGATTCTCTCCGTTTTAAGGACATTGTGTAATTGTGTATGTAAAGAGAGGTTATATTTTATGCATAAACCTTAATAAAATTCGATAAATACAGGACCTTTTTGACCCACCCCAGCAGCGGTCCCCAACCCCAGGGTTGAGGACCGCTGCTGTAGGATAATTGGCGGAGGAGCTTTGTTTATTTGCGCCGCGGGATGCGCGGGCAGAGACTTTTCGATAGCCTTGCGTGTGTTAGACACGCCCTTTTTGGCCGGGGTTCGTGAAGCGGACGGCGATGCGGTATCCGAGTTAGGCTCGGAGTCCCCTTTCGCGGCGCGTTTCTTCGCTTTGCGCATGACGACGGTGAAGCCGTCGTCGTGAGCCCTTCCGGATTCTTCGCAATCCATGTCGGATCCCTCGTCCGAAAGGGCCGCGGGCCCAACAATGGATTGCGATTCCTGGAAGGGAAGCGCAGCTGTTTCGGATGTTTTATTGCACCCATTAGCGGCGGTTTTATTGCCCGCAGGTGCATTTTTAACAGACGATGCCGACACGGTCGGCACGGTCTTTTTATTGCCGGTGATTACGCCTTGCATTGTCTCGCACACAGGTGCGGATGCGTCATCTTGCGCAGATGTCGGTGCGGCCGGCTCTAAAGCTGGCGATGACGGGCCGTCGGAGTCGAATGTTGCTACATGACTCCTTGGCTGAATTTTTGCGTTCGGACGGACCTCTGCTACATCGTCAGACTCCAGTAGGTATGACCTAAACTGGGCCCAGATCTCGGGGTGCGCTAGGCGCAGAAATTCGTCTAGCCGCGCTAAAACAATGTCGCTTTTGGTTGCCATTTCACTCGGGTGATTTGGCGGTGTGTACACAAATTCAATAATTCTCCCTACGTGAGCAGGGAGGTGTGTGCTAAAAATAACTCACCTAATGCCTTACGCCTTAGGTGCGTGAGGGTGTGTTCCTAGCTGTTGCCTAGTGCAACAAGCGGACACGAAATACAAAAGCCGCCTCTGAGGCGAGATGTGTGTATGCACTCTACTCACGGTTTTACCCAGCAAGCCTACGCAATACAGGAACTCACTGTCGAAACTTTCACTTTCGCACACCACGAAGCACAACACTTCCACTTCGAGGGACACGATCGGCGAAGGCACGTACGACGAATAACCAAACACACCGCTACGGGAGCGGGTGCTGGCCATTATCCACAACTGCAACAACTGGCCGTCTCAGACTGCTGTCCATGACTTATGCAAGCTGTCAACTTGATTGCGCATGGAACGCGGTCGAAAATAGGTCCGTTCTGCACCAGAGCGCGAGAGCGAATCTTTTTTGCTTTTTTTTTTGTTTTTTTTACATAAGTCAAAAAATTATAATGTCATCTCAATTTATTAAATTATTATTTTGTCCGTTAAATAATCTGCAATTGTATAATAGCACTTACTTACTAAGATAGCGTGTAGTTTTCTTTTAAAATTACTTAAATTGCTATTCTTTAATGTTTCAGGTAATTTATTAAATATTTTTTTGGCCATTCATATAAAATTCTTATTAAACAGTGCAGTCCTTGTATATGGTACATCAATCTGTAGTTCATTTTTATCACGCAATTTTCTATACCGACTTTTAAAGGCGATTTCAAATAAATGGATATGAGTTTTTACAAATACCTTTACTTCATATATATAAAGGGATGGGAAGATTAGAATTTTTAAATTTATAAAAGAATGTCTACAACTAGCAATTGCCGGTATATTTTCCATCGCTCTAATACACCTCTTTTGGGCTCGAAAGATAAGATTTTTGTTTATAGAATTGCCCCAATATACGACTCCATATCTAAGAGCGGATGCGACAAATCCGTGATAGGCTATTAATATTACTTCTTTGTTAGAAATTTTAGTAAGTCGGTACAACGCGTAGGCAGCTTTATTGAGTGTCTTACACACTTCTTCCGAGTGCATTTTCCAGGACAAATTGTAGTCTATTAATAAACCCAAGAACTTTACAACTTTTGTCTGATGTATTTCTACTCCTTGGTATTTAATAATAACATTTTCGTTAGTTTTGGAGGGGTCTTGGAATTATCATTCAGGTGTAGGTTCTTTTTTTAAATCTTTTACATGTCATTACTTGGGCAATTTCGTCGAAAAATCGTGATCCATTTTTAAGAGTCGACCAAACTATACAAATATAGATCTATGGATGGTAAAACGTGAATACCCATCAGAATAATAACTCCCAATAATGCTTCAATATCACGATTTCTAAGTGGTTCCCAATATAAAGTCGTTTTCTGGGAGGCATAGAGATTAGTTTGCTTAACTATATGTTCAATAGTTTCTGCCGAAAAATATCTCGAAAAATAAGCGATTGGAGAAGTCCTGTTTGGAAAGAGGACCTTAGGTTGCAATGGCACTTCATCGAATTTATCTACATGTGGCCTATGCGGCCACATACTACCTTTTTTTTCCAGTCATTGTCATTCTCGTTATCAGAGGAAGAGTCAGCAGAAGATTTAGAAGAAGATTTTAAAATAGCTCGAGATAGTACTCGTGAAGGTCGGACTGGTCGCAATATTTCTTCGTCGCTGTGTTCGATATTGGGTGCTCCTATGTTAGGATCTATATTTTCTCTGTCAGAAGAAGGAAAGAAACTCACAGGGCTACATCTTGACGGTTCAGGCGTAGGAAGTATCCGATGAAGCTGTAAAAGCCGAGAAGGCTAACAGCAATTACATCACCGAAAATATATATAAGGCGTAGGACTTTGTCTATCTTGACAAATATTGCGATCCTCTAATAGCGCGTGTACATCTAAATAGGTTTTAATGACCATCTTCACCCTCGTACTCATCTGCCGAGTCATCTGGATCGACAAGAAGTCCAAAAATTTGCTCCAGCTCATTCTCAATGTCTTCATCTCAGGTGATTTTGAAATGTAAACAGGCAATGGCATTTATACTGCCACCAAAGTTTATAAGTAAGAATACATTGAAAGTCATAATCGCATCCAAAACGAAAACAATAAACCTATAAAATTATAATAAGCAAACAATCTTACCATTTTAGCCGAAATCTTAGAAGATCCAACTGGATTTAAATTAACCAGTTTCGAGCAAAAATGGCTGATACAAGCTTGAGTCTATCTGTCACACTTTTCTTTTACGTAAAAAATATCAGTGTTACCATCAGTGAAAATAGACAGTACCGTCAACTATACAGACGCGAATAAAAAAAAATATGTTGGTGGCACGTATACTGCCTCTACCCTAAAAAGGGTCAAACAGCGTAGTTAACAAAGGTAAAACTGGTTCAGAAATTGCTTTCAAGAGATCGTTTGTTATATTGTCCTTCTTATTGCTTCGCTAATTTCTATATTTAGAAAAGGTGGTGGTTGATCACTGTTATTTTGATTGTTTGAAGCGGTGGTTAAGGTTTGTTTTGTGTCTGGTACATCGTACAGATTTTTATGGTACTCGGTAGTTATGTCAAATATTATTATTTTTATTATTTAACCCAAATATCCAATCTTTACCAGTCTTGTTTCTTTATAGATCTATTAAAGGTACGTCTGGTATTAAACTCTTCTTTTATTATTTCTAATCTACGTAGTAGCTTTTTCTTGTAATTTTTTTCTATATATTTTAGTCAACAGTTTATTATTTCACATTTACTTTTACGAGGTTTATTTTTAATTCCGTTCTAAGACATCAATTCTTTTACATTAATGTCTTTTTGTTGCCAATCCACCTGCCAAGCGGCAATCTATGAGGGAGGCTTATGTTCAGCAGTGGACTAGTGGTAGGCTGAATGATGATGATGATGACGAATGTCTATTATTGTATCCAGTTTGATTTAGTTTACGTCGGTAACATATTTTACTAGCGTCTATGCTTTTTGTAATATAAGTGTATCTTTGTTGCAGGCTAAGATCGTTTTTAAGGTTTTAGCTGTTTCTGAAAAAAAGATTTTTGACGACTCTTTCTCTAAAGGCATGAGTTGGAATATTCTCGTTCCATATGATCTCCTATTTTTATATTTTATTTAAAATTAGGGTAGCGCGATGTTGCCTATGGTCCGATGGACATGAAGTGTTAATTATTTCAATATTTTTTATCAGTTCTATTTTTGCTGTTAATATAAAATGAATGTTCTTCGTCCTCGCATCTGGAGATAACCATGTCTATTTCTGTCTTATGTTTTTCTTAACCCTTAGTAGCCTGATTTACGAAAGTGATTTATTTTTAATATTACTGTGTTTGCTTGAGGGTCTAGATCAGGGATTCCCAAAGTATTTTTCTACACGCCACCCTGCTGCCTAAAATAGAAATGCCCACGCCCCCCTTCACTTCGATGCAAGGAAGAAGAAATCAATGGGCTAGCTAAGTATCCCAATCGAACTAATAAAGTGAGTTTGTGTCGTTTTTTACACTGTCATTAACTACTCAACATTTCAGGGGAATAGGATAGGACATAAGGTACCTTTTATATAAAAAAAAGTATTGTTCCCGTAAGATAGAAATTGATTGACAAAATCTATATTAACACGAGCGATGCCTCGGGAAAAGGCTAGTTTTAAAGTAAAAGGATAATGAATAATAAACAGGGGTAAAAAACCATAATCAAATATTTTTATTAATATTGTTGTGACAAGAAAAACAAAGAAATACATAATCGTCACGGTCAGTGAGATGGACGGGCTTGCATATTTTTAACAATGTTTTCAATTCTGGGTTGAATAGAAGAAAGAGCATAACGTAGATCACTAGTGATATCGAGTTTGTTTCTGTATTTGGTTTTTATGACCACTACTGCTGAAAATGCCTTTTCGCATAAATAAGTACTCGAAAATGGTAAAAACAGTTTCAGGGATTCTTCTGCTATATTGGGAACAACTTTGAGATATTTTACCCAAAATAATGGCTTATCCATCTTCTCAAAATCATATTTGGCAGCTGAATCATTTTTTATTTCTAAAGCTTGTTCTTGAAGTAGCTCTGGCAGCACGTCTATGTCAACGTGAAAAGGATCCGTCGCCAATCGATAAATATTGTCATCATACAAGTTTGGGAAGTAGCGCTTGAATTCATCACTGAGGTGCTGCAAGTGGTGGGATATTTCGGTGTTAGTGTCGGTTTCGCAAAAAAAACTCCATAAAACATTTGTCCTCTGTGATTGCATATAATTTAGGAAAGCACGAATAATTGTCTGCTAAAATCTTACGTTTCCACAATAGCAACTTCTCAGTAAACGCTGTGATATCATCTCGGTGATTAATTATATTTGAGTCTCCTCCTTGCAGTTTTAAGTTTAATGAATCGAACATATCCGTTAAATAAGCAAATACCACTTGTACTTTTGGCTTTCTGAATTCTACAAATAATTCACTTTGTTTTTGATTATCCAAGAACTGAATAACTTCATCTCGAAGCTCATATAACCTAGTCAGCATATTTCCTTTTGAGAGCCAGCGCACCTCAGTATGAAATAACAGAGTCTTATGTTCTGTACCCAAATCTTCACAAAGAGCCGTAAAAAGTCTAGTATTCAAAGCACTCTTTTTAACATAATTGACAATTTTTATGCATAATGTTAAAATAGCGTTGAATTTATTTGAAAGTGTCTTGGCCGCCAGGGCTTGACGGTGTATGAAACAGTGAATAGCAATAACATTAGGATTTTTTTCTCTCACCAATTGTACGAAACCTGAGCGAGACCCAAGCATTGTCGGTGCACCATCTGTGCAAACACCCATTAACTTTTGCCACGACAGTTCGTGTTTCGCAAAAAAATCAGAAACTGCTGTCATTATATCAATTGCTTTTGTGGTAGTCGTTAATTCTGTAGAAAACAACAATTCGTCTTTTTTTATTTAAAAAACTTTATCGTTAACCTTAAAATAAAGGTAACAATGGGCGGACTTAATGCCTATAGGCATTCTCTGCCAGTCAACCCATGGCGTGGTGAAAAAACAGTGGCAGGTGTATTATTTAATAAATAAGAAATAAAAGTTAAATGAAGTAAATGAATAATATTAATACATATACATAAATAAATATTTACCTATACACACACATGTATATATATATATATATATATATATATATATATATATATATATATATACATACATACATCAATACAATTTTACATACAATATACATATACATACTCGTACATATAATGGTGACGGTTTGATAGTTTCTATGAAATAGGTTTATCCGCTGTTTTCAGAAAATGTTCCTTAACGAGTTTCTTGAAGGAGTTATTGTTTCGTTTTGCATGTATCGAACGAAAACTAACAGTTGACAACATTGTGCTATATCGGTACTCTCATCCAACTGTATTGCATAAAATGTTGATTCTTTCACGGCCTCTACTACTTGTTTTTTTATAGCTTCAGCCATATCATCAATGCGACGTTTGACAGTATTGTCAGAGAGGTGTATCTGCGAAAATTTTTGTTTAATTTCTGGTCCCAGAATGATATCAGCTGCTTTTAACAAGCAAGGTTTAATAAGTGATTCTCCGATAGTATGACTTTTCTTTGCCTTTGCGATGATAAGCGATAGGTCATAAGAAGCTTGAAGCACTTTCTCGGACGATTTCGCAAAAGATCCAGTACTATCCAATTTCATACGTTTCAAGCTCGCAGATTTTGTTGCAAAAAACTCCTTCGGCTTGTCCTTTAAACTGCTATGTTTTGTTGACAAATGTCGTTCCAGACGAGAGGGTCTCATGGCGTCATTGCTCAATACCTCATAACAAATAACACACTGCGGATGATCGATATCACCTTTTTTTATAACAACAAAACCGTATTTAATATAATCATCATTATATTTACGTTTTTTGGCCGAACTCATGACGAAACAAAAGGTATAAACTTAACTTTATTTTTGCGACAAAAAAACACGTGTAATGTTTACAAGGCGAACAATACTGACCGACTGGCGGGGGTGGTGGTATGCGTTTGTCCCGCGGCTCTGCGCCCCCCTTTACATGTTGTCACGCCCCACTAGGGGGGCGCGCCCCCCAGTTTGAAAAGCAATGCTCTATAATGATAAATGTTTTAATGATTTCATGATGTTTTTATTAATAATGTAAAGCTATTCAAATACCCATTTCAAACATACCAATATTTATATAAATATAATTCGTTTCTAGCCATTACAGCCATTTTTCGCGCAAACTCAGAGAGGTGCGATTTTTGTGACGCTGAGTGTATTTTCTTTCCATTTTTTTTTTTAATAAACTCCACGCCATTAAAGCCTCTCTACTTGCCTGCATTAATAAATATATTGTCATTGTATTCTGTTATTTTGATATAATTTAATTTCGTTTCTGACAGTCCTATAACATCCCACTATACTTTTGATAAAGCATGTTCTAGCTCTTCTTGTCGTCCTATCCCTACTAATGATCTCACATTGAATGTGCCGATCTATAATTTTTTTGAAGTTAGTATCATTATTTTGGTTGCAACGCTGTCACTATACTGCTCGTGGGAGCGCAATGGGTAGTAAGAATGATTGTATAGTACCCGCGGGAGCGATAAGTTTGCTACAGGTGGTCTTTGTCTATATCGGAAAAAAGGCGTGACGTTATGTATGTATGTATGACTAAATATAAGACTTTTGTCCAGTACCGTTAGTGCATTTTGCAGTAGTAAATCTACACGCAAATTACAACCAGACAGAAGAACAAGGATGTGTGTTTATGCCAAAATGGCTCCGACTGTGATTCAAACCCGGGCCTCGCGGCGTAAAGTTCACTCGTTCTATTAGATGTTTGTGGATTTCAGATCTTCTACAATATCCTTCTCATATTGTATTAGATACAGTCTACTTAAATAATTTGTACCAACCATAGCCTGACCTTTGAAATACAGGTATGTCGAAGCAGAAGACCCAGGGTTATTTTTGGGGGAGCAGTACTACTGTCCCCATTTGACAAGGGTTCAGTTGTACTGTCCTTCTCTTGATCCATTGCAAAGAAACGCCTTGATATATCACTTACAAATGATTTATTTATTACAGATTTATATTTCTCACAATACTTTTACAATTTATTTAAAGTAATACGCTTAACAAACGCTTGCCAATACACAACCTTTACTGGCAAACTCTAAAAACACAAGTTAACTAGGTTGTCGTTAACACCCTTTTTTATATTACTATTGTACAGGCCAAGCAGCCAAAAATCCTCCCCACCACTCAATATCAATATTAACATAATTCACAACAGTTCACTGGTAACGCATAGAATGAAGTGTGTCTGACGATAGATTTATAAAAGTTAGCGATATAGGGCACCCCATAAAATTCGGTAACCAAATGCTGGTGTGACAAAATAATTTGACGAGGTGACGATGGAATTAAGATTACGTTGTTCAGTGGGCACTTTCACAGCGAAACCTCAAGTGGCCGATACAAGCCTCTTAAACAAAAACTTTTAACTTTTAACAAAATGAAAGATTTACAAATAAATAATACTCGTGTGATAAAATAATTTAAAAGGCGACGGAGTAGTTTTTAGTAAGATTACGTTGGTAAGGTGCGCTTTCTCAGCCACACCTCTTAACAAAAGTGGCCAATACAAGGCGGTTATTGTAAACTGTTAAATGATTTAATTACAAAGTAATTCTTATGTGATAGAAATATTTAAATGGTGATGAAAGAATTGACCTCGTCGGTTGAGAGTGCTCTCACGGCGCCACGGCCATTCTGATCGGCGGTGCGCGCTCTGCACCTGCCGTTCTTCATTGTCTTGATTGTCGTTACCTGAAGAAAATACATTTGTGTTTTTGTAGATATTGACCACGTTTAGTGACCATATTAAGTTGAAAATTGTAGCTTTGACTTTTGTAGTTTTTATTGTAGATATTGACCACGTTTAGCGACCATATTAACTTTCAAAGTTATAGCTTTGACTCGTTAGTAGCTGAGTTAGTATTTTGTAGTTTGTACGTAAATTAGGAATAAATACACATGTACTCGTACTTTTGTAATGTTTAAGTGTCATTCTCACGTGACGGTAATGCTCTGTGATAGACACAAAGGCTTTGATTTGACGGGATAGCAAGGATGGGATCAAGAACACCGCTCTGTGGTAGACACAAAGTCTTTGATTTGAGGGAGAACATGGTAAAAGGAGTTTAGGACCATTGCTCCGTGGCAGGCACGAAGTCTCTTAATTTGACGGGAAATAGGGAACCGGGTTCTGGGCGGTCTTGTACGCCGTGGCCCAGCAGGATAACATGAGAGTATTAATTATTGCCTCCACGGCTTGTAGTGTTTGTTGTGATACATAGTAATACTTCATGTATTAATGTGGGCCTCCACGGCCTTTAAATGTTATAAATAATTTTTGGGATAAATTTTAGGTTTCGTGGATCGAATAAGTTGAATACTGCTCACCGTTTTAAAAGTAGTCATCAGCTGTGATTGAAAGTCAAGGACCGCTATCTTCGAAATAGCAATCGCTGTAGTCCGTTGGTTGCAATACTGCAAGTCGCCCATGACTACAAGACGCCCACGACTGCAAGTCGCCCAGGACTGCAAGTCGCCCAGGACTGCAAGTCGCCCTGGACTGCAAGTCGCCTGGCGGATGAGTCACCAGGCTCGCCTTTGTTCGGTGCAGCATCAGTGGTCCGGATATCTCCCGGCGACACGGCTACCTGTTCACCAAGCTGTGATGCTCGGCGGCTGTGCTAGCAGCTAGTCTTGAATAACTTGTTGTGGACGATCTCTTCACGATCATGTTTCTAGGATTATTTTAAATTATAATGAATTCACCTCCATGAAATCGGAATATTTTTTTGCTTTTTTTTATATTCAAACCTTTGTTATCTTTAACTACCGCCTCGATCATCCTGCGCATCGGTCATTCTTGTAAGGCCTCAAAAACACAAAACACAGTGTTGGCATTTTGTAGTGTAGGTGGAGCGACATCAGTCGTTTGATGTATTGTGCAATCAAATGCGAGTCGAAGTCTTGCCTAGCGCAGTATGCCAGTTGACGGTTTAACAATTCTTTATCGTAAGTGCAGTTTTCTTAGTGATCTACAATCTACTAGTGCATTTTTGGGAGTTCACATTACCCTTTAAGCTTCTTTGTTGGTTCTGCTTACGCCAGAGTCTATAGTATGGATCTTTAAGGCGTAGGTACTGCTAAAGTTTTAAAGTACCAATAAATTAACTTCTTTGCAATTTCAGTGATGTAAGGGTACTGCGATGCCTTTTTTTTTTTGTTTGCTTGGTGCGATAAAACGTATTTTGTGCAAGCGTCTATTGCAACTGTCACATACTCCTGTTCTCGTCAAGTGAATTATAATAAAAGGAAATTATTTATTTTTTTCTGTTGAACGCCGCTATGCTTATAAAGAACTCGAAATGTTTTTGTTAATTGTTAATGGTATTCATTCTATCAAGCCATCATGTCACCGTTCTCAAGTAAATTTTTTTTTATAGGATGTTTAAGGCTTGAATTGTAGGTATTCGTCAACTCCATTTGAAATCTTTCGATTCGATAACTATTAAGTGCCGATTAATTATGATTGCAGCTTGCTGTGTTTGCTTTAAAAGTTCATCTTCAAAAAGAAATCCTTCTAATAGTGCCAAATTTATGCGCAGCGAGCTAACACAACATTGTTCTATCCCAACTCACTTTAAATCTCTGGTCATGATAATTACTGTACAAGTCTCTGAAAGCCAGCGTGCTGTATGTGGTCGCCCTTTCGGAGCTCTATTTCAAAATCATAGTTTTGTAAGGACCGCCCACCATTTTTATACTCTCGGTGAAAGCTCCTGTGTATGTTTCGAAGCTTTAGTAAGAGAGGTATCTGCTTTCTGCGTCATTCTTACGCGTGCTCAAGTAAGCCGTTACATGCTGTTGTCCATCGATCAGTTGGAAAAGCTCTATAGCTATGTTCATCATTAGTATCAGAGAGGAAATCAGTTATTGAATGTCTTTATTGCGCGCTTCTTCTTGTATACGAGTGCATTGCCACTTAGTACCAGTCTTAGCTAGTTCGTAAAGACGAATCATGACACGTGCAAAGTTTGGAATTAATCAACGAAAGTAGCCAGCCATACTGTTAAATTGCCTAAACTACTTAACGTTAGAAGATGCCGGGCACTTTACAAAAGCGTCTACTTTCCTAGGGCTCGGTTTTACCTTTCTCTTTTTTTTACTATGTTACCAAGATATTCTTCGGATACTTTAAGAAAGAGAGGCATATGTCGATACTAACGGAAAGAAAGGTTATAAGTGTTTTTTTTAAGCTATTAAGATTATTTACATAAATACTAAATCATCCCTGAAATTAGTTCCCTGTAATAAGCAGTGTTTTTTTTTAAATAATATTTTGCTAGAGAAAGGAGACTGGCTCTCTAGACTTGTTATTGTTCAATAATTCACTATTCGTGTAATTAATAATTCACTGTACGCTCGACATTCTTATTTTGTTTTTAGTTGGAATTCGAATTTGACAGTAGTAATTCAAGATTTGCATAACCACAAATAATCAAGTCTAAGCGAAATTAATAGTTTTCCGATTTGCGACTCATTATTAAGATCATGATCGATGTTGTCGAATAAGAGACTTTTATCCTGTAAATGCATGATTCGCAATTATAAAATAAGTTTTGCACTACGAGTGGTTACTAAGACGCTCAGACAGGCCTTTTTTTATAAATTGTTGACAATGAGAACATCGGTTGTTAGCTAATATAAAATTGTCATTCTACGTGAATACAGACACATCATTAAAACACATGACGTGTAGTACATACGCCCCGGCAATAGTCCAGAGATCCATTCGGGAATAACGCAACGTTCTGCTCTCATCGAATATTACCTATCTGCAGTACTATTAACACGTTTAGCAATCTGATGATTTGAGGTATTAGGAGAAGTAGTTTTCAAACGTTTATAGCTAACATGAACTTTTTATCTGGCTTTAAGCAAAACATACAAGGAACAGGTAACTGTTGATTAAGTGTTGATATCTCTCGGAATACAGTTCTCCTTGACCTTATTACGATAATTATTAATGGAGTGGCCAGCTTTATTTTACAGAAAGTACGAAATGGGGTTATTTTACTGCCCAATCGAATGGACGATAAACTAGTGATCTTTTTAACGGTGGCTGACTAGCATTATAAGAAGAAGATTGATTAAAACGGTAGAGACGAAAAGAAAACTACAGATAAAAGTTCTGGTACTGAAGTGGCTCTAGCATGCATTAGTTTTATTCTAAGGCGCTAATCAATTATTGTTCCTATCGTCGCTTCCACTGCATAGTAAATCGTTTCCATAGCATCCACCCCTTGACAAATACTCTAAGACATCCCTTGGTGAGTCATGTGCTCACGAAACATGAAAGCACGTCTTGGAAATAACGGTGCACAGGATCAAAGTAGTTAACATTATTTATTTCTCATTCGTCCCATATTTTAGCTCTACACTTTGACAAACTAAAAATTTTCATTAAAGCTAAAAGAAATTAATTCGGGCGTCGTAGTCACTTAGTTATAATTTGCGACTGTAATCAAAATGTGGTCGCACCATTCACGTACACCCGTTACGTACACATGTTACTGTTGGGTTCATAACATTCATAAGACGATAGGAACAATTCGGTTATCTTAACCTTTTCTTGAGGCTGTGTGATAAATCGCTCGCTAATAAAATGGATTTTTCTTACCATTTCCATAAAGAACTGTTTTGGTACACTTTCCGCAACCGAAGAAGTAATATTCTCACGTGGTTTAAGTTGATGTGGATGTCCGGCAGCATGGGATCGCGTGTGCGATCCCACTTCTGATGTCGAAGCAGAAGACCCAGGGTTATTTTTGGGGGAGCAGTACTACTGTCCCCATTTGACAAGGGTTCAGTTGTACTGTCCTTCTCTTGATCCATTGCAAAGAAACGCCTTGATATATCACTTACAAATGATTTATTTATTACAGATTTATATTTCTCACAATATTTTACAATTTATTTAAAGTAGTACGCTTAACAAACGCTTGCCAATACACAACCTTCACCGGCAAGCGCTAAAAACACAAGTTCACTAGGTTGTCGTTAACACCACTTTTTATATTACTATTGTACAGGCCAATCAGCCAAAAATCCTCCCCACCACTCAATATCAATCTTAATATAATTCACAACAGTTCACTGGTAACGCATAGAATGAAGTGTGTCTGACGATAGATTTATAAAAGTTAGCGATATAGGGCACCCCATAAAATTCGATAACCAAATGCTGGTGTGACAAAATAATTTGACGAGGTGACGATGGAATTAAGATTACGTTGTTCAGTGGGCACTTTCACAGCGAAACCTCAAGTGGCCGATACAAGCCTCTTAAACAAAAACTTTTAACTTTTAACAAAATGAAAGATTTACAAATAAATAATACTCGTGTGATAAAATAATTTAAAAGGCGACGGATTAGTTAAGATTACGTTGGTAAGGTGCGCTTTCTCAGCGACACCTCTTAACAAAAGTGGCCAATACAAGGCGGTTATTGTAAACTGTTAAATGATTTAATTACAAAGGAATTCTTATGTGATAGAAATATTTAAATGGTGATGAAAGAATTGACCACGTCGGTTGAGAGTGCTCTCACGGCGACAGGTATTATTTCTTTCCAGAAATCACATACTGCTAAAATTATGTTGGTCTGTAATTTGGTTTATCGATTAAGATGATTATTGTTATATCGGAAGTACAGTCACTCGCGTACTATGAAATTTTAAAGCGATCGCCTAGCCCCGGAGCTACCACTAACAACAGTAGCATAAGTAAGCTTCAGGAGTATAAATGTGTGGCCCTGTTTCGGACCGCGTCAGTCAGGATTCGCCCGCTGTACGTCGTGCGGATAACACGTCTCGCTGTTGTCTGCCGTCTACCCGCACGGACCACTTTATTTTCGGCGTTTGCAGGTGTCTATTTTAGACACCTGTTAAACGCCACCCTTGCCCTCTTAGGAGGCAAGGCGTTCGCTACCTACTACTACAAACTTTTTCCGGGTCCCCACGGCGCCACTCTGCCTCCCCCTTCAAGGGGGCGAGGTACGAGGGGTTCTCCCGTGGGTGACACGTTGGTCGCGGAAGCAGTCGCCACAACAATTCGCCATGGAGGGCGAAACGCCCACCAAGTCGGCGAAGAAAAAGAAGAAGTCGCCTACACAATCTCCTGCGTCTCCAGCCGCAGCATCAGCGGCATCAACATCCGCCTCCTCTACCCCAGCCACCTCTGCCCCTTCCGGGGACAGCAGCGCGGGCAATGGGAGTACCAGAGACTCGGCAGAGAGCACGCCCTATAAAGAGTCCTCCATAGACGACCTGTCGCCAAGGGCGAAGGTACACTTTGAGCTGACGATGACCAAGCGCATGAAGGCGCTTGGACTGATGCAGCATGAAACCGCCAACAAGCTCATCGCGGAGTTACGTGCCAAGATTGACGTCCTCCAGAAGTCGGGCGTCCATACATCCACCAAGGACTTCCCGATTCTGGACGAGCTCTATGACCGAGGCATTGCAGTCCTACCTGCAAAGCGTCTGCGAAGCCCCCAGGGAGAAGACCTGGATGAAAGAAAGAAGCTGCGCGAGGACGTGGCGGAGGGCCAGGGCGACAGTGCGGCCACCGAGCCCACCCGCCTGCCCGCCCGCCCGGCCTACGCATTCACCGCTCCAACGGAGAAGATAAGTATACACTCCGTTGCACCTGCACCGACACGACCGATGCGACCTCTCCCCCAAAGAGACCCACGTTCAGCCGCTTCACGGCTCCCCCGATTGGCCGCCCTCAAGCTATTGAGGGCTACTTCCATCCCCGAGAGGGCACCCGTGCCCTCCAAGTCACGTGCCACGCCCGCGGTTTTACCACCCGGTGCGTCACGTCCCCCACCGCCCCGGATTATTCCGGCTGCCGGACAGGCACCTAAATATCCCCATTCACCACGAGCTCCGCCGTCGGCCGTACCGCAAGGTGCGCCGCGTGCCCCCACGCCACCGCCGTTCTCCTATCCGTTGGTCTCCTCAGACCAACCGACTGGCTCAACGGCAGTACACACTGCTGTCCCTCCTGTCCCTGCCCCTGTAGCTGGACCGTCGTATGCGCAAGCTGCGACGAACACAGCGGCTGGCCCAACACCATCTGGGCCCGGGCAGGAACAGAGTAAACCCCCACGCAAAGTCCGATACCCGCCCATTGTTGTGGAGAAATTCCCCGATTGGGCGAAGCACTTCGCTGCAATGGTGCGGGACCTAGGCAGACGCCCAAACGCCCGACCTTTTGGCAAAGGTATCCGCTTCCTCCCGGAGTCGGAAGAGGAGTATAAGTACCTACAGAGGTACTTATCAAAACTCGAGCAGTACGAGGGCCTAGCCTGGTTCTCGTACTCGCTGTCGGCTGCCCGGGGGGTAAAGGTCGCAATACGGGGATTGCCGCTGGACACGGCTCCAGAAGACATCGCTGATGCCTTCAGATCCCAGGGATTCGAACCCGAGTTCATTCGCCAAATCCGGGCGCGCCAAGGACGCCCCGGATGCATTTTCTTCGCCCAATTCCGGAGGACGGAGAAAATACTAGACAGAATCTATTATATTGACGAATTGCTATACATGCCTGGAGTCCGGATAGAGGCATGGAGAGGCAGGAAGGGGCTGGCACAATGTCATCGGTACCAGCAGTTTAGGCATTCCTCCCATTGTTGCCACCGCCCTATGGCTTGTGTGCGATGCGGAGGAAACCATCCTGCCAAGGAATGTCCCCGTCCCCGAGAAGACCCGCCTACGTGCGCTAACTGTGGCCAGGGGCACACTGCGAATAGCGCACTGTGTCCTGTCTACAGGAGGGAGTTACGCAACCGTAAGGCGGGCACTTCGGCTCTTACGACACGCCCTGCTCGCAGCCAACTGGTCCAGCCCAACACCATCGAGGCTTCCCAGGACCAGGCGACTCTTATGGCTCCGGCGAACCTGCCTCGCCCGAGGGACCCTGCACCCACCGGTACAACCTATTCTTCTTCCCAAAAGAAGAAGAAGAAGAAAAAGAAGCCTAAGGTGGCACCAGCGTCTTGCCCAACTGCAAGCGTGTCGGTCGCCACAGCGCCCACAGAATCAGCTCTACCTTCGACGTCGTTGGGATCGGATAGCGCTGCAACGTTATCTGCAGCGATCACGATCCTCAACGACGTCCTGAAGGCGATCCAGGGCGGCACCGATCCAGTGCCTATCATCCTGAGCGGCATAGCCAGCTTGCTTCACAATCGAGGCTAGGTCGCTCGGGATACCACAAACCATAGCTCGGAGGTCTCGACTAAGACAAGGAATAACCCAACCCACTGTCGCAGGCGGGTCTCTCGGCTGGGCAATCCTCGCAAGGGGACGGCCTGGCTTGGAGTCTAATGCCAGCGACATTGGGAATATCATCAGGATATTATCCACTACGGTTTGTGATAACACAATGTCCCTAGTGTCTGTCCGGCCACAATAGGCCAATCCATATCGGCGATTGGAGCCACTTAGAGGAGCTACGTCTCCGGAAAGTTTCCCCGGCGCCCCCTTCGGGGGCGCAAGGCGATGACCCGGAATGGACCGCGTCAGTCAGAGTCGAGCCGCCGCGGGGAGCGCCCGCCCCACTTCAGGAGTATAAAAGTGTGGCCTTGTTTTTTATCGAGTCAGTATGAACTGAGCAGCGATAGTGTACGTGTCTGTACGTCTGTGTTTATGTATTGTGCGCATACTTTATTCCTGTTTCTGAACGTCTGTATTACGTAATTGTATGCGCACAATATCTGTAATTGTGTAGACGTTTTATTTATTCTATATTATGTTACCCTAGGCTCAGCCTATGTGTATTACCTTACCTATCCATAGGGATGCGTAATCATTTATTCACATCTTATTCTAAACTTATTTCTATAGGGATCTTACAACTAAGTTTTATTTATTGAGGTCTTAATCTAATCAAATTAACATGTCTGTTTAATCCGGTCGTCCCGAACATTACTCCCGCCGTGCGTTGCCGACTGGTAGACGCACTTACGTAGACAGCTGGAAGGCGGCAGGATCAACAGTTTCTTGGTTGGTCTTCGTAAGATGCCCGCCTTGGTTCGGACGTCCGCTGCTCGTACTACGTCGTCTTGCCCTGGGTATGTAGCGACGACGATTCCCTTAGGCCATGTATTACGCGGTAGGGTGACGCGATACGACAATGAGCACGATGTCGCCAATTTTCAGCGGAGGTCCCTTGCCATGTGGCTCCCGCCGGTATTGTAGGTCGGGTAGATACTCCCTCAGCCAGCGCTGCCAGAATACGTTCGCAAGGTGTTGTGACGCACGCCAGTGCGTTCTGCCTATGAGGTCTTTCTCGTCGAACGTTCCCGCTATGGGCAGACGAGCCGAACCATGTAATAGGAAGTGGTTAGGTGTCAATGCCTCTTGGTCCTCTGTTTCGATGGACACATGTGTTAGCGGACGACTATTTACTGTATATTCCACTTCGGCGAGAAGAGTGACAAGTACCTCTTCGGTCGGATGGTGCTCATGTAGGACGACACAGAGGGCTGTTTTCACGCTCCTTACTAGTCGCTCCCATGCTCCACCCATGAACGGTGCTCCCGGAGGTATGAAGCGCCAATTGACCATTCTTTTGTTGGCTTCTTCTGACGTCGCTCGGTCTACGGATTGCCGCAGCTCTTTTTCGGCTCCTTTTAGGTTGGTGCCGTTGTCCGACCAGATTTCTGTGGGACATCCGCGACGCGCTATTAAGCGTCGCAGAGCCATAACTGCCGAGTCTGTGGTGAGGGAGGCGGCTATTTCGAGAAGTACTGCGCGCGTCGTTAGGCACGTGAACAGCGCGACGTACCTTTTCTGTGTCGATCTTCCTTGTCTTATTGTCATCGGGCCGAAGTAGTCGACCCCGGTGTACGTAAACGGGCGTCGATGATGTGCTAGCCTGCATTCCGGATGGTTGCCTGTTGGAGGTATAGTTGATTTTTCCCTTCTGTGTCTGCATAGTGGGCAACGTTTAACAACCATGCGTGTTACAGGACGAAGCGGTAGTATCCAAAAATGTTGTCTGCATTCGTTGACGGTGGTTTCTATTCCGGCGTGCATTAAATGTCTGTGAGTATATTGAATATATAGTTTGGACAAGTGATCGTTCCCGTCGAGTATCGGCGGACGTTTCTGTCTTTCGGGAACGTCGGTGGATGCTTGTTTTGAGTAGCAGCGTTTCTTCGTCTATTTTCACGGCGAGCTGTTTCAATCTGCTGTTGTTGGGTAAGTCTCTATTCTGTTTAATGTTCTGTAAAACCTTGCCTTGATACATCTCTGAAGTGTTCAGAGAGTACGGGCATTTCACAGTCGCTGTGAAGGTCGACATTGCGTTGGTACCAGCCGGCTCCGGTGGCACTTCGCAAGAATCTATTTTACACTGTCTGCAATTTCTTTATATGATTGCCCGTCGCGTGTGCGAACGCGACGCATGCATAGGCCATTACGGGTCTAATGCATGTCTTGTAGAGGCGAAGTTTGTGTCTTAAGCACATTTTGCTTGAAGAGCAGGTTAACGGATATAGACGGCTTGCGATAAAAGCCGCCCTGTTTCGCACGTTCTTAATGTGATCAGCGAACGACATCGCTGCGTCTAACGTGATTCAGAGCACTCAGCTTACCAATAACTGAACCACTGATTTTTTGAATTTGGGTAGACCAACTTAACGTTGAGTCAAAGTATACACCCAGATTCTTAACATGATCGGAAAACGGTATGATAGAACCCGCAAACTTTTTAAATTTACTTATAGATTAGTAATTTATTGTTATTAGTTTCGTCTTTATGTTTTGTGTTGTTAGCTGATTTCTTAATTCAGCTGGTAATGAATATAATGTTAACGGTATTATGAATTTGTACGTTGAAGCAAGGGTAAGCACACAGGAACACTTTACACGTCGTGCATGAAAACTTACTTCTTACGTTTTTTGTCTTTGTACTACACGAGCGGCATCTTCGTGGAGTTTCTGTCTTGTCTATCAAGTGTTTTCCAAAACCTTGAAAACGAATAACGTCTTACACTCCTACAACTTTCTGATATCTGGTACTGACAGTAGCTTGCTTCTTCTTTGCAATGAAATTGGGTTCGTTTGATAGACTCCTCTTTCTTGTCGTGTAGTTTCCTATGAGCGATCTAGCAATTGCGATGCGAAATTGTAGATTCTTCATTGGTCCATGATTTCTCGGTGAAACAGAGTGCAATACAAAAGCGCCTGTAATAGCCAAGTCGATCAGGAAATAAAAAATCTTGCACCAACAACGCCTATTCCTTCCTCCAATCTCAGACGTGCCTATTTGGTGTTCAAATCTGTCAATCCCTCTCATTCTTTTTGTATACTCAGTAACTGCCAAAGGGCGTGGGAAATTCTTTTTTGTGCCATCCTTTATCGTTCGCTGACAAACGTTTTTTCTATCTTTCCAAATAATAAATCCAACATCTTTCTTCACTCTGCATTTGTAATTTCCTCTATCAAGCTTTTCTTTGATTATTTTCTTTTGTGCCTTCACGAATGTCGGTAAATCAGCTCTATTTATATTGGCAGTGGCCGTAGAATGAATGCCATTTTCATAAAGGTATTGCATCAAGGGATATGAGGCCAAAAAAATGTCGAAAGCTACATACGCTGGAACTTTCTCGTCAATCAAAGTCTTTGTCATGGATTTGACCACATTATCACCCAGACCTAATTCAGGTGTATTATTTTCATTGGTGTAAATCTGGAATTCGAATACATAACCAGTAGAACTATCTGCACGAACCCATAAAGCACCTTGTGATTGGTTTAGCTGGCATAATATATTGTTTCAAAGATGATATAACCCTTGAATCGAATCATAGCTTCAACTCCGGGAAGTTGTTTGTTTAGCTTCTCTTTGACAAGCCGTGTTCACCATGTCAAAGATAGGCCGAATTATACATAGTTTGTCATAATCAGAACTTGTTTTTCAAGTTCAAGTTCAAGTTCATTTATTTGTAAACATAGGTACATAATATGATATTATACTTAGAATGTTACATCCTCTATGTTTTGCCAGGCAAAAAGGCGTACTACTTCATATTATTTTTTAGTATAGGAATAGAAAACATAAAAATGTAAACATAAAAATATAAAGAATGTAGTTAGTCAAAATTAAAGTTTAAAGTTATTTTTTTAGTACATTAACAATATAAAGTAAAATATTAACATTAATCGTATACAAAAATTGTCAAAAAATTATAATGTCATGTCAATTTATTAAATAATTATTTTGTCCGTTAAATAATCTGCAATTGTATAATAGCACTTACTTACTAAGATAGAGTGTAGTTTTCTTTTAAAATTACTTAAATTGCTATTCTTTAATGTTTCAGGTAATTTATTAAATATTTTTACTATAATATTATTGTAAAAATATTTAATAAATTGCCTGAAACATTAAGGAATAGCAATAAAGAATAATAAAATATATATTATTATATATATTTTTACTACAAATATTATTACATATAAAATTCTTATTAAACAGTGCAGTCCTTGTATATGGTACATCAATCTGTAGTTCATTTTTATCACGAAGTTTTCTATACCGACTTTTAAAGGCGATTTCAAATAAATGGATATGAGTTTTTACAAATACCTTTACTTCATATATATAAAGGGATGGGAAGATTAGAATTTTTAAATTTATTTTTTAATTTATAAAAGAATGTCTACAACTAGCAATTGCCGGTATATTTTCCATCGCTCTAATACACCTCTTTTGGGCTCGAAAGATAAGATTTTTGTTTATAGAATTGCCCCAATATACGACTCCATATCTAAGAGCGGATGCGACAAATCCGTGATAGGCTATTAATATTACTTCTTTGTTAGAAATTTTAGTAAGTCGGTACAACGCGTAGGCAGCTTTATTGAGTGTCTTACACACTTCTTCCGAGTGCATTTTCCAGGACAAATTGTAGTCTATTAATAAACCCAAGAACTTTACAACTTTTGTCTGATGTATTTCTACTCCTTGGTATTTAATAATAACATTTTCGTTAGTTTTGGAGGGGTCTTGGAATTATCATTCAGGTGTAGGTTCTTTTTTTAAATCTTTTACATGTCATTACTTGGGCAATTTCGTCGAAAAATCGTGATCCATTTTTAAGAGTCGACCAAACTATACAAATATAGATCTATGGATGGTAAAACGTGAATACCCATCAGAATAATAACTCCCAATAATGCTTCAATATCACGATTTCTAAGTGGTTCCCAATATAAAGTCGTTTTCTGGGAGGCATAGAGATTAGTTTGCTTAACTATATGTTCAATAGTTTCTGCCGAAAAATATCTCGAAAAATAAGCGATTGGAGAAGTCCTGTTTGGAAAGAGGACCTTAGGTTGCAATGGCACTTCATCGAATTTATCTACATGTGGCCTATGCGGCCACATACTACCTTTTTTTTCCAGTCATTGTCATTCTCGTTATCAGAGGAAGAGTCAGCAGAAGATTTAGAAGAAGATTTTAAAATAGCTCGAGATAGTACTCGTCAAGGTCGGACTGGTCGCAATATTTCTTCGTCGCTGTGTTCGATATTGGTCGCTCCTATGTTAGGATCTATATTTTCTCTGTCAGAAGAAGGAAAGAAACTCACAGGGCTACATCTTGACGGTTCAGGCGTAGGAAGTATCCGATGAAGCTGTAAAAGCCGAGAAGGCTAACAGCAATTACATCACCGAAAATATATATAAGGCGTAGGACTTTGTCTATCTTGACAAATATTGCGATCCTCTAATAGCGCGTGTACATCTAAATAGGTTTTAATGACCATCTTCACCCTCGTACTCATCTGCCGAGTCATCTGGATCGACAAGAAGTCCAAAAATTTGCTCCAGCTCATTCTCAATGTCTTCATCTCAGGTGATTTTGAAATGTAAACAGGCAATGGCATTTATACTGCCACCAAAGTTTATAAGTAAGAATACATTGAAAGTCATAATCGCATCCAAAACGAAAACAATAAACCTATAAAATTATAATAAGCAAACAATCTTACCATTTTAGCCGAAATCTTAGAAGATCCAACTGGATTTAAATTAACCAGTTTCGAGCAAAAATGGCTGATACAAGCTTGAGTCTATCTGTCACACTTTTCTTTTACGTAAAAAATATCAGTGTTACCATCAGTGAAAATAGACAGTACCGTCAACTATACAGACGCGAATAAAAAAAAATATGTTGGTGGCACGTATACTGCCTCTACCCTAAAAAGGGTCAAACCGCGTAGTTAACAAAGGTAAAACTGGTTTAGAAATTGCTTTCAAGAGATCGTTTGTTATATTGTCCTTCTTATTGCTTCGCTAATTTCTATATTTAGAAAAGGTGGTGGTTGATCACTGTTATTTTGATTGTTTGAAGCGGTGGTTAAGGTTTGTTTTGTGTCTGGCACATCGTACAGATTTTTATGGTACTCGGTAGTTATGTCAAATATTATTATTTTTATTATTTAACCCAAATATCCAATCTTTACCAGTCTTGTTTCTTTATAGATCTATTAAAGGTACGTCTGGTATTAAACTCTTCTTTTATTATTTCTAATCTACGTAGTAGCTTTTTCTTGTAATTTTTTTCTATATATTTTAGTCAACAGTTTATTATTTCACATTTACTTTTACGAAGTTTATTTTTAATTCCGTTCTAAGACATCAATTCTTTTACATTAATGTCTTTTTGTTGCCAATCCACCTGCCAAGCGGCAATCTATGAGGGAGGCTTATGTTCAGCAGTGGACTAGTGGTAGGCTGAATGATGATGATGATGACGAATGTCTATTATTGTATCCAGTTTGATTTAGTTTACGTCGGTAACATATTTTACTAGCGTCTATGCTTTTTGTAATATAAGTGTATCTTTGTTGCAGGCTAAGATCGTTTTTAAGGTTTTAGCTGTTTCTGAAAAAAAGATTTTTGACGACTCTTTCTCTAAAGGCATGAGTTGGAATATTCTCGTTCCATATGATCTCCTATTTTTATATTTTATTTAAAATTAGGGTAGCGCGATGTTGCCTATGGTCCGATGGACATGAAGTGTTAATTATTTCAATATTTTTTATCAGTTCTATTTTTGCTGTTAATATAAAATGAATGTTCTTCGTCCTCGCATCTGGAGATAACCATGTCTATTTCTGTCTTATGTTTTTCTTAACCCTTAGTAGCCTGATTTACGAAAGTGATTTATTTTTAATATTACTGTGTTTGCTTGAGGGTCTAGATCAGGGATTCCCAAAGTATTTTTCTACACGCCACCCTGCTGCCTAAAATAGAAATGCCCACGCCCCCCTTCACTTCGATGCAAGGAAGAAGAAATCAATGGGCTAGCTAAGTATCCCAATCGAACTAATAAAGTGAGTTTGTGTCGTTTTTTACACTGTCATTAACTACTCAACATTTCAGGGGAATAGGATAGGACATAAGGTACCTTTTATATAAAAAAAAGTATTGTTCCCGTAAGATAGAAATTGATTGACAAAATCTATATTAACACGAGCGATGCCTCGGGAAAAGGCTAGTTTTAAAGTAAAAGGATAATGAATAATAAACAGGGGTAAAAAACCATAATCAAATATTTTTATTAATATTGTTGTGACAAGAAAAACAAAGAAATACATAATCGTCACGGTCAGTGAGATGGACGGGCTTGCATATTTTTAACAATGTTTTCAATTCTGGGTTGAATAGAAGAAAGAGCATAACGTAGATCACTAGTGATATCGAGTTTGTTTCTGTATTTGGTTTTTATGACCACTACTGCTGAAAATGCCTTTTCGCATAAATAAGTACTCGAAAATGGTAAAAACAGTTTCAGGGATTCTTCTGCTATATTGGGAACAACTTTGAGATATTTTACCCAAAATAATGGCTTATCCATCTTCTCAAAATCATATTTGGCAGCTGAATCATTTTTTATTTCTAAAGCTTGTTCTTGAAGTAGCTCTGGCAGCACGTCTATGTCAACGTGAAAAGGATCCGTCGCCAATCGATAAATATTGTCATCATACAAGTTTGGGAAGTAGCGCTTGAATTCATCACTGAGGTGCTGCAAGTGGTGGGATATTTCGGTGTTAGTGTCGGTTTCGCAAAAAAAACTCCATAAAACATTTGTCCTCTGTGATTGCATATAATTTAGGAAAGCACGAATAATTGTCTGCTAAAATCTTACGTTTCCACAATAGCAACTTCTCAGTAAACGCTGTGATATCATCTCGGTGATTAATTATATTTGAGTCTCCTCCTTGCAGTTTTAAGTTTAATGAATCGAACATATCCGTTAAATAAGCAAATACCACTTGTACTTTTGGCTTTCTGAATTCTACAAATAATTCACTTTGTTTTTGATTATCCAAGAACTGAATAACTTCATCTCGAAGCTCATATAACCTAGTCAGCATATTTCCTTTTGAGAGCCAGCGCACCTCAGTATGAAATAACAGAGTCTTATGTTCTGTACCCAAATCTTCACAAAGAGCCGTAAAAAGTCTAGTATTCAAAGCACTCTTTTTAACATAATTGACAATTTTTATGCATAATGTTAAAATAGCGTTGAATTTATTTGAAAGTGTCTTGGCCGCCAGGGCTTGACGGTGTATGAAACAGTGAATAGCAATAACATTAGGATTTTTTTCTCTCACCAATTGTACGAAACCTGAGCGAGACCCAAGCATTGTCGGTGCACCATCTGTGCAAACACCCATTAACTTTTGCCACGACAGTTCGTGTTTCGCAAAAAAATCAGAAACTGCTGTCATTATATCAATTGCTTTTGTGGTAGTCGTTAATTCTGTAGAAAACAACAATTCGTCTTTTTTTATTTAAAAAACTTTATTGTTAACCTTAAAATAAAGGTAACAATGGGCGGACTTAATGCCTATAGGCATTCTCTGCCAGTCAACCCATGGCGTGGTGAAAAAACAGTGGCAGGTGTATTATTTAATAAATAAGAAATAAAAGTTAAATGAAGTAAATGAATAATATTAATACATATACATAAATAAATATTTACCTATACACACACATGTATATATATATATATATATATATATATATATATATATATATATATACATACATACATCAATACAATTTTACATACAATATACATATACATACTCGTACATATAATGGTGACGGTTTGATAGTTTCTATGAAATAGGTTTATCCGCTGTTTTCAGAAAATGTTCCTTAACGAGTTTCTTGAAGGAGTTATTGTTTCGTTTTGCATGTATCGAACGAAAACTAACAGTTGACAACATTGTGCTATATCGGTACTCTCATCCAACTGTATTGCATAAAATGTTGATTCTTTCACGGCCTCTACTACTTGTTTTTTTATAGCTTCAGCCATATCATCAATGCGACGTTTGACAGTATTGTCAGAGAGGTGTATCTGCGAAAATTTTTGTTTAATTTCTGGTCCCAGAATGATATCAGCTGCTTTTAACAAGCAAGGTTTAATAAGTGATTCTCCGATAGTATGACTTTTCTTTGCCTTTGCGATGATAAGCGATAGGTCATAAGAAGCTTGAAGCACTTTCTCGGACGATTTCGCAAAAGATCCAGTACTATCCAATTTCATACGTTTCAAGCTCGCAGATTTTGTTGCAAAAAACTCCTTCGGCTTGTCCTTTAAACTGCTATGTTTTGTTGACAAATGTCGTTCCAGACGAGAGGGTCTCATGGCGTCATTGCTCAATACCTCATAACAAATAACACACTGCGGATGATCGATATCACCTTTTTTTATAACAACAAAACCGTATTTAATATAATCATCATTATATTTACGTTTTTTGGCCGAACTCATGACGAAACAAAAGGTATAAACTTAACTTTATTTTTGCGACAAAAAAACACGTGTAATGTTTACAAGGCGAACAATACTGACCGACTGGCGGGGGTGGTGGTATGCGTTTGTCCCGCGGCTCTGCGCCCCCCTTTACATGTTGTCACGCCCCACTAGGGGGGCGCGCCCCCCAGTTTGAAAAGCAATGCTCTATAATGATAAATGTTTTAATGATTTCATGATGTTTTTATTAATAATGTAAAGCTATTCAAATACCCATTTCAAACATACCAATATTTATATAAATATAATTCGTTTCTAGCCATTACAGCCATTTTTCGCGCAAACTCAGAGAGGTGCGATTTTTGTGACGCTGAGTGTATTTTCTTTCCATTTTTTTTTTTAATAAACTCCACGCCATTAAAGCCTCTCTACTTGCCTGCATTAATAAATATATTGTCATTGTATTCTGTTATTTTGATATAATTTAATTTCGTTTCTGACAGTCCTATAACATCCCACTATACTTTTGATAAAGCATGTTCTAGCTCTTCTTGTCGTCCTATCCCTACTAATGATCTCACATTGAATGTGCCGATCTATAATTTTTTTGAAGTTAGTATCATTATTTTGGTTGCAACGCTGTCACTATACTGCTCGTGGGAGCGCAATGGGTAGTAAGAATGATTGTATAGTACCCGCGGGAGCGATAAGTTTGCTACAGGTGGTCTTTGTCTATATCGGAAAAAAGGCGTGACGTTATGTATGTATGTATGACTAAATATAAGACTTTTGTCCAGTACCGTTAGTGCATTTTGCAGTAGTAAATCTACACGCAAATTACAACCAGACAGAAGAACAAGGATGTGTGTTTATGCCAAAATGGCTCCGACTGTGATTCAAACCCGGGCCTCGCGGCGTAAAGTTCACTCGTTCTATTAGATGTTTGTGGATTTCAGATCTTCTACAATATCCTTCTCATATTGTATTAGATACAGTCTACTTAAATAATTTGTACCAACCATAGCCTGACCTTTGAAATACAGGTATGTCGAAGCAGAAGACCCAGGGTTATTTTTGGGGGAGCAGTACTACTGTCCCCATTTGACAAGGGTTCAGTTGTACTGTCCTTCTCTTGATCCATTGCAAAGAAACGCCTTGATATATCACTTACAAATGATTTATTTATTACAGATTTATATTTCTCACAATACTTTTACAATTTATTTAAAGTAATACGCTTAACAAACGCTTGCCAATACACAACCTTTACTGGCAAACTCTAAAAACACAAGTTAACTAGGTTGTCGTTAACACCCTTTTTTATATTACTATTGTACAGGCCAAGCAGCCAAAAATCCTCCCCACCACTCAATATCAATATTAACATAATTCACAACAGTTCACTGGTAACGCATAGAATGAAGTGTGTCTGACGATAGATTTATAAAAGTTAGCGATATAGGGCACCCCATAAAATTCGGTAACCAAATGCTGGTGTGACAAAATAATTTGACGAGGTGACGATGGAATTAAGATTACGTTGTTCAGTGGGCACTTTCACAGCGAAACCTCAAGTGGCCGATACAAGCCTCTTAAACAAAAACTTTTAACTTTTAACAAAATGAAAGATTTACAAATAAATAATACTCGTGTGATAAAATAATTTAAAAGGCGACGGAGTAGTTTTTAGTAAGATTACGTTGGTAAGGTGCGCTTTCTCAGCCACACCTCTTAACAAAAGTGGCCAATACAAGGCGGTTATTGTAAACTGTTAAATGATTTAATTACAAAGGAATTCTTATGTGATAGAAATATTTAAATGGTGATGAAAGAATTGACCTCGTCGGTTGAGAGTGCTCTCACGGCGCCACGGCCATTCTGATCGGCGGTGCGCGCTCTGCACCTGCCGTTCTTCATTGTCTTGATTGTCGTTACCTGAAGAAAATACATTTGTGTTTTTGTAGATATTGACCACGTTTAGTGACCATATTAAGTTGAAAATTGTAGCTTTGACTTTTGTAGTTTTTATTGTAGATATTGACCACGTTTAGCGACCATATTAACTTTCAAAGTTATAGCTTTGACTCGTTAGTAGCTGAGTTAGTATTTTGTAGTTTGTACGTAAATTAGGAATAAATACACATGTACTCGTACTTTTGTAATGTTTAAGTGTCATTCTCACGTGACGGTAATGCTCTGTGATAGACACAAAGGCTTTGATTTGACGGGATAGCAAGGATGGGATCAAGAACACCGCTCTGTGGTAGACACAAAGTCTTTGATTTGAGGGAGAACATGGTAAAAGGAGTTTAGGACCATTGCTCCGTGGCAGGCACGAAGTCTCTTAATTTGACGGGAAATAGGGAACCGGGTTCTGGGCGGTCTTGTACGCCGTGGCCCAGCAGGATAACATGAGAGTATTAATTATTGCCTCCACGGCTTGTAGTGTTTGTTGTGATACATAGTAATACTTCATGTATTAATGTGGGCCTCCACGGCCTTTAAATGTTATAAATAATTTTTGGGATAAATTTTAGGTTTCGTGGATCGAATAAGTTGAATACTGCTCACCGTTTTAAAAGTAGTCATCAGCTGTGATTGAAAGTCAAGGACCGCTATCTTCGAAATAGCAATCGCTGTAGTCCGTTGGTTGCAATACTGCAAGTCGCCCATGACTACAAGACGCCCACGACTGCAAGTCGCCCAGGACTGCAAGTCGCCCAGGACTGCAAGTCGCCCTGGACTGCAAGTCGCCTGGCGGATGAGTCACCAGGCTCGCCTTTGTTCGGTGCAGCATCAGTGGTCCGGATATCTCCCGGCGACACGGCTACCTGTTCACCAAGCTGTGATGCTCGGCGGCTGTGCTAGCAGCTAGTCTTGAATAACTTGTTGTGGACGATCTCTTCACGATCATGTTTCTAGGATTATTTTAAATTATAATGAATTCACCTCCATGAAATCGGAATATTTTTTTGCTTTTTTTTATATTCAAACCTTTGTTATCTTTAACTACCGCCTCGATCATCCTGCGCATCGGTCATTCTTGTAAGGCCTCAAAAACACAAAACACAGTGTTGGCATTTTGTAGTGTAGGTGGAGCGACATCAGTCGTTTGATGTATTGTGCAATCAAATGCGAGTCGAAGTCTTGCCTAGCGCAGTATGCCAGTTGACGGTTTAACAATTCTTTATCGTAAGTGCAGTTTTCTTAGTGATCTACAATCTACTAGTGCATTTTTGGGAGTTCACATTACCCTTTAAGCTTCTTTGTTGGTTCTGCTTACGCCAGAGTCTATAGTATGGATCTTTAAGGCGTAGGTACTGCTAAAGTTTTAAAGTACCAATAAATTAACTTCTTTGCAATTTCAGTGATGTAAGGGTACTGCGATGCCTTTTTTTTTTTGTTTGCTTGGTGCGATAAAACGTATTTTGTGCAAGCGTCTATTGCAACTGTCACATACTCCTGTTCTCGTCAAGTGAATTATAATAAAAGGAAATTATTTATTTTTTTCTGTTGAACGCCGCTATGCTTATAAAGAACTCGAAATGTTTTTGTTAATTGTTAATGGTATTCATTCTATCAAGCCATCATGTCACCGTTCTCAAGTAAATTTTTTTTTATAGGATGTTTAAGGCTTGAATTGTAGGTATTCGTCAACTCCATTTGAAATCTTTCGATTCGATAACTATTAAGTGCCGATTAATTATGATTGCAGCTTGCTGTGTTTGCTTTAAAAGTTCATCTTCAAAAAGAAATCCTTCTAATAGTGCCAAATTTATGCGCAGCGAGCTAACACAACATTGTTCTATCCCAACTCACTTTAAATCTCTGGTCATGATAATTACTGTACAAGTCTCTGAAAGCCAGCGTGCTGTATGTGGTCGCCCTTTCGGAGCTCTATTTCAAAATCATAGTTTTGTAAGGACCGCCCACCATTTTTATACTCTCGGTGAAAGCTCCTGTGTATGTTTCGAAGCTTTAGTAAGAGAGGTATCTGCTTTCTGCGTCATTCTTACGCGTGCTCAAGTAAGCCGTTACATGCTGTTGTCCATCGATCAGTTGGAAAAGCTCTATAGCTATGTTCATCATTAGTATCAGAGAGGAAATCAGTTATTGAATGTCTTTATTGCGCGCTTCTTCTTGTATACGAGTGCATTGCCACTTAGTACCAGTCTCAGCTAGTTCGTAAAGACGAATCATGACACGTGCAAAGTTTGGAATTAATCAACGAAAGTAGCCAGCCATACTGTTAAATTGCCTAAACTACTTAACGTTAGAAGATGCCGGGCACTTTACAAAAGCGTCTACTTTCCTAGGGCTCGGTTTTACCTTTCTCTTTTTTTTACTATGTTACCAAGATATTCTTCGGATACTTTAAGAAAGAGAGGCATATGTCGATACTAACGGAAAGAAAGGTTATAAGTGTTTTTTTTAAGCTATTAAGATTATTTACATAAATACTAAATCATCCCTGAAATTAGTTCCCTGTAATAAGCAGTGTTTTTTTTTAAATAATATTTTGCTAGAGAAAGGAGACTGGCTCTCTAGACTTGTTATTGTTCAATAATTCACTATTCGTGTAATTAATAATTCACTGTACGCTCGACATTCTTATTTTGTTTTTAGTTGGAATTCGAATTTGACAGTAGTAATTCAAGATTTGCATAACCACAAATAATCAAGTCTAAGCGAAATTAATAGTTTTCCGATTTGCGACTCATTATTAAGATCATGATCGATGTTGTCGAATAAGAGACTTTTATCCTGTAAATGCATGATTCGCAATTATAAAATAAGTTTTGCACTACGAGTGGTTACTAAGACGCTCAGACAGGCCTTTTTTTATAAATTGTTGACAATGAGAACATCGGTTGTTAGCTAATATAAAATTGTCATTCTACGTGAATACAGACACATCATTAAAACACATGACGTGTAGTACATACGCCCCGGCAATAGTCCAGAGATCCATTCGGGAATAACGCAACGTTCTGCTCTCATCGAATATTACCTATCTGCAGTACTATTAACACGTTTAGCAATCTGATGATTTGAGGTATTAGGAGAAGTAGTTTTCAAACGTTTATAGCTAACATGAACTTTTTATCTGGCTTTAAGCAAAACATACAAGGAACAGGTAACTGTTGATTAAGTGTTGATATCTCTCGGAATACAGTTCTCCTTGACCTTATTACGATAATTATTAATGGAGTGGCCAGCTTTATTTTACAGAAAGTACGAAATGGGGTTATTTTACTGCCCAATCGAATGGACGATAAACTAGTGATCTTTTTAACGGTGGCTGACTAGCATTATAAGAAGAAGATTGATTAAAACGGTAGAGACGAAAAGAAAACTACAGATAAAAGTTCTGGTACTGAAGTGGCTCTAGCATGCATTAGTTTTATTCTAAGGCGCTAATCAATTATTGTTCCTATCGTCGCTTCCACTGCATAGTAAATCGTTTCCATAGCATCCACCCCTTGACAAATACTCTAAGACATCCCTTGGTGAGTCATGTGCTCACGAAACATGAAAGCACGTCTTGGAAATAACGGTGCACAGGATCAAAGTAGTTAACATTATTTATTTCTCATTCGTCCCATATTTTAGCTCTACACTTTGACAAACTAAAAATTTTCATTAAAGCTAAAAGAAATTAATTCGGGCGTCGTAGTCACTTAGTTATAATTTGCGACTGTAATCAAAATGTGGTCGCACCATTCACGTACACCCGTTACGTACACATGTTACTGTTGGGTTCATAACATTCATAAGACGATAGGAACAATTCGGTTATCTTAACCTTTTCTTGAGGCTGTGTGATAAATCGCTCGCTAATAAAATGGATTTTTCTTACCATTTCCATAAAGAACTGTTTTGGTACACTTTCCGCAACCGAAGAAGTAATATTCTCACGTGGTTTAAGTTGATGTGGATGTCCGGCAGCATGGGATCGCGTGTGCGATCCCACTTCTGATGTCGAAGCAGAAGACCCAGGGTTATTTTTGGGGGAGCAGTACTACTGTCCCCATTTGACAAGGGTTCAGTTGTACTGTCCTTCTCTTGATCCATTGCAAAGAAACGCCTTGATATATCACTTACAAATGATTTATTTATTACAGATTTATATTTCTCACAATATTTTACAATTTATTTAAAGTAGTACGCTTAACAAACGCTTGCCAATACACAACCTTCACCGGCAAGCGCTAAAAACACAAGTTCACTAGGTTGTCGTTAACACCACTTTTTATATTACTATTGTACAGGCCAATCAGCCAAAAATCCTCCCCACCACTCAATATCAATCTTAATATAATTCACAACAGTTCACTGGTAACGCATAGAATGAAGTGTGTCTGACGATAGATTTATAAAAGTTAGCGATATAGGGCACCCCATAAAATTCGATAACCAAATGCTGGTGTGACAAAATAATTTGACGAGGTGACGATGGAATTAAGATTACGTTGTTCAGTGGGCACTTTCACAGCGAAACCTCAAGTGGCCGATACAAGCCTCTTAAACAAAAACTTTTAACTTTTAACAAAATGAAAGATTTACAAATAAATAATACTCGTGTGATAAAATAATTTAAAAGGCGACGGAGTAGTTAAGATTACGTTGGTAAGGTGCGCTTTCTCAGCGACACCTCTTAACAAAAGTGGCCAATACAAGGCGGTTATTGTAAACTGTTAAATGATTTAATTACAAAGGAATTCTTATGTGATAGAAATATTTAAATGGTGATGAAAGAATTGACCACGTCGGTTGAGAGTGCTCTCACGGCGACACGGCCATTCTGATCGGCGGTGCGCGCTCTGCACCTGCCGTTCTTCATTGTCTTGATTGTCGTTACCTGAAGAAAATACATTTGAGTTTTTGTAGATATTGACCACGTTTAGTGACCATATTAAGTTGAAAATTGTAGCTTTGACTTTTGTAGTTTTTATTGTAGATATTGACGACGTTTAGCGACCATATTAACTTTCAAAGTTATAGCTTTGACTCGTTAGTAGCTGAGTTAGTATTTTGTAGTTTGTACGTAAATTAGGAATAAATACACATGTACTCGTACTTTTGTAATGTTTAAGTGTCATTCTCACGTGACGGTAATGCTCTGTGATAGACACAAAGGCTTTGATTTGACGGGATAGCAAGGATGGGATCAAGAACACCGCTCTGTGGTAGACACAAAGTCTTTGATTTGAGGGAGAACATGGTAAAAGGAGTTTAGGACCATTGCTCCGTGGCAGGCACGAAGTCTCTTAATTTGACGGGAAATAGGGAACCGGGTTCTGGGCGGTCTTGTACGCCGTGGCCCAGCAGGATAACATGAGAGTATTAATTATTGCCTCCACGGCTTGTAGTGTTTGTTGTGATACATAGTAATACTTCATGTATTAATGTGGGCCTCCACGGCCTTTAAATGTTATAAATAATTTTTGGGATAAATTTTAGGTTTCGTGGATCGAATAAGTTGAATACTGCTCACCGTTTTAAAAGTAGTCATCAGCTGTGATTGAAAGTCAAGGACCGCTATCTTCGAAATAGCAATCGCTGTAGTCCGTTGGTTGCAATACTGCAAGTCGCCCATGACTACAAGACGCCCACGACTGCAAGTCGCCCAGGACTGCAAGTCGCCCAGGACTGCAAGTCGCCCTGGACTGCAAGTCGCCTGGCGGATGAGTCACCAGGCTCGCCTTTGTTCGGTGCAGCATCAGTGGTCCGGATATCTCCCGGCGACACGGCTACCTGTTCACCAAGCTGTGATGCTCGGCGGCTGTGCTAGCAGCTAGTCTTGAATAACTTGTTGTGGACGATCTCTTCACGATCATGTTTCTAGGATTATTTTAAATTATAATGAATTCACCTCCATGAAATCGGAATATTTTTTTGCTTTTTTTTATATTCAAACCTTTGTTATCTTTAACTACCGCCTCGATCATCCTGCGCATCGGTCATTCTTGTAAGGCCTCAAAAACACAAAACACAGTGTTGGCATTTTGTAGTGTAGGTGGAGCGACATCAGTCGTTTGATGTATTGTGCAATCAAATGCGAGTCGAAGTCTTGCCTAGCGCAGTATGCCAGTTGACGGTTTAACAATTCTTTATCGTAAGTGCAGTTTTCTTAGTGATCTACAATCTACTAGTGCATTTTTGGGAGTTCACATTACCCTTTAAGCTTCTTTGTTGGTTCTGCTTACGCCAGAGTCTATAGTATGGATCTTTAAGGCGTAGGTACTGCTAAAGTTTTAAAGTACCAATAAATTAACTTCTTTGCAATTTCAGTGATGTAAGGGTACTGCGATGCCTTTTTTTTTTTGTTTGCTTGGTGCGATAAAACGTATTTTGTGCAAGCGTCTATTGCAACTGTCACATACTCCTGTTCTCGTCAAGTGAATTATAATAAAAGGAAATTATTTATTTTTTTCTGTTGAACGCCGCTATGCTTATAAAGAACTCGAAATGTTTTTGTTAATTGTTAATGGTATTCATTCTATCAAGCCATCATGTCACCGTTCTCAAGTAAATTTTTTTTTATAGGATGTTTAAGGCTTGAATTGTAGGTATTCGTCAACTCCATTTGAAATCTTTCGATTCGATAACTATTAAGTGCCGATTAATTATGATTGCAGCTTGCTGTGTTTGCTTTAAAAGTTCATCTTCAAAAAGAAATCCTTCTAATAGTGCCAAATTTATGCGCAGCGAGCTAACACAACATTGTTCTATCCCAACTCACTTTAAATCTCTGGTCATGATAATTACTGTACAAGTCTCTGAAAGCCAGCGTGCTGTATGTGGTCGCCCTTTCGGAGCTCTATTTCAAAATCATAGTTTTGTAAGGACCGCCCACCATTTTTATACTCTCGGTGAAAGCTCCTGTGTATGTTTCGAAGCTTTAGTAAGAGAGGTATCTGCTTTCTGCGTCATTCTTACGCGTGCTCAAGTAAGCCGTTACATGCTGTTGTCCATCGATCAGTTGGAAAAGCTCTATAGCTATGTTCATCATTAGTATCAGAGAGGAAATCAGTTATTGAATGTCTTTATTGCGCGCTTCTTCTTGTATACGAGTGCATTGCCACTTAGTACCAGTCTTAGCTAGTTCGTAAAGACGAATCATGACACGTGCAAAGTTTGGAATTAATCAACGAAAGTAGCCAGCCATACTGTTAAATTGCCTAAACTACTTAACGTTAGAAGATGCCGGGCACTTTACAAAAGCGTCTACTTTCCTAGGGCTCGGTTTTACCTTTCTCTTTTTTTTACTATGTTACCAAGATATTCTTCGGATACTTTAAGAAAGAGAGGCATATGTCGATACTAACGGAAAGAAAGGTTATAAGTGTTTTTTTTAAGCTATTAAGATTATTTACATAAATACTAAATCATCCCTGAAATTAGTTCCCTGTAATAAGCAGTGTTTTTTTTTAAATAATATTTTGCTAGAGAAAGGAGACTGGCTCTCTAGACTTGTTATTGTTCAATAATTTACTATTCGTGTAATTAATAATTCACTGTACGCTCGACATTCTTATTTTGTTTTTAGTTGGAATTCGAATTTGACAGTAGTAATTCAAGATTTGCATAACCACAAATAATCAAGTCTAAGCGAAATTAATAGTTTTCCGATTTGCGACTCATTATTAAGATCATGATCGATGTTGTCGAATAAGAGACTTTTATCCTGTAAATGCATGATTCGCAATTATAAAATAAGTTTTGCACTACGAGTGGTTACTAAGACGCTCAGACAGGCCTTTTTTTATAAATTGTTGACAATGAGAACATCGGTTGTTAGCTAATATAAAATTGTCATTCTACGTGAATACAGACACATCATTAAAACACATGACGTGTAGTACATACGCCCCGGCAATAGTCCAGAGATCCATTCGGGAATAACGCAACGTTCTGCTCTATCATCGAATATTACCTATCTGCAGTACTATTAACACGTTTAGCAATCTGATGATTTGAGGTATTAGGAGAAGTAGTTTTCAAACGTTTATAGCTAACATGAACTTTTTATCTGGCTTTAAGCAAAACATACAAGGAACAGGTAACTGTTGATTAAGTGTTGATATCTCTCGGAATACAGTTCTCCTTGACCTTATTACGATAATTATTAATGGAGTGGCCAGCTTTATTTTACAGAAAGTACGAAATGGGGTTATTTTACTGCCCAATCGAATGGACGATAAACTAGTGATCTTTTTAACGGTGGCTGACTAGCATTATAAGAAGAAGATTGATTAAAACGGTAGAGACGAAAAGAAAACTACAGATAAAAGTTCTGGTACTGAAGTGGCTCTAGCATGCATTAGTTTTATTCTAAGGCGCTAATCAATTATTGTTCCTATCGTCGCTTCCACTGCATAGTAAATCGTTTCCATAGCATCCACCCCTTGACAAATACTCTAAGACATCCCTTGGTGAGTCATGTGCTCACGAAACATGAAAGCACGTCTTGGAAATAACGGTGCACAGGATCAAAGTAGTTAACATTATTTATTTCTCATTCGTCCCATATTTTAGCTCTACACTTTGACAAACTAAAAATTTTCATTAAAGCTAAAAGAAATTAATTCGGGCGTCGTAGTCACTTAGTTATAATTTGCGACTGTAATCAAAATGTGGTCGCACCATTCACGTACACCCGTTACGTACACATGTTACTGTTGGGTTCATAACATTCATAAGACGATAGGAACAATTCGGTTATCTTAACCTTTTCTTGAGGCTGTGTGATAAATCGCTCGCTAATAGAATGGATTTTTCTTACCATTTCCATAAAGAACTGTTTTGGTACACTTTCCGCAACCGAAGAAGTAATATTCTCACGTGGTTCAAGTTGATGTGGATGTCCGGCAGCATGGGATCGCGTGTGCGATCCCACTTCTGATGTCGAAGCAGAAGACCCAGGGTTATTTTTGGGGGAGCAGTACTACTGTCCCCATTTGACAAGGGTTCAGTTGTACTGTCCTTCTCTTGATCCATTGCAAAGAAACGCCTTGATATATCACTTACAAATGATTTATTTATTACAGATTTATATTTCTCACAATATTTTACAATTTATTTAAAGTAGTACGCTTAACAAACGCTTGCCAATACACAACCTTCACCGGCAAGCGCTAAAAACACAAGTTCACTAGGTTGTCGTTAACACCACTTTTTATATTACTATTGTACAGGCCAATCAGCCAAAAATCCTCCCCACCACTCAATATCAATCTTAATATAATTCACAACAGTTCACTGGTAACGCATAGAATGAAGTGTGTCTGACGATAGATTTATAAAAGTTAGCGATATAGGGCACCCCATAAAAGGATTGGCCGATCAGTGGTGGCGTGCATACAGAACAGTAGTAACTAACTGAACTTTGTAGCTCGCACAATACCGCCCGGACCTTTCTTCCCCCAGGCACTCTTGGGAGTCTGTTTGCAGACACCTACTGAGTGCTACCCCGAATTTTTCAATTCGGGTCCCCGCACTTTTAAGTGCGGGGCGGGGGGTGCCTCTTAAGCGCGTCCGCGCGTCTGCGCGTGTCCATCCCCTCACGCACTTTTGTATAAAGGTGTGTGAGGTGTGGGGGGGCCGTGTAGGCGTGCTAGGTCGCGGTAATTGTTGGGTTCTGCCACCGCTGCCACACCGCACTCGTTTAGGATGCAAGACGCATCAAAATCGACGGCTTCCTCATCCTCCTCCCCCGCTTCCTCATCCCCCGCAACATCGGCTTCGAGCGCTACTAGCGCCTCGACGGAGGACGGCAAAAACGGGAATGAACAGGATGAGATTAAACAACAACATAAATCGACACCTGCGATTGAATCGCAAGAAACATCTACAGAGATACTACGTACCACACCACTGTCTACATTCCGACTCGAGGATTTATCACCTCGAGCGAAACTAGAACACGAAGTGGCATTACTCCGTAGGATGAAACGGCTTGCATTACTGCAACCGCAAACCGCGGATGACTGCATCGCCACGGTGTATAAGTACATCGCGAATGTAGAAACCGCAGGCCACCTACTCACACCGGCCGAGAGGCCTACATTAGATGCCATAATCGCCAAAAGCGAAGACGACTTAGATGACACCTGCCGTAATATAAGACGCAAGCGAAGTCCCGACGAGGACGAAAATGCTGCCCGCAAGAGGCAATGTGACGCACAACAAAGTGCCACCGCTGCCACAACTGCCATGCGTCAGGAATACGAATTTCCGACGACAGCGACAGACCCGCGTACATTGCGCGCCCCCGGGGCGGCGCCCGCGACACTAGCGCCACGCGACCCGCGAATCGCCGGTATCGCCACCGGACCGCGCGCCTCGATGGCAGCGCCCGCGAAAGGCGTACCGCGCGCCCCGCACCCCTCGACAAGCGCAGTGGTGCCGGCACCCGCGCCCGCGCCCGCACCGCGAAAAATAACCTCACCCCCCCGCGTGAAGATACCTCCTTCCGCACCCCCTCGTGCACCTACACCTGCACTACCGCAGAGAACCGTCGCAACTGCGTCACGACTACCAAGGGCGACGCACACTGCAAACGAAAACAAGCAGATGAGAACGCCGCAATCGCCACGTGCGCCACCAGCGACAATGTCTTGGGGCGCACCGAGACCGCAACTCCAACCCCCCTTTTCTGGGAACAGAAATTCGGACCGGAGTGCAATCGCCAGTCAGGAGGCCGATGCTCCTGCCGCCCCGGCACCTCTGCAAGGACCGTCGTATGCTGAAATAGCAATCGCCGGACCAGCTGAGGAGGCCTCGGAAAGTGGCGATTTGGAAAATGTGCGACACACGAGAACTCAATCGCCAATCGCCAATCGCCAATCGCCAATCGCCAATCGCCAATCGCCAATCGCCAATCGCCAAACAGGTTTCATGTGGCGGCGATTTAGCGAAGAAAAAAATCAGATACCCCCCTTTGGTCGTGGAGCAGTTCCCTAACTGGACTAGACACTTTAAAGTCATGGTTCAGGAACTGGGACGTAGACCAAGCGCCCGACCATACGGGAAAGGAGTGAGGTTCGTGCCGGATACTGAAGAGGAGTACCGGTACTTACAGAGGTACCTCACCAAATTGGAAGCCGAAGAGAACATCAGCTGGTTCTCATACTCTCTACCAGCAGAGAGGAGTATAAAAGTGGCGATTAGGGGTCTGCCACTTAACACCTCTCCTGATGAAATAGCAGACTCTCTCCGGGACATGGGATTTGAACCGGAATATGTACGACAGATCCAGGCACGACAGGGACGACCTGGATGTATCTTCTTCGCCCAACTGAAGAGGACTGATGATGTCGTACCGAAGATCTACCAGATCGACGAGATCCTCTACATGCCGGGGATCAAGATTGAAGCCTGGCGTGGCAAAAAGGGCCCAGCCCAGTGTCACCGGTGCCAGAAGTTCAGGCACTCTTCACATTGCTGCCACCGCCCCTTGGCGTGTGTACGCTGTGGTGGTGAACATCCGGCAAGAGACTGTCCTCGTCCACTAGAGGACCCACCCACCTGCGCCAACTGTGGGCAGGAGCACACGGCGAACAATGCCGTATGTCCTGTCTACCAGAGAGAGGCCAGGAACTCTAAAGCTGGCACAGTAGCTGTGACCAGAAAAATCCCGCAGCGTGCACAGATGGCCACAGTGGAGGCCAGGTCAGAACAGACCAATCTGATGGCACCAGCAAATGCCCCTCGACCAAGAGGCCCACCTCCTACAGGAGAGGAGGCCAAGAAAACCAAAAAGAGGAAGAGGATTAGGAAGAAGAAGTCCTCACCAACCGAACCCACCAAGGACCAGGCCATTGTGATGGAGGCATCAGCTCCAGCAGCGGTGCCAAAATCAACGGATCTGGAAAAACAGCAGAAGCCAACCCGAGCGCAGAAGACCATCAAGCCCAAGGGCACAACAACTACCAATGATGACAGCATATCCCGCACAGAGGTCATAATGATCCTGTGCGAGATGATGACTGCCATTCAGAATGGGGCTGACCCTATGGCAGCCATCAGGAGGGGCATCCAAAGGACAAGTACTACCAATGGATAGGAGGCCCCTCCGGATTCTTCACTGGAACGCCAATGGCCTGGGGAGGAAGACTCCTCTTCTTCGCAACCTCCTCCAGGAACAAGACGTTGACGTGGTGTTGATCTCGGAGACACACCTGCGTCCCACGACCAAGATACACTTTCCAGGATACTTCATCTACAGGCAGGACGAGGAATCCCCACAGGGCAACGCTTACAGAGGACTGATGGTGATGGTGAGAAGAACGATTCTCCACCAAGCCATCACCCCCGTGAGCTTGCAAACGATCTACTTACTTGGCATAGAAGTCTTCCTTGGAGCAAACAGGATCAAACTGTTTGCAACCTACAAACCACCTAGAGGTAGGTTAGATGCCAAGGAAATAAGAAGCGTCTTCCAGGAATCAATACCAACCCTGATAGCCGGCGACTTGAATTGCAAGCACACGGGATGGAACAGCTGCCAAATATGCACAAATGGCCGAATACTGTTTGATGATGCCGAGGCGAAGGACTACCAAGTAACAGGCCCGGAGGTACCAACACATTACCCTGGCTTTGTGAACGGCACTCCAGATGTACTGGACATCATCATCACATATAAGATCACCAGTCAGATCATGCAGGAAGTGCTCTATGAGGACATGGGATCAGACCACCTGCCCGTCCTGGTAGTGGTAAAGGATGCGATCCCGGACGCACCCCCAGCTGCACCATGTCGACGCATCAACTGGGAACTCTTCAAGGATAACATGGAATCGCGCATACGCACCCAGCCTGTAACAACATCAGAGGAGGTGGATGCGCTGTGCGCGCATGTTACCGAAACAACGCGAACAGCACTTGAGGAGGCCACCACTTTCACTGAAAGAAGGAACAGATTCCGCCAAATTCCACGCAGTATCCTAGACCTCATCCAGAAGAGGAGGCGCCTGCGAAGAGTTTGGCAAAGAACAAGATGCCCAAATCTGAAAACCGCCCTCAACACCTTGGCGGAAAAGATACAAAATGAACTGCAGGAATACCGAGCAGAGAGCTGGGACTTACATATGGATTCGATAGAGGACGATTGGACCTCAATCCATAAGTTATGTCGCCAGCTCTCAGGGGCCAAGAATCCGAGAAGACCACTCAGGCACAGCGACGGAACACTCCGTCATAGTGGGTCTGAGCGTGCGGAAATATTTGGAGACCATCTGGAGCAGCACTTCCGGCCCTTCCCGGCTGCGAACCCTGAGCATGTTGCAACAGTAGAGAGGAAACTTCGGGATTACCTCATCAGACCACCTGAAGATGAGGAAATGGAAAAGGGCAAGAAGATCTTTTTCTCCCCGGCCCAGACCTGGCGCATGATACGGTCCATGAGACTGAGGAAAGCGCCAGGACTTGACGGGATCACCAACGAGGCCATCAGGCACTTGCCACCAAAAGCCATTGCAGCCATCACCAGAATCTGCAATGGCATTATAAGAACCGGCCACTACCCCGTCGAGTGGAAGACTGGCAAGGTCATTATGCTGCCAAAGCCTGGCAAAAATGTCACACTACCGGGGAGCTACCGACCCATCACACTATTACCATGTATCTCGAAGCTGTTCGAGAAACTGCTGTTGCGATACATTAGACCAAATGCGAATCTGCGAGAGGAACAGTTCGGGTTCAGGACCGGACACTCTACAACGCTGCAGCTGTCGAGAGTACTGCACCATATGACCACAGCTGGAAACAGGAAAGAAACTGTGGTGGCAGTGCTCATCGACATGGAAAGCGCATTCGACAGAGTCTGGCACGCAGGACTCCTTTACAAGATGTCGCTGTTGCCTATTCACAGGTCCATCGTGAAAGTGGTGACATCGTTCCTGGAGGACCGCCGATTTGTGGTGGCAGTTGAAGGGAAACTGTCATCAGCACGGGTGGCCGCTGCCGGAGTACCACAGGGGAGCTGTATCTCCCCTGTGTGTTATTCAATATTTACTGACGACATCCCCTGTGGCGAGCAGACCAAGCTCGCATTGTACGCTGACGATGCGGCATACATTACAACATCGATGAACGCCGCATTCGCCATAAAGAAGCTGCAAAAAACATTAGACCAGCTGAAGACCTGGACCACTGACTGGAGGTTGTCAGTGAACGTCAACAAGACGCAGGCCATCGTGCTGGGACAAACGAAGAGGCTGCCACCCAAATTGAAGTTTGGAACTGAATCCATAGGCTGGTCCTACACGGTCAAATACCTGGGAGTTATTATTGACCGAAGACTGTCTATGCAGCCCCACGTCAGGGAGACAGTGGCAAAAGCCAGAACAGCCAGAGCTTTGTTGCGTCCAGTGCTGGCCTCTCACCTTCCGGTGAGGGCTAGGCTGAACATATATAGAGCCTACATAAGGAGCAAAATCACTTACGCTGCGCCGGCATGGTATGCCCTGGCTAGCGCAACATCCAAAAAGACGCTTCAGATGCAAGAAAGCCTCAGCCTGCGTACCATTGCTGACGCCCCTCGAGGAGTCCGGAATGCTACCATACTGAGAGACCTGAAGCACGAAAACCTGGACGCATTTGTCAGGCGGCTCGCAACAAACATGTTCGAGCGTGCAGACGCGTCTATACACGGACATCTAGCGAACATCGCACCGCTGCACGCTCGACCTCCCGATGGGAAACCACTCCCACGAGAGCTAAGCAGTCGCACAGAGGACTAACATCTGAGCCAATAGACAACCACATCGAAGCACAGTCTTCGGTGAAACATCCAAAGAACCAATGCACCAACTGACCGCTGGAAGGCAGGTCGGACTTTTTACATCCGACTAACCAGACCGTGGAAGGAAGTGCCAAGAGCAGAACCCTCACGGGGGATCTGACCGTGCGGACCAGTCATGTGGACCGCGATTGCCAAGAGCCAATTGTGGCGAACCCAAGGACCCGTACGTAGTTGCGTGCGGCGAAGAACGTTACTGAGGGGGGCAAGAAGCCCCGAACAGTTTCCCGGTGCCCTGCGAGGGGTACAAGTGATGACTACGTGACCCCATAAAATTCGATAACCAAATGCTGGTGTGACAAAATAATTTGACGAGGTGACGATGGAATTAAGATTACGTTGTTCAGTGGGCACTTTCACAGCGAAACCTCAAGTGGCCGATACAAGCCTCTTAAACAAAAACTTTTAACTTTTAACAAAATGAAAGATTTACAAATAAATAATACTCGTGTGATAAAATAATTTAAAAGGCGACGGAGTAGTTAAGATTACGTTGGTAAGGTGCGCTTTCTCAGCGACACCTCTTAACAAAAGTGGCCAATACAAGGCGGTTATTGTAAACTGTTAAATGATTTAATTACAAAGGAATTCTTATGTGATAGAAATATTTAAATGGTGATGAAAGAATTGACCACGTCGGTTGAGAGTGCTCTCACGGCGACAGGTATTATTTCTTTCCAGAAATCACATACTGCTAAAATTATGTTGGTCTGTAATTTGGTTTATCGATTAAGATGATTATTGTTATATCGGAAGTACAGTCACTCGCGTACTATGAAATTTTAAAGCGATCGCCTAGCCCCGGAGCTACCACTAACAACAGTAGCATAAGTAAGCTTCAGGAGTATAAATGTGTGGCCCTGTTTCGGACCGCGTCAGTCAGGATTCGCCCGCTGTACGTCGTGCGGATAACACGTCTCGCTGTTGTCTGCCGTCTACCCGCACGGACCACTTTATTTTCGGCGTTTGCAGGTGTCTATTTTAGACACCTGTTAAACGCCACCCTTGCCCTCTTAGGAGGCAAGGCGTTCGCTACCTACTACTACAAACTTTTTCCGGGTCCCCACGGCGCCACTCTGCCTCCCCCTTCAAGGGGGCGAGGTACGAGGGGTTCTCCCGTGGGTGACACGTTGGTCGCGGAAGCAGTCGCCACAACAATTCGCCATGGAGGGCGAAACGCCCACCAAGTCGGCGAAGAAAAAGAAGAAGTCGCCTACACAATCTCCTGCGTCTCCAGCCGCAGCATCAGCGGCATCAACATCCGCCTTCTCTACCCCAGCCACCTCTGCCCCTTCCGGGGACAGCAGCGCGGGCAATGGGAGTACCAGAGACTCGGCAGAGAGCACGCCCTATAAAGAGTCCTCCATAGACGACCTGTCGCCAAGGGCGAAGGTACACTTTGAGCTGACGATGACCAAGCGCATGAAGGCGCTTGGACTGATGCAGCATGAAACCGCCAACAAGCTCATCGCGGAGTTACGTGCCAAGATTGACGTCCTCCAGAAGTCGGGCGTCCATACATCCACCAAGGACTTCCCGATTCTGGACGAGCTCTATGACCGAGGCATTGCAGTCCTACCTGCAAAGCGTCTGCGAAGCCCCCAGGGAGAAGACCTGGATGATAGAAAGAAGCTGCGCGAGGACGTGGCGGAGGGCCAGGGCGACAGTGCGGCCACCGAGCCCACCCGCCTGCCCGCCCGCCCGGCCTACGCATTCACCGTTCCAACGGAGAAGATAAGTATACACTCCGTTGCACCTGCACCGACACGACCGATGCGACCTCTCCCCCAAAGAGACCCACGTTCAGCCGCTTCACGGCTCCCCCGATTGGCCGCCCTCAAGCTATTGAGGGCTACTTCCATCCCCGAGAGGGCACCCGTGCCCTCCAAGTCACGTGCCACGCCCGCGGTTTTACCACCCGGTGCGTCACGTCCCCCACCGCCCCGGATTATTCCGGCTGCCGGACAGGCACCTAAATATCCCCATTCACCACGAGCTCCGCCGTCGGCCGTACCGCAAGGTGCGCCGCGTGCCCCCACGCCACCGCCGTTCTCCTATCCGTTGGTCTCCTCAGACCAACCGACTGGCTCAACGGCAGTACACACTGCTGTCCCTCCTGTCCCTGCCCCTGTAGCTGGACCGTCGTATGCGCAAGCTGCGACGAACACAGCGGCTGGCCCAACACCATCTGGGCCCGGGCAGGAACAGAGTAAACCCCCACGCAAAGTCCGATACCCGCCCATTGTTGTGGAGAAATTCCCCGATTGGGCGAAGCACTTCGCTGCAATGGTGCGGGACTTAGGCAGACGCCCAAACGCCCGACCTTTTGGCAAAGGTATCCGCTTCCTCCCGGAGTCGGAAGAGGAGTATAAGTACCTACAGAGGTACTTATCAAAACTCGAGCAGTACGAGGGCCTAGCCTGGTTCTCGTACTCGCTGTCGGCTGCCCGGGGGGTAAAGGTCGCAATACGGGGATTGCCGCTGGACACGGCTCCAGAAGACATCGCTGATGCCTTCAGATCCCAGGGATTCGAACCCGAGTTCATTCGCCAAATCCGGGCGCGCCAAGGACGCCCCGGATGCATTTTCTTCGCCCAATTCCGGAGGACGGAGAAAATACTAGACAGAATCTATTATATTGACGAATTGCTATACATGCCTGGAGTCCGGATAGAGGCATGGAGAGGCAGGAAGGGGCTGGCACAATGTCATCGGTACCAGCAGTTTAGGCATTCCTCCCATTGTTGCCACCGCCCTATGGCTTGTGTGCGATGCGGAGGAAACCATCCTGCCAAGGAATGTCCCCGTCCCCGAGAAGACCCGCCTACGTGCGCTAACTGTGGCCAGGGGCACACTGCGAATAGCGCACTGTGTCCTGTCTACAGGAGGGAGTTACGCAACCGTAAGGCGGGCACTTCGGCTCTTACGACACGCCCTGCTCGCAGCCAACTGGTCCAGCCCAACACCATCGAGGCTTCCCAGGACCAGGCGACTCTTATGGCTCCGGCGAACCTGCCTCGCCCGAGGGACCCTGCACCCACCGGTACAACCTATTCTTCTTCCCAAAAGAAGAAGAAGAAGAAAAAGAAGCCTAAGGTGGCACCAGCGTCTTGCCCAACTGCAAGCGTGTCGGTCGCCACAGCGCCCACAGAATCAGCTCTACCTTCGACGTCGTTGGGATCGGATAGCGCTGCAACGTTATCTGCAGCGATCACGATCCTCAACGACATCCTGAAGGCGATCCAGGGCGGCACCGATCCAGTGCCTATCATCCTGAGCGGCATAGCCAGCTTGCTTCACAATCGAGGCTAGGTCGCTCGGGATACCACAAACCATAGCTCGGAGGTCTCGACTAAGACAAGGAATAACCCAACCCACTGTCGCAGGCGGGTCTCTCGGCTGGGCAATCCTCGCAAGGGGACGGCCTGGCTTGGAGTCTAATGCCAGCGACATTGGGAATATCATCAGGATATTATCCACTACGGTTTGTGATAACACAATGTCCCTAGTGTCTGTCCGGCCACAATAGGCCAATCCATATCGGCGATTGGAGCCACTTAGAGGAGCTACGTCTCCGGAAAGTTTCCCCGGCGCCCCCTTCGGGGGCGCAAGGCGATGACCCGGAATGGACCGCGTCAGTCAGAGTCGAGCCGCCGCGGGGAGCGCCCGCCCCACTTCAGGAGTATAAAAGTGTGGCCTTGTTTTTTATCGAGTCAGTATGAACTGAGCAGCGATAGTGTACGTGTCTGTACGTCTGTGTTTATGTATTGTGCGCATACTTTATTCCTGTTTCTGAACGTCTGTATTACGTAATTGTATGCGCACAATATCTGTAATTGTGTAGACGTTTTATTTATTCTATATTATGTTACCCTAGGCTCAGCCTATGTGTATTACCTTACCTATCCATAGGGATGCGTAATCATTTATTCACATCTTATTCTAAACTTATTTCTATAGGGATCTTACAACTAAGTTTTATTTATTGAGGTCTTAATCTAATCAAATTAACATGTCTGTTTAATCCGGTCGTCCCGAACATTACTCCCGCCGTGCGTTGCCGACTGGTAGACGCACTTACGTAGACAGCTGGAAGGCGGCAGGATCAACAGTTTCTTGGTTGGTCTTCGTAAGATGCCCGCCTTGGTTCGGACGTCCGCTGCTCGTACTACGTCGTCTTGCCCTGGGTATGTAGCGACGACGATTCCCTTAGGCCATGTATTACGCGGTAGGGTGACGCGATACGACAATGAGCACGATGTCGCCAATTTTCAGCGGAGGTCCCTTGCCATGTGGCTCCCGCCGGTATTGTAGGTCGGGTAGATACTCCCTCAGCCAGCGCTGCCAGAATACGTTCGCAAGGTGTTGTGACGCACGCCAGTGCGTTCTGCCTATGAGGTCTTTCTCGTCGAACGTTCCCGCTATGGGCAGACGAGCCGAACCATGTAATAGGAAGTGGTTAGGTGTCAATGCCTCTTGGTCCTCTGTTTCGATGGACACATGTGTTAGCGGACGACTATTTACTGTATATTCCACTTCGGCGAGAAGAGTGACAAGTACCTCTTCGGTCGGATGGTGCTCATGTAGGACGACACAGAGGGCTGTTTTCACGCTCCTTACTAGTCGCTCCCATGCTCCACCCATGAACGGTGCTCCCGGAGGTATGAAGCGCCAATTGACCATTCTTTTGTTGGCTTCTTCTGACGTCGCTCGGTCTACGGATTGCCGCAGCTCTTTTTCGGCTCCTTTTAGGTTGGTGCCGTTGTCCGACCAGATTTCTGTGGGACATCCGCGACGCGCTATTAAGCGTCGCAGAGCCATAACTGCCGAGTCTGTGGTGAGGGAGGCGGCTATTTCGAGAAGTACTGCGCGCGTCGTTAGGCACGTGAACAGCGCGACGTACCTTTTCTGTGTCGATCTTCCTTGTCTTATTGTCATCGGGCCGAAGTAGTCGACCCCGGTGTACGTAAACGGGCGTCGATGATGTGCTAGCCTGCATTCCGGATGGTTGCCTGTTGGAGGTATAGTTGATTTTTCCCTTCTGTGTCTGCATAGTGGGCAACGTTTAACAACCATGCGTGTTACAGGACGAAGCGGTAGTATCCAAAAATGTTGTCTGCATTCGTTGACGGTGGTTTCTATTCCGGCGTGCATTAAATGTCTGTGAGTATATTGAATATATAGTTTGGACAAGTGATCGTTCCCGTCGAGTATCGGCGGACGTTTCTGTCTTTCGGGAACGTCGGTGGATGCTTGTTTTGAGTAGCAGCGTTTCTTCGTCTATTTTCACGGCGAGCTGTTTCAATCTGCTGTTGTTGGGTAAGTCTCTATTCTGTTTAATGTTCTGTAAAACCTTGCCTTGATACATCTCTGAAGTGTTCAGAGAGTACGGGCATTTCACAGTCGCTGTGAAGGTCGACATTGCGTTGGTACCAGCCGGCTCCGGTGGCACTTCGCAAGAATCTATTTTACACTGTCTGCAATTTCTTTATATGATTGCCCGTCGCGTGTGCGAACGCGACGCATGCATAGGCCATTACGGGTCTAATGCATGTCTTGTAGAGGCGAAGTTTGTGTCTTAAGCACATTTTGCTTGAAGAGCAGGTTAACGGATATAGACGGCTTGCGATAAAAGCCGCCCTGTTTCGCACGTTCTTAATGTGATCAGCGAACGACATCGCTGCGTCTAACGTGACCCCGAGGTATTTGACGCTCTTTTCCCAGGGAATAGGGCGTCCGAACAGGGTGATCAAGCCTAGCTGATTGTTGCCGATTGTGTGGTAACGTCTAGCTGGCTTAGGCGTGCCCCTCGAGAAGTATATCGCTACACTTTTCTCGGGGTTTACCTCTATTCTCCATTTCCGGAACCATTCCACCATTCAACCATTGCACTTGATGGGTACACGAGTGTTCGGGGCGAAAGCCGAACTGCTCGTCTGGAAGGATGTTATTTTTAAGGACGTAGACTTTTAATCGACTAAGAATTATTCGCTCATAAATCTTGGCCATCGAGTTGAGGAGACTTATTGGGCGATAATTGGACGGGATGTTCTTCGGCTTGTGAGGCTTCGGAATACCTATAACGTCCGCTTCCTTCCAGTATTCCGGGAAGGAGCAGCTGGAGAGGAGCGCGTTGAAAATACTGACTAACAGACACAATAGCGGCGTAGTTAGACATTTGATCACCCTGTTGTTTATGCCATCGAGGCCGGGCGCGGATCGGTTTTTAAGATTTTTAACAATCTTCGTGACTTCATCGAAAGTCACTGGAGTCAGTGGTTCGCCCACTGGTGGTATGGCAGCCCTGCGTTCGAGTTCCGCGGCCACCTGCTGCAGGTGGTCGGGATCCGCAGGTGCGAGAGACGGAGTGCATTGGCTCTCTAAACTGTCTGCCAGGCATTCGGCTTTTTCGCTGTCGTCGAAGGCGAGCGAGTTGTCGTTCGATCTAATAAGTGGCGGCATGGGTGAGACCGGCTCTGCTTTGAGAGATCGTGCCAACTGCCAGTAGGCAGTGTGCGACGGCTCGATTTCTCCAAGCATAGTGTCCCAACTATCTTTAGTGTACTCAGATAAGCGCTCTTTAACATCCCTGTGTAGGAGGCGCAGTCTGAGTCTATTTGCGTCTGTTCTATATCTATCGTGCGCTTTGGCCGCACGGTTCTTTTCTCTAATCAGGCGTCGGAGGTCCGCCGGTAGATTACAGCGTCGATCGCTCGACACCGTAACCGTCCGGGAGGATTCTCCGACGACTGTTTTGAGATGACTTGAGAATGATTTTATCGCTCGACCGGCTACCTCTGGCGAGTCGATAATATCTGGTATTTCATCCAAGTGCTGGGAGCTCGTAGCCTCGAGTTTGACCCCGAGGGTACGCCAGTCCACAATGGGTTTGGTCTGTGTGACCTCACCATTTGGCCGGCCCAGCTTCAAAATGACCGGACGGTGGTCCGACTCAAGTTCGTGAAGCGTAACTATAGAGTCTATTTCTAAGTTCACGTCCTTAATAATGGCTACATCGAGAGTGTCCGGCTGCTGATTTAACTGCGCCGGAACTCTGGTTGGTGTTTCGGGAGCTATAACGTTTACGTTATGGCTCTCCGCTAATCTGTACAGTATATTACCGTTCGTGTTATTTACGTTGGAATTCCAACTGCCGTGCTTGCTGTTCAAGTCTCCGGCGAGAATAACAGAACGGCCTAAATCTAGTAGGGATTTTAGGTCGGTTTCTAATAATTGTTTGGATGGAGAGAGGTAGACTGATGCTAGTACAAACGGCCTATGGCCGGTCATTGCTAACCACCTACACGCGAAGGTTTCAATGTTGACTAAGTCGGGTGTATCGAGCGCGATACAGTGCAAGGACTTTTTATAGTAGATCAGAGTGCCGCCTTTCGCGGTCACTCTGTCATTTCGGATGCATTTGTAATTGGCAATCTTTGGATCGCGCATACTAGGTTTTAAGAAAGTCTCTTGCACTAGCATGACGTCGATGTCGTGGTCACGTAGGAAATTCGCGACTTCAACTAACTGCGTCTTAAGACCGTTTGCGTTAAAATACGAGACAGTCAGAGAGCGTGGTTTAATCCTACCTATATGGGACGCCATTGGTAACAATTAAAAATTTTATATTCGACGCGGCGCGTGATGTTTAGGCGCATTGAAACGTCCAAATCGCGTCGATGACGTTCATGTGCTCTACGGTAGCCATGAGTCGGTCTTGAGGAGACTTTGCTTCGCGGATTTTGCGTGCTAAAGTCGAAAGTTCGGCAATATTTATGCTGCGCATGAAGCCGCAAATTAGCGAGAAATCTGCGGCGAAATTTGACTGCCCTGTATGCCGCCAGCCAGCAAGCCGACGCAATACAGGAACGCACTGACGAAACTTTCTCGTTCGCACACCACAAAGCACAACACTTCCACTTCGAGGGACACGATCGATGAAGGCACGCACGAAGAAGAATAACCAGACACACCGCTACGGGAGCGGGTGTTGGCCACTATCCACAACTGTGACAACGGGCGTTTACAGACAACTGTCCATAACGAATATGATTTTTCAGCTTGTTTGCGCATGGAGCGCGGTCGGATAGACGTTCGTTCTGCACCAGAGCGCGAGAGCGAATGAGTATAAATGTGTGGCCCTGTTTCGGACCGCGTCAGTCAGAGTCGAGCCGCCGCGGGGAGCGCCCGCCCCACTTCAGGAGTATAAAAGTGTGGCCCTGTTTTTTTATCGAGTCAGTATGAACTGAGCAGCGATAGTGTACGTGTCTGTACGTATATGTTTATGTATTGTGCGCATACTTTATTCCTGTTTCTGAACGTCTGTATTACGTAATTGTATGCGCACAATATCTGTAATTGTGTAGACGTTTTATTTATTCTATATTATGTTACCCTAGGCTCAGCCTATGTGTATTACCTTACCTATCCATAGGGATGCGTAATCATTTATTCACATCTTATTCTAAACTTATTTCTATAGGGATCTTACAACTAAGTTTTATTTATTGAGGTCTTAATCTAATCAAATTAACATGTCTGTTTAATCCGGTCGTCCCGAACACTTATATAGTTATACATGAGATCCATCAAAGTTTCGTGTATAAATTTTTTGATACCTATACATTATTTTTTTATAAGTAATCACACCATTTGTTACTTATGCAATGTAGTCTTCGGTTTTTTTACTTTATTTCAGAAAATACGGTTTTATAACGTACTGATCAATTTCTTCGTGCCATTAAACATCAGTAATTTGTTTTAGCACTGCACAGTTGCTCTTATAGATAGATTTGTTTACAATTATTGTACTACTACTATACATGAATATGTTTTTATTGAACTGGGTAGCTTTTCGTCTCATTGAACACAAATCAATTATACGTTTATGAACAGTACCCTCACTATGCGTTTAATATGTACCTACTGCATCTTATTATTTTATCTAGCTTATTAGTAAGCGTACGGTACGGGTTGCATTTTGTTATTTTGTTTAAACATTTGGTTATTATTATTTTTTATTTAAATTTACTTATAGATTAGTAATTTATTGTTATTAGTTTCGTCTTTATGTTTTGTGTTGTTAGCTGATTTCTTAATTCAGCTGGTAATGAATATAATGTTAACGGTATTATGAATTTGTACGTTGAAGCAAGGGTAAGCACACAGGAACACTTTACACGTCGTGCATGAAAACTTACTTCTTACGTTTTTTGTCTTTGTACTACACGAGCGGCATCTTCGTGGAGTTTCTGTCTTGTCTATCAAGTGTTTTCCAAAACCTTGAAAACGAATAACGTCTTACACTCCTACAACTTTCTGATATCTGGTACTGACAGTAGCTTGCTTCTTCTTTGCAATGAAATTGGGTTCGTTTGATAGACTCCTCTTTCTTGTCGTGTAGTTTCCTATGAGCGATCTAGCAATTGCGATGCGAAATTGTAGATTCTTCATTGGTCCATGATTTCTCGGTGAAACAGAGTGCAATACAAAAGCGCCTGTAATAGCCAAGTCGATCAGGAAATAAAAAATCTTGCACCAACAACGCCTATTCCTTCCTCCAATCTCAGACGTGCCTATTTGGTGTTCAAATCTGTCAATCCCTCTCATTCTTTTTGTATACTCAGTAACTGCCAAAGGGCATGGGAAATTCTTTTTTGTGCCATCCTTTATCGTTCGCTGACAAACGTTTTTTCTATCTTTCCAAATAATAAATCCAACATCTTTCTTCACTCTGCATTTGTAATTTCCTCTATCAAGCTTTTCTTTGATTATTTTCTTTTGTGCCTTCACGAATGTCGGTAAATCAGCTCTATTTATATTGGCAGTGGCCGTAGAATGAATGCCATTTTCATAAAGGTATTGCATCAAGGGATATGAGGCCAAAAAATGTCGAAAGCTACATACGCTGGAACTTTCTCGTCAATCAAAGTCTTTGTCATGGATTTGACCACATTATCACCCAGACCTAATTCAGGTGTATTATTTTCATTGGTGTAAATCTGGAATTCGAATACATAACCAGTAGAACTATCTGCACGAACCCATAAAGCACCTTGTGATTGGTTTAGCTGGCATAATATATTGTTTCAAAGATGATATAACCCTTGAATCGAATCATAGCTTCAACTCCGGGAAGTTGTTTGTTTAGCTTCTCTTTGACAAGCCGTGTTCACCATGTCAAAGATAGGCCGAATTATACATAGTTTGTCATAATCAGAACTTGTTTTTCAAGTTCAAGTTCAAGTTCATTTATTTGTAAACATAGGTACATAATATGATATTATACTTAGAATGTTACATCCTCTATGTTTTGCCAGGCAAAAAGGCGTACTACTTCATATTATTTTTTAGTATAGGAATAGAAAACATAAAAATGTAAACATAAAAATATAAAGAATGTAGTTAGTCAAAATTAAAGTTTAAAGTTATTTTTTTAGTACATTAACAATATAAAGTAAAATATTAACATTAATCGTATACAAAAATTGTCAAAAAATTATAATGTCATGTCAATTTATTAAATAATTATTTTGTCCGTTAAATAATCTGCAATTGTATAATAGCACTTACTTACTAAGATAGAGTGTAGTTTTCTTTTAAAATTACTTAAATTGCTATTCTTTAATGTTTCAGGTAATTTATTAAATATTTTTACTATAATATTATTGTAAAAATATTTAATAAATTACCTGAAACATTAAAGAATAGCAATAAAGAATAATAAAATATATATTATTATATATATTTTTACTACAAATATTATTACATATAAAATTCTTATTAAACAGTGCAGTCCTTGTATATGGTACATCAATCTGTAGTTCATTTTTATCACGCAATTTTCTATACCGACTTTTAAAGGCGATTTCAAATAAATGGATATGAGTTTTTACAAATACCTTTACTTCATATATATAAAGGGATGGGAAGATTAGAATTTTTAAATTTATAAAAGAATGTCTACAACTAGCAATTGCCGGTATATTTTCCATCGCTCTAATACACCTCTTTTGGGCTCGAAAGATAAGATTTTTGTTTATAGAATTGCCCCAATATACGACTCCATATCTAAGAGCGGATGCGACAAATCCGTGATAGGCTATTAATATTACTTCTTTGTTAGAAATTTTAGTAAGTCGGTACAACGCGTAGGCAGCTTTATTGAGTGTCTTACACACTTCTTCCGAGTGCATTTTCCAGGACAAATTGTAGTCTATTAATAAACCCAAGAACTTTACAACTTTTGTCTGATGTATTTCTACTCCTTGGTATTTAATAATAACATTTTCGTTAGTTTTGGAGGGGTCTTGGAATTATCATTCAGGTGTAGGTTCTTTTTTTAAATCTTTTACATGTCATTACTTGGGCAATTTCGTCGAAAAATCGTGATCCATTTTTAAGAGTCGACCAAACTATACAAATATAGATCTATGGATGGTAAAACGTGAATACCCATCAGAATAATAACTCCCAATAATGCTTCAATATCACGATTTCTAAGTGGTTCCCAATATAAAGTCGTTTTCTGGGAGGCATAGAGATTAGTTTGCTTAACTATATGTTCAATAGTTTCTGCCGAAAAATATCTCGAAAAATAAGCGATTGGAGAAGTCCTGTTTGGAAAGAGGACCTTAGGTTGCAATGGCACTTCATCGAATTTATCTACATGTGGCCTATGCGGCCACATACTACCTTTTTTTTCCAGTCATTGTCATTCTCGTTATCAGAGGAAGAGTCAGCAGAAGATTTAGAAGAAGATTTTAAAATAGCTCGAGATAGTACTCGTCAAGGTCGGACTGGTCGCAATATTTCTTCGTCGCTGTGTTCGATATTGGTCGCTCCTATGTTAGGATCTATATTTTCTCTGTCAGAAGAAGGAAAGAAACTCACAGGGCTACATCTTGACGGTTCAGGCGTAGGAAGTATCCGATGAAGCTGTAAAAGCCGAGAAGGCTAACAGCAATTACATCACCGAAAATATATATAAGGCGTAGGACTTTGTCTATCTTGACAAATATTGCGATCCTCTAATAGCGCGTGTACATCTAAATAGGTTTTAATGACCATCTTCACCCTCGTACTCATCTGCCGAGTCATCTGGATCGACAAGAAGTCCAAAAATTTGCTCCAGCTCATTCTCAATGTCTTCATCTCAGGTGATTTTGAAATGTAAACAGGCAATGGCATTTATACTGCCACCAAAGTTTATAAGTAAGAATACATTGAAAGTCATAATCGCATCCAAAACGAAAACAATAAACCTATAAAATTATAATAAGCAAACAATCTTACCATTTTAGCCGAAATCTTAGAAGATCCAACTGGATTTAAATTAACCAGTTTCGAGCAAAAATGGCTGATACAAGCTTGAGTCTATCTGTCACACTTTTCTTTTACGTAAAAAATATCAGTGTTACCATCAGTGAAAATAGACAGTACCGTCAACTATACAGACGCGAATAAAAAAAAATATGTTGGTGGCACGTATACTGCCTCTACCCTAAAAAGGGTCAAACCGCGTAGTTAACAAAGGTAAAACTGGTTTAGAAATTGCTTTCAAGAGATCGTTTGTGATATATTGTCCTTCTTATTGCTTCGCTAATTTCTATATTTAGAAAAGGTGGTGGTTGATCACTGTTATTTTGATTGTTTGAAGCGGTGGTTAAGGTTTGTTTTGTGTCTGGCACATCGTACAGATTTTTATGGTACTCGGTAGTTATGTCAAATATTATTATTTTTATTATTTAACCCAAATATCCAATCTTTACCAGTCTTGTTTCTTTATAGATCTATTAAAGGTACGTCTGGTATTAAACTCTTCTTTTATTATTTCTAATCTACGTAGTAGCTTTTTCTTGTAATTTTTTTCTATATATTTTAGTCAACAGTTTATTATTTCACATTTACTTTTACGAGGTTTATTTTTAATTCCGTTCTAAGACATCAATTCTTTTACATTAATGTCTTTTTGTTGCCAATCCACCTGCCAAGCGGCAATCTATGAGGGAGGCTTATGTTCAGCAGTGGACTAGTGGTAGGCTGAATGATGATGATGATGACGAATGTCTATTATTGTATCCAGTTTGATTTAGTTTACGTCGGTAACATATTTTACTAGCGTCTATGCTTTTTGTAATATAAGTGTATCTTTGTTGCAGGCTAAGATCGTTTTTAAGGTTTTAGCTGTTTCTGAAAAAAAGATTTTTGACGACTCTTTCTCTAAAGGCATGAGTTGGAATATTCTCGTTCCATATGATCTCCTATTTTTATATTTTATTTAAAATTAGGGTAGCGCGATGTTGCCTATGGTCCGATGGACATGAAGTGTTAATTATTTCAATATTTTTTATCAGTTCTATTTTTGCTGTTAATATAAAATGAATGTTCTTCGTCCTCGCATCTGGAGATAACCATGTCTATTTCTGTCTTATGTTTTTCTTAACCCTTAGTAGCCTGATTTACGAAAGTGATTTATTTTTAATATTACTGTGTTTGCTTGAGGGTCTAGATCAGGGATTCCCAAAGTATTTTTCTACACGCCACCCTGCTGCCTAAAATAGAAATGCCCACGCCCCCCTTCACTTCGATGCAAGGAAGAAGAAATCAATGGGCTAGCTAAGTATCCCAATCGAACTAATAAAGTGAGTTTGTGTCGTTTTTTACACTGTCATTAACTACTCAACATTTCAGGGGAATAGGATAGGACATAAGGTACCTTTTATATAAAAAAAAGTATTGTTCCCGTAAGATAGAAATTGATTGACAAAATCTATATTAACACGAGCGATGCCTCGGGAAAAGGCTAGTTTTAAAGTAAAAGGATAATGAATAATAAACAGGGGTAAAAAACCATAATCAAATATTTTTATTAATATTGTTGTGACAAGAAAAATAAAGAAATACATAATCGTCACGGTCAGTGAGATGGACGGGCTTGCATATTTTTAACAATGTTTTCAATTCTGGGTTGAATAGAAGAAAGAGCACAACGTAGATCACTAGTGATATCGAGTTTGTTTCTGTATTTGGTTTTTATGACCACTACTGCTGAAAATGCCTTTTCGCATAAATAAGTACTCGAAAATGGTAAAAACAGTTTCAGGGATTCTTCTGCTATATTGGGAAAAACTTTGAGATATTTTACCCAAAATAATGGCTTATCCATCTTCTCAAAATCATATTTGGCAGCTGAATCATTTTTTATTTCTAAAGCTTGTTCTTGAAGTAGCTCTGGCAGCACGTCTATGTCAACGTGAAAAGGATCCGTCGCCAATCGATAAATATTGTCATCATACAAGTTTGGGAAGTAGCGCTTGAATTCATCACTGAGGTGCTGCAAGTGGTGGGATATTTCGGTGTTAGTGTCGGTTTCGCAAAAAAAAACTCCATAAAACATTTGTCCTCTGTGATTGCATATAATTTAGGAAAGCACGAATAATTGTCTGCTAAAATCTTACGTTTCCACAATAGCAACTTCTCAGTAAACGCTGTGATATCATCTCGGTGATTAATTATATTTGAATCTCCTCCTTGCAGTTTTAAGTTTAATGAGTTTAATGAATCGAACATATCCGTTAAATAAGCAAATACCACTTGTACTTTTGGCTTTCTGAATTCTACAAATAATTCACTTTGTTTTTGATTATCCAAGAACTGAATAACTTCATCTCGAAGCTCATATAACCTAGTCAGCATATTTCCTTTTGAGAGCCAGTGCACCTCAGTATGAAATAACAGAGTCTTATGTTCTGTACCCAAATCTTCACAAAGAGCCGTAAAAAGTCTAGTATTCAAAGCACTCTTTTTAACATAATTGACAATTTTTATGCATAATGTTAAAATAGCGTTGAATTTATTTGAAAGTGTCTTGGCCGCCAGGGCTTGACGGTGTATGAAACAGTGAATAGCAATAACATTAGGATTATTTTTTTTCACCAATTGTACGAAGCCTGAGCGAGACCCAAGTATTGTCGGTGCACCATCTGTGCAAACACCCATTAACTTTTGCCACGATAGTTCGTGTTTCGCAAAAAAATCAGAAACTGCTGTCATTATATCAATTGCTTTTGTGGTAGTCGTTAATTCTGTAGAAAACAACAATTCGTCCTTTTTTTTTTTATTTAAAAAAACTTTATTGTTAACCTTAAAATAAAGGTAACAATGGGCGGACTTAATGCCTATAGGCATTCTCTGCCAGTCAACCCATGGCGTGGTGGAAAAACAGTGGCAGGTGTATTATTTAATAAATAAGAAATAAAAGTTAAATGAAGTAAATGAATAATATTAATACATATACATAAATAAATATTTACCTATACACATATATGTATATATATATATATATATATATATATGACGTGTACTAATAATACTTGTCGTCATTACGCCATCGTAACTTTAAATGGGTGAGAGCTCCGGCTTACTCGAACGATGAAGCCGGAGATCTGATAACGGTGCCAAGTGGGTCAATTTTGGTAAGCAGAACTGGCGCTGTGGGATGAACCAAACGTAGTGTTAAGGCGCCTAAAAAACGCTCATGGGACACCATGAAAGGCGTTGGTCGCTCATGACAGCAGGACGGTGGCCATGGAAGTCGGAATCCGCTAAGGAGTGTGCAACGACTCACCTGCCGAAGCAACCAGCCCTGAAAATGGATGGCGCTGAAGCGTTTTGCCTATACACTACCGTTACGGGCAAGTGCGACGTGTACTAATAATACTTGTCGTCATTACGCCGTAACGAGTAGGACGTGCGCGGCGGAGAGCGCAGAAGGGTCTTGCATTCTGGGCGACCAACTTCCAGATATGTAAGGCTCAACTCCTACCCGAAGCCTGCACGTGGCGCCGCTGCTTCTAACAGATACGGGAGGGGGGGGCGTGCTTAAATCAGTGACTCCGTTAGCGGCTGTTGCGGAGTAACATGCCTCGTTGGCACAACCTTTCATTCGAGGCCAAGCGCATTTCCGCCACAGTCCTCAGTCTAGGTCGATTTATCGGCCAGACTGGGGAATGTGGTCAGGCTTGTGACCGGGTTTGCTGGATTCGTCCAGTATGCGCGACGCTTTCCACCTAGAGCGTAACCTGGGCCAGGTTCGAGGTGAAATCCCTTGAATAGCCCCAAAGGGTGGACCACCGTGTTCGCCAAGTCCAATCGCTTTTCTTCGGTTGGGGCATATGAAAGCGATGGGCGTACCAGGTGGTCGGGTTTGCACCCCGGCCGCTATGGGCACATACACAAGCAATGGACAAATATAAGAGAATATTTTGCCACCCCGACCTCCCACAGGAGTCGGGGAGCTTGGCCCATTCTCCGGCCGCACAGACTGAAGCCCTGGCCGAGGTCCCTGTGGTCGGTTGGATGTGTCCGGTGTGTGAGCGAACGTTCACAACCAAGACGGGATTAGGGGTCCACAAGCGTAGGGCCCATCCCGTCGAAGCGAACACGGAGGCCGCTCCAAAAGCGGCGAAGCGCACGTGGCGCGACGAAGAGCTGGCGCTGATGGCGCGTTCGGAGGCCAGGTTGATGGAGGAGACTGGCGAGTGCCCGAACTTACTCCTGCTCAAGGCCATGCCGGGGTCCGAGCGGACCCTAGAGGCCATTAAAGGCAAACGGCGCTGTGGGGTATATAAGAGCCTGGTACAAGCGTACCGGGCTGAGTACAGGAACCCCAATGAAACGAGCACAGCGTCGATGAGCAGGGGTTCGGCACCGCCACAACCTCAGACAGCTGAACCTGCCGACCAGCCAATGCCAGCCGTAGTCGAGCCACCTGTGGCTGATGAGCCGCAACCGTGCTCTCATGGTGTCCCAGGCGACACGTGTGCAGCTCGTATCCTCGACGAACTCCTTGAGAGGGCGGCGGCGAGAAGAGCGCGACACGGCCTGGGTTCCAGAAGCGCGAGGCGCCTCCGTGTTAATACCCCGGATGTGACTCGGGCCGACACCGCACTGGCCGGTTTGTCGAGCCGCAAGAGGAGGCGGATACAGTACGCCAGGGTGCAGGAGCTATACAGGAAATGCCGAAGTCGGGCAGCAGCCGAGGTGATCGACGGCGTGCACAGGCAAGTCCGACACAGCCTCGAAGAGCTGGAAGCCTATTGGCGACCAGTTTTAGAGAAGGTGTCGGATGCAGGCGGGGCAACACCGGAGGCTCTTCGAGCCTTACGGCGACAGGAGTCCTCGTCGGAGGCCCAAAGGGCCGGAAACACCGAGACTGCGTGCACGCGGGACTTCACCCGGCTGTGGTCGCCCTTCACAACCGACGAAGTGAAGGCGGCCAGCTTCGACTGGCAAACCGCGCCTGGTCCGGACGGTATACGTTCGGACGAGTGGCGTCTGGTTCCTGCAGCCCGAAAAGCGGAGGTATTCAACTCTTGGTTGGTCTCTGGCGTAGTCACAGAGCCCCTCCGGCAATGCCGGACGATCTTCGTGCCAAAAACGGACGAACCTGCTGGGCCGGGCGAGTATAGGCCGATTTAGATCGCGTCTATACCGCTCCGGCACATGCACTCGATCCTGGCGCGAAGACTTCTGGCTTGCTGTCCCCCGGACGCACGACAGCGTGGATTCGTCTGCGCCGACGGCACGTTGGAGAATTCTGCCGTGCTGGACGCTGTGCTGGGGGATTGCAGGAGAAAGTTGCGGGAGTGCTATGTGGCGGTCCTCGATTTCTCGAAGGCGTTTGACGCAGTGTCTCACCGGGCACTGGTCGGGCTTCTTCGGGCCCGGGGACTGCCGGAGGCCTTCTGCGACTACATTGACCGGCTGTATAGCACGGCAACCACCGTGATGGTGGTTGACGGAAAGCCGGGCAATCCTGTGAGAGTGGGCCGTGGAGTGCATCAGGGAGACCCACTGTCGCCGATATTGTTCAACATGGTGATGGACATAATCCTCGCATCTCTACCGTCAGAGGTAGGCTATAGGCTAGAAATGGAGCGAGTCTCGGCTCTAGCCTATGCCGATGACCTAGTCCTGCTCGCAGGCTCGAAGGTAGGGATGCAGGAATCCATCAACCGTGTGTGCAGTGTTGCCGCGACTATGGGTCTCGTGATCAACCCTAAGAAGAGCTCCATCTTGTCGATGGTGTCTGACGGAAAGCGCAAGAAGCACCACTACTTGGTCGAGAAAACCTTTAGGGTCGGCCGAATGTGGTTGCCGCAAATAACTTGCGTGGAACGTTGGCGCTATCTAGGCATCGACTTTACGGCGTCTGGATGCGCGACGTTAGA